>OX578283.1:13307555-14507555 GCA_951217055.1 Gerris lacustris
TACAGTTACTGAGCGTAGGTGGGTTATCTACAGTGGGGAGAGCTGGTAGATTATCTACAGTGGGGAGGGGTGGTGGATTGTCTATAGTTGGGAGAGACGGTGTGTTATCTACAGTTTTAAGTTGTGGTGGGTTACCTACATTGGGGAGGGGTGGTGGGTTATTTACAGGGTTAAGGGTGGTGGGTTTCTACAGTTATCTCCTAACTGTAGATAATACATCATCCCTCCCCACTGTAGATAATCCATCACTCCTCCCCACAGTTACTGAGTGGAGGGGTTATCTACTGTGGGGAGGATTGGTGGGTTATCTACAAATTTAAGGGGTGGTGGGTTGTCTACAGTTATCTTCCAACTGTAGATAATACATCATCCCTCCACACTGTAGATAATCCATCACTCCTCCACAGTTACTGAATGGAGGGGTTATCTACTGTGGGTAGGGTTGGTGGGTTATCTAGTGTGAGGAGAGGTGGTGGGTTATCTAGTGTGAGGAGGGGTGGCGGGTTATCTACAGTTGGGAGGGTTGGTGGGTTATCTAGTTTGAGGAGAGGTGGTGGGTTATCTAGTGTTAGGAGGGGTGGTGGGTTATCTACAGTCGGGAGGGTTGGTGGTTTATCTACTGCGGGAGGGATGGTAAATTATCTACAGTTGGAAGGGGTGGTGGGTTATCTTCAGTGGGGAGGGACGGTGGGTTATCTAGTTTGAGGAGAGGTGGTGGGTTATCTAGTGTTAGGAGGGGTGGTGGGTTATCTACAGTCGGGAGGGTTGGTGGTTTATCTACTGCGGGAGGGATGGTAAATTACTACAGTTGGAAGGGGTGGTGGGTTATCTTCAGTGGGGAGGGACGGTGGGTTATCTAGTTTGAGGAGAGGTGGTGGGTTATCTAGTGTTAGGAGGGGTGGTGGGTTATCTACAGTCGGGAGGGTTGGTGGTTTATCTACTGCGGGAGGGATGGTAAATTATCTACAGTTGGAAGGGGTGGTGGGTTATCTTCAGTGGGGAGGGACGGTGGGTTATCTACAGTGTGGGGAAGGGATGTCGGAGAGGCGAAAGACCCCGAGAAAGAAACATTCTTAAAAAAAGCCGCGACACCGAAACACCGCATCTCGAAATAGAACTGAGAAGCCTTCTGGGATGTGGGCCGTACAGTCGGGGCCGCAGCCTGTCCACCTTTCTAAATATAGAGCCGTGAGGATCGCGGTTTAGTCTGCGGTAGCACTGCGTCAACACTGTCTGGTACCAGCCGACATATCCGCGTCAGTCCGTTTGAGACGTATCTCCCATCACATTCGCCAAATCGAAAATACAAACAGACTTGTGACCTTTTCCCTTGCGACCAAAATGGAACGCAGAGTCCGGACCGAAGCACCCACTTGTTATATTTGTTGTCTGCGTGTTTTTTTTTTGTTTGTTTTTTTCGTCAGACTAAACAAAACAAAACGATCTGAGTGCTTTGAACTGCCTCGGTACACAGACCTACGCACTCATCTTTGTTTTTTCTCTTGGAATGTAAGGCTTTGTTTGGAAAATCCTCTTTATCCTCTCTGTTTGAAATAATTACAATGTCAATATTATAGCTGTTATCGCCTTCATGTCAACTCTTATCACAATTTCATCTTCTTTTATCATTTATGATCTTTACATGTTAATTTTTATCAAAATCATCATATTATACTTTACTAGTATAATTAATTAAATGTAGTAATCTAATCATCATCATCATCATCATCCTCACATCAATTCAACAATTTGAAAATATAATTAGCAATGTAATAAATATCTAGCGCATTATCTAAATACTCTGCCAATTAGTGTGGCACATAGCTTCCTCGCGTCCTATTTCGTATACTTTAATAATTCTATGATTTTGTAACCTATTATTGTCAAATTTGTTTAATCCCCCCCCCCCCTTCTTTAAATCTGTCTAAATTGTTTTTATTTTTTACATGAATCAAAGTATCAATTTAGCAAAGATTAAAGAGTGAAGACGGTTGAAATTAATCTGGGGCTATCTGCATGGTACTTTCGACAAACCATCCAAATTTCATGAAAATCAGAAAAGTATTTTTGAAGATATAGATGTAAATAAATGTATGGTTGAGCGCATTTGGAACAGAAGAAGATGCGCCCATTTTTTGAACCAACTAATTATGGTACTTCTTTAGATTGTTACTCCCCTATATGTTTTTAGAATATAAATGACTCTAACTAAATAACTATTAAGATAAAGTGATGTTTAGTCCTATGTACTTTGGGACAAAGGAATATCACACTTCTGTTTTTATAAGGGGAGTAACCATCTAAAGAAGAACATTCCGTACACCTTCTTTAGATTGTTACTCCCCTGTTTTTTCTTTGTATGGGGAGTAACAATCTAAAGAAGTGCCCTAATTATGACCTACCATACATATTTCATTAAAATCGGACAATTAAAGTTTTTAAGATATGTTGGTTCGCAAAAATTTAGTGACAGACAGACCGTCAGACAGAAACGAAACCGCAAAAATGTTCCCTGATGTCTGAAACGGATTTCTATCTTGGAATTTTTGAAATTGAGGACAAAGTATTTTCGTTCTTCAGTACGATCACATAGCTTCCGTTACCTTCGGCGAGCTCGGAAGTTATAATATAATGTTATTCTTTTGATAGATATTGTTATGCCAGGATCTTTCCTGTGCATTTTAAGGGAATTCCTCCAAGCCGATCAAAGCACGCTGGGTGGCTAAAGTTATATTGTTATGTACTGGGCTAGCCACTCTCCACTGATGAGAATTTCATTAATTGCATTTATTGTTTAGGTCTAATCAATTTGTGCCAGCACCCACCAGACATGCGCAGTGTGCACAGTGCACAAGATGAACTTAAACAATCGAGGCTTATTTCTATCCTTACATCTAGACTGCTTCCCTCTAAAAATTTCGGCCTTTGTTTTTCCGCTGTTAAACTCCTGCTCGTTTTCTTTCTTCAGATCGTTTTTCCTAAGTTGCATTAATTGAGGAAGAGTTGCCTTCGATCCTTTTTATGATGCCTGTTGCATAAATGGACTAATTGTGTTGGCATAAAGTCCTATATTTTTAAGAATGAACATAATACTGTGGCACCTCCATATAACGAACATCTGTACAACAAAATGTGTAAGAGATTCTAAAGAATTTTGGCTGCTCCTGAATGAAGTTAAAGAAAGACGACTAAATCAAGGTAATATGACACTTCTTTAGATTGTTACTCCCCTTATAAAGAAAACAGAGGGGAGTAACAATCTAAAGAAAATGTACGAAATGTTCTTCTTTAGACTGTTAATCCCCTTATATGAACATAAGTGTGATATTCCTTTGTCCCAAGTTCCAAAGTACATTGGGCTAAACATCACTTTGCCTTGATAGTTAATAATTAGTTAATGTCATTTATATTCTAAAAACACATAGGGGAGTAACAATCTAAAAAAGTACCGGCAATATTATCAGTGCAGATACTTTGTTCCAATACTTCCGGTCTTTGCTTACCCTTCTCCACATCCTAACCCTATTACGTACGCCGAACCCCTAATTTTGAATCCTTTTTCTCAAACCATGAATTTGAATTAGTTCTAAGCAACTTAAAATTTCAAGATAAAAAGAACTTTTTATATACTACGTTTTTAAATTTTCTGTTGAATCGTATGTAATGTTGATAATATAATTGTTATTGTTGTATAATATGTATAATGTTAGTGAAAAAAAAATAGTTCCGAATTTATTTACTTCACATAAATGACAACCATCCAGAGAGCTGATCTTTATTAACCTATAAAGGGATAAATCTTTGTACAACGGTTCTCCCCAACACCAAATCTAAAGCATGCCATCGCTATATTTGAAATAATATAATCGATATTTCTAGTTTTTCTGTCATTCAATGTTTATCTATCACAAATTTGAGACCCGTCAAAATGAAGATTGCGTAAATATTGGATATGACAAAACAAATAAAATAACTTGCGGATTTTTTCCGAACTAACTTTCCGCACTGCAAAATTTGCTGAAAACTAATTAAATTCTGCTGAAAGATGGCTAAAAGTATTAAAATAATGCATTGTCATCGTGTTCTGAGCTATGCTATAAGTTTCAAATGTCTAGCTATTCGGGAAGTTAGTTAGAAATCGATTGCCAGATTTGTACCGGACAAACAAACAAACAAACAAACAAGAATGCAAGCTAATAAAAACGTAGTAAATAATAATAAATCTCCTGTTTTGGACTAAGTCCCCAATGAGTTTTGTAAGTTTGCCCCGTTCTTATTTCAAAGACAAATTACTACTACTCTACACTTCAGGTACAGCTCCTCCATCTTTCGCTAAATCAATTATCTATCCGCTGTTCAAGCAGGTTGATAAGAACGATTTAGCTAATTACCTGGTCTGTATCTTATATAGGCGTTATTGGTTAACAATTTTCAGGTCTTCTTTCACAAAGGGTAGAATCCTCCATCGACTGATAATAATCTACTCAACTTGTTCTAGCGAGGCTACTCAACGCTCGACAATCTGTTTACCTTGACCAACATAATCAGCCTGTAAAGTATTGTGTTGGCGCGAAAATTCCATTTTGAGATTTTGATAGATTTACATATTTTGAGATCCCTGAAGTCGAAAAAGTGGTTTTTAAAAAATGTCTGTCTGTCATTTTTAACCGTCCTCTAATCGCCTTTTCTTTCTTTTACAATAGCTTATGACCAAGTTATGTTCCGCGATCCAACTTTGCCACCGAAAAATTGGCTCACACAAAATTTCAGCTTGATGTAACTTAGTCACTTGTATGGACGCTATCTCCTGGGCTAGGTTTTTGGAAGTATTTTTTTATGGAAGCAGGTTTATGGATGGAAGATTTTAATGGATTATTCTCTAAATGCATTCGAATTTGTTTTGTTTGTTAGGTAAATGTTACCGATGATATGCAGTAAATTTATAATGCTGAGTGCGGAAAAATTCTAAAACAAGGTAGATCTAAATATGGCAGAATAATGCTAAAACACAAGAGATCTAGACGTGGCGGAATAGTGCTAAAATACAGGAGATCTAGACGTGGTGCTACCACGTCTAGATCTCCACCACGGTGGTGGAATAGTGCTAAAAGAAAGGAGATTTAGACGTGGCGGAATAGTGCTAAAAGATAGGAGATCTGATCCTTGTTGAATAGTGCTATAAGACAGGAGATTTAGACGTGGCGGGATATTGCCAAAAGACATTAGACATTTAGACGTGGAAGAATAGTTTTAAGGGACAGGAGATTTAGACGTGGAAGAATAGTGTTAAGAGACAAGAGATTTAGACCTGGGACCTGGCGGAATAGTGCTAAATGACAGTGACAGGCGATCTAGACGTGGCGGAATATTGTAAAAGACAGGACATTTAGACGTGGAAGAATAGTGTTAAGAGACAGGAGATTTAGACGTGGCGGAATAGTGCTAAAAGACAGGAGATTTAGACGTGGCGGAATACCAAGCGTTGCAGTAATGTAAGTGGAATCCAGTAGGATGGGGGCGAGATACGGATAGGTCCGGGTTCAGCGACTGTCCTAAGCTTTCCCCCCGTGAGTCCTGAGAGCCGGTGAAACCGCCGTATCTTAGAGGGACCCCGGCAGTAGGACCGGCACCCTGATCCTTTTCAGCCAAGCGAGCGAGCATATCTCCCCCGGCAGCTTTCTAACGGGGTCCTCAGGAGTGGGGGAGTAGTCCAGACACCAGACACTACACACTCTGGAAGGCTACCCGCCCTCGCACCTTCTAGACCCTCCCGCCGGGTAAAAGTAGTTCTCTTCGTCCGCCTTTCTTATCCGGGGCATTAAACCACCGACGGACCGCTTTTCTACGTGCATATCTCCTCTCTCCGCCGAGATACATCCTCCCACGTCCAGTACTTACCTTCACACATCCGTCCACTCCACTACCTCGCTCCACTCTGAATCTACCCTAACTTGTCGCACAGAGGAAACAATAGCAAGAAAAGGGTTCGTCCTATCAATAAGATAAGAAGACATTGAACCTTATACTCATAAATAAAAGCAAACACCTTCCTATGGTTTAAGAAATGACAACGCATGAAAACTAAAGCAAATAACAAAAAAAAAGTAGAATATATTGAGATGTAAAATACTATCTCTTCCCAACAACTAATAGCTTTATTAGGAATAAAGGAATCTGCTAGTGGAGAGCAACCGTGTCTCGCCTATTTTGACGAAAAATGTGTTTTTCATGATCCTGTGTACAAAATTAGTTTATAAATAAACCAATAATCAAGTCGATGCTAGTTTTTGTCACTTGATAGGTTTGTTATTAAAATATTACTCCAAATCAAAATGGTCTCCTATCAAGTGTTCAATACAATCATAGTATATACGTCTTAGTTTATTAACTATGATACATGGTTATTATTTAACCCCAGGATTTAACTATAATTCGACATTATAGTTTTAGGGATCAATGTTTCATAGATCTTACTTCTATGATACATTGTTAAACGTACATTTCATCCGATACAAACCCATAATTTATAGTTATTTTTATGTCACCGTTTTATAGTTTATTACATAGCCCTGATTTCTTTCAGTGTAACATCAGAATTTTCTACGTTAGATATATCTTTAAATCAAAGTTGATTATCAGGATTATTATTTCCCCAGTGCATAGAAGTGATAATATCCCTTGGTCTAATTAACTGTTATGAAATGGGATATTGTAACTTTTTCATTCATAAAGAGTGACGTTTACTTCCCCAAAGTTATTTAATAAAAGTAAAAATAAACAATATTAAAAAAAAAAAAAATAATAATATTAAAAAAACTCGGAGCAAAATCGAACAAAAAAAGTTTCGTCGGATACGGCAGATTTGTCATCAATTATTATTTACATTTTTGAGAATAATTGTATTTTCAAAATAGTATAAAAAGTCGAATGAAGGTGGTTCAAAGTTTAAATTGGAGTTGTCCAAAAGTTGTTCTATTGAAACATCAACAACTCGGAAAAAAACTTTTTAATTGGAACTTAGCAATATACAATGATAAAATGTTTTATTTTCATATTATTCAACATGATAATGTTAAAAATCAAAATGTATCTTTTTTGCTTCCGTGGATCCCAGAAAAATTCTGAGCATTCTGTAAAATAAATTGCTTTCGAGCTTACCGAAGGTACGGAAGCTATGTGATCGTTATGAAGAACGAAAATATATTATATTTCCGAATTTAAAAATTCCAAGACACATTATATCCGTTTCAAACATCAGGGTATATTTTTGGTTCCGTGTCTGCCTGTCGATCTTTCGCTCAATTTTAGCGTACCAACATATCTTAAAAATGTTTAATACAATTTTTATGGTAGGTCATAATTAGCCCATTCTTGGTTCCATATAAATTTCAACCTTCTGCGCCTTTTTGTTTCTCTTCAACATGCGCACAAACAGACATTTATTTACAACTATATCTTAAAAAGTATTCATCTGATTTTTATGAAATTTGGATGGTTTGTTGAAAGTAGCCCGCAGATAGCACCAAATTAATTTCAACCGCCTGTTCTATTTAACTTTTGCTTAATTGATACTTTAATTCATGTAGAAAATCAAAACATTTGTGACAGATTTTTGAAAACGGAGGATTTTAAAACTTGCATACTGTCAAACCTTTCTTAACCAACATTTCTAAATTGTGGACATTTCTCTGAAACAACTTTTTTCCCCTTTGAGTTTGTGTATATATAGTAATATTTATTTCAACAATATTCTTCTCTTCAAAAATGTCATTTTTAGGGTTTTGTAGATTCTTCTCAAAACCCTTATGCCGAGGGTGATGTGTCCGTCTGTCCGTCGCTCTTTGGTTCATAGGGCCCGAACCGTTTAAGCTAAAGAGCTGAAATTTGAAATACTGGCGTAACTTTTTGACCCAACCACAGGAAAAATATACAGAAGTTCAAAATTAAATATGCGCATGCGCAATTCGCAAAAACTCAAAAATTTATATTTTTTTAATTTTCGAGTGGGGTATCAAATGAAAGCTGCTGAAGAGTAGGACGCAAAGATATATATACATTTTCAAATTTTGCATTCCTTATTGGGTAAAAAAATCAAAATATACCCAAAAAAAAAATCCCCCCCCCCCCCAACCACTATACTTCGGCTGGTGCTAAAATTTCGAAATAATTCATGCTAATGCCTTATTGTGGGGCGATGAAAATTCCGGGAGTTCATCCCAAATTTTAAAAAATTGCCAATTTTGGGCGCGAAAATTTGAAGTGCGCCAAAAAATTTTTTTTTTTTTAATTTTAAATTGGGTATCATATGAAAGCTGGTGAAGAGTAGGATTAAAATATATATTTGCTTTTTTAAATTTTTCATTCTTTATTAATTTTATAAGTCAAAATATACCCCCAAAAATTTCCCCCTCCCCAACCACTATATAACGGGTGGTCCTAAAATTTTGAAATAATTCATGGTTATACCTTATGGTGAAGCGATGGAAATGGTTTGAAAAAATTAATTTTTCTAGTCGTTATTACCGATGAAAAACATTGTGACCCCCCGGGGGATCGAACCCGGACCCTTGAGATCGAAGAATAAAATCATAATTACATAACGGGCATGCTTAATCTTCTACAAAACCCTAAAAAGTACTTGGACGCAAGCACTTCCCTGTGATTTTTTTAAAGGCTATATCTTCATTAGTTATATTTCTTTTAAAGGCTGTCTTTAGTATTTATTTATTTTAAAGGCTAGGTCTTTATTAGTTATATTTCTTTTACAGGCTATATCTTTATTAGTTATATTTATTTTAAAGGCTATATCTTAATTAGTTATATTTCTTTATAAGGCTGATGATTTTGAGATATTATATATATATACATACATATATATATATATATATATATATATATATATATATATATATATATAAATATATATATATATATATATATATATATATATATATATACATATATATATATATATATATATATATATATATGTATGTATGTATGTATGTGTATATATATATATATATATATATATATATATATATATATATATATTATATCTTTTTAAATTCTAAATGTAGCACTATGATGGATTTAAAAGACCGATTATAAGTTAGACAGTTTAAGTCTTATTTTAGTTATTCAATTTTTTTTTTTTTTATATTTTAAAAATTAACGGGTTTTCCCCAACACAACTAGGCTAAGGCTTAACAGCTAACAGGGGTTTTTCACTTTTTTAAATAAATAAAATAATAATAATTACCAACTTTAAACAAAAAATCTACAACACATATTTTATTTAAAACATGAATTATTATTTTCACTTAAAGCACAAAAATAATAATAATATAAAATGCAGCCAAATTACCCGTATATAAGAACACATTGCAACGAAATAAACACGTATGCTTCTAAAGTGCATTTATATTAACGAAATACTTTTAGAATATATAATTGTGCATATTTATATCCGCCCTTTAATTTAGTCAGAATTATATTGTTTTATGCGCTGTATAATTAAACGTGAGGATGAAGCCGGAAAACGCATGGTGTCTGAAAAAAAACTGCATTTTGCAATAAATTACTGGAATACTTTGACGAAGTAATTATTATAACGTACACAAACCGTATGTAATTCCGTACATTTCCATTAGTCACGAGTGTGTGTGCATATAGAAGAACGGAAATTAAAATTTATGTAATCGCATTTTTCAAGTGTTAATTGTTTTTTATTTAATTGATTTTTTTTTTGTAATGCTATGGTAAAATTTATGTGGGTAAGGATTATATACTTAGAAATACACGTTTTCATTTATCTTTAGGCAGGGGAGGGGAGGGGGGAGGCACATAAATCAATTTATGATAGTTATCAGGAGTAGGAAAATTAAAATTATTGCCATCGTTATCATTAGTAACCAGCATCTTCACACAGTAAAATATCTATTCAGTGTCTTAACTATATCCACTATTAAAAATTTAGTAGGATACTAAATAGAGATTATTTGCAGCAAAAGAAAATGTTCTGTTTACCATTGTCCGATTCTCTAGTCCAGGACATAGCGCGCATAAAAGTCACTGACCAACATCAAGCTGGAATTCTGGGTATAAGTTAGTGCCCTTTTAGAATATGTGGTAGGCTAGGTTAGTCTACGGGACATAGCTTGGCTTTTGGCTTGTATAGGCTTTTAAGAAATAAAATGATTGTACGTGATGATAAAAAGAGTATCGTTGGTTTTGTGGACATTAAAATAGTTAGAATAAGGGGGGGGGGGCACCCTAATGTTGATGCTTTTTGACAAAATGACGTGGAAAATTAAACACTTTCCACAATTGTTATATATTTTTGTTATCTACTCTTTAATACCTTTCATATGATACCCTACTCAAAATTAAAAAAAAAAAAAAAAATCCGTGACATGAATTACCCGCCATTTTGAATTTGAACAGCTGATGTATTTTAAGGGGCAATACTGAATTGAGCCAATCCTATTACCTTTCTTTAATCCAACTATTTAATTTAGCCAACGCTATAGTCAGGTGTATATTGTTCTCACCCCAAGAAACATTGAATTGAGCCAATGTTAAAATAAGGGAAAAAATAAAACTGTATGTACAACATTAATAATTATTACTATATTAGTACAATTATATAAACAATTGTAAAAAAGTCAATATGAACAAAATAATCAGTTACTGTTTTTTAGAAGCATAGAATAGATTAAAAAAAGTCAATATGAACAATATAATCTGTTACTGTTTTGTAGAAGCATAGAATAGATTTAAAAAAAAGTCAATATGAACAATATAATCAGTTACTGTTTTGTAGAAGCATAGAATAGATTAAAAAAAAGTCAATATGAACAATATAATCAGTTACTGTTTTGTAGAAGCATAGAGTAGATTAAAAAAAAGTCAATATGAACAATATAATCAGTTACTGTTTTGTATAAGCATAGAATAGATTAAAAAAAGTCAAATTTCCATAAAATCAAACTAGTTGTTTTTAAGATATGGGTTCGAAAAATTGAGTGACAGACACTAAACCAAAAATGTTCCTTTGATGTCTGAAACGGATTTCTGTCTTGGAATTTTTGAAATCGGAGAGATAAAAAGTTGTCGTTCTTCGGAACGGTCACATAGCTTCCCTTACCTTCGGTAAGCTTGGGAGTAAAATAAACTATTTGGACAGATTTGAAATTAATGAAGGGAAATAATTAAAATTTCATTTTTAAGTTTTAGGTAGTATTCATACTGAAAGTTTAAATTTTAATTTAAATCAAATTATAATTATTATTAACAAAGGGAGACAGACAGAAAAATAGACTCCAGCGCCGGGACTTGAACCAAAATTTAATTAAACTTTAAATTAAAATTTAAACTTTCCCTTTCCTTAGTATGAATACTACCTAAAACTTAAAAATAAAATTTCTAATTAATTGTACAAGGTACAGGTACTAAATGGTTACTTTATAATTATAAGCGATACTTCTCGGTCTAGTTCTATTGTCGTTAATGTTAACTTCTAGAACTATGGAAAATTGAAAGCTTAATTCGGGACTAGGTATCGTTACTGACACAGGAAATTATTCTCCAGTGTATCTCAGTTGGTAGAGTGCTATACTGGAAATATAGAGGCCCGTGGTTCAAGTCCCGGCGCTAGAGTCTATTTTTCTCTGTCTGTCTCCCTTTGTTAATAATAATTATAATTTTGTTTGGAAATAATTAATTAAATAAGAATAAATATAATTGGAATTAAAAGCATAACAATAATTAAAGGACGCGAGGAAGGTATGTGCCACACTAATTGGCAGAAGGTTTTTTTCCTTATTCCTAAATAAGTTTCATAAAAATGTAAATTGAATATAATAATAAAACAATTCATTTAATACTGAGTGAACATTAGCTATTTTATAGTTAAATGTAATAATAATAATTATTATCTAGTTGATGTAATTATTTTCACAGAAATATTCTTTATATTTCTTTTAACTAAAACAGTAATAAAGAATAAACAATTAAGAAGTGTGTAGTGTAATAAATAAACGAAAAAATTTAATTGGTCTACTAATATTAAAAAAAAAAAAAAAATATATATATATATATATATTAATAATAACTGTTAATTAAAAAAAAAGTAATGTTGGCACACCTGCTTTGTATCTTAACATATCTTATGTACAATATATGTAGATATATTTACGTTTAAATCCTCATTAGTGATAGTTATTACAATTTTAATTAGTTCTTTTACGTTTAATTATATTATTATATTTGCTATTTTTTTTATCAGTTAATCAATTAAATCATAAAAAAAAACCAAATACATTTTTTAAAAAAATTTATTTTCTCGCATATGTAGTATATTATATAAGTTGATTTTAAAAGATATTTTTAAATGCAAGCTTTTATACGTATTCTTCTTACCAAACCCTTTCATTTGATACCCATATCATGGGCGTGTTAAAAAAATAACTAATCCGCCATCTTGTGCTGCCGCCATATTGGATTTATAATGACGTCACTTAGCTAACCATGTATTGTCATCCAAACTAAACGTGTATGCAAAATTTCAATTCAATCGGTTGAGGGTAACTGCTTTATAATTCAGTTGCAAGATTTGACCCGAACTTTCATACATACATACATACATACATACATAACAAACATTGCAAGTTAAATAAAAGCTTGTAAAAAATCAAAACAATGTTAACAGAGTTAAAAAAAAGGGGGGGAAATTAAATAAATTTGACGATAATAGGTTGTTAAAGCATAAAATAATTTAAGTATACGAAATAGGGGCGAGGCAGCTATTTGCCACACAAAATGGCAGAATATTTTTTAATTTTTTATTTTTATTGGCAAAGTTTTACTTGTATGGTTTCTTTGGTAAAATGGACTACATTTACTATTGTTTTCTAGTTTTTGGGGATGGTGCCCAAAATTTTGGAGTGTACTATGGTAATGCTTTCTCTATATACTCGTATACACTACGTACATGAGAAGGTACTAATCAGTGCGATACTACAGGTGCCGACCTTTTTAATTTAAGTAATTACTTCGTCTTCATTTTATTTAATTGTTTATTAAACATTTTATCAAAATGTACGTACAAAATAGTTCTTCCTTGGCAAGGAATCGAACCTCCTATACCTTTTTAAATTTTATTTTATAATATTTCAGTAACTTTCAAGACGATTTAGTTCAAATAATTTTTAATTATTGTACATTTAATCAATCTAAGTTGTTATCCTAAAAGAAAGACTTAATTAAATTTGTAATTATAATCTGTTAAATTCGCGTTTATAAAAGGACTAATATTTTTAACATTTAAAAATCAATATCGTCAGAAATGTCTTATCAAGATATTTCAGAGCCATTACTAGTTTGTCGTTTTTTCATCGAAATCGATAATGCATTTTAGAGTCAACACGATTGAGAAATGTTTTGCTTCCGAGCTTACCGATGGTAGATGCAATGTCATTGTTTTGAAGAACGAACATTTATTATGTCTCCGATTTAAAAAATTCCAAAACAGAAATCCGTATCAGACATCTGGGAACATTTTTGGTTTCGTGTCTGTCGGTATTACCAGATTTTTCCCGGGAAAATGACTTAGGTATATATATGGTTAGATTCGTATTCAAATGGACTAGATTTTAGTAATTTTAATGAAACCCATCGGAACCGTTTTCGAGAAATAATTTTTGAAAAGGTTTTTGGGGTATGGGGCCCCCGAATTCAGAGCTAAAATTTCATTTTTCAATTTCACCTTGCAGTATGATTTTTCCTGAACATGAACGTTTGCCAAATTTCATTGAAATTGGTGTACTAGTACTAGTTCATAGGCTTTACGCGTCTGCAGAAACCACCGAAAACTGACAAAAGATTTCAGACATTTTTTAATAACCACTTTTTTTAGAAACCCAATTGGATCGAATTTTTTGTGCTATCACAATTCTTCCTCTCTGTATATATATATATATATCATGATATAATATGAGTTTGTAATTGTATAAGTGTATAAATGAGTAAATGATAAAAGTATGAGTATGTAATTAGCGTAAAAGACTTCTATGTAACGCTGTGTTTACTCTGCACAACTGATTTATCTTGGAATAATGATTCTTCGAATTCTCTCTTCAACATCATTGGAACTTGGAACCGTTTTCGAGACTTTATTTCCAACTTTTGGATGAGTAGCGCCCCC
The DNA here is from genome assembly GCA_951217055.1 of Gerris lacustris. NCBI lineage: Eukaryota > Metazoa > Arthropoda > Insecta > Hemiptera > Gerridae > Gerris > Gerris lacustris. Next base: position 13,321,762 of record OX578283.1, read on the forward strand.
AAAATGTGAAGCTAAAATTAATTTCTTGATTTCACCTCTAGTTTAGGAGATAACGTGCAAAAAAGTGTCTGACTAACATCAAGCTAAAATTTTTTGTATAAGTAAATGTTTTGGTGCCTTTTAAGAATATGGGTTTGGCTAAGTTTGTCTGCGGGACATAGCTTGGCAATAGGCATTTGAAAAAAACAAACCAGTGGAGAGCGGCCATGTCTCGCCCATTTGGTGAACAATGTGATTTTCATGATCGTGAGTACGAAAGTAGTTAGTAGACAAAAAATCAAGTTGATGATATTTCGTCATTTAATAGGTCAGTTAGTAAAATATCACTACAAATCATAGAGATCGCCTATTAAGTGACAAACTAACATCAACTTGATTATTGGTCTTCCGTACAAAGATCCGATGTTAGACAGACACTTTTTTGCACGCTATCTCCTGGACTACTCGAGGTATAATTTATCTTATAATGCATAGATAATTTCATTAAAATAAAATTGGCCGACTTTTCGGCGTTTCGGCTTTTACGTCTGCGCAAACGACAAAAGTGACATTTCTATTTTTTTTTTTAGTCAGGGGAGCTTATAATAACTTGTAAGTCCATGATAAACTCAAAATTAAATTTCCGTGTCATCACAAAACTTTCTATATATTCTCTTCGTATATGATAAAGTAAAAAGACTAGGTTAAATACCTGGGGCGCTACGATGATATCATACACACATACATACATGCATACAGACGTCATGCTGAAAACCACTCAGGAGCTCTTAAAAACACCCAAAACGGATAATTCTGTTGAAATCTCGAAAAAAAAAATGTTTTGGGGGGGAAAACAATACTTTTCCTACCATAGATAGTGAGGAAAAGTAAAAAAGAATATATAAACGGATAATAAATAAAATGATCATATCTTATAGATTTTTATAATGTTGATTAAGTGTCCATTATCACAGGAAGGAAGTAGTAAGTAAGGGGTTAAACCATAAACTATAATTACCTGCCATAGACAACTCCTCCCCCTCCCCTCCCCACCTCGTAGAAACCATTAAAACATATAAACACCGAGACTTTGTTTTATGGACTTTGTTTTAATTAAAATATATTAAGTTGACCGAGTCAAAGGGATACCCAGTTTAATTTATTAGAGCGTTTAATGTTTGTTTTGACATTAACATGTGGTTTTCATGTAATTACCATTAATTCAGATTAATGGGGGAACAATTTACATGATTATGTGAGAGACACTAGGATATATATATATATATATATATATATATATATATATATATATATATATATATATATATATATATATATATATATATATATATTGAAAGAGACACCTGGATGTTAATAGACTTATATGGTTGATTGTTCTTATAACCGCAACAAAGCCTGATTAGTTCCAATGAACAACTCAGATAATTCGCTCTGGCTAAGTTCTATTATTTTCTTTTAGGACTTTAGACGCCCAAAAAAGGGCTTATCAATTTTTATATTCTTGACTATGCGATGGTGTGATGACGTAGTATATTTTGAGAGAAAATATCGTTATGACGTCGGAAAATTTGATTTTGAGATTTATTGAATTTATTATTGAAAATGTTATCAAAAATATTTCGTAAAAATTACTTCTCCTCGGCGGGTAATCGAACCCGGCCTCTCTCCGCTCGCGTTTATAGGTATTTTCATAGTAACTAGATTTTTCCAGGAAAAACGGCTTATATCGTTGGATTCGTATTCAAATGGACTACATTTTAGAACTGTTTAATCAAAATCGTCGGAAGTTTATCGAAAAATAATTTTATTTCTCGCTTTTCAGAGTTTTGGGGGGGAGTAACGATTTTTAGAGTTTTTGTAGCTCAAATTCATTTCTCGATTTCGCCGCGGGGTATTATTTTTCTGAAGATGTTTACCTAATTTCTTCAAAATCGGCCCAGCAGTTTAGGCTCCAGGCGTCTGTTCAGACGACAGACAGCCATTTTTTTTTAAACCAATTGGACTCAAGGGACTCACAACGTGTAAATCCCTCAAAATCTAATTTTCGCGCCATCACAATACTTTCTCTTTATATGAGAATAAATAGTCTGTCAATTAGTGTGGCACATAGCTTCTTCGCTTTCTATGACCCATACTTTAATGATTTTAGGCTTTTACAACCCACTGTTGTCAGTTTTATTCAATTTTCCCTCCTTTTTGTGTTTTTTTTTTTAAAGATGGGCACTTCTTTAGATTGTTACTCCCCTTATAAAAAACAAACAGAGGGGAGTAACAATCTAAAGAAGGTGTACGGAATGTTCTTCTTTAGACTGGTACTCCCCTTATAAAAACAGAAGTGCGATATTCCTTTGTCCCAAACTACATTGGACTAAACATCTCTTTGTCTTAATAGTTATTTAGTCAAAGTCATTTATATTCTAAAAATCATAGGGGAGTAACAATCTAAAGAAATATCGAAAGATATACACTGCCTGATTTTACTACAGGATTTCTTGTACTATACTTTGGATATATTTGCGATAATTCTGACTCAATGTAACTCTTAAAAAAAATTAACTTGTCTATCTTGTATGGCTTGAAGTTTTTTGGATGCGACCTCTCCAGCGCCTTCTTGAGCCAAAAGAAAGGTGTTTTTGATAATGTACCTTGTTATCACGAGTACATTTTTTACGTGAAGATCAAATCGAAAAAAAAGTACCCTACCTTGGAGAGGACACTTTGAAGATGGTGCCACTATGAACTTTTTTCGATCCGAGATTATCTAAGTGTGAGTTACAAGCCCCCAAGTTGAGTAATTTCCAAATTATTTTTTTTATGTTTAGGGGTTGATTCATTTTTTGATGGAGGGAGGAGGTTAGGGTTGGAAATAATTAAGAGAAATTGAGAAAAAACTTAATTCATTTGAAATTTAAGTATTACTAACCTATTCATTAGAATCCCGAATTTGGTTGTACCTAATGCAGGCTTTTTTTAAATCTATCAAAATTGTTTTTTTTTTATTTTTTTACACGAATGAAAGTATCAATTTAGCAAAAGAATTGAGTGAACCCAGACGGTTAGATTATTATGTATATTAATATAACTCTGCTTCAAAGACGTATTTGCAACTCCTGTAGCTTTTTTATCGGGGTTCTTTTAATAAGTCATTCTGAATATTAGACCTAAAACAATGCCCTGAATTATATATACCTAATGCAGATATTTATGAATAAAGAAAAGTAGTAAAAAAAATAAAAATTAAAAAATCGGGTTCGGGGTACTTTGGAACTTTTCCTCACTTCGCAACTAAAGTGGCCTCTCCTGCTGCTTTGCAGCAGGAGAAAGCAGCATTGGACGTGGTCAGTACTTGGATGGGTGACTGTTTTGAACCAACTGATTTTTTTATTTATTTCATTTATTTAATAATTTAAATTTTGGCGGTAAAATGGTAAGTATATTTTGACAGTTGTAAACAAATTTTGACGTTTAGCAAAAGTATCACACTAATTAATAATTATGTTCGCTTATAAATTGTAAACTAATTAATGGAATTTCATCAGATTTTTTTATATTTGTTCCTTATTTTTTACCGGTTCCAGTGATATGCTATAATATGTCAAAAACTAGTTCTATTTATGCTTTCAGTATTATTAAACGTCAAAGTTTCAAAATTCGAAAATCGATAACTTCAAAATGGCGGTCAATTTCAAAATGAAATTTGGTGGATTTGTTTGTCATAAAAGAGAGGTACATTTGTGCCAAATTTCAACTAGGACCAATTCTTGTTGTTTATGTTCAAGATGGCGGAAAATGCTGTTTTTTTGTATTGGGCAGCACAACCACGAGTAAGGACTGATTTGCACCAAATTTGAACTCTATAGCTTAAAAACTGTGGGAGTTATGCGTGACACAGACAGACAGACAGACGCACATACAGACAGACTGAAATCCAGCTAAAAACCACTCAAATCGTCTTAAACCCAAAACGGATAATTTCGGTTTAGGATTTTTTGGGTGAAAACAATACCTTTTCTATATACCTTCAGAGAAGGTGAGAAAAAGTAAAAATATTTTTTAAAAAAACATTCCCCGAAAGCAAAGTTCTGTCTAGCCTGTGCTTTTATGGTATTTTTCTAATTCCCTTTTTCGATCCTTGATAAAAAATATACCCACGCTACCGAATATCGAACTATGAATCTTCAGATCTTTACACTCTGTAGTTTTAACCTCTGAGAGTTGAGGAATTAATTTATTCCATCTGAATAAATTAAAGTATGTAAAGAAATTATTTTTTCCAGCTTGATAATTTCAAACAACTAAAAAAGAGAGTTTTCTCTGTTATAGCTCTAAATGTGTTTGTTAATTATCATTTAAATAACAATGTCTTTAGTGTTAAATTAATGTATTCTTTGTTGTGTAGCATCTATTTATAGTTTAAATGTATCTATTTTTAGTTGTAATATCTCGGGGTTTGGAGTTTGTCTATGTCTACCCACGTGGCTATTATTGATTCTAAAGTATTCTTTACAATTTCCTCTGTTATTCTTTTATTTTCTATTTTAAGATGTAGAGATAGTGTTATTGCAGCGTTGGGATTGCTTGATTTTCATGGTTTCTTGATTCTATTTATGTAATTCCCAAAGGAACAGTTAAAAGTCAATTTCAGAGTAATGTACGGAGTTATTTCTTTAGAGAAAGAGTGATTATTTGCAAGTATACGTAAGGTAGGGGTTGATGAGAAAATCTTATTTATAATATATATATTTTTTTTATTATTCTTGTTTTATTCGTGGAGGGTGTAGTCGGCTGCTACCCCTTCTTCGAAAATTTAATTCCGTCACCCTTCTACCGCAAACGACTTTAAGCAGGACAAAGAAAAAGACGAAAGAACGATGTAGGGGGGGTGGGGATACCTAGCCAAATTAAACGTCTGGTCGGGCGCCTTCATTGAAGGAGGGGGTGGTGATGACGTCAGACGGCGCCCCTGTGTAGGAGGGGGTTGGCGCCCCCCTGGATCAATATAAAGGCTGGATTCACTGCGGACCCCCATGCGGACTCCCCCCCCCCCTCTACTAGATGTAGGGAGGGGCACACACACACTTCCAAACCTCCCCCTCTTCAAAAATTAATGAAAAAAAAAATCATCCTTTCCCTCCCCTTTAAAAAAACCCTGCTTATACACTTTAACCCTTCTTTAAAGAAATTATGTATACGCAATTCCTTTAGGCTTTGTGCTTTTTTTTAAAAGCGCGGTCATTCTGAATTTTAGGCCTAAAACAATGCCCTACTTTTTTTTTTTTTTTTTTATTTTTTTTTTTTTTATATGCAGAAATATATACAAATTATGTGTATGTATATATATATATATATATATATATATATATATATATATATATATATATATATATATATATATTTGTTAAAGGAGTTTGGATTGAAATAGGACTGTTTTCTACCTACCCGGCCAATTAATTTAAAATATATCTCTTCCCTAGGATACAGCTTCTGATTGTATCAGGGTATAATTTTACATGGTTATATTTTATTTATTTACAAAACAAAGTGACATTTTTGACACATATATATAACAAAAATAATCAAAACAAGTCAAGTAACAGTAGTAACTTACTAAGTAACTTCCTTAATAACACTTTTTCCCGTCTTTTGAAGCTTACGTTTAAGCGAGCGTTGCGCGTGAACGCTTGGGTGGATAACGTTCTCCGACGAACTCTGCCTGGGCATTGTTAAAATGAACATGTGTACCAAATTTCAACTAACTCGGTGATCTTTTACTCAAGTTATCGTCATCTGTAGATTTCGTGACGGATTTTGCGTGACGGTTATTTTATGACGGTGATTATGGTCGTTTTTTCGGATTCACTCCCGTGCTCCAGAACGTGCCATAAGGAACTTCGTTCCAAAAATGACAATCGACCTACCTTCTAACTACCTGGTACTAACTTAAATACTTCAGCGCTTCTATTGGCAAAATGTAGACCTAAAAAGTAAAAATAATGTGAAAACAGAGCAATTTCCTGTTATATCTTAATTCCTAGTACTACATTTAAGAGCGTCACATTTTTCATGTCGTTTTTTCGTGACGAAAATTCCTTCAATCCTCAAACCAAAGAACATAATCATGTTAAAATGTGAAAAGAAGAATTTCTTGTTTATGGTTTTTAAGGATTTTAAATAAACAAGTTCAAAAAGTGATTCATTTAAATACTGTATCTAACCATAGATAAGTATATTTTAACCTGTATTTAACCTTTAAATTATGTCATAAATTTAAAATATTGTATATAAATATTTTTTTTGGAGGTTAAGTGCTCTCAAATTTTGCGCTCGTTAAATTTTGCTAATTTGATACTTTAATTCATATAAAAAAATCAAAGCAATTTTGACACATTTATTTAAAAAAAGGGAGGTGAATTAAGTAATTTTAACAATATCGGGTGTAAAAGCATAAAATCATTACAGTATGCGCTATGGGTTCCGAGGAAGTTGCTTCACTAATTGCCAGCCTATTTTTTAAATGGCCCGTTTTTTTTAAGGTAATTTTTTTCTTCTTAAAAAAGATCTTTTAAAATTTGAAGTGCTAAACCTCTTATCTGAATGTTTAAGTTTGGCCTTTGACTTTTTTTTATTCTTCTTCTTTGGCTTGTTTCATATTGCCTTGATTACTTTAGACTCGAGTACTCTTCATTTTATACTCTTGGAATTAATTAGTAAAGTAAAAGGTATCATTAAAATACAAAATATTGTTAATTAGTCTATTGAAATTTTTAGCAATTCATTGTTGCTACAAATTACAACAATATACTAGACATTTTACTATAACAATATTACTACAATATACAATACATTGTACAATAGAATATACATTAAATTTTACAATACAATATATTTTATAATACAATATTACTTAAAAAATACATTAGCAATGTAATAACGTGTTTTTGCACGCTGCAATAAGGTACACAATTTGTGTTAGTGAGAGACACCAAGGGATGTGCCACGCATGCGCAACACATAGGAACTGTTCCAACATCAGGCAATAAGTCAATAAGATGTTGGGCTCGGCATTACGCCATGCCCTGCATCGTTTCGTCGCGTCAGATTTATCGCAGGGGCCCCGACGATGCCCACCCAACTCTGTGCGGTGTGAGAGCACGCTCGTCTCTGATAAGTCCTATATCTGATCTTCTTGATCTGGTATTGGTCCAGAGTTGGGTGGGCATCGTCGGGCCCCTGATGAGTCGGACGCGACGAAACGATGCAGGACATGGCATAACGCCGAGCCAACATCTTATTGACTTATTGTCTGATGTTGGAACAGTTCCTATGTGTCAAATCAACTGTTTCTAGACCTTAATTTTTTTCTTCTAATGCGTGAGAGTCTCACACATATTTTTTTTTGTAAGATATTATTTGAGGCACCAACCTTATGGTTATGAGTCATTGACACTGATTATTTAAGTTGAGAAGAGGGCTCAGATGATGATGAAGAATTCTTTTAAGAAGGATGTTAGATTCGGTGCAACTTATTGCCAATTTCGACAAATAATGAGAGATTCAACAGACGCATTGATAATTCTGATGATTAAAATAAAATTAAAGTTGCAATAATTAATTAAGGTGTGACTTTAATACCTCCATCTTTTATTATCCCATTCACCAGTAATTGTCATCAGTATCTTGTAATAACATCTATTATGAGCAACTCCCTAAATAGGTAATCTCCCTAAAAGTAATCCTTAAATAGGTAATCTCCCTAAAAGTAATCCCTAAATAGGTAATCTCCCTAAAAGTAATCCCTAAATAGGTAATCTCCCTAAAAGTAATCCCTAAATAGGTAATCTCCCTAAAAGTAATCCCTAAATAGGTAATCTCCCTAAACGTAATCCCTAAATAGGTTCGAAGTTCGAACAAGGGTAGCATTAAAGGATCCATACTATTTCAAACGGACTCTCCCATCAGTTGTTATTTAAGTATTTGTTTTAAATACGTTCTTTAATATAAATTAACTTTTACATTATTGTAATTTGTTTTATATATTTATAATTGTTTTTGAATATGTAAAATCTCATTTGTATAAAAATATGCTCTGATATAGAAATGTTCCCTTATTTTATAGATTTCAATAAAAAGGGTGTGGTACAAGAGATATCGAGATATCGATACCTCCTTCATTCTATTCTCTAGTGCTAGTGAACTATCGATACTTTAGCTTAATTTTCTTTTTACAATCAATTATCAGGCAAAATTTGGTTTTAAGTGTCGTTCTTGTGGTCGAATTATGAATGATATGTGGTATATAGTATCGATACCTTCTTCTTTATATTTTCTAGTGCTAGTACACTAGCGATACTTTAGCTTAATTTTCTTTTTTACAATCAATCATAAGGTATAATTTGGTTGAAGTGTCGTTCTTGTGGAAGATAATATCCGATAAATGACGCCTTGTCAATTTCCACATTCTTTGAGGTGCTCGGCGAAGTTGCGCATCACATTCTCTAACATCTCGTCAGGGAATCCGATTTTTCATCCCCTATTCAAAGGATAACGAAATGGACTTTGTCCACATATGGTTCCAACAAGATGGAGCCGCTGCACACACAAGTGTTCATGGATCTCGTGCGTCAAATTTTTCTCGGTCGTGTGAATATGTGAATATGGAAATCCACAAGGACGTCATTTATCGGATATTATCTTCCAAACTTAAATATTTGGCTTATGTGCAGTAAACTTCCGCATTTTTGCTTGAAAAATTGTTTTATTTCAATCTCCTGGCTCCAGTATTAGGCACATGGTAGCAATTTAAAATGGTTGGTGGTCATCCGCGCTGCGCCACCCTATACGTTTAATTGTTGTCATTGATAATAATTGGCGTCGTGAAACAAGAAACTTGTAAAAGAAGAATATCTGGATCGTTGAATTTATTTAAATGCAAAAGCTTTGTGATAAACATTATTATAAATTTTGTATCCCTGTGTAAAATTGTTATGGCAAATTTGATCAACCATAATTATTATAAATATACTAACTTATGACCACCACGTTTCCTTCTTCCATGATTTCTTCATGAAAGAATTCATTTTTATAAAGAATTCATGGGTTCTGATGTGCACAATTAACTAATTCGATTTACAGTTATATATTTTTAAATACAAAGATATTTTATACTTGAAAATTCATCGTAGCATCACCGTGGGTTGGACTAGCCTATATGGGGCATAATGTATAGAAATGCAAAAACTAACAAATATAATGCATACATGATTGAAGTGTTTCTTGTATATTGATATAAATTGCATTATTTATGTATTCTTTTTCATTTCATACTCTCTTGAAAAACCAGATACGCTATATCAAAGCCCTGGTAATCTACAACAGATACATACGCCCAAGATTCCCAAAATCGACCTGTATACAGCTGTGTCTCAAAATAGAGGATTGAAGATGGAGAACTGGAGACTGAAGATGGAGAAAACTTATGAAATGAAGAAGAATCCATAATTGGTGAATTTTTTTTAATCAATTTATAGAAAAGATTTTAATTATATGTGCCAGTGTTTTTGCATTTCTATACATGATGCCCCGTATAGGCTAGTTTAACCTCACCGTGTACATTAATTAATTGGACTAATTTTTTCAACTTCTTAGTTTAAGTCCAACCAGGTCTGATGCCCTGAGGCGATAAATTTCAACTCAAATTTTTTTTGTCATTTACACCCCATGTACACTCAATCCGAGGACACACTTTATATAATTTGAGAGATTTCTCTCTTTTTACATAATCTGAAACCATCTGCCATTATCAATGCTTACATCGTAACAGCTAACAGCTCTACTCTGTGAGATAGGTCTATATTAAAAGGCTTAGAATTTTCAATCCATCGATTCAACATGGTCCGTTTACATCGGTGCAGTTAGTTCTAATCTGTAAGGTAGATCTATATTTTGCTGGGATGATAAGGATTGGCAATCTATTGATACAAGATACTTTGTTGCTGTTACATCAATACAGCTCTACTCTGTGAGGTAGGTCTGTACTTTACTGGAAGTCTAAGAATTGGAAATTTATCGATTTGGTAAGGAAGGTCTATATTCTGCTGATAGGCCAAGTATTGGCAACGTATCGATACAAGATGTTGTGTTGAAGTTATACATCGATACAGCTCTACACTGTGATGTAGGTCTATATTGTACTGAGAGGCTAAGGATTGGCAACGTATCGATACAAGATGTATTGAAGTTATATATCGATACAGCTGTACACTGTTATGCAAGTCTACATTCTGCTGGGAGGCTAAGGATTGACAACGTATCGATACAAGATGTTGTGTTGAAGTTATATCGATACAGCTCTACACTGTGAGATAGGTTTATATTCTGCTGGGAGGCTAAGGATTGACAAAGTATCGATACAAGATTTTGTGTTGAAGTTATACATCGATACAGCTCTACACTGTGATGTAGGTCTATATTGTACTGAGAGGCTAAGGATTGGCAACGTATCGATACAAGATGTATTGAAGTTATATATCGATACAGCTGTACACTGTTATGCAAGTCTACATTCTGCTGGGAGGCTAAGGATTGACAACGTATCGATACAAGATTTCGTGTTGAAGTTATACATCGATACAGCTCTACACTGTGATTTAAGTCTATATTCTACAGGGAGGCTAAGGATTGGCAACGTATCGATACAAGATTTTGTGTTGAAGTTATATCGATACAGCTGTACACTGTTATGCAAGTCTCCATTCTGCTGGGAGGCTAAGGATTGACAACGTATCGATACAAGATTTTGTGTTGAAGTTATACATCGATACAGCTCTACACTGTGATTTAAGTCTATATTCTACTGGGAGGCTAAGGATTGGCCACGTATCGATACAAGATGTGTTGAAGTTATATATCGATACAGCTGTACACTGTGAGGTAGGTCTATATTCTGCCGGGAGGCTAAGGTTTGGCGAGGTATGCCGTATCCCCCGTGAAGTTCAATGAACTCCTCGTCTAGTCTGGCCTCGGAGCTAAACCAAATCATCTTTATCTCTGTTACTCACTCGTATTTGTATCTTTCTATTCTTTATGTCTCCTAAGTCGCTTTACAGTGTATGTTCTTAAAGTCATATTTATCGTGTTTGTGTATCTCCTTTTTTCATGATTCTTTTCTTTTTATTGTCTTCTCTTTTATTGAAATTTATTCATTTTCCTTTATATTGTACATATTTTTATGGCTTCCATTATTTCTTCATTTTAATCTCTTTCTTAGTTCCTTTTTTTTTTTCTTCGTCGTTCTCTTTGACATGTTTTCTAATCTTTAACCCCTATATCGTCAGTCTTTTTATTGTATCGTTTTAGCGTAATAGTATTTTATGCTTTGTACTTTATTTCTTTAGCCGGAACAATCAATTTCCTCTCGCCTATAAAGCAAGCTTTTAATCTGTTTTGTCGTTCTGCTGTGTACGTAAGCTATGATTTAACTCGCATTCCGTTCTGCGTCCAGAAACATCTTTTTATAATTCTTTGGTCGGGGTTAAAAAACAACGTAGATAAAAATTCAATCTTTATTTTAATCAAATGCTCAATTCAGAACAATTTATCTTTACAATTGTTTAAGCTAAATTTATATTTATAGCTTTCGATTTCCTGCAAAATCAAATTCATAAGATAACTCTGTGGATATGGACTGTGAATCAAATAGAAAATTGAGAATGGCGAAGATCAGTCAAAATTGAGGATAGTGAGGATCAGTCAAAATTGAGAATAGCGAGGATCAGTCAAAATTGAGGATAGTGAGGATCAGTAAAAATTGAGAATAGCAAGGATCAGTAAAAATTGAGGATAGTGAGGATCAGTAAAAATTGAGAATAGCGAGGATCAGTCAAAATTGAGGATAGTGAGGATCAGTAAAAATTGAGAATAGCGAGGATCAGTCAAAATTGAGGATAGTGAGGATCAGTAAAAATTGAGAATAGCGAGGATCAGTCAAAATTGAGGATAGTGAGGATCAGTAAAAATTGAGAATAGCGAGGATCAGTCAAAATTGAGGATAGTGAGGATCAGTAAAAATTGAGAATAGCGAGGATCAGTCAAAATTGAGGATAGTGAGGATCAGTAAAAATTGAGAATAGCGAGGATCAGTCAAAATTGAGGATAGTGAGGATCAGTAAAAATTGAGAATAGCGAGGATCTGTCAAAATTGAGGTTTGCAAGGATCAGTCAAAATTGAGGATAGCAAGGATCAGTCAAAATTGAAGATAACAAGGATCAGCCAAAAGTGAGGATAGCAAAGATCAGTCAAAAGTAAGGATAGCAAGGGTCAGTAAAAAATGAGCATAGCGAGGATTATTCGAAATTGAGGATAGCAAAGCTCAAACAAAATTGAGGATAGCAAGGATCTGTCAAAAGTTGTGGATTAAATACTAAATTTTTGGAAATAATTTTCTTCTTCAAAGCAAAAAACAAAAACAAAAATGGTCTTGACCACCATCTTCACCATTCTTCTTTATACCGTGAAGGAAAAAATAACTTTTCCGAAATGTCACTAAATCCACAATTTTCATGTTTAATACAGCTATTTTTACTTGCTAACCTCAATTTTTATTTTATTAAGGTTACCTATAAGGTGTGCCATGGGAAATTAACAAAAATACATATGTTTTAAATAAAAAAAAAATAAAAAAAATTATACCGCTGGTAACAATCGTAATATTGCTGCTGTTGAAATTTATAATGAATTGGCTTAAGCGGATTATCTTCCGTGGCTAACAATTGTAGGTATACTTTAAATGAGTATATTTTTCATCCTTACGGAGGAAGTAATTTATTACCAAATGTCAATTATTCTATTTAGCTCTATTTTTATTCAATAAAACTGATCCTTAATATAGAGGGAGAAAATTTAATCAATAATAATAATCGTGTGTGCCTAATTTAATCGAAATCGGTTTAGTTTGGGCTCTGCGCGTTTGCACAGACAACCGACATTTTTTAATAACTACTTTTTTAGACTTATGTGGCCCTGAAACGTGTAAATACGACAAAATCTGAAAATCGAATTTTCGCGCCGTGTCTTACTCAATATTTCGGAAATAATAGGTTTGTCCCTGGAAAATTATTTATATGATTTCGCTTTGTATTTTAATGGACTATATTTTAGATTTTTTTATATTAAAATCGTCTCAAAAATAAAAAGTCCACTCACGTTTTTTCGGAGTTTTTAGGGGGTAGTGCCCTCAAATTAGTTAGAATTAGTAAGATTATTTAGACTACTTGTTTGGGCTCCATGTGCCTATACTTATGAGGTCCCTTGAGACCTAAAATAGTTATTTACGCACCAAGGGAGTAAAATAAGTTTAGTGATTGCACCATGAGCGATAAAGTTGGTTCCTGAGCCGAAGCCGAGGGAACCATAACGTTCACTCCCGAGATAGAGCCGAGGGAGTTTAATTATCATGGGGGTGCAAGTGATTTTTACTCCCGAAGTACGTACAAGATTTTACCTCCACATGGGAGAAAAAAATATGGAAAGATTTTAATTTTAAATTATTTTGTTCAACAAAAAATTCAATTTTTATATTTATTTAAAACAAAAAAACATACCTAGATATAATATTAAAAAATTCTCTAATTAAAATTAAATTATAGATGGTAATTATTTGAATTTCAATGCTAAAATTAAATGGGAGAATCAGCTAGAAGCTGAGTCGTGTATTGAATGGTATTGATAACTGATGTATTTACATATGGATTAGTTAATCTACATTTAGAAATTATGATTTCACTCTTAACTTGTTTTTTTTTTTTACTGATATATCATTATGGCAACCGTCATTGGCAACCGACTTTACATGACATGTGTGAAGAGGACGTTATAGATTTATACATTAAACAAAAGTTAGTAAATGAAATGTGTATTAGCACCAAACTTATTTACTTGTGCTTTATCTAGGGCAACACTGGAGGGAATCATGAAAGTTTATGATTCCCTTATTTTTCATTACTCCCTGTTTAACCCGACCGTGTGCAATGAGTTACTTTCCTCCCTGTAAACTTGGGAGGAAAGTTCAATATTTCTCCCTGCTGGAGGTAAAAGTGGTTTGTAGATGCGTTGAACTTTCGGCCCAATTCTGATGAAATTTGGCACACAAGATTAGAAACTTGACACCGTGAGGCGTAATCTAGAAATGAATTGAGCCTCTAAATTTAGGGGCGCCTCCCAAAAACTCTGGAATAACTTGAAAAAGACAAAAACAAAACATTCGAATACGGTTCCGGCGATTTGAATTGTAAGTGATTTTCCCCGGGAAAAATCTATTAAAATCCATAGTTACAACAGAAATAAATGGAATTCTTGAGAAAATAGTTATAAATGTGGATGGTGAGTGGCCTGGTTCGATTACCCTTCTGATGGAGATAAATTATATGATAAATTTTAATAACATTATCAATAATAATTAAATATATGCACGAAACAATGTAATAATTAGAAAATATACTCGACTAAGTCATTATTTTCTGGTAAATGAGAAAGTTCAGGCTGAGTTGTGTGGGTAGATTTTATGACGGAGAAATGTTGTCATTGTGGATAGTGGCTGGTTTTCTCTTAGAGTTTTTGTCTAAGGATATTAGGATGTTGGAAGTGTTGTCGGTAGTTGGATGTACTAGTTTATTAGGGAAGCTTATTACTGAGGTTTGGAGTTGGCAGACTTGAGCCTGGATAGAGTCTGGCCGCAGTGTCTACTCGAGTCTTTCTGGCTCGTCCTCAATCATCTCCGATTGGATCCGGTTGGGAAACATTGTCGCTGCTATTCGAGGTCCACTTGATTTCCACTCTGCCTGTCTTTAGTTTCAGTCCACTGCCACTGTCAACTGGAACAATCTCAATTCTTTTGAACCCCGAGGAGTCTGGTTCCAGAGCATCCTTCGTCTCGTTGTTTTGGATCTCTTTGTCTTGCTCGCTACCGCACAATCCTCTCACCATCTTCTTCCAGAGTCAGTTTTTGTCGTATACTCAGAATATCTCTTAGCTTTTCTCTTGACGTAGTCGTTTGTTTTTTTTAGTCTAACTTTTATCCAACTTCTTCCGTAAACCCATTAGCTGTATTGCTGTATATTATTTATGACCATTCCAATCCTCTTAAATCTCTCTGATTTTTCGAGTGAGAACAATCCTTTTTCTTTAAAGTATAAGGAAAAGTAAAATTACACTTTATTTCTTTCATTTCAATCTATACACAATAATTTTTGGATTTAGGAGTGGGCTATGGACGTCATCTTAAAGGAAAAACACAAACTTTCTCTCCACTTAAATTGACAATTGATTGTTAATTTTAGGGCCAATTTCAGTATCCCTTGCAGAAGAAATAAAATTATATCAAATAATCTGACAAATCATATAATAAAGAAATACCCCCTATAGATTGACAATTAGTGTGGCACATCGCTTCCTCGCATCCTATTAAATTACGTACTTCATTAATTTTAAGCCACTAGTGTCTAGTTTATTTAATTGTTTCCCCCGTTTTTTTATCTGTCAAAATTGTTTTAATTGTTTACATGAATTGAAGTATCAATTTAGCAATAGTTAAACATTGCAGACGATTCAAATTAATCTGAGGCTATCAGCGGGTTACTATCGATAAACCTTCTAAATTTCATAATAATCATATAAGTACTTTTGAAGGTATAGGTGTAAATAAATGTATGTTTGTGCGCACGTTGAAAAGAAACAAATAGGCGCAGAAGGTTGAAACTTAAACGGGATCAACAATTAGCTAATTATGACCTACCATACAAATTTCATTAAAATCGGACGTTTAGTTTTTAAGATATGTTAGTTCGCAAAAATTGACCGACAGACAGACACGGAACCAAAAATGATCCCTGATGTCTGAAACGATTTCTGTCTGAGACTTCTTAAAATTGGAGACATAAAATATTTTGCTTCTTCAGAACAATCATACAGCTTGGAAGCAAAAGTAAAATGTATTCATTAATATATGATGCTACTTTCTGTATCTGATTCGTATACTTA
Source organism: Gerris lacustris (assembly GCA_951217055.1). Taxonomy (NCBI): domain Eukaryota; kingdom Metazoa; phylum Arthropoda; class Insecta; order Hemiptera; family Gerridae; genus Gerris; species Gerris lacustris. The sequence continues at coordinate 13,337,795 of OX578283.1, forward strand.
GTGTATATGACTGTGTTAATTTATATTAACCCCTCTGGTCATATGTATATGGTTTATTATTATTAGTACCACAATATAAAGATTATTAAGAATATAAGATTAATATAGTTAACAATAGATAAATGTATAAATATAACTACAGTACAACAAAACAATAAATTTTTAGGGTCCGTAGAGAAAACCAAGGACCCTTATATTTTCCTGCGTGTGTCTGTCCGTCCGTCCTCTCGCGTGCTCTCACGGCTACACCTTTCGTCCGATCACTTTGAAATTTAACATGTATGTGTCTTGTACCGGCCCACATATTTTAAAAATATAGCGACTTAAAAAAAATATTTTTCAAAAAAATTAGGGTAAAAAAACTTAAGGGTTAAAATTTTTTTTTTTTTTTCGACACCGTGAGGGGTATCATATGAAAGGGTACGTCGAGCTGATTACAAAAACATATAATTCTTTGGTTATAACTTTGATAGGGCGAGCGTAGGCGAGTGTGAAACGTGCCCCCCCCCCCCCCCCCCCCCTCTATCTCGCTTATGTGAAGTGCAAAAAATCAGAAAAAAAATTCCTGAACATTCTTCGACCAAAAGTAAAGATACCACTTTTTGGAAATTTCGAAATTTTTTTTTTTATTGACATAATATTTTTTTTTATAATTATGGTCTTTTCGATGTATTTATATGGTTGTAGTCCGGTTCAGTGGCAAAAAATACTTTATCAGAGTGTGTTATGAGAATATCAGACCCTTAGAATGGTTCAAAGTAAGCTTTTTAGGATTTTAAAAAAACACTGTTTATACACTTTACAGTTATATTTGATTTTAGGCCTTTCTTGTGCTCTTTTAAATTCTAATAGAGTCCATTCTGCTGCTTTTCTTTAGCCCATCATTGAAATATGTGGGTGTAATTTTGCATTTAACATTCCAAGTTTTGCTATTGTAAAAACTACAAGGAATATAAATTATTGTAGGTGATATATGAATCTTTTAGTTTCAATCTTATGTTAGCTCTAGATGATAATGTTTTAAATCAAAAACGATTTTCTCACAAAGATTCTGTTAAATATTTCATTTTTTATGTGAATGACCAGTTCTCAAGAAATCTTAACAATATATATTTATATAATTACACGTTTTAACATATAAAACATGAATATTTTTATCTACGTTTTTATTAGCTTGCTTTTTAGCTAGACATTTGAAACTTTTAGAATAGCTCAGAACACGATGACAATGCAATATTTTAATACTTTTAGCCATCTTTTAGCAGAATTTAATTCGTTTTCAGCACATTTTGCTGCATGGAAAGTTAGTTCGGAAAAAATCCGCAAGTTATTTTATTTGTTTTGACATGTCCCATATTTACAATCTTCATTTTGACGGGTTTTAAATTTGTGATTTTATTTTAAGAGATTAACATTAAATGACAGCAAAAAAGGAAAAGTAAACAAAGAAATAAATGAATTGACGTGTGACAACCAGGTTTGTTTATACTTGTGTCCTAGGTATCGGTTTAATTTTTCTGCATCTGTACTTCTTTACTTGTACACATTTTTCTTTTCTCTCTCTTACCGTCCGCTACACGGGGTCATATCAATGGCACGGTTTAGATTTGGTGTTGGGGAGATCCGTTGTACAAAGATTTGTCCTTTTATAGGTTTAAGATCAGCTCTCTAGATGGTTGTCATTTATGTGAAGTAAATAAATTCGGAACTATTTTTTTTCACTAACATTATATTATAACAATGACAATTATATTATCAACATTAATATGATTTATTGTCCATTGTTTATTATCTAAACAATGGGAAATTACAAGATAAAAAGAACTTTTTATATACTACTTTTTTAAATTTTCTGTTGAATCGTATGTAATGTTGATAATATAATTGTCATTGCTATATTATATAATGTTAGTGAAAAAAGAATACATAGTTCCGAATTTATTTACTTCACATAATAATGACAACCATCTAGAGAGCTGATCCTAAACCTATTTAAGGACAAATCTTTGTACAACGGATCTCACCAACACCGAATCTAAACCGTGCCATTGATATGCCCCTGTGTAGGGACAGTACCAACAAACCTGGGTGACACACGTCAATTAATTTATTTCTTTGTTTACTTTTCACTGTCATTAAATGTTTACCTCTTAATAAAAAATCACAAATTTGAAACCCGTCAAAATGAAGATTGTAAATATTATGGGAGATGTCAAAACAAATAAAATAACTTGCGGATTTTTTCCGAACTAACTTTCCATACAGCAAAATTTGCTGAAAACTAATTAACCTCTGTAGTCATAATTATGTAGTGAACTGAACTGTACACAATTTAAAAAAAAAAGTTATATTGATAACAGGAATTTAAGAATTGGTAACTTTGAATTTAAAAATTCTTAAAGAAGTTTGAATAGTTTATGAATATGGTTTTTTTTATACATAATGTACTTTTTAGCTACTTATAGTAAGAGAAAAAGAGAGAGAGAGAGAGAGAGAGAGAGAGAGAGAGAGAGAGAGAGAGAAATCAGTCCGATACACAAAAATTAAGTTGGTTTTACGATAAGTTCGTTGGGAAGTAAGTTGTTTGCTGATAATACTGCTTTGCTCACAGTTTTCAATAGCATATTTGCTGAGCAAATAAGAATTATAAAATCTGTTCAATTTCATCTCGTACTGTTCTTTCTCATATACGAATATACATAATTACTCCAGTGATTTCCATTTGTTTGTGAATACATTTAAATATAATGGAACATTATCAAAATTTACTCCTCCCTGGCACGGAATCAAACTCAACCACCGCGTGTACTGCTATTTTCTCAGGAACTAGATTTTTCCCGGGAACCCAACTTATTTGGATAGATTCGTATTTAAGTGGACTTATTACAATTGTTTCAACCGTTTTCAAGATTTTGGTTTTTTTCTGAGTTTTTAGGTGGAGTGCTCTTAAGTATGGTGCTAAAATCTGCATTTTCTTTCGACTTCTGGTTTTTCTTGGAATATTGAATCTTCAGATTCTTTTTGACTCCTGAATAATTATTTGTACTTGGAAGAACATAATTTCTCACGTGGCTGTCTATCGGTTGTCACACTTGGACATGTTCTTTTAATAGTGTTGGCGCTATTGGAAGATTGATTATTTGTACTGCTACGGAAGACTGCTAGCCATAGATCACTCCGGAGCCTGACACGAAGAGCTCCTTGTTACGTTCAAGTGCATCTAAATAAATTTGCTTCTTAAGCTTCTCGTTGCAGACCGGGTCTTGTCCGGTCCTCTAGTTCATGTCTTCAAGATAGTGCGGGACTTGTGTCGTGAGAGGATAGTCGTCTCCGAGTTGCAACGCCGCGGAATCCCAGGTCCGCTCTTGTGCAGCAAAGAGAACACGTCTCCCCCTCTTCTCGGTGTGGCCGTCTGGGGGAGCTCTCTCCCACGGCGAGCTGCAACTCGACCGTACGACCTTGCAATTCCTGACGGCCGTCTCTCGTCTGGACGGTGGGAGAAGGCCGTGCCATCTCGCCTCATCCTAGACCCCGCCAGGGAACAATACCATTCCCGGAGGGGTTTTCCCCACACTACCACGGGCCGTCGTTTCATCTCCACTTCGACCGTCCTTACTGTTTTCTTCTCTTCTTTTTACGGCCGTAATGCATTTCTGGAATGGGTTTGGGACCGAGAACCTGTACCCGGTACCGTACTCGGGGGTTTTTGACTTCTATATTGCCATTCCAAGCATTTCTTCTCCACATAAAGACTGAAAATAACCTCCGCCGTTCCAATTCATTTGTCAACAAGTGAAATACATCTCTAATAGATGATACAAACCTTACAAAAAAATAATTCGATTCAACAATTCACCTACTTGCTACTTTAAAGAGGAATTTCTTCGCGAGTCTATTAGCATTTAATTATATATTTCTTTTATATAAAATACGTTCGTTCACTGATACGTTTTGTGTTTACTGATTAAGATTTTCTATTCTATAGACTCACTAATTTGGTCGTAATCAGTTCTATGACCAAGTAAAGCGATCGAAACCGGAATTGTAACTGTATTAAACATTAGCTATTTTCGTTTTTTTATTTTCTCATACACTTAGTATATATTAAGAAAGTATTGTGATGGCACAGACATTGATATTTTTTAGATTTGCTCGTGTTTTGAGCAGGCCCCAATTTATAAATGGGCTGACTGGGCTATAGCCCAGGGTGCCAGATTTTGGGGGGCGCAAAATTTTCCAAGACAACGTTTTTACAAACAATAAACAAAAAAAAATGTGTTATGTACTCTGAAGGCAAATGTTACTCATTGGCCTTACAGCCAATGCCTATGATGGCCTTATAGTAAATAATGTACATAGTTTTTTTCGTATCCAATACTTAATAATATTTTATATTTAGTAATTTATTACATATATCAATTTTCTTATAATTACTTCTCATTCTCATATTTGTAAATTTTTATATTAATGTCTGATACGCATGTATCGATTAACTGGTACATGGATTCCTGTTTAATGTGCAATAGTGATTTACATGCGAAAGGTTGTTGAATGATTTTATTACAATGGAGCTTTTTTTTGGATCAGAATATGCTCAAGATCCTCCTCTACATCGCATTCTGGACGCTGTGAAGATTGCCCTTTTCCTATCTTGTATAAATAAAAATTACATATGCAGTGATTGGCTCTCAATCTACTAATGGTTGTCACCATTGATCTGGTTACTGCTATACCACTATACCATGCAGTTTTGACTGCCCAAAACGACTATTATTCTCTACCTTTTTCTATTTTTTTAATAAAATAATACACTACTGTATTAATTTACTGATTTTTAGGGTTAAAACCAAAAAAAGAAACCCTTATAATTTCGTTCCGGTATCTGTATGTCACTCTGTACGGTTCCAGTAACTTTTGAATCAAAAGAGATAAAAACATGAAAATTTCTAGTATTAAAGATCGTTCAAAATTATCAGCTGTTCAAATCCAAAATGGCGGATGATTCTTGTCATGGGGAAACTATTTTTTAGAGTGGGGCATCAAATGATAAAGGTATTAAAGAGTAGATTACAAAAATATATAATACATATGGAAAGTGTTTAATTTTCCATGCCATTTTGTCGCAAAAAACATCAAAATTTTGCGTGATTCAAAAGTGCGTGAAGTCTCACGTAAAAAGGGTTTCGTTGGTGTTGTAAACATGAAATTAGTAGGGGGGAGGGGGGGGGTGCAAATTTTGGACGTTTTTTGACAAAATGGCTTAGAAAATTAAACGCTTTCCACAAGTTTTATATATTTTTGTAATCTACTCTTCAATACCTCTCATTTGATACCCCACTCAAAATTTACAAAAAATATTTTTTCCCCCGTGACAGCAATTAGCCGCCATCTTAGATTCCCAGTTAATCCGACCAAGTTGCTATTCTTATTTTTTCTTTCTTTGGTCCATCAGACTGCACATTTTACATATTTTTCTATATTTTTAGTATGAGTGGAAATACGATTTTAGGGGGGGGGGACACGCAAAATTTCGACGTTTTTTAACAAAATGGCACCTAAAATTGAACACTTTCCCTAAGTGGTATATATTTTTGTAATCTGCTCTTCAATACCTTTCATTTGATACCCCACTCAAAATTTAAAAAAAAAAAATTTTTTCGCATGACGTGAGTTATCCGCCATTTTGGATTTGAACAGCTGATAATTTTGAGTTAGCTGTATTTTTCCTGTGTGCGCGTCAAAACGATCTTTATATATTGGAAAGTTTCACGTTTCTATCTCTTTTTATTCAAAAGTTATTGGAACCGTACAGAGTGACAGACAGACAGACACATGGACGAAACTATAAGGGTTTCTTTTTTTGGTTTTACCAACGAAACCCTAAAAATGAAAACAATTTGCAAATCCCAGCAGACAGCACGCTGGGCTATAGAAAAAATAAGAATGGAATTTGATCTGATGAACTGGGAATCCAAAATAGCGGATAATTCCTGTCACGGGAAAACATTTTTCTTTTAATTTTGAGTTGGGTATCAAGTTAAAGGTATTGGTTACAAAAATATAAAACACTTTTATATTGCTGGACACCCTGTTTGAGTTTAGTCTTTTTAATACTAATAATTACTGGCGCATAGCTTGTGGAGGACTTGGGCCTGCTAAGTTTCCTGTCTAGTTGCTATGGCGCCTATTAATAATGCTAGTTATTGTTAAGTCTCTAGTCACACTTAGATCAATGTTTCCTCTCCGGTATGAAGGAATTTTCTTCTTTCCATGGTTCTTAGTATGCCAATAGATTGCTGTCGAAGGCGCCATTGCATATACTGCTACTATTTGCATCGGAAATGAAATTGTCGGATTCCTAGGCCTTATAGCTTATGTATGGAATTTTAAGTCGTTTGTAACAACCGAGATTGCTATTAATTATGCATACAATAAATGGGTAAAAACATTCCCTGATCATCTGTACAGTAGAAGTATAAAACTTTCTGGGGTATTTTTTTTACTGAGTAAAAAGGAACTCTCATTCAGTTTGTGACGTACTTCGAGGCGGTTTAGTTTAATTCTTGTACATTTCACTGAAAAATAAACTTAAATTAAATTAAAAATAAGTTTAATGTAAAGGAATAAATTAAATTTAAAAAGAACATAATATGTTCTTTTTCTTATCTTAAAACTGTGACCCATTTTAAGGAAACGTAATTTTTTTAACTTTTTACGCCGCCCCGCTAGAGAAGGTGCTTGCGAGGTTGTTATTTTATCATTTATTCTTGACTTGTTCATTTCTTCTCACCTCGGTAATTACATTTGTCTTTTATGTGAAGAGAAAGTATTGTGATTGCGCGAAATGAATGCTATTTTGATATTTTGCCGGATATCTCGTTTTGAGGTCCGCCTGAGAAAAAAAAGTAGTTTTAAAACAAATGCCGTTCTGTTGTCGGTGGTCTTTGCAGACGCGTGGAGCCTGAACTACTGAATTTTGATGAAATTCGTCAAATTGTTGAAATAAATCTTGATGAAATATAGGTTGAGTAAAATCATACCCCAATGCAAGATCTAGAAATGAGTTTAAGCTCTAAATTTGGAGCGTTAAGGCCCATTTACACTTTTATTAGTGCAAGTGCGAGTGTTAAGTAAAAACACTAAACCTATTTGGACACCATGTGTTTAGTGTAAGTGTTAAGTAATTTTTAAGAAAATGTTCACTAAACACTTGCGCTCGCACTTGCACTGATCAAAGTGTAAATGGACCTTTACTCCCAAAAAAGAACCCTGGAAAACTTTGCCGATGATTAGATTTAAAACGTATAGTCCATTTCAATACGAATTCAATGATATAAGAAATTTTCCCGGGAAAAATCTTGTTTCCGAGATTTGGATGAAAATAAATATGATTCTGTTGAAAACCCCATGTCACATCCATTTAATATTTAGTTGCTGCATTTTGGTAGGCCTACAGCCTACACCCTGCATGGGTTGTTGCGACGCCGACGCGGAGATAAATGGTCATCTTTGATAAGTTGCCATTTTAAGAGAAGAAAGATGTTAATAGATAAAAGTTTGCATACATTGAAAGCATAAACGTTTGTGAAAAAGTAAAACGTGAGAACAATTCTACGTTGTTTCGGTGTAAATTAAATTATGTTGTACAATTTAAAACTTGCCGATTAGTAATAATTATAATAGTCGTGAAATGTTGGTGCCCAATGTTTGAAACTAAGCATCAACATTTCTAAAGTGGATCATAATGAATGTGTCTAGTGTCTAGGCTAGAATTAATATTAATAATAATCTTTGACGCACCTGAATGTGGACTTTTGGTTGGGCCTGCCAAATTGTAGACCAATGTGCTAGTCAGCACACAGCGAGGGTCCATAGGCCACACTGTATAGTTTAAGTAGTACCTTGTTGATGGTGTTTTTTAAAATGCTAAAAAGCTTTGAACTATCCTATGGGTGTGATATTCTCAAAACACATAAACAAACTTTTGATAAAGTATTTTTTTGCCAAAGAACCGGACTACAACCATATAAATACATCGAAAAGACCAAAGTTATAAAAAACAGTATTTTGTCAATAAAAAATAAAATAATATTTTTTTCGAAATTTCCAAAAAGTGGTATAGTATGTCGGGTACATGGCTAAATAAGCCAAAAAGCTGCACTTTTTGATTGGAATATGCCACTTTCTGTGGTCATAGTTAATGCCCAGAGGTAACTTTTCAGATAGGGAGCCACTTCAAAATCCGTGTAGAACACCAAAATGGCGGCCATTAAAGATGGCGGTCATTAGCCACCGTATTGACTCACTAAATGTTTCTGTATCTCATCTCCTAATAGTCCGATTTCGAATTTCTTTTTTTTGTTTTAAAGGTCTTTTAAAGAAGAAACTTTATTGCCCTTATACATTTATCTCTACTCCTGAAAGGTTCAGCACAATTTTCAAAAATATCAAATAATTTTTAAATTTTAGGAGTTCTCAAAATCGGTTTTTTGTGAATATCTCATTAAAGGTCACATTTACAGAAAAATCATGTCATATTAAACTTGTAGCTTGAAAAATTACCTACAAAAAAGATATTATCACTCTTATTGATAGGAGTAACCAGTTAAGAGATATCTCGACTCACAGAGTTTAACGAACAGATTGCACTCCTAATATACCTGTATAAAGGGTGTGGTAAAAGTTCGGCAACGACTAATTATCTCCGTTAATGTTCAAGACGTATAACTGCTGTTTGTTGTAATCTTCATCATGCATAAAAAACTTTTTTTTTGGGTACCCATGTTTCCACCATTTTGGTTGCCGCCATATTGGATTCAACTTTAAAATTTCAAATTGGAACCCCTATACTGTGATACATATTTGAAAAGGCCTTTAAAATAGAAAACATTTGCCGCAAACCAGAGCTTTTTATCTTTCACCGGTTCAAAATGGCGGCCAGTTTAAATTACAAAATTGACACTATTGACGTTTAATTACGGCCAAAGTAAAGATATAAGCGAAAAAATGCAAAAGTAAGTTTGTCTTTTTTAGGGTAAAAAATAATATATCAACGCTATTTTTTCCAAAGTTTTAATTTTATTTGGTAGCTATAGTACTTAGTGCACATAGTAATTTTACTTTCGCAACCTAAAAATTAAAATGTAATTAAAATATTTTTTGAAACCAACTTTGAATTTTGAGTTGAAATAGGATAATTTTACTATTATTTTTTTTCTATTAAAGCCTTATTTTAGCAGCAAGAATTGAAAATGTCAATTTTGTAATTTCAACTGGCCGCCATGTTGAAACGGCAAAAGATAAAAAGCTCTAGTTTGGGGCAAATGTTTTCTTTTTTCAGCCATTTTGTTTTCAGAAACCGTTCAATGTACAACAAGAAAAAACACGTGCAATTTTAACAAACAAAAAACTTTAATTTTCACTTATTTTATTAATTAAATTCAACTGGCACACTTTAACGATGTCTAACTTACTGGGCATCATATCCTCTTGGTAGTATTATTAAATATAAGACAGTATTTAAGTTATTACATGGTTTTATTTCACAGAGCACATCTTTACAACACAACAGACAAATTACCTCAAAAAGAAAAGGAAGATACATTCCTTGAATCTGTTTTGGCGGACTTATAAAAACATCGAATTTTAATATTTAGGTGGGGCAAAATCTGCAATTGCTTCGACTTTCCGCTGACCTGGTTGAATCCCATCCTTTGATACTACAAACCCTAAGTACTCAATCTTATTGGTCCCAAAGACGCACTTTTTCAGCTTTAACGTTAAGTTTGCCGAAGACAACGCCTGCAAGACTTTCTCCAACTTTTCCAGCATTTCATTTCAAGATGTAGTAGTAATAATGAGGTCATCAAAATAGCAGAGTACTACTTTATTTCTCAAAGTTCCAAGAGCCTTATTCATCAGCCTAGCAAATTCATAGAGGCATTAGTATAAGTCCAAAACCATCCTTGTGAATTGGCCTGTGTCATCAGGGGTGATGCCTAAATGCCGTCTTCTCCCTAGCCTCTCTGGATAATGCACCTGTAAATACCAAGTGCTAAGTCTAAGACAGCGAACAAGGTTGAACCGGATAGTTTTTCAAGTAGGTCATCTATTTGCGGTAGTGGATACGGCTGTCGTACTGTGATGCTTTTTAACTTACGGAAATCAACTACAAGCCCTCGACCCTCCAGTCTTCTTCATCACTAACAACACTGGACTGGCAAATGATGATTCAGTATCCTCCACTATACCTTCATTTCTCCATTCGTCTACAATCTTACTGATATCAGTACGTTCAGGCCACGAAGCCTTGTAGGGGACACTGGTGCAGCACCTGGTTTAATTTTTACGTCCATCTCCGTAAGGTGAGTGTGTCCTAAATCAGATAGACTTTTGGAGAAACACTCCCTGTAATTATTTAATATTTCCATCAGTTCCAACTTCTGCATTGGGTTTACGGGGCCGGTTATAACTTCTTCCTCCAGAATTGCTTTCCTTGACTCTAAGCCTCTATTGCTGATACCATTGCTCGCCTCCACGTTTCTAACCAATATAGTACCTGATTTTAAAAGTGTATCTTCTTTTCCTTCATTTCTCACAGGCACCTGTATGTGATGGCAATTAACTTTACCATCTACTATGCAAGTCGTTCCAGCGGCAACATTCACATCCCCTACTACCTCCAGATTTTCTGTGAGCTTATCGCTAATATCCATCGTACTGACAGGAAACTCTTCAGCATGTCTAATCTTAAGTTTACCATTTGTCTTTATAAAACTAACACCAGGTAACTCGGTCCAAATACGACCACCAATTAAATCGTAGGGCTGGCAAGAATCTGGTACAACATAGCCTTTGATCTCCCTAACTAAAAATCCATCTATTGTGATATCTAGGGCAACTGTACCCAGCGTCCTAGTTCTTCCCTCATCCCCAAATCCCAGAATTTCAATCTCCGACTTAAATTCAATATAATTTTGCAGCCTTAGTGCCACAGATGCCTTGCTTAAGCACTCACTGCTGCCAGAGTCAATAAAAACATACATTTGATGGTTATTTTGCTCAGTGATGGAAAATATTATATACTGACAGTTCACACCTGTCTTAAACCTTCATTATAATGTCAATAATATCAATTTTGTAATTTAAACTGGCCGCCATTTTGAAACGGTGAAAGATAAAAAGCTCTGGTTTGCGGCAAATGTTTTCTTTTTTCTAGACCTTTTCAAATATGTATCACAGTATAGCGGTTCCAATTTGCAATTTTAAAGTTGAATCCAATATGGCGGCAACCAAAATGGTGGGAAAATGGGTACCCAAAAAAAAAGTTTTTTATGCATGATGAAGATTACAACAAACATCAGTTATACGTCTTGAACATTAACGGAGATAATTAGTCGTTGCCGAACTTTTACCACACCCTTTATACAGGTATATTAGGAGTGCAATCTGTTCGTTAAACTCTGTGAGTCGAGATATCTCTTAACTGGTTACTCCTATCAATAAGAGTGATAATATCTTTTTTGTAGGTAATTTTTCAAGCTACAAGTTTAATATGACATGATTTTTCTGTAAATGTGACCTTTAATGAGATATTCACAAAAAACCGATTTTGAGAACTCCTAAAATTTAAAAATTATTTGATATTTTTGAAAATTGTGCTGAACCTTTCAGGAGTAGAGATAAATGTATAAGGACAATAAAGTTTTTTCTTTAAAAGACCTTTAAAACAAAAAAAAGAAATTCGAAATCGGACTATTAGGAGATGAGATACAGAAACATTTAGTGAGTCAATACGGTGGCTAATGACCACCATCTTTAATGGCCGCCATTTTGGTGTTCTACATGGATTTTGAAGTGGCTCCCTATCTGAAAAGTTACCTCTGGCCATCAACTATGACCACAAAAAGTGGCATATTCCAATCAAAAAGTGCAGCTTTTTTTGGTGTACCCAACGTACTAGTATCTTTACTTTTGGTCGAAGAATGTTCAGGAATTTTTTCAGATTTTTTGCACTTCACATAAGCGAGATCGAGGGGGGGGGGGGACACGTTTCACACCCACTTCAAACTTGCCTACGCTCGCCCTAAGAAAGTTATAAGCAAATAATTATATATTTTTGTAATCAGCTCGACGTACCCTTTCATATGATACCCCTCACGGTGTCGAAAAAAAATAAACAAATTTAAACCCTTAAGTTTTTTTACCCTAATTTTTTTGAAAAATGTTTTTTTTAAGTCGCCATATTTTTAAAATATGTGGGTGGGTACAAGACACATAAATGCCAAATTTCAAAGTGATCGGTCGAAAGGTGTAGCCGTGAGAGCACGCGAGAGGACGGACGGACAGACACACGCAGGAAAATATAAGGGTCCTTGGTTTTGCCTACGGACCCTAAAAATGATTCTTTTAAATATACCAACCCCTGACATCTGAATCTCAGCAACAAAATTTCTAAATGTATCATGATGAATGTGTCTAGGCTGGAATTAATAATAATCTTTGAAGCACCTGAATGTGGACTTTCGCTTGGGCCTACAAAATACTTACTTACTTAGTCGTCCCCTTATACCTCCAAGTGTCGGGGCCTGTGGCCTTTCTTTTTGCCTCATTCCAGGAGATGCCTTTTCCTTTAAGGGCGTCCACAACCTTTTCTTCCCACTTGCATCTGGGGCGTCCTCTTGGTCTTCTTCCTTCAGACCGCGCCACCCAAGCCATACGTGGGAACCTTCCTTCTGGCATCCTTGTCACATGTCCAAACCAACGGAGCTGATGTTGTTCAATGAATTCAGATATGGGCTGGATGTTAAGATTAGCTCCTATATTTTGGTTACGTATCCGATCTCTTCGTGTTTTTCCCTCCATACAAAATACTAGACCAAAAATTATTTTTTTAAATGTCGACCCTTGATATCTTTATTAGGGCCACCAACGATGATGACATAAGCCCTACCCATCTAACTCATCTATGTCCACTTTACCAAAGCCCTATAAGAATCTCTCATTTAACATCACTTTAGTGATCATATTTCTAGACAGCTCATTATCATAAGTGATTATATACTTAAAGATGAAGAGTTAACCATTGAACTGCATAGGAAAGGGCATGGTACAATAATTTTTTATCAAGACATAATAAAAAATTAAACGTCGCATTATCTTCTTGGATGAAAGTTGATGAAGAAGCATTGAATGAAATTTAAAATGACAGCTGACTGACTTTCAACCACAATTGAGATTTCGTTTCTGCTTATTTCCATTAATTATACCTTCTTTTTTTTATTTTACTCGTCAATATTTTTGTAATCTTGTACCTTGCTTGTACGCTTGTAACTTTATGGTGTTAGACTAATCGATTTTTTATGTTATTTTTGTATAATTTATTTAAACAAAAAAGTTTCCGTGTACAGTATCAAATGAACTTTTTTTCAATTACTTATAAGTTGTAATCTATTTTTTTTTTTCTAATATCTTTAGCCCATAAGAGAGTATTATGTGCACGAAGGTGAGCTTAAAGCACGGATTTATTAATTCCAGAGTCATTTTTAAAAAAATTAAAATAAATAAATAAGTTATTAAATTTTGCTTATATATACGTTGACAGATTTAAAAGATAATCGGTGAGCTTGGTAGGATTAATAATTATACAAAATTGTTGGTTTTCAATAACATTATAACCTGCTCTACTAGCAGCAAAGTGTTTGTGTGTTTAACCTTATGATAAGTTTTTAAGCGTCACTGCTAAAAATTGTGTTTCACATGAATCTAACCATTGTAACGTTTGATTCTCTAGTATGACAATATTTATAAAAAATTACCGCTTATGCTTATAATAATTGTATTTGTTGTATGTAAACATTTTAACGTAGAATGATCGCTTGCAAAAATTGTATCTGTTGTATGTATAAACATTTTAACGTAAAATGATCGCCTGCAAATATTGTATTTGTTGTATGTAAACATTTTAACGTAAAATGATCGCCTGCAAATATTGTATTTGTTGTATGTAAACATTTTAACGTAAAATGATCGCCTGCAAAAATTGTATTTGTTGTATGTAAACATTTTAACGTAAAATGATCGCCTGCAAAAATTGTATCTGTTGTATGTAAACATTTTTATCTACGATTGATACGAAATATAAACATTATATCTCTGTTTAGATGCGTAGAAAGTGATTATTTACGTACTTGTATTCATTGCGCATGCGCGTCTCATAGTTCTGAAGAATTCCTCTTCTTCACCACCCTAGGGCGGTAAAGAAGAGGAATTCTTCAGCTTCACGCACGATTAGTGAGTTTGTATATATTTAACAAAACTAATTTGCTGTTCTTTTATTAAAGTAACTGTTTATATCGAGTTTTTAGTGAAACAATGAGTGAATCAAGTGACTTTGACCAAAATGTGGAGAATAATACTCCTCCAGAAATAATTAATTCGGCAAAAAATTCAACTCAAGAATTAATGCCATCTTTATCAAGAGAGAGATACGAACTTACATACAGCAAGTTTATTTTTTTCTGTATTTATTATTTAAATCTAATAATCGTAGATAAAGTACGGTACGTAACTCGTGCGAAAACGGCATTTTGCATTGCTCGTGTGGTTTTTACTACCCTCACTGTCGCTCGGGTGCAAACTCCACACTCGCATGCAAAATGCTACTTTCCGCAATCGACGCGTAATGTACTATAACGTAGAATGATCGCTTGCATAAATTGTATCTGTTGTATGTAAACATTTTAACGTAAAATTATCGCTTGCAAAAATTGTATGTGGATAGTAGGTCACGGCAACTAGGCAAAAAAAATATCACTGGATAACATTAAGATAACCACCTAGTGGTTTTATTTTTTCCCTGACATAGGTTGGCCAATCTGCTAGCTGTCAGATTTACAAAGTATAATGGCATGAGTAGTATAGATGTTTTTGCATATATATCTAATAAGTATGCATTTACCAGATAAATGGAATATTTCACTTATTCTTAGGAAGTTTTTCTATCGTAGATATGATACTGTTTGTACGTGTTTTACCCTATAAAGATTTTAATTTTTTTTTTTGACGAGGTTTTATCAAAGGGTATTAGAAAAATTATCTTGGATCTCTGATATTTTTTTTCACTCTATCGCCCGTCGGTAGGAAATTTCTTTTTTTTAATTCTTTTTTGGTTGTTTTTAGATGAAATGAAGTATTAGCTGTGTTGTACGGTTAGGAGAAGGTGCTATTCGCTAGAGCTGTTCACGTCTGAAGCAGGATGTGAGGAGTGAGAGAGGAAGATGCATATAGGACGAGACGTGTTCATGTTGCGTGCTTAATCGTGTTGTACGTTGGACAGCGGTTTCCAAGCCACGACCACGTTCCGTGAACTCCTGAGGGATCATGTTACTCCTCAACACACCCCAGCTTGTTAGCTTCGCTCCGCCTCTGTACGGCTTCGTTTTGTCAACATGCCCCTTCCTTGTAAACTCAGTTATTAATCCCTCTTAAACTCTTTTCAGTTTACATTATTTTTTTGTTCTTCTTTCTTGATGGAGTCTTATGGTAATTTGAACACAGGTGTAATTAACCAGTGTCTATAATCGTCGCTCTTTACATAATGATCGCCTCTCTTAAAGATAATTAAGAGAATACGGTGATTTACAGTTAGAATTCATTATCTTCTTAATAGAGTTCATATCGACCAATAGGAATGTATAACTTCTGTATTGCTATAAGAAGATGATCTCCATGATGTTCCTAATAACTTTTGTATTGCTATAAGAAGAAGATCTCCATGATGTTCCTAATAACTTTTGTATTGATATAAGAAGAAGATCTGCATGATATTCCTTATAACTTTTGTATTGCTATAAGAAGAAGATCTCCATGATGTTCCTAATAACTTTTGTATTAATATAAGAAGAAGATCTCCATGATGTTCCTAATAACTTTTGTATTGATATAAGAAGAAGATCTCCATGATGTTCCTAATAACTTTTGTATTGCTATAAGAAGAAGATCTCCATGATGTTCCTAATAACTTTTGTATTGATATAAGAAGAAGATCTCCATGATGTTTCTAATAACTTTTGTATTGATATAAGAAGAAGATCTCCATGATGTTCCTAATAACTTTTGTATTGATATAAGAAGAAGATCCCCCTGATGTTCCTAATAACTTTTGTATTGATATAAGAAGAAGACCTCCATGATGTTCCTAATAACTTTTGTATTGATAGAAGAAGATCTGCATGATGTTCCTAATAACTTCTATATTTCTATAAGAAGAAGATCTGCACGATTTTCCCAATGACTTCTGTACTGCTATATAAGAAGAAAATCTGCATAATGTTGCCTTATCTTTCAATACTAAGAGGAAGTATAGCGACTATTGCCTTACCTGATTATTGATGAGAGGAAGTATAGTGACTAATCCCGATCCTTATTAATACTGAGAGGAAGTATAGCGACTATTGTCTTATCTGATTATTGATGAGAGGAAGTATAGCGACTATTGCCTTACCTGATTATTACTGAGAGGAAGTATAGCGACTATTGCCTTACCTGATTATTACTGAGGAAGTATAGCGACTATTGCCTTTCTTGATTATTACTGAGGAAGTATAGCGACTATTGACTTACCTGATTATTGATGAGAGGAAGTATAGCGACTATTGCCTTATCTGATTATTGATGAGAGGAAGTATAGCGACTATTGCCTTACCTTATTATTACTTGAGAACGTATAGTGACTATTGCCTTACCTTATTATTACTGAGAGGAAGTATAGCAAATATTACCTTATCTGATTATTACTGAGAGGAAGTATAGCAAATATTACCTTATCTGATTATTACTGAGAGGAAGTATAGCGACTATTGCCGTACCTTATTATTACTGGGAGGAAGTATAGTGACTATTGCCGCATCTTATTATTACTGAGAGGAAGTATAGTGACTAATTGCCCTACCTTATTTTTACTAAGAGGAAGTACGAGTATAGTGATTATTGCCTTACTATTACTGAGAGCCAGTACCTCTACTAATGCCTACCCTTATGCTATTGTTGAAAGCAAGTATCTTAACTTTTGCTAAGAGACAATTCTACTACCATTCCTTTGCTCTAGTATTGCTTAAAGTCGGATTACTTCTTCCCCAGAACTACTAACCACTAACCACTTGCAATTTTGACATTTATTACTTACTTCGTCCATTTCGTTAGGAGATCTCGCTGGCACGAATAGGAGAGCGAGGGCTGTCCTATTAATAATGTTAAGCAGCATCAGGGTCATTTAGATGGGTGACCACAAATCTGAATTCAATTCCCGGACTGGGCGTCCTCGCTCGGTGTTAAGCCAGCTTCGCTAAATAAATGGGTAGTTGCTGTGTGAAGGGACGACTAAATGTTTGTGAATGCCAATTATAGGTTTTAGTAGGTGATTGAGTGATGCATCAACCCCGTGTCATTCTTTGCATATAAGGTTAGGTTGTATAATTCCTTTGGCATGTCAAGTTCCTCCATGGGCTGTTTTGCCACATAGTTAGTTAAAGGTTTTTTTGTTTCGATTATCAATTTCTACCTTTGAACAAGTTTTGCAGCCTCATCCATTTATTTTACGTCTGTGGCTTGGCGAACCTGGTCTGAAGTTTGTCACACCTCATGGCTAGGGAACGCAAAGACTCGTTATTACTAAGGTGGCTCGGCCTCTCCCATGCGAAGTCGGTATCCCCTTCGACTTCAAAGGCTTGGGGCTCGACAGATGACAAGCTTCAGTACTTCTCGAGCACCCTTTCCCACGATCTGTTGTGTTTTGTTGCAGTGTTTTGTTATCTAAACACACTGACATCAGAACACTGTACCTTCTAGCTTGGCTCTTTCAACTTGTGTCAACAAGTCTGTGAGTAGGCTCGTCAAGCCTCAGGCAAGGCTTGAGCCTTATCCCTTATATTTTCTTTTTTCGGTAATTGACTAGCTTCTTTTGTTTGTCGATTCCCTGTTTGATCTTTTCTATTGACTTACCTTGATTGTCTCCATTCTCTTTACCGCCTTATTACAATTATTGCTTCTACCACTTAGAAAATTACCTCTTTCTCTTCGACCGTTGATTAGATAGACTTGATTGGCTTTTTCACTCCGGCCATTAACTAGATTAGGACCTTTTAGTTTTTCAAGAGAATCCCTTCTGCAGGATTCCCTTCACCAAGACTTGTCTTATAGTCCTATTTGGATCGCGGCTATTGTAAGGCACCTAAACTTTAAAGACACATGTATGTTTAATTAATATAAAATACTAATTAGATGCTGCTTCTACCACCAATTTTCCAAGAGTAAATGCGAGGGGATCAGCTAAAGAGAAGCACTCGAGTGTCATCATTGAATTCTTCCAATGGTGGCACTCGAGTGGAAGACCCTTTAATTCTGCCTTGCCAAAGGAAACTTATTATTTTGTTCTCTTTCAAAATTCTATAATTTTACCATTACTAGTCTCTTTTAACTTCATTGTGTAGGTTTCAAAGGTTAAAGTCTTATAGGTCATGAGAAGACCGCACCAAATCTCTGTCGCCTCATTTCCTGCAGAGAGAAATGTGTCATAGACGACTGTAACGGATGGTATTCTTGGTAAATTTTCTGTAAAATTGCTGCTTTAAATTTTGTGCAAAATTGTACAGTTTGTCCTGTTATGTTTTTGTTTAGCATATTCATTATAATAATAAAAGGAAATCCCACTTTATTATTTATTTTTTTCCTTTCTTTATTGAGTGTCATTGAGTGTGTGCAGAAATCCGTATCCAGACGTCAGGGAATATTTAATTCGCTGAAACATAATAATTTTAATTTGTGTGGTGTCATTCGATGATACAATTATCGTTTTAACGTAAAAGCAATTTAATTTTTCCTTACTGAGTTCTCCAGGGTTAGGAAAAATCCGAGTGAATCATTTATTAAAGTAAATGTAGGATTGGGGATAAAAAGACGGGAAATCTTCGAGAAGTCGTCCTCTTTTCCCAAACATTTCCATTTTCTTGAAACATTTCTCCTCGTCCAACTCCAAAAAAACGTTTTTGGAGTTGTTTTTTTTACTTTTACGTCAAAAAAGTATAGGTTAAAATAAAAGTAACTGCCACTTGGGAAAAGAGGAAAGAAAAAAACGTGCAAATATACTTTTCGTATAAGAGGGGGGTAAACATTTGCCCTTTTTTTATATTTGTAAGTTGGAAAGAGATGAGGAAACTTATTTTCTTTTTGCTTACGTTCTTTTTTTTGGGGGGGAGAGGGTTGCAGGAGTTTAGGGTAAAAGTACAGAAAAAAAATCTTTAATATTTTAACTCTCCTCTCGCATTTCTATGGATGGAGAAGAAATAAGTACGGAAAGGTTCGGGCATGAAGAGGGAGATCGGAGGGAAAGCTTTTAGACGAATTAAATAAGTAAACAGGGAGATACTGCGGGCCAAGCCTCACTGTGTGGGGCCCATGGATTTCTGCCTCACACTAAGGCAAAGCATTTCGTTCCTCAGTGTAAGTCCTTAAGAGGGGCGGGAGAACCTTCTTCTTTAGTGTGAGGCAAAGCATCTCGTTCCTCAGTATAAGTCCAAAAAAAAGGGGGTGGAGGAATCTTCTTCTTTAGTATGAGGCAGAGCATCTCGTTCCTCAGTGTAATTTCATAAGAGGGTTAAAGAACCTTCTTCTTCAGCGTGAGACAAAACATATCGTTTCTCAGAATAAGTCCATAAGGGGGACTAAAGAACCTTCTCCTTCAGTGTGATGCAAAGCATTTCGTTCTTCAGTGTAATTCCATAAGGGGGACAAAAGAACCTTCTTCTTCAGTGTGAGGCAAAGCATTTCGTTCTTCAGTGTAAGTCCATAAGGGGGACAAAAGAACCTTCTTCTTCAGTGTGAGGCAAAGCATTTCGTTCTTCAGTGTAAGTCCATAAGGGGGACAAAAGAACCTTCTTCTTCAGTGTGACGCAAAGCATTTTGTTCTTCAGTGTAAGTCCATAAGGGGGACAAAAGAACCTTCTTCTTCAGTGTGACGCAAAGCATTTTGTTCTTCAGTGTAAGTCCATAAGGGGGACAAAAGAACCTTCTTCTTCAGTGTGAGGCAAAGCATTTCGTTCTTCAGTGTAAGTCCATAAGGGGGCAAAAGAACCTTCTTCTCCAGTATGAGCCAAAGCTTTTCGTTCCTCAGTGTAAGTCCTTAAGAGGGTTAGCAGAACCTTCTTCTCCAGTGTGAGGCAAAGCTTTTCGTTCCTCAGTGTAAGTCGATAAGGAGGAGGAGAGAAACTTCTACAATAGTGTAATTTCATTTAAGCAAACAATGCATCATAGTGTGAAGTTATAGCATACTAGTGATGCGGTGCATAAAGAACTCGCGTAGAATGGTGCTTTTATATCAGCCATACTATGCTCTCAATAATGATATCAGGATAATATTTCAGTAAAACCTGACATTCTTATTTAACCTGAAAAGATCATTAAAATGATTTTGTCCATTATATTTATTTAATAATATTAACGCAGGCTCGCTACGCTCGCCTCGCCTCTTGATTCAGCATTTCTAGTAAATATGTATTAAATAAAGTTATTGCAGGCTCGCTGCGCTCACCTGTTGATTTAGCATTTGTAGTAAATATGTATTAAATAAAGTCATTGCAGGCTCGCTACGCTCGCCTGTTTACACAGTAAATATAGTAATTATTTTATAAAATAAAGAAGGCTCGCTACGCTCGCCTATTTGATTCAGAATTTGTAGTAAATTTTTATTAAATAAAGTTATTGTAGGCTCGCTACGCTCGCCTGTTTATACAGTTGATATAGTAATTATTTAATCAAATTAAAGAAGGCTCGCTACGCTCGCCTGTTTGATTCAGAATTTGTTGTAAATATTTATTAAATAAAGTTATTGCAGGCTCGCTGCGCTCGCCTGTTGATTTAGCATTTGTAGTAAATATGTATTAAATTAAGTTATTGCAGGCTCGCTACGCTCGCCTGTTTATACAGTTAATATAGTAATTATTTAATCAAATTAAAGAAGGCTCGCTACGCTCGCCTGTTTGATTCAGAATTTGTTGTAAATATTTATTATATAAAGTTATTGAAGGCTCGCTACGCTCGCCTATTTGATTCAGAATTTGTAGTAAATATTTATTAAATAAAGTTATTGTAGGCTCGCTACGCTCGCCTGTTTGATTCAGAATTTGTAGTAAATATTTATTAAATAAAGTTATTGTAGGCTCGCCTGTATATACAGTTAATATAGTAATTATTTAATCAAATTAAAGATGGCTCGCTACGCTCGCCTGTTTGATTCAGAATTTGTTGTAAATATTTATTAAATAAAGTCATTGCAGGCTCGCTGCGCTCGCCTGTTGATTTAGCATTTGTAGTAAATATTTATTAAATAAAGTTATTGAAGGCTCGCTGCGCTCGCTTTTTATACAGTAAATATACTAATTATTTAATGAAATAAATTAAAGAAGGCTCACTACGCTCGCCTGTTTATAAAGTATTTGTACGTAATCATTATTTAATATAATTAATTCAGGCTCGCTGCGCTCGCAAGTTTATACGGCATAACATTATCCAGAAATACTAAATAAATTGGTGAGCGCAGCGAACCTTCAATATACCCAGTTAAATGAAAACTAATTTTAAATGCTGTCTATACAGGGCGAGCGCAGCGAGCCAACAATAACATTATTACAACTCCTGTATAAACGTGCGATCATAGCGAGCCTGCAATACCTCTATTAAATAACGTTTAACTAAATTTCCAGTGTAAACTGCTTAGTATGCAATAATTATACTAAATAATAATTAACTACAATTGGTTGAAAATATATAGAGTGAAATTTTAATAGTTATTTACTCTTTTCTTACTTCTAAACCCTTTAAAACGATGTATAAAATTCCATACTGACGAAAAACATTTTGTCATTCGCCTTATTGGCCGCCATCTTGAAAATATAAATGATGAAATTTGAAAAGTTATTGACTCTATTCCTACTTTTATAGACCTTTAGATTAATGTATTACATGCCAAGCAGATTCAATTTTTTTTAATAGTTCGCCATGTTGAAAATATTATGTGTCACATTTTTAATACTTAGATATTCCTTTCCTAAACTTCAAGACCTTTAAATTGATGTATAACATGTCATACTAACTAAAAACTTTTTGTTTAGTCGTCCGCCATATTGGCCGCCATCTTGAAAATGTGAAGTATTAAATTTTATCAGTTAAATATTATTTTCCTCCTTTTAAACGATGTATAACACATTAAGCTGACAAACTTTTTTTTAATCGTCCGCCATATTGGCAGCCATCTTGAAAATATTCACTGTGATATTTTATTAGTTAAATTTTCTTTTCCTTCTCTTAAAGACCTTTAAAACGATGTATAACACATTATGCTGACTCAAACTTTTTATTTTAGTCGTCCGCCATATTGGCAGCCATCTTGAAAATATTAACTGTGATATTTTATTAGTTAAGTTTTCTTTTCCTTCTCTTAAAGACCTTCAAAACGATGTATAACACATTATTCTGGCTTAAAACTTTTTTTTTAGTCGTCCGCCATATTGGCCGCCATCTTGGAAATGTTAAGTGAGGAATTTTCAAAAACTATACAGTTCTCAAAAATGCTGAGATGCATCTACGTGCCAAATTTCGCTGAAATTGATCAATTTTTACTCCAGTTATCGTTAGACAAACAAACAAACAAACAAACAAACAAACAAACAAACAAACAAACAAACAAACTTTTCAAATCCCAAGTCTCTGAAATGAAGAACTCACTACGCTCGTTCAACTAAGGAACTATATGGCATCCTCATAGGCGTATAACACTTCTATCTTAAACGGTTAGAGTTTTTGTGTCGGGGTGGGAAACAAAAAACGATTCTTTAAAGAAAAATAAAGTTGAACAAAGTGTTCACTTATCAGGCCGTTTAACTTAGCAATAAATGTACGAGGTAGAAAGGAGGACTGCAAATGACAGCATCAAAGAATATATTTTATCTTTTCAGTGGCAAACTTTTGTCCGAGTATTGGCTGACTACTGACTACTTTTCTTTTAATAAACTTTAACTATACAGCGAGAAAAACATATACTCTATTGGTACCAAATGAAAAAAAATAGAACCAGAAAATTCATTAAAGCTTAATTATTCATCTTACCAAACCCAAATAAAACATCTTCAAAGTCATACAGATTTCAACGCAGTTTCAAAATAAATTACTTTTTATTTTATAAAGAATTTAATTTTTTTCTCTCTTTCTTTTGTTTAATTCTAGTAGTTTTAATGTTGCTGTGTTTTGTTGAAAGACAAAAATGTTGTTTGTCTGTGGTCTGAAGAACTAATTACACAACGTTACGTCTCCTTTTAATTAGGTTGTT
Source organism: Gerris lacustris (assembly GCA_951217055.1). Classification (NCBI taxonomy): domain Eukaryota; kingdom Metazoa; phylum Arthropoda; class Insecta; order Hemiptera; family Gerridae; genus Gerris; species Gerris lacustris. The sequence continues at coordinate 13,361,172 of OX578283.1, forward strand.
TTTTTTTTTTTAAAGTTGTAACTACAAAGGGGAAAAGGCTACAACAAAAATTTAATTTAGTTTTTGCAAAACTTTTTTATCCTCTTTTTAGCGGATATGAAACATCCTGTAAGAGGACGGAGAAAAAATCAAGTGTTTACTGTTAATCTATATTAAGTTTTGATTTAGACAAGGCTAAATGACGTGATTAGGCAACTATAAAGATTCGTATGTACCAAGAGCTCTGCGTACCGCAGCACCCAGTATGCTCTTGTTGGCAGAGACTCGGTTAAAGCACTCTTATAGAGGCCAATCAAAAATTGAACGACAGACCGACAGACAGAAACGGAACCAAAAATGTTCCCTGATGTCTGAAACGGATTTCTGTCTTGGACTTTTTAAAATCGGAGTCATAAAAATGTTTCGTTCTTCTGATCGATCTCATAGTTTCGTTACCTTCGGAAAGCTCCGTCTACCTCGGAAGCAAAATTTGCAAAGAATACGCAGGCTGAACAAAACAAAATATTTGCTAAGAGTCCAAACTGCACAAAACAAAAGATTAAAAACCATGTAACCATTCCAAGTCAGATCGCTTGATAAACTTGTTTCAAAATACAGTGAGGCGAATTTTACTGTTGGCCAATCCATGAACAGTCATCATTTCCTTTCCGTAAACAATCTCATGTACCTTGGACGATGTTCTTATCGTGTCTTCTGGGCGATATTCTCAATCGCATATTGCTTCCGAGCTTACCGAAGGTAACCGTAGCTTATGAGATCGTTCTGAAGAACGAACATATTTTATGTCTCAGATTTTAAAAAAAATCCAAGACAGAAATCCGTTTCAGACATCAGGGAACATTTTTGATTCCGCGTCTGTTCCAGTTCTATGTCGGTTCCTGTTTTTGGTTCCGTGTCTGAGACTTCAGGGAACATTTTTGGTTCCGTGTCTGTCTTTTGGTCTGTTGCTCTGTCGCTCAATTTTTGCTAACCAACATATCTTAATAACTACTCATCTGATTTAATTGAAATTTGGAAGGTAGGTCATAATTAGCCCATTGTTGGTCCCATATAAGTTTCAACCTTCTGCGCTTATGTTTTTCTCTTCCTCATGCGCACAAACATACATTTATTGACACCTATAATATCATCAAGCCTTTATCTAATTTTTATGAAATTTGGATGGGTTGTCGAAAATAGCCCGCAGATAGCCCCAGATTAATTTGAACCGCGTCTACTCTCTTTAAATTTTGCTAAATTTATACTTTAATACATGTAAAAAATCAAAACAATTTTTACAGATTTAAAAAACAGGGGGGGGGGGGAATTAAATTGGATGATAATAATAGATTTTAAAAGCATAAAATAAATTTTCCGAAATAGGACGCGAGGAAACTATATGCCACACTAATTGGCAAAGTATTTTATTTAGTTATCCTTATATAAATTATTCTTCTATTAGGGAAATAAAAATATAGTTTTATTGTTTAAAACATCACAAAATGTATTGTAAAGAAGAATTTGTTTTTTTTTCATTTAGAATTACTGGGAATACGAATCGATAAGAGTGTCGAGTGTCTACGTAGGGAAGCTGCAGGACGAATCCTTTTTCCACGAGGGCACAAGACTGGAGTAATTTCATTTGCCCGTGCTAGCTCGTGCCCTAGTTCCTCCACGTGCTTCATATTCCCTCTATTTAATACGATACTTCAAAACAATAAATACTCATTATTCTCTGGAAAATTGAAACAAATTCACAACAACTCTTTTGAATTCCCAATTTCATGAGTTCTTATCGAATAGTTTTATTTCATTTAATTTTATTGTCATTTCTTTTGAATAAGTATTATGTATATATTTTTTTTTTTCTTGTCATTATAATTTTATTTATAAAAGCTTTATTTTTACTTTCCCATTTAAGAAGTATATAAAGAGAAGTTTTTTAAAAAATGTTTTTGCTTCCTTTTCAGACATCAGGGAACATTTTTGGTTCCGTGTCTGTCTTTCGGCCATCAAATTCCATCAAATTTGTATGGTTGGTCATAATTACCCCATTGTTGGTCCCATATAAGTTTCAACCTTCTGCACCTATTTGTTTCTCTTCCACATGCGCACAAACATAGATTTATTTACACCTATAGCTTCAAAAGTACTTATGTGATTTCTATGAAATTTGGATAGTTATTCTGAAGTAGCCCGCAGATAGTCCCAGATTAATTTTAGCAGTCTGCGATCTTTAAATTTTTCTATAAAATGATACTGAATAATGATACTTTAATTCGTGTTGGTGCAAAAGTTTGATGGACGGCGACAATCTTTTGCACCGGGGCAGACAGCCCGCAGACAGTCTGCAGACTGTTTTGCCCCCAGTGTGCACCTAGCCTTAAAGTATACAAAATAGGACGCATGGAAGCCATGTGCCACACTAATTGGCAGACTATTTTTTGTATATTGCTTTCAAGCATTTGTATGTGTTGGAATTTAAAAATTACTATCAGTGAACATTTTTTATCTCGTGTGTGTCTATCGGTGTATCTGTTAAAAATAAATATGTGTATCACCATATCTTGAAATAGTACATTACGCGTCGAGTGCGGAAAGTAGCATTTTGCATGCGAGTGTGGAGTTTGCGCCCGAGCGACAGTGAGGGTAGTAAAACCACACGAGCAATGCAAAATGCCGTTTTCGCACGAGTTGCGTACCGTACTTTATCTACGATTGTTAGATTTAAATAATAAATACAGAAAAAAATAAACTTGCTGTATGTAAGTTCGTATAAAGATCTCTCTCTTGATAATGATGGCATTAATTCTTGAGTTGTATTTTTTGGCGAATTAATTATTTCTGGATGAGTATTATTATTCTCCACATTTTTGTCAAAGTCACTTGATTCACTCATTGTTTTTCACTAAAAACTCGATATAATCAGTCGATACTTTAATAAATGAACAGCAAATTAGTTTTATTAAATGTAAACAAACTCGCTAATCGTGCGTAAAGCTGAAGAATTCCCCTTCTTTACCGCCCTAGGGTGGTAAAGAAGAGGAATTCTTCAGAACTATGAGACGCGCATGCGCAATGAATACGAGTACGTAAATAATCGCTTTCTACGCATCTAAACAGAGATATAATGTTTATATTTCGTATCAATCGTAGATAAACTATTTGTTCGATTTTAATGAAATTTTGGTGGAATATATTTATATATATATTAATTTTAAGCCCTAATTTTAGCCCATCATTGCTTCTATTGGTTGTACGTGGCCTAAGCTTCTGAACCGCTTTCATTAATTGTGTTTTGTTACTTGTACTTTTTAATTACTTGTTCACTGATATCGTTTCTGAAAACAAACTCTTGTAATATATTTTAAGGTCCTCTTTAAGATTTTTCCTTATATTAATTTTTAATATCCATATGAAAATCCTTTAAGAACATAAATACAAAAAAGAATTTTTTTCTGAAAAGAATTTAAGAAAAAAAGCATGACAACTTAAATATATATTTTACTTTAAAGTATATAAAAATATACTGCATCATTCCTTTTAAGAACTAAGGATTCTTAGAATGTTCTGTATTTTAAGAACAAAATATATTCTTATATTTTATGTGAGTAAGGATAAAAATTGTTTGTAGAAGAACAATGTTTCATTTTTCTTAGCTTTCACACGTCTGGGAGATTTAAAAGGCAGCACTGCTTTAAGATTTACTTTATTTCATTCTTTTCTTAAAGCAATACTTTCTCACTTACCTTTATTATTGTACTGAGGAAAAACCCCCTAAGGAAATAAATAAAGGTAAAACGAAGAGATGTGGGAGGGGGGAGAGGTAGGTAAGCTGTGTGTACCTAACATAAAAATCAATTTAAGCTTCACTTGCAAGTGTGTGTAGAAAATCTAATTCTTCTGATGCTTTTTTTCGTTCCGTTTCAGATAAGAAGAAGGTATAAAGGTTACAATAAACAACCTCCAGAGTGCTCTACATGTTTCTAAAAGAGAAAATTTATTTAATAGTAGGACTACTACCCACTGATAGTGGGTCTAATACAGCCAAAAAGTGGGTTTCAAGCCTGCTAAAAGTGGGTCTACTAAACTGTTTAAATAGTGATACGCTTACGAAAAAAGTGGAAAGAAAAAACTAACTTTAATGGTGGGAGACCATCTAGACGGCTTTCAACGCCCATTCCTTTCTGCTACGCATGAGTACATACTTGCTTTTATTAACAATAATATGGTTAAAATTGCTCATACGTTTCTCAAGAAATTGGCTTTTCGAAAATAACCCCACAGATTCCCATTTTAGGTCCCATTTTTAATTTTCAACTTTCTGCACATATTTAATGTTGAATGACATTTAAATCCAAACAGGTACAAACAACCGCATTTTAATTTCCGAATTTGGTCATTGGAACGAAGTTTCTTATGGCACCTTATAGCGTCTGGAGCCCGGGAGTGAATCCGAAAAAAACGAAAAAACGACCGTCACAAAATCGATCGATGATGATAAATTAAGTAAATGATAACGAATTTAGTTGCAATTTGGTACACATGTTCATTTTACCAATGCCCAGGAGGAGTTCGTTGGACAACGTTATCTGCCCAAGTGTTCGCGCGCAATGCTTGCGTAAACGTAAGCTTCAAATCTAAAATTCAAATTTTAAGACGGGAAATAATTCTAAAAAAAAGTAAGTTAGTTTAGTAAAACCAACACCGACACCGCTATGAAGTGTTAAAGATCGATAAATTTATTAAAGAGGACCTACACGTTTAAAATAGAGAAAACAACGTTTTTACCAATATCTTACGCTCTAACGTAAGAATTGTGATATAACTTCATACACATCGTCTAAAGTACAATTGAAACAGGCATGTAAAATTTCAACCTGATACAAGCAGAAGTTTTTTAGTAGTGAAATGTTATATTTTATAATATTTTAAATTGAGTAGACCGGGTTAGGTTAGTTAGTCCTGTTCCCTCACTCTAACAACCATCCTCTTTAACTATCAACTCATCATGATTAACTATTTTCTCCTTATTCAATACATATTTATTGCAAGACGCTCGCTTCAATAATAAAAAATATGCTTTTCTTTTAATTTTGCCTTAGTAAGCTAAGTGCAAATAGTAAGTTATTTTTAATTTTGTCTTTTTTTTTAACTCCAGCAAGAATTTAACTCCTCAGAAGCAGAGAAAAATTTGCCACCAACAAAATTTATTTTGCAACCAAAAAAATTTGAACCACGGACCTTCATATTTCCAGTATAACGCTCTTCCAGTTAAGCTAAGCCAGATATAAACTTTCCTCTGCGCGAAACGTTAGATAATCCCAGTATATATATATATATATATATATATATATATATATATATATATATATATATATATATATATATATATATATATATATATATATGTCTTTAAATATATATATATATATTGACGTGGTATCTTGATTGTATATTTATATATATTTTGATTGTGACTGTGGCACGTGTCCCCCCCCCCCCCCTCTTTTGTTGTGAGGGACTTGGGTACTGAAAATGTAATCTACAGCACACTCGAATGAAAAGACCACCATGTCTAGAAATAGACATTGAATCTATATACGTAATAAGGGCAGATGTTTTCCATATCCACCGCTTACATTTAGTATTGTAGATATATATATATATATATATATATATATATATATATATATATGTGTGTGTGTGTGTGTGTGTGTGTTTGTCTTATTTTTATTTCTTTATATTTCCAATATGCGAATATACAATATACCTTATATCGGATTTTGTATGATACTGTTGTTTCTATTTTACATACTTTCGAGGTAAATAGTTTTCGAGTAGAATGCAATATATCTGTGCTTTATCTGGGGAGTTAATATTATCTTCATTTTATATTATTCATTTTTCCTTCTCTAGCTTATCGTAGGTACCGAAAGCGTCTGTTCATTCTGAAGAATGATTTTTTTTTTAATGTCTTCGAATTTCAACATTCCATGACAAAGGAAATCCGTTTTTAGAAACCAGAGAACATTCTTTGGTCTCTAGTCTGTCTGTTGATAAAAATATTTGCGAATCACCGTAAATTTAAACTACTCAGCTCATTTTGATGAAATTTGGATGGTAGATCACAATTAGTCCATTGTTGCTCCCACATTAATTTCAACTTTCTGCATCCATTTTTTTCTCTTCCGCTTGCTGAGAAAACTCCTATATCATTAAAAGTTGCGAAATTATATGGTTTCTGCAGTTGATACACACTAACCCCGTGGCATCCATTATATAAATAGCAGGCCCTTTAGTAGGCCTAGGCCCTTCAAGGGCTTGTTGAGTACTCATCCTATTTCGAAGATATTTCGATGGTGTTGCCGAAAGTAGCCGACAGATAGTCCCATATCAATTTTTTAACCGTTTGGTGGTCCGTAAAAATGTTTAACCACAAAATTCACAGGAATTCGCTAAAATTCACAGGAATTCTTTAATTTGGAGTCATAAAGCAATGTTCCGCAATCTACGGTATGTTATTTTGAAAGGAAAATAAAATAAAACTTTTAGTCTTCACACAAAGTATTTGTATTGACAAATAACCGGTTTCGGCTAATTATTAGCCATCATCAGATTCTATACAAATAAAATACAACAGAAAGTCAACATTTATATATAAAATGAAAATAATCATAATAAAATATAATAATTGAAATGAAATTATATAAAAAAATTAAATATAGAAATTTAAAGTTAACAGAAATCTTAAACTAGGTGGTAAACTGTGGAAAACTTCTGTTAACTTTAAATTTCTATATTTAATTTTTTTATATAATTTCATTTCAATTATTATATTTTATTATGATTATTTTCATTTTATATATAAATGTTGACTTTCTGTTGTTTTTTATTTGTATAGAATCTGATGATGGCTAATAATTAGCCGAAACCGGTTATTTGTCAATACAAATACTTTGTGTGAAGACTAAAAGTTTTATTTTATTTTCCTTTCAAAATGATGATGAGTAAATATCACACATTGGAGAAACAAACAGTTGATGATCTACGGTATGTTCTTAAGTAAATGTGTATGAAAAAAATATGATTCTGGGACAGATTTTATATTTACCTATGCGTAGTATACTTCATCTTTATAAACTAGTAAAATACAAGAGAAGTTACAATGACCATATATTGTTACTCATACGATCCTAAATTAGGTCCTTATCATTGCAGGAACAATTAAAATAGGATATTATAGTCACAAGACTACCCTTGTATTATCAATACCCTCACTGGGTTTTTGGTTGACCATTTGATGCAAGTAAATAAATTGTGACGTTGCGTCAGTCTGTTCAAAGCAACAGTTATATTATAAGACTATCCTTAGTTTTAATTATATCCTTATTGGATGTTTGGTTGAACCATTAGATGCAAGTAACTAAATTGTGACGTTGCGTCAGTCTGTTCAAAGCAACAGTTATATTATAAGACTATCCTTAGTTTTAATTATATCCTCATTGGATGTTTGATTGAACCATTAGATGCAAGTAACTAAATTGTGACGTTGCGTCAGTCTGTTCAAAGCAACAGTTATATTATAAGACTATCCTTAGTTTTAATTATATCCTCATTGGATGTTTGGTTGAACCATTAGATGCAAGTAACTAAATTGTGACGTTGCGTCAGTCTGTTCAAAGCAACAGTTATATTATAAGACTATCCTTAGTTTTAATTATATCCTCATTGGATGTTTGGTTGAACCATTAGATGCAAGTAACTAAATTGTGACGTTGCGTCAGTCTGTTCAAAGCAACAGTTATATTATAAGACTATCCTTAGTTTTAATTATATCCTCATTGGATGTTTCGTTGAACCATTAGATGCAAGTAACTAAATTGTGACGTTGCGTCAGTCTGTTCAAAGCAACAGTTATATTATAAGACTATCCTTAGTTTTAATTATATCCTCATTGGATGTTTGGTTGAACCATTAGATGCAAGTAACTAAATTGTGACGTTGCGTCAGTCTGTTCAAAGCAACAGTTATATTATAAGACTATCCTTAGTTTTAATTATATCCTCATTGGATGTTTGGTTGAACCATTAGATGCAAGTAACTAAATTGTGACGTTGCGTCAGTCTGTTCAAAGCAACAGTTATATTATAAGACTACCCTTAGTTTTAATTATATCCTCATTGGATGTTTGATTGAACCATTAGATGCAAGTAACTAAATTGTGACGTTGCGTCAGTCTGTTCAAAGCAACAGTTATATTATAAGACTATCCTTAGTTTTAATTATATCCTCATTGGATGTTTGGTTGAACCATTAGATGCAAGTAACTAAATTGTGACGTTGCGTCAGTCTGTTCAAAGCAACAGTTATATTATAAGACTATCCTTAGTTTTAATTATATCCTCATTGGATGTTTGGTTGAACCATTAGATGCAAGTAACTAAATTGTGACGTTGCGTCAGTCTGTTCAAAGCAACAGTTATATTATAAGACTATCCTTAGTTTTAATTATATCCTCATTGGATGTTTGGTTGAACCATTAGATGCAAGTAACTAAATTGTGACGTTGCGTCAGTCTGTTCAAAGCAACAGTTATATTATAAGACTACCCTTAGTTTTAATTATATCCTCATTGGATGTTTGATTGAACCATTAGATGCAAGTAACTAAATTGTGACGTTGCGTCAGTCTGTTCAAAGCAACAGTTATATTATAAGACTATCCTTAGTTTTAATTATATCCTCATTGGATGTTTGATTGAACAATTTGATTCAAGTAACTAAATTGTCATGTCTGTCTGTTTGATGCAAATGAACTAAAGTGTGATGTCTGTCTGTTTGTTTTAGGTTACCTTTTAACGCGCGTTGAGGGTAAAGTTGGTTCACCTGAGAAGCCCTTATCTGATCTTGGTCTTATCTCTTATCGTAGTTATTGGAAGGATGTACTGCTCTCTTATCTCTGTAACTTCGGTGGAAAAATTCTCTCTATTAAAGGTAAGCAACACTACTTATGGTATTCTTATAGCTTATATGAAGAAAAGTTTCTTTCAACTTTTAGGATAGCATAGGTAAAATAGGGAATGAAAAAAGAACAAATTAACTCATTGATTAAACTTAGATTGATAAAATCCGAAAAGTTAAAAAAAAATGATCCCCCTTAAAAAATTAAAGATAAAGGACGCAACTTTAAAGTTTTTTGGACGATTATTGCGGCTAAACGGTAAGTCGTATCGAAAAGTAGATCGCTCCAGCGGTAAACGATTTATAAAGATCTACAACTTCGGTCCTTCGACTTTTTCCCGTACCTCCATCGGTTCTACCTTAAATAGAAATAAAAATGATTTTTTTTTAAATTTTTGACTCTGAGCTCTTATGGCATCCACAATTGTTGACCGATTTAATTTCTAACTAGGGTGCTTAAACCTCACACTAATGCTCTTTAAATCGAGTATTTATTATTTAATTAATTTGTCCTGGAACTTGAGTTATTAAATATTTACCGCTGCAACTGCCGTTTTGAGAGAAGAGACTGGTAATTAAATTAATGCACAATGGTTGATGATTGTTCAATGACTTCCAGTCTAATTGGTTTTAACTACGTTTATTTACTTATTTATTATATCTTTTTTTTAGCAATGTTATATATTACTTAGTTTCGATTGACTATTTTTTCTTACAATATATAAATAGACTCCAAACTACGATTTGGAGATTATTATATTCTTCGTAATGGAATGAATTATGTATAATATAATCTTGATTCTTTTCCTAGAAGGCTTTGGAAACAAAACTATTTGAGCATTTGATTTAATTGCTAGGCCTACATGATTATAGATAACATAGCCACTAATAACTAGCATGAGCCCCACGTGGAGCTCGGGGTAAAGGCTAGTTCCTAATAAAACTTATCGTATCTCGATAAAGACCCTTAATCTTAATCACTATATAGTTGCCGGATAGTTCTTGGTATTTTTGCAGATTTGTCCGGCGGCCGTATGGCCAGGGTATCATGGGTAGGGGCTTCTCATGCAGGGAGACTGACAGACTGTGTGGCCACAGGATCAAGAAGGGTAGCCTCGTCTTTAATCTACTCCCGAACATCAGTTCACCAGGTGTTCTTTCTATTGTTGATGAGACAGATGTGTATAAACTAAGAAGAACCTGTTGAAGTCTGGCTTTATAATTTTGTTGTACTGAGTGTTGGGGTTACCTCAATCCGTTTACTGTACCAGTCAACAAGTAGTAATAAATTCGAGCTATAACTGTGGTTACATGATAAAAAAAAAACAACATTATCCTGTCAAGAATAGGTGTGGAATGTTTCAAAATTTTAATTGACCATGCATACCCATACCCAGATGAAGTTGCAACATTATCTTACCATGGATTAAAGTCCATTATGACAAATTATTATAAAAAAAAAAATAATAAATAAAAAATACGTGTGGTGTCGCTGGACACCCGGTATAGGAACGATGTTCCTTACATTTTTCATTAAATATAAATTATAAAATCACACTGCTAAGTACGTATACGTTGCTAACTACTTATACATGGCGGAGTTAAGGCAAAATTAAAAGAAAAGCATTATGTATTTGTATCATTAAAGCAAGCGTCTTACAATAAATTTGTATTGAATATTGAGAAAAAAGTTAATCATGATGAAATTATAGTAAAGAATATGTTAGTAGTTAGTAGGAAATAGGATTGTTTTCTACCTACCCGGCCTAATAATTTAAAATATTATAAAATATATCTCTTCCCTACTCATAACCGACTGCTTGTATCAGGTTGAAATTTTACATGCCTGTTTCAATTGTACTTTAGACGACGTGTAAGAAGTTTTATTAAATTCGTTATGTTAGAACGTAAGATATCGGGAAAAATATTGTTTTCTTTATTTTAAACGTTTAGGTCCGCTTTAATAAATTTAGTGATCTTTATCACTTCATAGCAGTGTCGGTGTTTGTTTTACTAAAAAAAAATATATTTAAATCATTGTTCGACTCATTAAATAGATGAATTAGAATTTTATCCCGTCCTAAAATTCCACTTTTAAAATTGAAGTTTACGTTTAAGCGAGCGTTGTGCGTGAACGCTTGGGTGGATAACGTTGTCCAACGAACTCAGCCTGGGCACTGGTAAAATGCACATGTGTACCAAATTTCAACTAACTCGGTCATCTTTTACTCAAGTTATTGCCATCGGTAGATTTCGTGATGCTTGGTATTGTGACATTCGTTTTTTTCGGATTCATTTCCCGGGCTCCAGAACGTGCCATAAGGAACTTCGTTCCAAAGAAAATCTTGTGTTCTGGTAGATAGAGTAACATTTGGTAGAAAAATCTGAGATGAATATGAATCAATCACATCATCTAGGACGTTAGCCTGGTAATGTGAATTCGAGGTTTCACTGAACGAGAGAATACGGGATCAATTGGTTGTGGGTATAAACTGGCGAACACTGGCAATAGGAACTACTAAAGCAACATTCATCTACAAATCCACTGCAGATAAAGAGACCCGAACTGCACTACTACTACTACTAGAACAAGCATCTCATTACCTAACTACTATTAAAGATGCTTCAGCCACTCAAAATACCATGTCTAAAGTAGAACAATCTTCTCTCATCGTCGAGATAATAATCGATATATATAAGCAGCAAGATTCCCAAACACAAACGGACATTAATTAAAGGAGAAGGCTGCTTTAATTGCGAATTCGTAATCCATCCAATTGTTGTGAAATGTCCAGTCACTGAAGCAGCCGTCGCAGCATGTTCACGAGTTGACCATTATGCAAGAGTTGGTGTAACATTTGGACGATCTTATAGCATAATACCAAAGAACACCAATTACTCAAAACGGAAAATGTCGAACTGTTCCTCCAACATTTCTGACGAAGTCAATGGTGTCAGAACTATAAAAAGAGGTAACGAAGCAGTAATGAAAGTGACTATAAGGGCGCTCCCTGACTTGTCGGTGCGGTATCGGTACAGATTCTTAACCGAGCGCCAGTATCTTAATGAGTCCTCCCTGACTATGGTGGTATGCGTGGGAGCGGGGCGGTAAGGGATCGGCATACAGAGAGTCGGTACGAACAAGCAGTAAAAACAGAAGCGCTAAAGTACTTTCTTCTGACGATGACATAATCACGCCTCGACACTACCGTGACTGCAAGATTCCACCGAAAGTATACCGACAAGTGGGAAGATGAAGGCGCTATCAGTTAGCCATCGGTAAGCTGTCGGTGAAGCAAAAAATACCGCATACCGATACCGTACCGACAAGGCAGGGAGTAGCCTAACCAACAGGAAAATAGAAATGCTCTATGACTCAGGCGCATTAAGGACGATTATTTTAAATGAAACTTGTAAAAGAATAGGCTCACCAAAATCAAGAGACTGTAAAACACTTAATGCTTATGCCCATTCCGATCGAAACGCTTGGGAAATATAAAGTAATGGTATACAAATAGGAAACAGATTAAAATATGTTAAAGTTTATGTAATTACAGATAATGGCACACCACTTTCTGGCCTAGACTGGATAATTGAATTTAACTACCTCTACCACAAAGAATAACAATTTACAAAATTAATCCAGACACTGTTGAAAGACAATTAGAAAGAGAATACTAATCTAACGGACATTATAAATTAATACAAAGAACTTTTTACTAATGGAATTGGACAAGTCAATTATTGTCAAGCAAAAATTAACTTGTCAAGAAAACCATTAGCATTATATTTCCTTCCGAAATCCCGGAAGAAAGAGGAGAATAGTTGGTGTTGAAAGTAGCTCTCGTGTATGCATGCGACCGATGAAATCTCCTTACCTATCCTGGTAATGCGGGTTTGCTGTCCTGCGTATCGCTGGTTCGGTATATCTGAATAGTTCGAATAATGATCTCGAATGAAGTTTCGAACATAATCCAAGCAGGCGATGACTGTTAAAGAAAAATCAATAAGTCAAAAAGGGTTATTATCGCTACTTTGTAAGCTATAAAATAAGATTCTCAAGTATTTGACTTATTTGGAATCATTCTTCCGTGTAAAGTACTTTTTATACTCTTTGGGTACAGACTGTCATGTGTAGTGTACTCTCTTCCGATTCAGATTCACATTCTGAAAACAGGCCCGTATCGTATCAGCTTAAGGAAAGCAGGTGATGGTCAGGGTGGAGACCGATAATAGTTATTTACGCACCAAGGGAGGAAACAAAGTCATTACACCCTGAGCGTTTTGGTTGGTTCCTGAGGCGTAGCCGAGGGAACCATACTGTCTAAATCCCGAGGCGTAGCCGAGGGAGTTATTTAGTTGGTTCCTGAGGCGCAGCCGAGGGAACCATGAAGTTTAATCCCGAGGCGTAGCCAAGGGAGTTAATTATAGCGAGGGTACTATAACTTTTTCCTCCCGTGGTACGTACAAGATTTTTCCTCTAGAAGGGAGAAAATCAACACAAATAAAACCTATGATTTCGATTTATCTATTTATTTAGGTATTAATAACTAAATTTACAAATTTTTGTTCCTTTAATTTTAAAAATGACTTTTAAAAGCAAAAGAAAAAGTTTTATAAGATCTTGTAGTAAAAAAAATAATATGAATTAAATGTGCAATTCATCAATTCCAACTATGTTTTATTTGATTTCTATAATGACTTTCTATAACTATGTAACTCTAATAATAATTCAAATGTTTAATAATACTACAAAATGACTAGCTGAATAATATTCAATTTATTTGTGTTTGACCCTAAAATACGAGAAATCAAAAACATAAATATAACCTGATTAGACGTAACCTACCTCTTTTGTATAAGTCTTGTTTAAACTCAATTATGAAGTCATAAGACATTTTAAAATGACGATAAAAATTAAAGCATCACGGCAATCAAAAGTACGTGTTATTTAAACTCTCTAATATTTTTAAAACAACTGTTAAGCAGTCGAGTCATTCAGTTAAAAAGAAACTGCTACTAGTTACAAAACAGGCAACACTGATTTTTAAACAATAATAAGTTGGCTCTACTGTTACTTTCCACCACGATTTTTACTTTCCGCCACGATTTCTACTTTCCGCCACGATTTTTACTACTAGGCTGTAATGGGATCCTTTCCTCCCTATAAAGTAGGGTGGAAAGTTAATGTTTTCTCCCTTCTGGATGAAAATAGATTTTTCGTAAACCTTAAGATATTTCTACAACTTTCTATTTATTAATATTGACATTGTTTTTGCATTCCTTTATAATCTTAAAACCATTTTCAGGAGTTTCTTGAGCACTCTTAATAATTTTGTGTATTCTTCCTCCATTAGTTTAAGTGGAATTGGACTCATCTTTGCACAGTATAGAGACTTCTCTTAGTCTCAGTTTAGAATTCTTTTTGGACGATCATAAAGCTCTTGACTTTAAAAAAGCGTAATTTACACACCATACAAATGTCTAAAAGAAAATCAATTTAAGAAATTATTTATTTATTCAAAGGCGATAGATAAAGGAATGACAACATAGAAGCATCTCGTAAATATGAAATCACCCCGAGTTTAGTGTCTACAATTTTGAAAAACCGAGATTCAATATTTTAACTAGACGAAACAAGAGGAGATTTCAAAACAATATTCAGATATTCATAGTGTAAAGACGTAGATAAAGCATTTATGTAATGGGTGAAAATGGTGTGGAACATCCATTTTTATCTCCAGAAGGAAGAAAAAGTGAAATTTTCTCCCTAGTACACAGGTAGGAAAGTTACTCATTGCACCCTGTCAGGGTGAACCGGGAGTAATGCAAGGATCTTATAAAATAGGGTTAGAGGACTAAGCGAAAAAAGTGTCGCCAAGAACTAGGAAAATCTAGTGGGATTACCTTCCCGTATGGTTATAACTATAGAAGATGAAGAAACATGTGATGAATTCGATCATGTTATGTTATTTTTAAAACTAATTTTCTTCCACTCATATGTCATAGTTCATATATTATATGTATAATATTTTAATATTTACGTTAAACTTTTTAAAATAGTATGAATTAATTTTGTTTTAAATTCACTATACATTTTTTGAAAAGGTGGACTGTGACAATTTTGTAGAATGAAATCTTATTCTGCAATAGAAATAACCCGTTTCCAAATTAATTAATATTACATATTCGATTATTAAAAACTATTCTAATAATTCCATTTTGGTACTTTTTTACTTTAGCACCCCCTATATCCCTTTGAGTTAATAGTTATTTATACGCAAAGGAACATACGAGTATACAGAGTAGCATTATATTCCTTGGTCTAAATTACTATTAAGACGAAGGGAATTTATTCCAATGTACCTTGGGACAAAGGAATATCACACTTGTGTATATAATTGTGATCATATATCCCTTAGTCTAATCAACTATTAAGATAAAGGAATACATTTTTTACGATTTTGGTAGTATTCATACTACGGAACGATTAAATTTTAATTTAAATCAAATTATAATTATTATTAACTACGGGAAACAGACAGAGAAAAATAAACTCCAGCGCGGGGATTTGAACCACCGGCCTCTATATTTTCAGTATAGCGCTCTAACCAACTAAGCTACGCAGGAGAATGAATTTCTCTGACGTTAATGATACCTTGACCCGAATTTAAAGCTTTCAATTTTTCCACAAGTCTGAGAAGTCAACATTAATGACAAAGAACTAGACCGAGAAATAACGCTTATAATTATAAAGTACCCAATTAGTACCTGTACCTCTTACAATCAATTAGAAATTCATATTTTACGATTTTGGTAGTATTCATACTACGGAACGATTAAATTTTAATTTAAATCAAATTATAATTATTATTAACTACGGGAAACAGACAGAGAAAAATAGACTCCAGCGCGGGGATTTGAACCACCGGCCTCTACATTTCCAGTATAGCGCTCTAACCAATATAGGTGGTTCAAATCCCCGCGCTGGAGTCTATTTTTCTCTGTCTGTTTCCCGTAGTTAATAATAATTATAATTTGATTTAAGATAAAGGAATATTAAATATGAAACTGCCCCAGGAGCCTCAATGTCTTGGGGAGACAAACACACAAATCTTTGAGACTTTTGTAGGGCTGACTATTGTTTAGAACCAAGGGGGGTGCTAAAGTAAAAAAGTGCCTAAATGGGTAATATTAATATATTTAAGTAATACTGTAAATTAAAGTAAAAAAAAAAACCCTTAAAAAAAGAAAATATTTCATTAAAAACTTGATTAAGAAAATGTTATATTGTAACACGTTTCATTCAAAATAAACAATGGATCACAATCGTGAAGAAATTCGTCCCACTAAAAAGTTCTAAGCAAACTTATTGGTAATTTGGTAATGAAGATTTTTTCCAAGTTCTTGGTGACACTTTTTTACCCTGGAGGTATACTTAGTGCTCCTTCCCTATTTTATAAGATCCTTGGAGAAATGGAAAATAAGGAAATCATGAACTCTCATGATTCCCTCCAATGTTGCCCTAGATATAGCACAAGTAAGTAAAGTTGGTATTAAATACACAATTTCATTTATCAACTTTTGTTTAATGTCTAAATCTATAATATCATTTTCACACGTCATGTAATTTTCACAATGGTTGTCATGGTAATTTATATGTTACATAACAAACAGGTTAAAAGTAAAATCGTAATTTTTAAATGTAGATAAACTAATCTATATGATTATACATAGGTTTTCAATACTATTCAATACATGAATCAGCTACCAGCTGATTCTCCTATCTAATTTTAGTATTGAAATTCAAATAATTACTATCAATAATTTAATTTTATCGTGATTAAACTTATTTAGTGAATTGTTATTATATCTAACTTTTTTTTTCCTTTAAAATAAATATCAAAATATTTACTTTTTATTTAATAAAATACTTTCACATTAAAATATTATTACATTATTTTTTCTCCTTTCTGTAGATAAAATTTTGTACCTACCTCGAGAGTAAAAATAAATTGTACCCCAGCGATTAATTATCTTATAAAGTGATACTTATGGAGCGTTATGATATTGGTTGCCTCGGCTTCGCCTCAGGTACCAACTTCGTCGCTCAGGTTGCAATAATTTATACTTTACTACCTTGGTGTGTAAATAACTATTCTTTCCGAACCACTCATGTTTTCTTTAAACAAAAAAACTATATAACTAAATTTTTATTTCGCGAATTTTTTCCTGGAACCATCAATTTCGTCATGTGAAGGTCCGAAGTAATTATACAACTATGTATATAATATGTGCCTACCTTTACATATTATATATTTGTAAATGCCATTTGGCATGAATGATCTCTCCACAAGCTTTTAGCAACGGATTATGGTATATTTATTATCTATCTGGTGATATGATGAAGACCTCAATTCCCAACTTGATTATTTCCTTGATATTTTATTTTAAGGTTGGATGTTGTTTGTCTGTTTCAGATATCAGTCAAGAGATGGCTATCAGTACGTACGACATTGTAAGCACACTGCAAGCTCTCGGCATGATCAAGTACTGGAAAGGAAAACACATCGTTCTTAAAAAACAAGTAGGTTTTTTTTAAATATGTAATTGATTTATCTATTTATTGCTATTATTTTATTCTTATACTACTAACTTATTCAAGGTGGTATAACCCTTTTTCCTTATACCTTGCTTACTTATTCAAGGTGCTACAACCCTTTTACCGTATACCTTGCTTACTTATTCAAGGTGCTTTAACCCTTTTCCCTTATATCTTACTTACATATTCAAGGTTCTATAACCCTTTTTCCTTATAGCTTACTTACATATTCAAGGTGCTTTAACCCTATTTCCTTTACCCTTTTTCCTTATACCTTGCATACTTGTTCAAGGTGCTTCAACCCTTTTCCCTTATATCTTACTTACATATTCAAGGTTCTATAACCCTTTTTCCTTATAGCTTACTTACATATTCAAGGTGCTTTAACCCTATTTCCTTAACCCTTTTTCCTTATACCTTGCTCACTTATTCAAGGTGGTATAACCCTTTTTCCTTATATCTTACTTACTTCATTTCTTATATCATACTTATTAAACGGCGCCATGGGTCATGGCCCTTTTTACTTATATCTCACTTACTTTCTGCACGATGCTACGGTCCATTTTCCTTATATCTTACTTTTTACACGCAAAACGGCCAATTTTAATATCTTCTCACCAATTTATAAATTATATTAATCAAGGTTTAAGAAAATGTTACTTTTGATTAATAAATATTTAAATTATAGGCGATATTAAACTAACAGATACACAGAATACTATAGGAAATTGTGTACAGATTAATAAGTACTTCAGTTGAACAACAATAAACAAAATAAACTCAATAACAAATTATAAACAAATAAACACAAATTATGAAGCTAGTAGGTACGTAAAAAAAAAAAATAAAATAAAATAAAATAAAGAAGAAAAATAGACCTTTCTTCTAAATACTCCCTTCTGCGCCTGCGTTCTACATGGTCCCTTCTGCGCCTGCGTACTGAATGCTTCCCTTCTGTTCACTGATAGATTGTTTTCGACAATACTTGTATGTTCTTGTGTGTATTTGCCTTATTTCGTAATTATCTAGTTAAAAAAAAAAAAATTTTAGTTGTAACTGAAGATATATAATATGTGAATTGTATATATATATATATATATATATATATATATATATATATATATATATATATATATATATATATAGCTGCTTTTATAATTGTTTTCTTCTTCCTTTTTTTTATCGTATATATATATATATATTATATATATATATATATATATATATATATATATATATATATATATATATACATATATATATATATATATATATATATATATATATATATATATATATATTAATATATATATATATATATATATATATATATATATATATATATATATATATATATATATATATATATATATATATATATATATATATATTAATAAAAGAAGTTTTGTCGACCCCTTTTATGACGTATAACATATTGTGGAAATGAAAAAAAAAATTGTCTTTATAATATGTATGCCTGCGTACACTGTGAGGATCACTTAACATTTGCCCCTTCTATATATGTTTGAGTGGGGCAAAGAAAGAAAACGGCCTCACCCTCCATTTACATAAATATTACCAACCTTCCCGATAAAAAAAAAAAAAAAAAATGGAGTTAAGAAAGGGGACCGTACGCAAATGTCCTGAGAAAATTTAATTTAGCTTTGTTATATCGCTTGTTTTAACCCCCTTTCCACATCACACTGTCCTGTGTTATTTCCTTAGGGTTGTTTTTTTTTTTTTTTTTTTTTTTTTTTTTACGTGTGACTTTGTCCCTTCCCTATGTAAATTGAAAAAGCGGAAACCTGTTGACTTTTTTTTCCTCCTCGATTGTACTTCAAAGTATGGGAAAATATAAGTTGGAGGGCTGGGAAGTCTGCTACTTCCTTTTAAGTTTGCTCCAGCTTCTCTGTTATTTACAGGACTGGACTGGGGAACTCTTTGACTACGTCGTTACATTTATCAAAGAGATTTTTGTCTCGTACGATTCTTTAATGTAAACTCTTTTATTCCGTTTATTTTATTTTTCCGCCTCTTTAATTTGTTTCCTTTTATTACGCTTTTGATTGGAGTTATTTTTCGCTTTGTCCTTTTTGTCTTTTGTGTTGAAAAATAAGGTTATTCTACAAATACGCTTTTTGTTTGGTGATGGACAATTAACTCGTTTTTTTTTAATTATTTGTTTTTTCCTTTTTAATTCAATTTCACGACATGCTATTAATATTAATAATTGTTTTTTTTTCTTTTTAGCAAAAATCGTTCACAGATGATTTAAAATTAATTGTACTGTACAGATTTGTAAACGTAACGATTGTATTTTTGATGACACAGGTTTGCCCTAAAGAAAAACGAGAAATTTAAATTTATTGGTTTCCTTTATATATATGTACTTGATTTTAATACGTTATTTCCAACTCAACAATCTAGTTATGTTTTTTAAAATTCTAACCACTAATTTTCTTGAAATGATTGTCATTAATTTAACATCGTACTTTTTACTTTCTCTTAAGATAAAGAGAAAGTATTGTGATAGCGGTAAATTTGATTTTGATGAATTTACACGTTTTGAGGCCCCCTGCGTCCAAAAAAGTGGTTTTTAAAAAATGTCTGTCGTCTTTCGTCTATCATCTGTGCTGACAGGAGAGCCTATATATACTACTTGGCCGATTATGATGAAATTTGGCATAAATGTTCAGAAAAATCATACCCCGAGGCGAGAAATGAATTTTAGCTCCAAATTTGGGGGCGTTACCTCCCAAAAACTCTAAAAAAAAGTGTAAAAATTATTTCTCGAAATCGGTTCCGACGATTTTAATTTAAAAAATTTAGAATGTATTCAATTTAAATACGAATCTAACGATATAAGCCGTTTTCTCGGAAAAATTCTAGTTTCTAAGAAAATAGCTTTAAACGCTGACGGAGAGAGGCCGGGATCGATTCCCCGCCGAGGAGAATATATATAATGAAGATAAAATCTTCAATAATAATTAAATTTACCAATAAAAAACACGGAAAGATTTTTTTTTGTAGGTATACTCAATTTTATTTTTGTGTACTTTTAAAAAATAAACTTGATTACTTTTAAAAAATATTGTCAATGATTTTTCCTTCATGGAAATGAATTAAACCCGTTTACAAACTTTACCTTTGACGCGACAATTCGATTCTAATAATATTTAGTGTGCCTCTAATATGCTCCTAACCTCTAATATGCTTCTAACCTTTAATAAGCTTCTAACCTCTTATATTTCTAACCTCTAATATGCTTCTAACCTCTAATATGCTTCTAAACTCTAATATGTTTCTAACCTTTAATAAGCTTCTAACCTCTTATATGCTTCTAACCTCTAATATGCTTCTAACCTCTAATATGCTTCTAACCTCTAATATGCTTCTAACCTCTAATATGCTTCTAACCTCTAATATGCTTCTAACCTCTAATATGCTTCTAACCTCTAATATGCTTCTAAACTCTAATATGTTTCTAACCTTTAATAAGCTTGTAACCTCTTAAATGCCGTTAACCTCTAATATGCTTCTAAACTCTAATATGTTTCTAACCTTTAATAAGCTTCTAACCTCTTATATGCTTCTAACCTCTAATATGCTTCTAACCTCTAATATGTTTCGAACCTTTAATAAGCTTCTAACCTTTAATATGCTTCCAACCTCTAATATGCTTCTAACCTCTAATATGCTTCTAACCTCTAATATGTTTCTAGTCTCTAATATGCTTGTAACCTCTAATATGTTTCTAACCTTTAATATGCTTCTAACCTCTAATATTCTTCTAACCTCTAATATGTTTCTAACCTCTAAAATGTTTCTAACCTCTAAAATGTTTCTAGTCTCTAATATGCTTGTAACCTCTAATATGTTTCTAACCTCTAATAGTTTTATAACCTCTATTTACTATTACAATATGGTCCACTCAACTCTTAACAAAATTCAAAATAGTTTACTCATTGTTACCTTAACTGCCTATTCTGAATACCATAATTAAATTGAAGCTTATATAAGCACCTCCTGATGATGTTAATGTATTATTTGTTGATGTAAAATAGTAGATACTTCCACTCCTGGAAGCGTCACAAGTTGTGTTGACGATGTTTTTTAAAAAAAAAATAAATAAAGGAAACAATTTAAACTTTTTAAAACACTATATTTTTTCTGGAAAATTATTGGGACTCACCATAATATTTTAAGGGAAAAAATAGCGGTTATTAGAGACAATTTAGGATCGGTAGCTAGTGTAGACCTGACTTATTTATCTTTTATTTTTTTTTATTTTCCAGGATGTGATAGAGGAGTACCTGGAATCCAGTAAGAAACTTGGAATCGCCTATCGAGAAATCGATCCTAAGTGCCTCAAGTGGCGACCCTTCGTGCCTGCCTCGCCACAATCATCGTAACAGACCCCCATCGCAACGCCACAATAAGAATGGTCAAGTCCTTGGCACCATCGTGGCGGTCTTGCGAGCACCGATTTCTAAATTCGCAATCCGACATCCTTTCGCTACAGGAAGTTTTGTTGAAAGAAAAACATGGTTTTTTAAATTTTTGCACATTCCAAGGACCATTATTTTGATTATAAGCAATTTTCTTTTATTTCCAAATTAAATTTCGAATAAAATTAATGCTTAATAATCGCCAAAATAATGTTGCTTTAAAAAAATAAGCTGATTTTCAAATCACAAACAAATGCGATAAGAGTTTTATCCGGCCACTGCTTTTTCAGAGTCTATGAAATATCGTGAAAGCTTTGACTTATGGTAATTTTTTAACTCGTTGCCAATTATGAAGCTTATTTAAAAGTTTTGCTAGTGAACAATTGTGCAAACAATTGTGAAATTTTAATGAATTTAAAGTCATTGCTTCATAAATTGCTTTCACAATTGTGGAAATTTGGATGACATTGCACTTGAATTTGTTTTTGTGAGTCTCTAGTTGGCTAATTTTATGATTGCAAAAGACTTTGAAAATATGTAGTACAAAGAACGAACGATTTGCAAATGTTTTGAACGAAAGTGATTTAAATTTCGAGAGTGATTAACTTATGTGAATTCTTCCGTAAGTGTGATCACCCTACAATTTAAAAAACGAAGACAGCAGTTCGATTCATCCCTGTAGCAGTAATGATCATCCTTCCACATCCTCCGATTAAGTACTATTCATCGGAAGGCCTAGTTTATTATAATGTTATATTAAACAAAATTGTGTTATTACAATTCGTACTATTATACAATGATTTTTAAAAGTTCGCAGAATATATATATATGTATACATATACATATACAGTATAGTCTCGCTAATCCAGACCCTGCTAGTCCGGACATCCGGTTAATCCAGACGGATCTCAATAATTTTCTAATATAATTATACAATCAATAAACTTTGAATTTTAGGTTTCTGTACGAAGTACGAAAATAAACCTTATATAACGGCTCTGTCTGTCTGTCTGTCCGTTGCTTGTTTCAATTCATAAACTAACTACTATAGCTAGAAACCTGAAATTCGGTGCACAGGTGCATCTCGGCATTTGTGACAACTGTACACTTTTTGGAGTTTTCACACTAAAATTTCCAAGATAGAGCCAATATGGCGGGCAGTGATTCTTTTCGTAGCTGTATTCATTGAGCATGCGCGTTTCATAATCGTGCGAAAAGGTGAGGAATTCCTTTCCGAAAAGGTTAGAGAAAAATATAGAGCGGAAAAAAAAATTCTTCTCCTTAACGCACGATTAGCGAGTTTGTTTACATTTAACAAAACTAATTTTCTGTTTGTTTAATTAAAGTAACTGTTTATATCGAGTTTTTAGTGAAAAACAATAAGTGATTTAAGTGATTATGACAAAAATGAGGAGAATAATACGCCTCCCGAAATAATTAATTCAATGAATTAATGTCACCTTAATCAAAAGAGAAATACGAACTTACATACAGGAAGTTTATTACATTTTTTTCTGTATTTATTATTAAAATCCACAATCGTAGATAAAGTACGGTACGCAACTCGTGCGAAAACTGAATTTTGCTTTGCTCGTGTGGTTTTACTACCCTCGCTGTCGATCGGCTGCAAACTCCACACTCGCATGCGAAATGCTACTTTCTGAACTAGACGCGTAATGTACTATTTTAGTCACCATAACATGTTATATATCAATTTAAAGGTCTTGAAGTGTAGAAAAAGAATATGCAACTATTAAAATTTTCCACTTAATAATTCTAACGTAATCGTAGAGAAACCGGCGATTATCGCCTCCCGTACTTACGTGAAGCGTGCCTTACTTATTTATTAAGAGGATGGTAAGTTTTTATCCTAAATCAATTTAAAGGTTTAAAAAGTTGGCCTAAAAGATGAAACTAAACAGTCATGTTTTATGATTAAAAGTTCGATTTTAATAATTTTAGAAAAACTAGTTTTACCGACATTTTAAAACTGATTCCGTTTAATCTGGACTTTCGGTGATCCGGACAGAGCCTGGTCTCATCAAATTCGTATTAGCGACACTTAACTGAATATATTATATGATGTAGTGGCGATGATGTGGTGAAAGGGTGTAATGTAAAATGTAAACACGAATAAAACGAAACGTTATAAGTTTAATATGTTTTCCTTAGTTTACATATATATTTACACTTTAATTATTTTATCATATATATGTAAAGATTACCAACGCTTTCACAAAGCAAGTTTGTAAGATCAGCAATGTAAATTTAAATTAATCTCTATAGTAACTCTTATGTAAAATAATAAGATTATACCTATTTGTACAAAATACCTACTCCTCCAATCCTTACCATCGTTAAATAAAAAAAATTAGTGAAGACATAAATGTAAAGTTTCATTTATATGTATACAAACCTCTATGTAAACACCTAGTTGAGATCTTTTTTCGAAGATCAAGTAGCCTATTCCTGCAATTACTGATCACTCTCTCCTCAAGATTCTCTAGGAATGTCAGCAACATATTACATTTGTAATTACAGTTGGAATTACAACATATTTTCTTATAAATAAATTATAATTGATTTTTTTTTTAAAAATGATTCAAATCAAGTATGTATGATTAATTTATAACTGTATAATTTTAACGTACTCTATTGGAAACAATTAAGAATAAATATGTAATTAATTTAAATCAATTATTTGATCTATTTTGTTTTTTTAATTTTATAATCAAATTAATTTTGTAAATTTAATAAAGAACTAAGTCTTTCTGATCAATTTGCTCATGAACTGTTCGTGCCTCTTCGCACATATTTTTAAAAAATAATTATTTTGACATTTATAAAATAAATGACGAATGAAAAATAGAATTGGATAAATTTCGATAATTTTTAGTTTTTGTTTAATTTTTAAATAGTTCAATTAAATTTAAGGGTAAGGTTTTGTTTTTAGTTTATAAGTTCATTTTTTATGTACAAATTGTTTTAAATGTTCGTTTTGTTTTATTCATTTGTTAAATGAAATGTTTTTAATGTGTTAATTATAAAGTTTAACTTTATAGTTTAAGTTCTAGGGGAAATAACAATAAAATAAACAGCGCTGCTCAGATTAAAAGACATTTAATTAAACTAACCTGATTTTTAACAATAAAAATTGGTCCTTTGAGCAGGATTTTTTTTTTAATTTTAAATCTTCACCTTTTTTTATCTCCATTTTCTTCCAGCTAAAGTAACAATGAATTTTAATATACATAATTTAACATATATTTGTTATTTTAAATATCTTTCTGTGCTGCTATGTTATTTTCACTTTGGGAACTGTACTAGATATCTTTCTTTTCTGTTTCCATCTTTTTTGTTCCATTTTAATTCTGGTGAGAGATACATTCGTCTAGTGGTATAAAATAAAGTTCATAATTATATCATTTTTACGTACGTTGTCCCTATTTATATAATACTTATTTATTTATCATTTTATTCAGGGTATGATTCATCATAGTCTACACACCTACTGGCTAACTGCCTTTCTTTCTAGATTAGTCGACTTTTATGAATCTTACTTTAAATGAATAAATAAAATATATGCTTTTTTCTATTAACAGACTAAAATATCTATTTCTTTTTATATATTTGAACGATTGTCCAGATTGGTTTAAATTTAATCTAATGCAGCGCTTTGTCATGAATGACACCATTCATTAATATAAATTAATGTGAATAGGTAATTGTTTGAATTATTTTTTAAAAAATAATCAACAAAAAAAGGGAAAAATGTTACCATTGTTAAAAATTGTAATTAAAATAAAACTTAATACGCAATTAATAATAGTGTGTAGCTCTATATGTTCATGTTTAGTATGATGTTCTACTGTAAACGGTAGCGGTTTATGTATGCATTCATATGCACTGTATATCGTGGGGTACTTTACTGAAATTTATGTGTTTCTGTATGTTGTTGGATATATTTTACAATGTGTTGCAGGGTGCACTATTGTAAATCGTAGGATTTACTGCAATGTGTATGTAGGATCTATTGTTTTGTGTAGTACTAAGATTTACTGTTAATAGTAGGTTACATCACTGACGGTAGTGCGGTGTACTACTTTAATAAAGTCTAATATATAGCACTGTATCGTATCATCACAAAGTTATGTATCCCACAGAGTTAAAGAAATTTTGTAACCTAATACAAAAAAAAAAAAAAAAATGTGCCTAAAAATAAAACAAAAACCTTCCAATTAGTGTGGGTTCATCATTTTATAAATTTTTTTATAAAAGTTTAGCTTAATTGCTAACTGGCTTGTACATATAAGAAATAAATGTAATTTTTAGAATAAGTTTAAATAATAAAATAACTGTCGTACCGAAACGATATTTTTAAAATAAAAATTAAATTATTGACTGTGGAATTGAATAGTATAGAATTTATTTATTTGTCTTTATTATTTATTTCGTTAAATGAATTTTATTAAAATGTATCACTGCATTTCCTTTTTTTTGTAAATATGAAATCTTTTATTAATTATAATTTTTTTGTACCTTACCTTTGTTTTTTTTGTTTTTTTTATTAATTATTTTTTCCTTTGAGCTGGCTTCTGAAGTGCTAGTTCGAAAACTTCACTGCGTCTCAAGTATTCTTTTATATTTGTTCCAAAGATATTTTTTACTTTTTTTAGTGCTTAATTTACGTAATAATGACCGAATCAACGAAATAACAACGAAAAAAATTATTTCATTACTTTAAACTAGATTATTTAACAACTAAAACCAAAACCATAATTATTACCTTGGTTTTACGGTGCAATCCGTTTCTTGAAGTGGTTTTCGACGTTTCGCTTCCACTACTGGAAGCATCTTCAGGGATTTGGTGCATCGTGATGTTGACTTGAAGCAAACACAAGATAATAGTGGCTATAGTATATACGATGCACCACACCCCTGAGAATGCTTCCAGTAGTGGAAGCGAAACGTCTGACTTTACCGATGACGAGTCAACCTGCGAGAACCTACACAGGAAGTTAAGTAAAACCTTACCCACTAGTTACTTCTTTACTTGTTCGGGCCCATATATCTACATATAAGAGTGAAGGTGGTAAATCAAAAGCCTTTGCTTCGAGTGATAAGTGTGATAAATGGTGATAAAAAGCCTTACGCTTATAGTACCTTCATTTCTTTGTTGTGATTACTATTTTGAACCAAGTGGTAAAACAAGTAATAGTTATTTATGTTACTAGGTAGCAAAATGGAATTTTGCTGACAAGTTTTTAAGTTTTAGTTCCGAGCCGAAGGCGAGGATAGGCTAAACAAATGTTCTGCAGAGGTTAAGCCGAGGCAGGAAATATACTACTTTACTGACAAGGCGATGCCAAGTCAAGAAAATTACATGTTGACTGACGAGGCTGTAACCGAAGCAGGTAATCTTTAAACGAGTCAGGAATGTTTCCTTTGCTGCATAGTTACATACAATATTGTATCTACTAACGGCAGAAAAATGACACTAATTATTATTATATTCCCTTTTTAATTTATAAAATATTTAAAGAAATGAAAGTTGTAAAAAAACAAAAGTTAGAGTCATCAAGAAAACAAAACAAAGACAAAACGAATTCAGTGTTGCCACTTTTTTTAAATAACATCTCAATTTTTAGCAATTTTTTTTTAATTAATCACTGTGAAGTAAAACATTTGTTTTATTACTATAATTATTTAAGTTATTTTCAAAAAAGATATAAATATTTAGCTTAAATATATAAAAATGAACTATGTTGGGAGAGTTCATAACCTGCGATATAGTAACCTTTTCTTAAAATGTGCCTGCCTGTTTGTTATTTTGCTGGCACTTTGTTATTTCGTTACGTATTTTTTGACATGTTACAAAAGAATCAAGATAAATTACATTTTGCAGATTGAAAACAGTACAAGAATGCTTAATTTTGCTGCCGTGAGTAGATAAAGTACAATTTTTACCTGGTTGGTTATGATATAAATAAAACTAGATGATAAAATAACACAATTATACTTAATCGCTTCCTATTTATTTACATTCTTAGGTAGGCTTGAATAAAGAATATAGCGGTAGAATAACCGAACTTTTCAGCACTTTCTTTACATTTTTTTTAAACAAGTGGTAAAACATATATAGCCTATTGCTACCTTATGTATATGACCAGGTAGTACAAAAACTAAATCCTTTAGACCGCTGTACCTTTTTTTACTTATTGAAGTGAAAAATAGTTCATTTTTTTTTTTTTTTTATCCAATGTTTATGATATGGAATTTTTATTGCTTCCGAGGTCAAGGATAGGGAAAGGGAATGAGACGTGAGGAAGCTATGTGCCACACTAATTGATAAGACTATTTTTCAAATGGATTGGTTTAAGGAACTATAGAATATTTTCGATTCAATTTTTTTCTTAGTGAAAGATTTTTTTTTTTTTTGTCGCATGCATGTCATATGCAGTTTTGTGGTTTTTTTCTCAAGTGACATGGGTGTATTATCTTTTTTAAAAAATAAGAATGAAAAGGAACACGTCTGGAGGATAAGAATACAAAATGAATATGAGAGGTTTGGATGTGGGAAGTATGCGGAATTTTTGTGTGTGGCCACGGGAGTCGAATATGAGGAGAAACAAGGTTCCATGACATGTGAAGCGGTGTCGAGGTGTGACATGCCTAAGTGAGGTCTCGTGTTTCACGCACTAGGGGCATTATGTTTCATTTTTAACACCTGCACAACCGTCTTACGACACCTTCAACCGCATACAACTTCGCCTTCACCTTCTTCTTTGGCCCTTCCGAAACAAACTTAGCCCCCCCACCCCTTCAAAAAAAAAAATAAACAGAACCTAAAAAACAACATAATATACCCAGCTATAACATACACTCTACATCCATTTTTTTGTCCTGCTCATAAAGTCTTGTTTTACGTTAAGCATACTTGATAGAGAATTACCGTTTTCCATTTGTATGTTGCAGTAGGTATACCTTTTGGTTTAAAAAAAAGACCCCGCACATATAAGATGACAATATGCATCACAAAAAATAAGGTGTGATCAAAATATTGTAAAACCGCAACTTTTTTGCTTCCGAGCTTACCCGAAGGTAACGGAAGCTATGTGATCGTTCTGAATTTTTTAACTTTTCATAAAAAAAAAAACACTTTCTTTACTTAACAGGTAAAAATATAGAGGAAAAAAAACCGTGCCTTGTTTTAGCTTCCGAAGGTAACGGACGCATTTTGAAGAACGACATTTGTTTGTCTCCGGTTTTAAAAATTCAAAGATAGTAATCCGTTTCAGATATGAGGGAACATTTTTAATCCTGTGACTCATTGTCCATCCTTTATCATTGTTGCTAACCACTATATCTTACAAACTAATCTTCTAATTTGTATGAAGTTTGGATGGTAAGTTATTTGTCTATTGCTGTTCTCATATAATTTTCAACTTTACATTGCCGTGTAAATGTAAAACTGGCTTTGAAATGAACCAAACCCCATATAATACAGGGTGATGGTGATGACTGATGACCCGCGATAAAATATCATAACGGAAACTGGTGGATCCTATGGGTAAGAAGCTTAGTATTTGAGAACTTTAATGTTAAACGTCCAAAAATTGTGTTTTTTCAATGTTTTTTTTGTTGCGAATATCTCTTAAACGTAGCTTTCCGGATCTATTTTATAGGTACTTTTTTGTTCAGCGTAAAATTTTCTATAAGAACCGTAAGTGTTGTGGTCTCGTACTATTTTTGCATTTTTACAAGAATTGGTTGAG
The DNA here is from genome assembly GCA_951217055.1 of Gerris lacustris. NCBI lineage: Eukaryota > Metazoa > Arthropoda > Insecta > Hemiptera > Gerridae > Gerris > Gerris lacustris. The sequence goes on from OX578283.1 coordinate 13,390,939, forward strand.
ATCCTGTCCCAATAATTTCACGCCTGGTAACATTCAATCCACCAAAATTCAAAAACTAGTCCATTGATCTGAAACTTTAATTAAACCATTCAAAATCTTATGAAAAGCAGAAGTTTTTCGTGAATTTGCCACATTTCTAAAATCCCTCTGGAATTTCATGGTTGAATTTTAAAAAATCAAAATGTTTAAATGTAACAGGACTTAGAAAGATGCTTAGCCAGCTGATAATTTGAAAATCAATGAGTGATTCTAAAAGGGTTTTTAGATTGATGTAGCGAATCTGAAGCATCACGTATAGATATGGAATAATTAATATACAAATACCATTTTTGAACACTGGTCTTATTTTCACTTCTTTTTTTCTGTATTCTTCGCCTCAATTGTTTCAATGTGCAAAATTTGGGGAAGATTGAAAGACGGGAAGTGGTTCAAAATTGGGGGAATAGGTGTGCGATGAAACTTACAAAGCAAAGTAATATAAGACCAGTAAAAACTGACAAATATAATGCATATATAATTAAATTGTTTCCGGAATATTGATAAAAATTGTATTATTTATGGATATTTTTTCGTTTCATACTCTCGAAAAACCAGATACGCTACATCGAAGCCCAGTTAATCTACGACGATACATACAAGATTCGCAAAATCGACCTGTATACAGCTATATATATATATATATATATATATATATATATATATATATATATATATATATATATATATATATATATATATACTCAAAATACAGAATTGAAGATGGAAAATGTATTAAGAGAAAACTTATGAAATGAAGAAGTATCCATAATTGGTGCATTTTTGATCAGTCTACAGAAAACACTAATTATATGTGCCAGTTTATTCATTTCTATACATGATGCCTCAGATACGCTACATCAACCGCTTACTCGATCATTTTTGTTGCATTTGATACATAGAATCCACCAGTTTCGTTTTGACATTTTATCGCAGGATCACCTTGAGTCCAGTCAAATGGTAGTTTGAAGTGGAAAGTTCTGGTGTAATGGTTGTTAGTGACTCACTTTATGTTTTTTGGGGTGCTGAACACGAATCTGAAGTTGCCCAACAAAATTTCCCTCGGCAAATATGAGAAATCATCGAAAAACTACATAAAAAATGTTTTTTATTGGTTTTCAGCTTATAAATGGTTTCTATGCAAAAGAGGGGTTGAAATAACCGGGAAATCAGTAATTTTTGAAAAACAACAAGTAACACCATTAATATTTATTCTTTATTTCATATAGGTAAACATTGTTATTGGATATGCCAATAAATATATAAATATGTCGCTTCTGCATAGAAACCATTCGACTTACAAAAAAATGGTAAAGAAATAATTTGTAGGTTATTTTCTCCTCTTTATTTTACTGCTCTTCCACTTTTTGCGTAAATAGCTTGCTTTGTAAGTTATAAGGCGAAATCCACTAAAAAAATAAAAGTAAAAAGTGGTTTTATGATGATTTCTCATATTTGCGTGTAAAATTTTTGTTGGACAACTTTAGATTCGTGTTCAGCACACCCAAAAACATAGAATTAACTGCCAGCGCAGTCTGGCCACCAACCGTTTACCCTTCAGCCTGTACCCTTCACCCGCCACCTCTTCCCAATATTTCAACTCACATTTGCGTGAAAACCATACGACGTACAAATAAATGTTATAGACATAAATTGTAGATTATTTTCTCCTTTTTATTTTACTACTAGATCACTTTTTGCGTGAGTAGATTGCTTTGCAAGTTATAAGCTGAAAACCAATAAAAAAACATTTTTTTTTTGTAGTTTTTCGATGATTTCTCATATTTGCCGATGGAAATTTTGTTGGACAACTTCAGATTCGTGTTCAGCACCCCAAAAAACATAAAGTAAGCCACTAACAACAATTACACCAGAACTTTCCACTTTGAGCTCTTTTCATGCACCATTACTTGTATATCTGCAGTTGAGGATTACAAGAGCACACTTAGATAACTTTAAAGTTAAACTTTTTAAATTGATTAAGCTCAAACAAGTGAAATATTGAACATTGCATGTTCTTTAATTGAACATCATCTCACATCAAGTTGGTTTTAAATGATTTTGATGAGTTAGCATGCTGTCAAAATGTTAAGTTTCTTTATATGATATTAGTATTCAATTGGTATATTTGGCCTGAGGGTATTTCGAAGCTGTTTCAATCGCTCTAAACTGCTTAATATTCACACCAAATGAGGCCTTTGATAGCTCATGTCCCGATCTCAAGAGAATTGGTTCTTATTTATGCATCTTGACTTAAGAGATTTAATCTCTCACGCAAATGTTTTTTATCTTTTTTCAAATTCGTCTTTCACCGTTTGCAATATAGCGGGCATTTATCTCTAATCCGATTCATAAAGCGTTATTTACTGTTACCTTATTTTAAAAGTGGTTAATCGACTAATACCTTATGTTGTGGTACCTTCTTCACTTGGCTGGGTGCTATTAAAACAGAGGGTAAAAAACTAAAATCTTACCTTGTGGTACCTTCTTTACTTGGTTGGGTGCTTATATTAAAGCAGAGGGTGACGGAACTAAAATCTTACCTTGTGGTAACTTCTATACTTGGTTGGGTGCTATTAAAGCAGAGGGTACACAACAAAAATCTTACCTTATAATGGTACCTACTTGGTTGGGTGCTATTAAAGCAGAGGGTACAACAACAAAAATCTTACCTTGTGGTACCTTCTTAACTTGGTTGGGTGCTTATATTATTCCAGGGGAGTAAATGTCGATTAATTATTTTTTTTACTTTCTCATATAAAGAGAAAGTATTGTGAAAATTCGATTTTAAAATTTTGATGGATTTACACGTTTTGAGGTCCCCTGAGTCCAAAAAAGTGGGTTTTAAAAATGTCTGTGCAGACGCCTGGAGCCTAAACTACCGGGCTGATTTTGATGACATTTAACATACATGTTCAGAAAAATCATACCCCGCGGCGCTACCCCCCAAAAACCCTAAATAAAAAGTCAAAAACATTATTTATTGAAAACAGTTCCGACGATTTTGATTAAAAAATTCTAAAATGTAGTCCATTTAAATACGAATCTAACTATATAAGCTGTTTTCCCGGGAAAACATCTAGTTCCTGAAAAATAGCTTTAAACGCGAACGGAGAGAGCCCGGGTTCGATTCCCCGCCCAGGAGGTTATTTTTATGATAAAGTTTAATGAAATGTTCAATAATAATTAAATGTTCAGCTCATACGAAAACTAATAAAGTGAAAACACTGGGCTAAGTAATTATGAACTCGTATAAGAGAAAGTTTGTCTGAGTTGTCTCGAACCGATATTTTTTGTTTCTTATTGTTCTAGTTTAATATATTTAAATCGTAGACTTCTACAACATTATAGAACACATTGAAATCTATAGTAGACTTGAAGAGTATGGAAATAGAATTTTTATGTTCCTTCATTATTCTGAACATCTTGCGGGATTCCATAGTAGAGAAGTGCTGATTGCCTTCATAAAAGACATATTATAAAATTAATTTAAACTTTCTTATATCGATTCTGTTTAAGCACGATGCATAACTTACTCGAAGTTAATCGTGTTAATTATAAAGTTTAACTTTATATTTAAAGTTCTAGGGAAAAAAAAAAAAAAAAAAAAAAAAATAGCTCTGCTCAGATTACGAGGCACTAAAACTAACCTGACAAATGTTGTGTTTAAATAATTAAATTGGTCCTTTGAGCAGGATTGAAACTTGAAGAGTATGGAAATAGAATTTTTATGTTCCTTCATTATCACTCGTTATTACTTCATTATTACTCAGGCCTCAGGGCACTACTGTGCCCTGAGATGTATGTTTTTATAACACACACGATAAATCTAAACTACATATTGAAGTTATTTGTAAGTTACTTAGTACTTTTTTTACTGTTTCATACATTTTAACACTACTCTGGAATTTTCTCGGATAACGATAAACCGTTATAATGATAATAACGTAAAGAAATCTCACCAATTATTATTATTGTCGACTAACAAGGAGGTAATCTTGTGCCAGCTGACTGTCCAGACAAGCGATTACTTGCGTTGCATTCTAGGTTATCAGACTCTATCACACTGTAATTATCCACCTGTTCAAATTACCTCTTTTTTTCCTCGTTAGACAAAATACCTATAAAACTTTCTCCTCAGAAATAAACAGACTTGTTTTCAATTATTACCGAAAAAAATAAAATTTAAAAAGATATGATAAATTGGTTTAAACGAAATTATTATCGCTTTTAAGCCTTTTAAACGTGGTTTTGCTGATATCACACAATTAAAAGACAGTAGGAATCCATTTCAATTTTTTTTTTATCTATTGGTTTTTAAAACTTTAAAGTGTTTTACTTTCTTGTTTAATTTTTATACTTCTTCGTTGTCAGAAAATAATATGAAAAAAATCTCTCTATTAAATCGAAACAATGACTTTTAATCAGAAGTCATTATCAAGATAGGAAAGTGTAAAAGAAGAATTTAATTATTAAAATGTTAGTTACTTTATTATGCAACAAACTTGCCCCAAGAAAACAAAAAGAAAAAACCTATTGCCCAGTCAAATTAGACCCCCCCAAAAAAAGATCGAATGCATATTCTGGAAATTATTGTGGCAGATAGCCTCCTTGCATCCTAATACGAATTTTATTCGTGTTATGCTTTTAAAACCCTATCATTTCTAATTTATTTATGTATTTCCCCCGTTATTAAAATTTGTACAAAATTGTTTTGATTTTTTTACATGAAAGTACCAATTTAGCAAAATTTAAAGAGCGCAGGCGGTTGAAATTAATCTGGTACTATCTGCGATCTACTTCCGACAAATCATCCAAATTTCATAAGAATCAAATGAGTACTTTTGACGATATACGAGTAAAAAACAAAACCTCACTTTTTTTAACACTTCTAGCTCAGCTTCTGTAATAAAAAAAATATATGGGGTTTGCGGGGTCTGCAAACTACATTCTTCTACTTTAAATTTCATTTCTATAACTTAACAAACTGGGGTTTTTTTTTGGAAGTAAGTGGGAGAAGTCCCACGTGTTATGACGAACATTGAAGATATGTTAACTACAATGTTGCCTGAAATTGAAGATCAAATGCCAAATTACACGTTTATGCAAGATGATACCCTGTCAAATGGCTCCTTGCAAACAATTCAATACTTGCAAGAGAATTGCCCAGTCTTCATTTAGCCAGACGAATGGCCGCCCAACAGTCCAGAACTAAATCCAATTGATTACTCTGTCTGGGGTTGGTATGAACAAAGAGTGTACGTAGGAGACAGAATAAAGGACGTTAATGAACTTCGAAAGATGATTCTTCGTGCCTGGGATGATATGCGTCAATCAACTATTGCTGGGATCATATCCCACTGGAGAAGGAGAGAGCAGGCTGTCGTAAATGAACTGGGAGGACATATTTAACCAATACAACAAGTAAATCTGTAAAATACGCATTGGTTTTTTTTTCTAATTTTGTTACATTCATTTTTGCTTCCGAGCTTACCGAAGGTAACGGAAGCTGATCGTTCTGAAGAACGAAAACTTTTTAGGTCTCCGATTCCAAAAATTCCAAGACAGAAATCCGTTTCAGACATCAGGGAACATTTTTGGTTCCGTGTCTGTCTGTCGGTCTGTCGTTCAAATTTTTGCGAACCAACATATCTTAAAAACTTACCCGTCCGATTTTAATAAAATTTGGATGGTAGGTCATAATTAGCTCATTGTTGGTCCCATATAAGTTTCAACCTTCTGCGCTGATTTGTGTCTCTTCCACATGCGCACAAACATACATTTATTTATACATATAGCTTCAAAAGTACTTATCTGATTTGTATGAAACTTGTATAGTTTAACGAAAGTAGCCCACAGATAGCCCTAGATTAATTTGAACCGTCTGCGCTCTTTAATGTTTGCTAAATTGATACTTTAATGTATGTAAAAAAAAATCCAAACAATTTTGACAGATCGGGAGAAACAATTAATCAAATTAGACAATAAAGGTTTGTAAAAGTATAAAATCAATTAAGTATGTGACAGGATGCGAGGAAGCTATGTGCCACACCAGTTGGCAGTCTATTTTAAATACATTTATTTTATCAAACCTACCCGCACAACGACTTTTTTTAAGACCCTAATTCAAACCGTCGTTTCATAGCTTTCACCCAATAGTTTGTTAAGTTATAGATATGAAATTTTAAGTAGAAGAATACATTCAAAAACTACAGTTTTCAAACCCCGCAAACTCCATATCTCTATCCATTACAGAAGCTGAGCTATAAGTGTTCAAAAAAGTGCTTATACATGTGTGTGCACATGTTGAAGAGGAAAGAATGGGAGCAGATGTTTAATACTTTTATGGGACCAACTATGGACTAATTATGACTTATCATCCAAATTTCATTAAAATCGGACAAATAGTTTTTAAGATATGTCGGTTCGTGAAAATTGTGCCACAGATAGACAGGCCGACACACCGACGGATTTCAGTCTTGGAATTTTAAAATCGGAGACAAATTTTTTTCGTTCTTCAGAACGACCACAAAGAAAAATGTTTACACTATGAAAATCTCAATCGATCACAATGAAAAATTATTGAGAGTATGAGCCAAGTTTTTAGTTTTATTGGATGTCTGGAAGGGGGGTAATTAGCGCTAAAAAAAATGTTGAAGATAGCCTCCGACAAAAACTAAGTTCATATAAAGAATTTAAAAAGAAAAAAAACCAAGAAATACTTGATTATTTATAGGAATTTCTTCTTGGTTAAAGAATAACTGTTAATTTGGTTTGTATAAGATTCTAGGTGTAATAGATACAAGGGAGTGGAGACAAGTTCAAAATATGTTGATTAGTTTCTCTGCGGTTAGAACCATTTTAAGCAATGGTTAAACGTTTCGGATAGAATTCCGCGGTTCGCATCTATTTTCGCCTCATTTCTTTAAAATAACTAATACCATTGTAATTTCTGCTCTAACAGATCATATTACAATCATATGTATTTCCTGTTTAATAAGAGAAGACTCATGTATTTTAAATATATTTGTACGAGCTCAAATAAATTCTTTATTTCAGAGATAGAATTTTAAAAAGTTTGTTTGTGTATTTGACTAATGATAATTGGCGTAAAAATTGACCGATTTGAACGAAATTTTGCACACGGGTATACCTCAGCATTTGTGATAACTATACTGCTTTTGGATATTTCACACTTGACATTTTCAAGATGGCGGCTAATATAATAAACGACTAAAAAATAATTTTTAGTCAGCGTGACATGTTCTAAATAGTTTTAAAGATTTTGAAGAATAAGAAAAGAATATTTAATTATTATTGAAAAATATATCATCGGAAAAAACAACTATTATTCCATTTTTTGCCTCCATTTTGAAAACAAATATGGCTAAATCGAGGATCTTGAAAATAAAGTTTATGGTTATATGGCATGTTAACAACTTTTTAAAGCTCTTTTGGTAGATTAAGGCCATGTAAGTTTTTTTCTTCAGGTAGATTAAGGCCATGTAAGTTTTTCTCTTCAGGTAGATTAAGGCCATGTAAGTTTTTCTCTTCAGATAGATTAAGGTCATTTAAATTTTTCTCTTCAGGTAGATTAAGGCCATGTAAGTTTTTCTCTTCAGATAGATTAAGGTCATTTAAATTTTTCTCTTCAGGTAGATTAAGACCATGTAAGTTTTCCTCTTCAGGTAGATTAAGGCCATGTAAGTTTTTCTCTTCAGATAGATTAAGGTCATTTAAATTTTTCTCTTCAGGTAGATTAAGACCATATAAGTTTTTCTCTTCAGGTAGATTAAGGCCATGTAAGTTTTTCTCTTCAGATAGATTAAGGTCATTTAAATTTTTCTCTTCAGGTAGATTAAAACCATGTAAGTTTTCCTCTTCAGGTAGATTAAGGCCATTTAAGGGTTTCCCCAAAATATTTTCCTTGAAGCCTTATTCAAAATCAAATATGGCCGATATAACAGCAAAATGCAAATGCTATGAGTCGAGTTCCTTTTATTATATGTATATATAAACAACTTTTGTAAAAAAGTTTTTCAGTCGGTCATTTTAATTCAAGATAAGGGCCCTGTACGTATTTTAAACTACGTCCTCTCACTATATTTATAACCACATAAATATAGCACTCCGAATAAGGGAGCTAGCGTGGCCGTGTGGGTTAAACCACGTCTGCTCGGCCATCACAGAATCATGAGTGGAACGAGACGGGGTTCGATTCCTCGCCGTGACGCTCTGATTTATATGGCTCACTATTGATCACATCATACTCGCTTCGGTGGTACTATGTACAGAGGTATGATGTGTGAAGTGGCTGGAACTCTCTACCGGCGGGGCGTAAAAAGGGCCTAAGTGATGGCCTAATTGCAAGGTTCGAACAAGTGGTTCGTCCTACCCGTTCTAGTAGAAAGTACTAGACTACTACTACTATAGCACTCCAAATTCGCATTTAAAATTATTGTCCGGTAGTCGGTATAAGAAATAAGGTGATAGAGATTAAGAAAACTCTATGGCAACTAGATTTGTCGCTTAGCAAAATAACTTTAATGTTTCTTGATGGTTTTAAACTTCTATAATTTAAAAAAAAAAAAAAAAAAAAAAAAAAAAAAAAAAAAAAAAATTTAAACAAACATACAAAGTACGAGTATCCAGCTAGTAATTAAATAGGTAAGATAATAAAATAAATTTGATTACTCCTTGCTTAACTCTTTACTTAACGATTCTTTACATTTATGGTTCAAGGCTTGGCGCCGGCTGTATTTTTATGTCTTTTTCTCTATTTTATTCAATTGTATAAAATTTAATTTATCATTCTTCTTTAATTATATTTTTCATTCCCATTAAGAAATACAAGTAGTATTTGTAGTAGTAGTAGTAGTAGTAGTAGTAGTAGTAGTAGTAGTAGTAGTAGTAGTAGTAGTAGTAGTAGTAGTAGTAGTAGTAGTAGTAGTAGTAGTAGTAGTAGTAGTAGTAGTAGTAGTAGTAGTAGTAGTAGTAGTAGTAGTAGTAGTAGTAGTAGTAGTAGTAGTAGTATTAGTAGTAGTAAATTCTAGTACTAGACTGGTAGGACGAACAACTTGTTCGAACTTAACAATTAGGTGTTATAGAGGCACTTCTTACTAACACCATGGTTGAGAGTTGCAGCTACTTTACACATTATACTACTGTGCAATGTACCGCCGAAGTAAGCATGGGTTGATCATAAGTGTGCCGGATAAATTAGAGGGCCGAGGCATGGGATCGAACCCACGATCTCCCACTGATCTCGATTCACTGATGGCGTAACAGACGTGACATGTTTCTAAAGCCACACGGTCAATCTGGCTCCCTACAAAGAACTAAATATTAATAACAATTTAAAGAAAAAAAATTTATTTAGAAAACCCTACTAAAGAATAATTAGGAGCATTATTATTACTTTTATGTAATACTAATAGTAACAAATATAATTAAATGTGAAAAATTATAATAATTATTGAAAACAATTATTATTATAATTTTGATTATTTAGAGGTATACAAAATAATAGGATTAAAAACGCCTGAGCAAAATTTATAAGAAGGATCATTAAAATTTCTAAAATAAAAAAATACAGGTTCATTATTATATAAGCAGATTAAAATATTAAAATCTACTACAGGGAAAAAATATAGCTATCGTTTAAATTAAAATCTTTAGAACTTAAAACTAATTAATTTAATGCTTGACTTTGTTTTAATTTTATTTAGTAATAATGTGTACTATTTTTGATATATATATATATTTTTTTTTTTTTTTTTTTTTTTTATGTATGGGATTTCACATTATAAATATAAATGTCAGTATTATTTTATATAATTCTAGTTCTAAGAGAGAAATGGTAGAATATAAACTAAAAGTTGTATTTTTTACTCAGCTTAAAAATATAGGATTATATATTGAATGACTTCTCAAAATTGAAGTAATTATTACTGTATGATAAAGATTATACATTTCTATAAGTCAATTTAAATTTTGGGCTGGCGTCTGATATTTACGAACTGTGTCTCCGGTACAATTCCATGTGTGATCCTCGATCTGTATGTCTGCGAGCGTTGGGTATCTCTTCTGTCCTAACTCTTCTTCATTAGAGATAACGTTTGATTGAACACCTTTTAAAATTATCCGCAAACAATTAGTACAGGAGATAGCGTGCAAAAAGTGTCTGACTAACAACAAGCTAGAAATTTGTGTATAAGTTAATCATTTAGTGCCTTTTAAGAATATGTGGTCGCCTGGTGGGCTAAGTTCGTCTGCGGGACATAGCTTTGCAATAGGCATTTGAAGAAAAAGAAAAAAAAAAAAAAAACGATGGAGAGCGGCTAGGTCCCACCAATTATGGTGGGTAATGTGATCTTCATGATCCTGAGGAAAAAATTATCTACTTAGAAGACAGAAAATCAAGTTGATGTTTGTCACTTGATAGGTTGGTTATTTACATATTACTCCAAATCAAAGTGGTCACCTATCAAGTGGTAAACTAACATTTACATTTAGTATATTATCTATTGTCTTCTTCTTTACCTCGATCAATGAATTTTGTACCTATTGAGTGACTCATGTAATGGCAATACTGCTTGATAAAGAATAATTGAGTGATAGCAGATTTGTAATTGATCACAATACGTCGCGTCAGTGAGGTTACGTAAAGTGACGAAGGTTGCTGTGACGTCATGCACCCTCCACGATTTTTCGTCAGGTTATCTTTTACTGGCTCATAACAAACAATTGTTTACTAGTGTTCTGCAAGCATTTCGTGGTTTTTTCCTCTTTTTATTCTATTAAAAGCTTTTTTAATTGTTTTTAACCTAATAATATATCAGTAACATCATTAATAAGCCAATAAATTTATACATTATGGATGATAAAACAAATAATTCTTACAAATAACTCAAATTAGATATAAAAGAACTTACCTACAGATATTATGCCACTCAGAAAATGGATTAGTATTGCGGTAAAAGTGACATTTATCGTTTAAGGCTGTATGGTTGCACCCAAAATCAAAGCATTGAGACATTTTTTATTCTTAAATTAATAAAATTGATTAAAAAATGATAATAAAATAAAATAGCACTGATAAAACCCATTTGTATATTCTTTGTTATGAGCCAGCGCAGATTAGCCAACGTAACAACACACACTATTTTTACGTAAGTGACGTCACACTTCCCCAGCGTAATCGATGAGATTAAGGCTGCGTATACCCTAAAGCTTGTTGCATACTTTTGTCACTAGATGTCTCTGACAATCACATTCCACGGAAGGTTAGATTACCATGTAGGTCTGAGTATTTTTTAAAAATTTATTTCTGTTTTCTAAAACGTCACAATATTTACATTTTTATCTGACATAATTATATGGATTTTATTTCCGTTATTAATGTCGTACTTTTATTTGTTTTTTGTAAGAAAAATAATATTGAGTTTTTTATTTTTAGAAAATTATAATTTTACTATGATTATTTGAACTTTTGAAGGTTGAAAATGTTAGAAATAATTTAATTTGTCTAGTCTGGAATATTATAATATCATGTCTATGTTGTTACAAAATCATGGTCGATACTAAAATCTTTATAATAATCTTCAAATATTATGGTTCTTAGCTAGTTCTTAGTTATTTATTTAGCCCTCGAATATGAAAAATTGGTCCGAGACAACTCTGACAAACTTTCTTCATATACGATCCATTTATTAGTTTCATAGCTACATTTAATTATTATTGAATATTTCATCAAAATGTATCATAAAAATAACTTCTCCTCGGCGGGGAATTGAACCCGGGTTCTCTCCGTCCGCGTTTTAAGCTATTTTCTCAGAAACTAGATTTTTCCCAGAAAAACGGCTTTTATCGTTAGATTCGTATTTAAATGGACTACATTTTAATTTTTTTCAAAATCGTCGGAACCGTTTTCGAGAAATATATATATTTTTTTTCATGAAGTTTTAGGGGGGTAGCGCCCCCAAATTTGAAGCTAAAATTCATTTTTAGATTTTGCCTCGGGGTATGATTTTTCTGAACATGTATGCCAAACTTCGTCAAAAACGGTCCAGTAGTTTAGGCTCCAGGCGACATTTTTTAAAAACCACTTTTTTGGACACAGGGGACCTCAAAACGTGTAAATCCGTTTAAATCTCAAAATCGAATTTTCGCGCCATTACAATACTTTCTCTTTATATGAGAAAGTAAAAATGGTTAAATTTGCCTCAAACGCAAACGCCACGATTATGCTTTACTGTGCTATACACCAATCTTTGTATAATCAGCTTACTCATTTTAGACCATTCTCGGTTCTAGCTGTCATCACACCATAACTCCTTCAAAATAAATATATATAATTTTACTAATATATATATACATCATATATATGTACCATGTACTACTATGTAATGCTACAATAGTATCGTATGCAGAGAAATATGTAATGAGTCTGAGCTTGATATACAAGGATTCGCACTATTCTCGAGAACGGATGGAGATAAAAAGACCGAACCTAAACGGTTGGCTGAGGATTTTTAAATTCTTTAAAAAAATGTTGATGAGCACTTCTAACATTTTAGTGAAAATAAACTATAAATAAAAATAAAACAAATTAAAAGTCATATTTTTAAGAGTGGATTTAGATTCTATGGCTTAAAATATGAATTTTTAGGTTCCTGTACGAAGTACAAAAAGAAACCTCATAATATAACAGCTCTGTCTGTCCTTTGCTAGTTTCAATTCATAAACTACTATAGCTAGGAACATGAAATTCAGCACACAGGTGCATCTCGGCATTTATGACAACTGGACACTTTTTTGATTTTTCAGACTTAATATTTTTAAGATGGCGGCAAATATACATCAAACTAAAGGTCTTGAAATGTATGAAAAGAATATGCAACTAATAAAATGTCACACCTAATATTTTCAAGATGGCGGCCAATATGGCGGGTGACAAAAATATGTTTTTAGTCACCATGACATGTTATACATTAATTTAAAGGTCTTGAAGTGTAGAAAAAGAATATGCAACTATTAAAATTTCACACTTAATATTTTTTTAAATTAATCATTTTAACTTAATCGTACAGAAACCCTCGATTATCGGCTCACGTACTTACGTGAAGCGCGCCTTTGTTTATTCTTGGTGCATTTGTTTATTCTTAGAACTTTTTATTCTAAGCATTATTTCTACCGCTAGAGACCAGAAAAGTTGCTATAATGTTGCCAAAGCGCTTTTGCCTCTGCCGAATAAAATGCCTAGAGCAAAAAATAATTCTTATTTTGAGCCATAGGCAGAAGTCCGACTGACACGCCATTATAGCTTCTATAACTCCACATAATAAAAATTGGTAATAACAATAATGTCCCAAATTAACAACGTTGTATTACAAATATAACAGGTATTACTACTCTAGCGTGTTACCTACTTATATTTTGACATCTTTATGTACATATATACTAGCTGGATATCCCTGCTTCGCTACTGAATATTATTTTAATGTGACAAATTTATAAACTATCATCAAGAAACATTTAAATTATTCTACTATGTCAGAATATCTAGATTCTATCCCTCCCACTTATACCCCCTCCTCTTTGATAAAATATTTCGCAAATATCCAAAATTTACCCCCCCCCCCCCCTCCTAAATTTAAATATGAATAAACTGTACATAACAATAATTACTGTGCTCTTTAGAGCTTTTCAACGATATGCATCATGAAGGATATTCATTACTTTCACCCCGTACCCCTTTGTACCAAAATTTAAATTTCTAAAATTCAAGTAGAAGTGACTTCCCCCTTGCTTTTAAGGAAAAGTGTGTAAATATTCATCAAATTGGGATAAAACTGTAGATTTGTATAAAGGACATACCCACATAGATACATACCCACCCACAGACTTTCTTCTTTATTTATATAGATAGATTTCTTTGTCCGTGTATATGCGTCTCTGAACTCCTCTTATACGGCTAGAATGATTTTTAGCAATTTTGTGTGTACGAAGTTTATTCAAGAATGGTTTAGATTCACAAATTGCGATCCGATAGAAAATGTGTATTTATTCTTTTTTATGCGATTTATTTTGATAAAAACGAGAAAAATATTCAGTCTTAGATAAGTTATTTACGGTAATAAGATTTGATTAGGTAAATTATAATCTATAAACCATTCAGCTCGTAGAAATATAATTTTCAAGTTTACGCAAATATTTGTTGAGAAAAATGGACTTGTTTTTCATCAGAAACTTCTGAATTCACCTTTTAGTTTTCATGGGCTTTTATCCCTATTAGTCGGCATTCAGTTTTTCACATGACTACGTATTGAGATGCCAGACGTAGTTATACTAAATCTTTATTGATTGAAATATGACTTATTGTTTTTCCCATGTACCCTTAGATGAGTAATGGATGGGAATAAAATATATATTAATTTATTTTTTGGTCAGTTTTAGGCAGTTTGTTCAAGAGGGTTTACGTATTGGCTCGCATACGTGATTTTGGGTGGTCGTATTGGCTAACACAATTTTCAGATACCTAGTAGGATTAGCTCCTATCTTTTTTTTTTAACATGTATTGGTTTTTCATCTTCAGCTAGATTAAAATACTATTGATATCAATATTGGTTGATAAAATTATATTGTTATAATAAAGAGATAATAACAATAATTATTATTATTAGAAATATTACTATTATAGAATGATTATTATATGATGTTTATTATTTGAAGACGATATGAAAGAATACAAAGAAAGGTGTTTTGCCTATACATACTAAATTTCATAGAACGATTTTTGATCGGAATAAAATAATCGGATTATTGGACTCGAGTGCCACAATCTTTTCTTTTATATTTTTAAGAGTAGTGAATTGTTTTGAATTCGCTAAAAAGGTAAATGTTTTACATAAAATATATGAACGTTAAAAAGGCAATAACTTAACAAACCGTTTAAATTATAGGTTTCACTTTAAATTATGATGGCATTTTTACTTATTCTTGAGCTCTGAAACTGATTCCAAGTATACAATAAAATATTTAATTTTTGTTATTTGGCCATGGGACAAAGTAACTGTAAACTATTCACAACTTATAAAAACAACGCAACGCCTCAAATACTCGTAGCTTTAGTTTCTTCTGATTGTTTCACTAAAAAGATACCTAAAATTTTTAGATATTAGGTAAATGAGGTCTTTAAAACTTTTTAGTATATTTCTAACAGATAGATCAGTCAATCAATTCAGGTCCCTGCAAAGTAGTCTACAAGGGTGAGTTCCGTTTTGCAACCGGTACCTTTTGACAAATTTTGTTTATAAATACAAAATATTGATTTCGGAAGGTTTGTAATTTAGATACTTACCCGATAGGGGTGGGGGGGGGGGTGCATATCAAGATTTGATGGTAGGAATTTTTTACTTACATGCCAGGGTTTTACCTTACTTTACTTTTTCTACCCTCAAAAAACAAAAAACTTTTCATTCAATTTTTTGCTGACTCAAAAACTCAATTTAGTCCTCTTTCACACGAGGCAGCTTAGGTGATTCAACTTTTCTTGCCAATGGGAGGTCAGTACGATGTTAGAACCCGAGGAAGCAGGAGTACTTCTTGAGCTTGCTCTTCTGAAAAGCAATAAAGGAGGAAATGTATCTAGTCGAAGATTGTGTGTTCCTCCCTTGTTAGAGAATAGGGGAAATAGGCGCTTTCTTACAATTATATCCGAAACTTCTAAGCCACGAGGATAAACTCTTTAATTATTTCCGCATGTAAAGATCATCCTTCGAAGAGATTCACGCCCTGATCCAGCACAGGATTTACTGTATTCACTGCACCTCATGTCCCATATCATGGGACGAATACGAACATACTCAATCAATAAGTCTACATTGGAATTAGAAGAGAAAATAAAATAACTTTGCCATTGCATAGTGAATAAATGTCCCAGCCGACTCAATTAAGTTGACTGGTGTGAAGGGCCTAATGCCTTGTAGTCTTTTTAGTTGAATCAACCAGTGGGGATAAGAACGCGAGTGCCACATGTGTCTGGCCTCCTAGTTGCTTGGGCGGACGAGTTACCTTGTGTGAAAAAGGCCTAAAAGACTGGTTTTTCTCTCAAGTTTTTTAGTTTTTGAGTCAGCAATAAATGGAATCAAATGTTTTTTGCTTTTTTAGGTAGGAAAAGTAAATTAAGTTAAAGAAAACCCTGGCATGTAAATAAGAAAAAAAAAATCCCTACCACCAAATCTTGATATTCATCCCCTCTCTTTACAAATTAAATTTTAAATATCGGGTGAATTCCTAAATTACAAACCTTTCAACCGAAATTAACATTTTGAAAGTTAAACCAAATGTGTCAATGTGGGTAATACAATGATCGAACCTCATGGCAAAAACCTCTCAGTAAGTTTAGCTAAAACGGTCAATTCAGTTGAAATCTCAAAAAACATCATTTTAAAATAGTAAAAAAAAATATTTTTAAAACGTAAAAAAAAAATCAATGTTTTTTTTATATTTCTTTTTTTTTAATTACGAATTTCAAATTATATAAATAAAAGTCAAAATACTGTTGTAAACAAACAAAAATTATCAGAAAAAAAAGAATGAAACTTTGGAATAACAAATATTTATAATTTTGGCCGAATCTTAGTGTGTGTAAACATAGCGTATTTATGCTAGAATGTTTCCCTTAGAGACTGACCATCTCTAACCATCTCTTAGTTACCTCCGATAGGAAGGTAATGAGGGGGTTAGTAAAGCCTAGTTCACTAAAAATCCGACAGACTGCACTAGCTCTCGATCCCACTTTTTCCCATTTACCAAATTACTCCTCCTGGCTCTAAAAATTAATATTTTTGCACGAAATTTGGGATTTAGAGTATTTAGATAATTTCCTTTTGCAGCCGCGAGCTAGATTTTTTAAAAAATAAATAGAATCGGATTTATGAATCACTTAAGTGGGAAAAAAGGGGAAAATCAAAAATCGGGCTCGCGGCTGCATTGAAGAATATATTGATGAACCCAGATACGAAATATTGTATTTGTATCTCTAATATTACGGACAAAAACAGAAATTTTGTAAAATCAAACACGTCCGTGCACCCTTAAGCCTGTTGATCATATTTGTGATGTAAGTTTATTTATGATAGTATATGAAGTAAATTCCCATTACATGGTAAAGATGCTAAAAATATAAATAAAAGTACGACACAAGTATAATCGAATCATGATAAACTACAAATCTATTATCAAGCAATTATTCTTTATCTAGCAGTGTTGCCATCACAGCTATATGGGAGTGATTGCTGCTGACACTATTAGAGTGACGAAGTATTCCACATCACTTCAATCTCTGCCTGTAATGGGACATTACGCGTTGAGTGCGGAAAGTAGCATTTTGCATGGAGTTGGTTTTGTGTGGAGTTCGCACCCAAGCGACAGCGAGGGTGGTAAAACCACACGAGCATTGCAAAATGCCGTTTTCGCACGAGTTTCGTACCGTACTTTATCTACGATTGTTAAATTTAAATAATAAATACAGAAAAAAATAAACTTACTGTATGTAAGTTCGTATTTCTCTTTTGATATAAAGATGACATTAATTCATTAGTTGTATTTTGTGCCGAATTAATTATTTCGGGAGGCGTATTATTCTCCTCATATTCGTCATTATCATTTAAATCACTCATTGATTTTCACAAAAAAACTCGATATTAACAGTTACTTTTATTGAAGAATCAGCAAATTAGTTTTGTTAAATGTAAACAAACTCGCTAATCGTGTGTAGAGGTGAAGAATTCTTCTTTTTTACCACCCTAGGGCGGTAAAATAGAAGAATTCTTCAGAATTATGAGACGTGCATGCGCAATGAATTTCATTGCGCATGCACGTCTCATAATGAATACAAGTACGTAAAGAATCACTTTCTACGCATCTACAGAGATACAATGTTTATATTTCGTAACAATCGTAGATAAAATAATTATCTTGAAGGATGATGAAATGTAAAACAGCTGAGTAATAAACATTAGTTATTTTGGCTTTCGAATAGATATGGAATGATTTTAATTCGTCGAGTTCTATTTGATGTAACTGAAGTTCTGTCAAATATGTCTCCTTTCTCTTTTGATCTTGTTAAGCCTTTTTTAGTGAGATAAAATGCCAACCTGTGTAGTTTGGCATTTTGATACTTTGATGTTAGTCTTCTTTTTTTTTGTTTTCAGCAAACTTGAATATTCTCTTTAGTACGGGCTGTTAAACACGAGAGGCTATAAAAAGTTGAAAATCAGCTGTGTCATCGGAGGGTGGTGTGAGATAGGCTCCCACACTCTTCAGTGCTCCATTGTGTAATACCGTTGGATTTCAGTCCCAAATTCGGTAGTGTGACAAGGTACTTTTAGGATGGGGAGTTTCCCCTGGACTGGAAGAGTATTAGGGTCTGGTTTTTATGGGATAGCGACTGCGCTGTGTGGACTCGACACTACGGTTGGAGCGCCTCGCCGGCGGAGTCGACCGGGGTCAATGCCTTGACTGGGGTCGAAGCAAGGCTCGGAGTAGGGAGAACACAGCTGATACCGGCATCCGCCTTCTTCTACCTTGCACAACCTTGCCAATCTTACCCTACGAGACTGCTTCACCCGTCTCTCCACCCCGTAGATACAGACCCACTAATAATAGCTCCCTTTCACATTACTACCTACCTCATCTCCACATACTCTCCCATGCAAATCTACCTTTCGCTGAGTAATCATTACCTACTTGTCCTTAACTTGTAATTATTGATAAGTTTTCATAGTATCTCAAGACTAATAATAGCTTACTAACTCACTAGATCCAAATCTACCTTTCACCCATTTAATCAATAACCAAATAGACCCACAATGTCCTCATATCTTCAGGTCCTTACTATTGATCAGTTTTCATTGTCTGCCAATTTTCAAATCTATCTACTTCTCAGCTAGTCAATAACCATTAGACAGATTGTGCTTTCACTATTGATCAGTGTCCAAAGCTGTTCAATACTAATTTGACTTTCTTACTAATGGTTATCCCCAAGCATCTGCACATGTCATTTTTAAATCTACTTATTTCTCATCCTCTCAGCTGATCAATAACCATTACATAAGCTAATGCCTTTATTATGGATCGGTTTCCAAAGCTTCCCAATTCCATTTAAAAAATTTACTTAAATTATAAGTTACTGGTCCTAATCTATCTTTCACCGAGGTGGATCATAACCACTTGATACGCTGTCTTCAATTTTTTATTGGTTCATCATCAAACGGTCATCTCTACTCTCCCGTAATTCCCAAGTTCTTTCATACTCTATTGGGCTACTGCTGATTGTAATGCTCGAGCTACCGTTGTCCTATATTATTATTAAACTCTTACAAACTCTTATTTTTTAATATTACATCAGGCTACTACTCTATTGCAGCGCCTAAGTTTTTGCATAATGTCATTGACTACTCTATTGTTATACCCCAGCACTACTAACCTATTGTATTACTTAACGTATTGGAATTTCCAATAAAATTCTACTCTATTGTAAAAACAGCATTATCAAACATCTTAAAACTACTTTCCTAGAATGTAGCATCCTACAACAGATTATTCACTTCTCTATTGTAATTCCCTTGATTCAATGATAAGCTCAAGGACTATGATGAACTTCTTATTCCAATTTTCAAGCATTATCAAACTCCCACTGACAACTAAATGTAGATCTTCATCTAGAGATCGAATTAGATATTTTTTGAATCCATGTTGGAAAATAATCTCTCTCATCATGAACAACTCCCTTGAGAATGATTCCTGTAATGGGTTTACAAGTTTCCTTGAGAATGATTCCTGTAATGGGTTTACAAGTTTCCTTGAGAATGATTCCTGTAATGGGTTTACAAGTTTCCTTGATAATGATTCCTGTAATGGGTTTACAAGTTTCCTTGAGAATGATTCCTGTAATGGGTTTACAAGTTTCCTTGATAATGATTCCTGTAATGGGTTTACAAGTTTCCTTGAGAATGATTCCTGTAATGGGTTTACAAGTTTCCTTGAGAATGATTCCTGTAATGGGTTTACAAGTTTCCTTGAGAATGATTCCTGTAATGGGTTTACAAGTTTCCTTGAGTATAGACAATTTACAAGTTAAATAAAGACAATTTTATCAATACTAAACAATGATCCTTGTAATGGGTTCACAATGTCAGGATACACAAGTTCCCTTGAAAATGATCCTTGCAATAGGTTCACGATGTCAGGATTCACAAGTTCTCTGGAAGGTCCTCTGGAGGATTTAGATTTACTAAATTCTGACCAATGAAACAATAGAATTTCGTAGACTACCTTCTCTATCGTAATTGGCTAGCACTATCACACTTCAGTAGCCAATCATACTCAGTTTGTATTTAGTTTAAAAAGAAAATTTAAATAGTCTTTACTAATCTATAAGTGATTATTATTCATTTTTATTTCAGCAGCTACTAATCATCTCTAAATTTACCCAACATTTCTAATTGTAGCAACAAAAAATTGTGATAATTAAGGCGTATCTCAAACACACGGACACGCATTGTAAGCACAGACAAGACATTATTGGCACTATCCATTATAATAATAATAGATAGTGCCAAAATTATATTGTTACAACACTTAACAACATATTGCCGCTATAAATAAACTCGCCAGATATTTATGTGCCAAATTACAAAAAATTGCACATTCATGCAAATGTCTTTCTTTTTTGCTGAATAATCATCAGTTTCTAAACCTAAGGCTTTCTTACATTAGAATTAATCGGTTGATTATCTGCCAAATTATAACTGCATAGAAACAAGTTTTGAATAATAATAGATAGTATTTACTAAACAATCCCTTCATTTGTACGTATGTTAAGATAATATATTAAATGTATTTCAGAAGTGCCTTAAAGGGGCAAAACATGTGCCTAAATTACATTTTATTGTTAATTTTATCCAAAAAAAAATTAAAATTTATTTTTGTTTCAGCCAGTAATAATGCCAAAACGGTAAGTGCTATAGTTTGCCAAATTTTACCCTAACACCATCAGTTTATATTTAATTTTTTTTGAGCTATGATTGCGTTTTTGTAAAAAAAGGAAATTTTAACTCTTATAATATGATATTTGACCGGAATGTAATTTATTATTATAAAAATATGAAATAATAAATATACATATTTTTCCAAACTTAATCGTGTTAAATAATAACCTACAAATAAACAAAACAAATGTTCCCTGATGTCTAAACGGATTTCTGTCTGGGAATTTTCGCAATCAGAGACATAATGTATTTTTGTTCTTCAGAACGATCACATAGCTTCCGTTACCTTCGGTAAGCTCGGAAGCAAAATTCCTAAATAACGTGTAATAATGATTTTGACTCTCTCTTATGGAGACAGAATACATTTATTTGTTCAACCAAAGGATGACTTTAAATTGCAAAAAAAAAAAAAAACATTTGTACGAGGAAGACAACTTTAAAATAAAATTAAAAAGTATCAAATGAAGTATTGCTCTATATTTTTTTTACCTCTTCAGCTATCTATAGTACTTATATACAGAATTGAAAGGGTGTATCACATTAAATTATTAATAATAATGTCATTTTTACTTTTCCTCACTACCTATAGTAGGAAAAGTACTGTTTTCACTAAAAAATGTTTTTTCAAGATTTCAACGGAATTATCCGTTTTGGGTGTTATTAAGACCTCCTGAGTGGTTTTCAGCATGACGTCTGCATGTATGTATGTATGACGTGTGTATGTACGTATGTATGACGTCTATATGTATGTATGTGTGTATGATATCGTAGCGCCCAAGGTATTTAACCTAGAGAGTTGAAACTTCAGAAAAAATCATTCCTTACCGTAGTGGAGCCGCCCGGAAAATCCAATTTTTCCGCCATCTTGAACCCAGTTTGTTGAGTCAGCAAACATTTTAAAAAATCGTAATAAATCGACAATGGTCCTGATCGAGTTGAAATTTGGCACGAATATTCTCTGTATGACAAACAAGCCCACCAAATTTCATTTTTATATTGGCCGCCATTTTGAAGTTATCAATTTTTGATTTTTTAAACTTTGACGGTTAATAATACCGAAAGTATAAATAGGTTTTTGACGTATAGCATATCGTTGGAACCGGAAAAAATTAAGGAACAAATATAAAAAAACGATGAAATTCCATTAATTTTTTTAAAGTTTTAAGCGAATATAATTATTTATTAGTGCGATAATTTTGATTTTGTTTACAACTGTCAAAATACCGCCAAACTTCAAATAATTAAATAAAATATAGGTATTAAAAATATGGTTTTTTTTTAAGAATGATAATAAATCAGTTTGTTCAGAACGGTCACCCATCCAAGTACTGACCACGTCCAATGCTGCTTCCTCCTGCTGCGAAGCAGCAGGAGAGGCCACTTTAGTGGCCTCTGAAGTGAGGAAAAGTTCCGAGGTACCCCGTACCCGATTTTTTATTCTATTTTATTACTATAAGGAATAAAAATAATTATAATACATTTTATAATAAATAATTTTATATAAATATTATAATAAATTTTATAATGAATTATAATAAATTGCAAGTAATACACATAACAAGGTGACTATACCACATAAATCGACTTCTTTTATATTCAAGACTCTTGCCAGATTCTGAATGATTTGAAAAATAAATTGAAATTTTGACTTAACTAAGTTAAAAGGAATACTTAGTGAATGAGTCAGATTGATATTTAAAACGATTCATTCATTACTTATTCATTCATATGAATGATGCATTGGAACTGACTCACTCAGTCACCTTTCAGCAACCTGTGTCCATTTACAGTTTTTCTTAAATACTTAACAAAATGTCAACAGGTATATTTTGTTTATAATGGAGCAATTATAATTTACTGAAAATCTAAATACCTTAAACATTTATAAGAGTGTATTCTTAAGTCATAGTAGTCCAAGTCTAGAAGGTAGCGTGCAAAAAAGTTTCTGACTATCATCAAGCTAGAATTTTGTGTATTAGAAATCTTTAGGTGCCTTTTAAGAATATGTGGTCGGCTAAGTTCGTCTGTAGGACATAGCTTGGCACTAGGCATATGAAAAAAACCAAACCGGTGGAAAGCGGTTGTTCCGCCCTTTTTGGTGGACAATGTGATTTTCATGATCCTGAGTACGAACTTAGTTAGTAGACCAAAAATCAAGTTGATGATAGTTTGTCACTTAATATGTGACCTCTTTGATTTGGAGTAATATTTGACTAACTAACCTATTAGTGACAAACTACCATCAACTTGATTTTTGAACACAGTTTAGTCTATAAAACAAATTGCAATTAATATTTTAGGATAGAATGTAAAAGAGTATAAGGTATTAGGGAATAATGTAAAGAAGTATTAGGTCTTATCCGAGTGATTATTTATTAAAAGATGTTTGAATAAAAGATTCTTAAGTATAGTAGCATCTTAAATCTTAAGTCGAAGATTCTTAGATCATAGATGTTAATTATTAGGTCTTATCTGAGTGATTATCTGATAGAAGTATTAGATCATGGATTGTTAAGTATTAGGTCTTATCTGATTGATTATTTGTTAGAAGTATGAGATAGTATATTGTTAAGTATTAGATCTTATCTGATTATTTGTTAGAAGTATTAGATCGTAGATTGTTAAGTATTAGATCTTATCTGATTGATTATTTGTTAGAAGTATTAGATCGTAGATTGTTAAGTATTAGATCTTATCTGATTGATTATTTGTTAGAAGTATTAGATCGTAGATTGTTAAGTATTAGGTCTTATCTGATTGATTATTTGTTAGAAGTATTAGATCGTAGATTGTTAAGTATTAGGTCTTATCTGATTGATTATTTGTTAGAAGTATTAGATCGTAGATTGTTAAGTATTAGGTCTTATCTGATTGATTATTTGTTAGAAGTATTAGATCGTAGATTGTTAAGTATTAGGTCTTATCTGATTGATTATTTGTTAGAAGTATTAGATCGTAGATTGTTAAGTATTAGGTCTTATCTGAGTGATTATCTGATAGAAGTATTAGATCGTAGATTGTTAAGTATTAGTGCTTATCAGATTGATTATTTGTTAGAAGTATTAGATCGTAGATTGTTAAGTATTTGTTCTTATCAGATTGATTATTTGTTAGAAATATTAGATCGTAGATTGTTAAGTATTGTTTCTTATCAGATTGATTATTTGTTAGAAGTATTAGATCGTAGATTGTTAAGTATTAGGTCTTATCTGATTGATTATTTGTTAGAAGTATTAGATCGTAGATTGTTAAGTATTAGGTCTTATCTGATTGATTATTTGTTAGAAGTATTAGATCGTAGATTGTTAATTATTAGGTCTTATCTGATTGATTATTTGTTAGAAGTATTAGATCGTAGATTGTTAAGTATTAGGTCTTATCTGATTGATTATTTGTTAGAAGTATTAGATCGTAGATTGTTAAGTATTAGGTCTTATCTGATTGATTATTTGTTAGAAGTATTAGATCGTAGATTGTTAAGTATTAGGTCTTATCTGATTGATTATTTGTTAGAAGTATTAGATTGTAGATTGTTAATTATTAGGTCTTATCTGAGTGATTATCTGATAGAAGTATTAGATCATGGATTGTTAAGTATTAGGTCTTATCTGATTGATTATTTGTTAGAAGTATTAGATCGTAGATTGTTTAGTATTAGGTCTTATCTGATTGATTATTTGTTAGAAGTATTAGATCGTAGATTGTTAAGTATTAGGTCTTATCTGAGTGATTATTTGTTAGAAGTATTAGATCGTAGATTGTTAAGTATTAGGTCTTATCTGAGTGATTATTTGTTAGAAGTATTAGATCGTAGATTGTTAAGTATTAGGTCTTATCTGAGTGATTATTTGTTAGAAGTATTAGATCGTAGATTGTTAAGTATTAGGTCTTATCTGAGTGATTATTTGTTAGAAGTATTAGATCGTAGATTGTTAAGTATTAGGTCTTATCTGAGTGATTATTTGTTAGAAGTATTAAATCGTAGATTGTTAAGTATTAGGTCTTATCTGAGTGATTATTTGTTAGAAGTATTAGATCGTAGATTGTTAAGTATTAGGTCTTATCTGAGTGATTATTTGTTAGAAGTATTAGATCGTAGATTGTTAAGTATTAGGTCTTATCTGAGTGATTATTTGTTAGAAGTATTAGATCGTAGATTGTTTAGTATTAGGTCTTATCTGATTGATTATTTGTTAGAAGTATTAGATCGTAGATTGTTAAGTATTAGTGCTTATCAGATTGATTATTTGTTAGAAGTATTAGATCGTAGATTGTTAAGTATTAGTGCTTATCAGATTGATTATTTGTTAGAAGTATTAGATCGTAGATTGTTAAGTATTAGTGCTTATCAGATTGATTATTTGTTAGAAGTATTAGATCGTAGATTGTTAAGTATTAGTGCTTATCAGATTGATTATTTGTTAGAAGTATTAGATCGTAGATTGTTAAGTATTAGATCTTATCTGAGTGATTATTTGTTAGAAGTATTAGATCGTAGATTGTTAAGTATTAGGTCTTATCTGATTGATTATTTGTTAGAAGTATTAGATCGTAGATTGTTAAGTATTAGGTCTTATCTGAGTGATTGTTGGTTAGATGATGTCTGAATAAAAATTCTTAGTGAATTCTGCAGAAGTAGATTCTGAAGTAGCTAATTCTTAGATCATGGATTTCTTTCAAACTCTTTAACAAAGTTGGTTGAGTTCTCACTTTGATTCTGGGTGGATTTCCAATAACCTGAGGGAAAATGAACAGGCTTGCCAATGTCATGTTAAACTTAGTATTTTCTTAATTGAAAAACTGCGTTTTTGAACTCTTTGTTGCTTAAGCAGAATCAAGTTTGGTTCTCTAAGATTCTATTTCTGTTGAAACTTGAATCTCTAAATAACTTTGGTGGAAAACTTCCCAAGTTTATAATCAGGGAAAAGAGAAAGTCTTTTAATAGGTTTGGATTCATTTAACACACGAAAACTTATAGGTATATGTTTTGTAGTCCTTGATGATAAACTATTAACTTCTTACATTGTACAACTATCCTGAAATTCTCATCACTTATCAACAAGCGTAAATTTAGTAGCTTTTCTAAAATGCAAAAAGATACAATTCGTATTATAAATATAAAGATTTGAACTTAAAGTTAGCTGGGAAATTCAAAAATGTAAGTTTAAAATTTTAAAAATTAAGATTGTATTTATCAGAGGGAAACCTCATAGTCCAGGAGATAGTGTGCAAAAAAGTGTCTAACAAACATCAAGCTGGATGTTAGTGTCATTTTTGAATATGTGGTCGGTTAAGTTCGTCTGCGGGACATAGCTTGGCAATACGCATTTGAAAAAAAACGGTATAGAGCGGCCATGTCCCGCCCTTTATGGTAGATAATGTGATTTTTATGATCCTGAGTACTAACTTAGTTTATAGACCAAAAATCAAGTTGATGGTAGTTCGTGACTTAATAGGTTAGTTAGTCAAAAATTACTCCAAATCAAAGAGGTCACCTATTAAGTGATGGACTTCCATCAACTTGATTTTTGGTCTACTAACTAAGTTAGTACTCAGGATCATGAAAACTGAATTTTCCACCAAAAAAAGGCAGGACATGACTGCTTTCTACCGGTTTGTTTTTTTCAAATGCATATTGACAAGCAATGTCCCGCAGACGAATTTAGGCGACCACATATTCTGAAAAGGCACTACAACATTTACTTATACACAAAATTCTAGCTTGATGTTAGAGTTTCCCAGTCCAAGCTGTTAAGTTACTAAACAATTGGATTTTTCCCAGTCCAAGCTGTTAACGTTACTAAACTATTGGATTTTTCCCAGTCCAAGCTGTTAACGTTACTAAACAATTGGATTTTCCCAGTCCAAGCTGTTAATGTTACTAAACTATTGGATTTTTCCCAGTCCAAGCTGTTAACGTTACTAAACAATTGGATTTTCCCAGTCCAAGCTGTTAATGTTACTAAACTATTGGATTTTCCCAGTCCAAGCTGTTAATATTACTAAACAATTGGATTTTCCCAGTCCAAGCTGTTAATGTTACTAAACTATTGGATTTTCCCAGTCCAAGCTGTTAATATTACTAAACTATTGGATTTTTTCCAGTCCAAGCTGTTAACGTTACTAAACTATTGGGTTATTACCAGTCAAACTATTGGGTTATTACCAGTCAAACTATTGGGTTATTACCAGTCAAACTATTGGGTTATTACCAGTCAAACTATTGGGTAATAACCCGCGTAAATTATTGGCGTTACTAAACTACGGGATTTTACCAGCCTAAACTGTAGTACATAAATTCATAACTATGGTTATTGCAAGATCGAATTTGGATGAAATTTTTAAAAACATTGCACCCTAAGGTTAAATTTATAACTTAAATTTGAATTTATATTTTCACTTTAAGTTTGAGAGCACTGTACTGAAAACTATAAACGTGTTTGTTCTTAAAGACTTCACGATCATAAAGAAAGTTATCGTACATTTTTTTGTCTAAAATTTTAATGAAATTTGGATGGTAGGTGTTAATTAGCCTTCTGTTGGTTCTACATAAGTTCAACCCATCTGCGCTTATTGTTTTCTCTTCCACGTGTACATAAACTTTTTTCTATTATCACATATACATTTAAAATTACTCGTATATGTTTTAGAAATTTTGATGGTTGGTTGAAAGTAGCTTACATATCATCTCATATTAATGACAACCACCAGAGCTCATTAAATATTTCCAAATTCGTACATTTATTCATGTAAAAATTTGGATAGTTTTAAACAAAATGAAAGAAAAATTAAATAAATTAGTACAATATTGTGGGGTGTAAAATAATACCATCATTAAAGCACGATAGTACACGAGAAAGCTATGCACCACACTAATTGGCTGACTATTTTTTAATTGAGTTCCAAATTAAAATTGTTAAAAGGGTAATAATTAACAATTAAAATTTAATTGAATATAACTTCGTTGTAGTAAACTTAATTAATTTTTAATTAATAAAATATCTAATTTATTCTGTTCTTCGATGTTCATTGAAACGTGACATTTCAATGAACTATTAATAAAAAATTCAAATTGATGCATCGATGTTACTTTATGTATCGAATTTATTATTAGGAAAGTGAAAATCCTGTAAACTTAAACTCTTATAGTCCAGGAGATAGCGTGCAAAAAAGTGTCTGACTAACATCAAGCTAGAATTTTGTGTATAAGTAAATGTTTTGGTGCCTTTTAAGAATATGTGGTCGGCTAAGTTCGTCTGCGGGACATAGCTTGGCACTAGGCAATTTATAAAAACAAATCTGTGAAGAGCGGCCATGGCCCGATATTTGACTGATAATAGGTTAGTTAGTCAAATATTACTCGAAATCAAAGTGTTCTCCTGTCAAGGGACAAACTACCATCAACTTGATAATTGGTCTACTAACTAAGTTCGTACTCAGGATCATGAAATTCACACTGTCAACCAAAAAGGGCGGGACATGGCCGCTCTCCACCGGTTTTTTTTTTTTTCAAATGCCTATCGCCAAGCTATGTCCCGCAGACGAACTTATCCGACCATATACTCTTAAAAGGCACCAAAACATTTACTTAAACACAAAATTCTAGCTTAATGTAAGTCAGACACTTTTTTGCACGCTAGTTATATCAAGTTATATCAATATAGATTGCTGACTCTGTCAATACATAGAAACACGGACAAACACATACTCTCACAAGTTATACTTGACGTCAGAGCTCCTTGCCTATATAAGACCGGCCCCACCCTAGGCTCGGCGCATTATTCATTTTCTCATTTAACATTATGATTTTAGACTTTGCATAGACACTATGATTTTCTACTTCGCATTATTAACTTCTCTTTCATATGTAATATTTTATTATATGTATGTTTATACCAAATAAATCTTTTTAAAAAGTTACTCCAGTGAGTGGTTCACATAATTCGCTATCTCCTGGACTATAATAACATTAATAAGGAGCAAGTGAATTTAATTTGCAGAATTTAGATTTAAATTTTTCAACCAATTCATTGACTATTTTTACTTTCTCATATAAAGAGAAAGTATTGTGATGGCGCGAAAATTCGATTTTGAGAGTTTGATGGATTTACACGTTTTGAGGTCCCCTGAGTCCAAAAAAGTGGTTTTTAAAAAATGTCTGTCCGTCGTCTGTCGTCTGTCGTCTGTCGTCTGTCGTCTGTCGTCTGTCGTCTGTCTGTGCAGACGCCTGGAGCCTAAACTACTGGGCCGATTTTGACGAAATTTGGCATACGCATGTTCAGAAAAATCATACCCCGAGGCGAAATCGAGAAATGAATTTTAGCTCCACATTTAGGGGCGCTACCCCCCAAAAACCCTGAAAAAACGTGAAAAAAAAATATTTCTCGAAATCGGTTCCGACGATTTTGATTAAAAAATTCTAAAATGTAGTCCATTTAAATACGGATCCAACGATATAAGCCGTTTTCCCGGGAAAAATCTAGTTCCTGAGAAATAAGCTTAAAACGCGGACGGAGAGAGCCCGGGTTCGATTCCCCGCCCAGGAGAAGTTTTTTTTATGATAAATTTTGATGAAATGTTCAATAATAATTAAATTTACATACGAAAACATAATAAATGGAAAACACTGGGCCAAATAATTATGACCTCGTATATGAGAAAGTTTGTCTGAGTTGTCTCGGACCGATTTTTTATTTTGGAATGAAATTTAAAAAAGTACTATTATCTCCAGTAGGGAAAAAAAAGTTATGATTTTGAATTAGTTTAGAGGGACTAAAACAGGTCTTTTCATCCCTGACTCAAAAAGTAGGGAGAAAAAGTAAAAGTAGGGCAAAAAAGTAAAGATTGCAACTTAATTATTTCATAAATAGTAGAAAATGTATGGCTAATGTAATGAAGGTGTTGAAATCAGGTTGGCGGCACTGCGCTTTTTTGACCATGTTTATCTTTGTTTACAACATTATAACCTGCATCTAAATAACCTTCTATTTGAGTTTAATTCCAATTCTTATTCGTTTTTAATATTGAATCTCTTATATCTGCTATTAAATATTGTTATTTATTAAAATAATAAATAATAACTGTGCTATGGACGAAAATGTGTATTTTCTTCCTACTGGAGATAAAATATTGTATGTACCTCGTGAGTAAAGTGCCATTATTCCCCTCGCGATAATTATCTCCCTCGGCTGAGAGTTATTCCCTCGGCTGCGCCTCGGGAATTAAAGAGTCTAAGTCCCTCGGCTTCGCCTTGGGATTTAGGGACCATGGTTCCTTCGGCTTCGCCTCAAGAACCAACTTTTTTCGCTCAGGGAATAATGGCTTACTTTACTCCCTAGGTGCATAAATAACTATTCTATATTCTATATACATTATACATAGTAGATTATTAAAAGAAAAAGAAACCAGCTGGAAAACCACTTATATTTTTACAAGTCATTTTGAACTTACATCTAATCATAAATTCAATTATCTTAAAAAACCTAGTTAAGTCTGATATCGAAAATGAATACCGATAACCGATATGGAAATAATTAGTCCAGTATGTTTATTTTATTTTTCAATTATAGGTTAAAATTATATTGAAACCATGGTCACCATTCACGTAAACTATCTGGAAATAATTAAACAACTTTAATTACAGTTGACAAATATCGATTTCTTATCTTTACATTTGACTTTTTACTTAGATCCACTTATACAAATTGGTGGTAGATATACGGTCATTATCGGAAATTAATGGTAGACTTTTAGTTGATAGACTAGTGGACAGTCATTTCAGTAGTTGACTAGTCTTTTTACTACTGAGTCAAATTGGTGGCTTGTATATAGTCATTATCGGAAATTA
This sequence comes from Gerris lacustris, assembly GCA_951217055.1. Lineage (NCBI taxonomy): Eukaryota > Metazoa > Arthropoda > Insecta > Hemiptera > Gerridae > Gerris > Gerris lacustris. Next base: position 13,421,878 of record OX578283.1, read on the forward strand.
ATGGCAGACCTTTAGTTGATAGACTTGTGGACAGTCTTTTCAGTAGTGGGATATAGTCAGACCCTTTTTTACTTTCTCATATAAAGAGAAAGTATTGTGATGGCGGGAATTTTTTTTTTTGAGATTTTACACGTTTTGAGGTCCCCTGAGTCCAAAAAAGTGGTTTTTAAAAAATGTCGGTCTATCGTTTGTCGTCTGTCTGTGCAGACGCCTGAAGCCTAAATTACTGGGCCGATTTTGACGAAAGTTTGCATAAATGCTCAGAGATTTTAAACCCCGAGGTGAAATCGAGAAATGAATTTTAGCTCCAAATTTTGGGGCGCTACCCCCTAAAAACTTTGAAAAAACGTGAAAAAAATGTATTTCTCGAAAACTGTTCCAAAGATTTTTATTAAAATATTCTAAAATGTAGTTAATTTAAATACGAATCTAACGACTCAAGCCATTTTCCCGGGAAAAATCTAGTTTCTGAGAAAATAGTTTTAAACGCGAACGGAGAGAGGCCGGGTTCGATTCCCCAACGAAGAGAAGTTATTTTTATGATAAATTTTGATGAAATGTTCAATAATAATTAAATGCACATACTAAAAAACGAAAACTAATAAACGGAAAACACTGGGCTAAGTAATTATGAACTCGTTTATGAGGAAGTTTGTCTGAGTTGTCTCGGACCGATCTTTTTCTTTTATTTTGTGATAAAAAGTTGTTCCTTTCGAGCCGGATGGTTGTTATGATACACTTTAAGGGCGAATTAATTTGCTGAGAGGGCGGAAACAGGGAGGAGTCTAATATGGATTTATTTTTGACCATTATGCCTCAATATTGTTTCATATTGTTATCCGGCCCTGACCTATAAACACTAAAAGGTTTTATTTATTTTCTCTTCCGAGGTGAATTTAGTAATCTATTAAAATAGATAATTATTTATAAAATTTATTATTTGATGATAATTATTAAGATATACTTGTCAATTATACATACTTAAGACCTCATGCCCATTGAAAATGTTGTTATGCACTTATGTCAGCTGATTAATGTTCCTTATGATCCTTTAGGAAAATACAGTTGAAGAATAGAAGTAATATATGGCAAAATAAACATTAAATTACCTAAACAATAAAAATTGACATTTAGTTACAGTTTTACTTTCTCATTTATGTACTAAATATATAAAGAGGAAGTGTAGTGTAAAATTTTAAAAGCGAGTTTGAAATTTTGATGGATTTACACGTTTTGAAACTCCTGAGTCTAGAAAAGTGGCTTTTAAAAAGTCGTCTACTGAGCATACGCGTGAAGCCTTAAGTACCTACTTGGTCGATTTTGATAAAAATTTAGCATGCAAGTTTAGATTAGAAAAGCGAAATTGATATATATAAATATTAGCTCAAAATTTCCCCAAATTTCGCTTCCCCTAAAAACTTTGAAAAACGTTAAACAAATTATTTCTCGAATATAGTTCTGAAGATATTGATTAAAAAAATCCATTTAAATAAAAAATGTAACTGTTATAAATTACGGTACTTTCTAAAGTACCACTGAATCCTTAAAAGTAGTTTTTAAAAGAATTTCTATATGTGTGGGCTGTCATTTGTGCAAGAACAAGGAGTCAATACTTTTGAGAAAAACCATTTTTACATATTTATTTTTAACCATGTTAAATTAATGTATTCACTATAATTAGAAAATAAAGCTATATTATGTTCTGTTTCCCGGAAGAAAAGTCTAGATTTCTCATACTGATAAAAATAAATCTGATGTAGCTGAAAATGGACAATGTAACCAACCAAACAAACAAAAAATGTAAACAACCACCTGTTGCACACTTTAACAATTATGCTTTATAATTAATTAAATTTTTCCATTATAATTACGGAAGAAATGGAAAATGGGTCAAATTTTATAGAAATATGTCCCTAGGAATAAATATGGCATCTATTCAGTTGCTAATGACTGTCGCGTGCAACTTAATTAAGAATTACCCCTAGCAATGGCTTTGAATGGTGAAAATTGCGATCAGTATTGTGACACGGTGTTTTCCGCAAGGTTCAACGCTATTCTCATAATACTCCGGCGTATAATTGCCTTTTCAGTAAAGAATAATTTAGTTTATAAGATGAATATTGAATCCTTCGAATTGATATTTTAATCACTTCCCTGCGGGTTTGCTCACTAACCAGGTGACTCAGGATTAATATAGCACCAATTTTGGTTCAACTGTTTAAAATACGATTATATAACTCGGTTTTGTTATTAGATATTCAGTCTATGAGAGACGGACAATGATAGGAGCGCGGGTGGATGCACCTGCCTTCGACATCTGCCACGTACACCGGCTACTGAACACACCGTTCATCGGTGAATAAAGGCAGATGGTTACTACAGACTTCTCAGAAGTATTATAAACCGACGTTTCGCGAAAAAAAAAGGTTATACCAGAGGGCTTTTCATATCCTGAATCTAATATCTCATGCCGCTAGTCCAACAGTAAAGTCTAAACATGCAGAAAATGTACACTCTTTTATTACATATCTGCACGCGAAAAATAACGAAACTAAACCCCCTTTTTTTGTAATTATTTATTCATGTTTTTTTGTTTTTTTCAACAAAAACGAAAACTTTCGAATAAGAAGTGAAATTAAAACCACACTCCCCACTAATTTATATTTTAACATTATCTTGTAACACAGAAAAACATTAAAAACGTATTAATTATTCCTTAAAAACTGAGGGAAAAAATGCAGTAAAAAGAATTAAAAAATTACTCCCCCCTCCTCCTTTTTTACCCCTAATCATTTCAGTTGAAGAAGAAAACAGCTGTTCGATTCAACTGTCAGTCATTATGTTTGTTATCTCTTTGTAGTTTTGTTTACATGCAGGCAGCAGACAGAAGGTAAATGGGGGCGAATTATATAATATGCCGAAAAATGAAATCGATATTCTAATGATATTAGCAATAAAATTAAATTACTAAAGGGGAGGGATGACAGTAAATTATAAAAAGGCAACTAAATGGTACAGCTACAAGTGTGTCAAATTTTAAGTTTCTAGTTATTGCAGAAGTCACTTATAATTTTAATGTCGAGTGAGTCCGTCAGTAACGACAAATACAAACTTTCAACTTCTCTCCTTTTAATAAGGCTTAATATTCTAGGGTGATAAACAAACCAAAATTCGGATAAGAAACCTCATAAAAACTTAAATAAATAAATTAATAAGACATAAATAAATCTAGATCTTATGAAGGATATATATACATTAGAGATTGTTAATCCCATTGTTACGACCCATTACTGGGTTCATTCTCAAGGGAGTTGCTCATGACGAGATTCAGTTGAAAAATTAGTTTCAACTCTCAATGATACATTTACAAAAACGTCAGGATTCACAAAACCTTTGATTCGGGCTTTTCCAGAAGATCTAGATGTGTTAGACTCTGGCCGTGGCCTCATCCAGAAGATCTAGATGTGTTAGACTCTGGCCGTGGTCTCATCCAGAAGATCTAGATGTATTAGACTCTGTCCGTGGTTTCAACCATAGGATCTAGAAGTATTAGACTCTGACTGTGGTCTCGTCCAGAAGATCATGATGTATTAGACTCTGGCCGTGGTTTCAACCATAAGATCTAGAAGTATTAGACTCTGACTGTGGTCTCGTCCAGAAGATCATGATGTATTAGACTCTGGCCGTGGTCTCATCCAGAAGATCTAGAAGTATTAGACTCAGGCCGTGGTCTCATCCAGAAGATTTAGATGTATTAGACTCTGGCCGTGGTCTCATCCAGAAGATCAAGATTTATTAGACTCTGGCCGTGGTTTCAACCATAAGATCTAGAAGTATTAGACTCTGACTGTGGTCACGTCCAGACGATCAAGATGTATTAGACTCTGGCCGTGGTCCATCCAGAAGATCTAGATTTACTCTGGCCGCAGAAACCTGAGCTATAGAGCGCATAAAGACTTATTAAAAATTTCAAAAGTTTAAATTTATCAAATGCATTTTGCTCCTATAATTTAGTCTAAGAATCTTGTTATTCAATCAAATATCTAAGGTATTTCTTTTTTAATAATCTAATAATTATTATCTGGCAACTTATACCTGAACTAGAAAGAACAAAACAATTTTTTTCCTTATTAGCATACTAGACTGCAGTGGAAAGTGTGTAGACACGTCGGTAGAATGAAGAAGAATACGTGGATGATAAGTTGCACACCAGGAGAAGTAACAGCATTCCAAAAGAAGTAACAGCAAATAAGGAGAAGTAACAACAAACTAGGAGAAGTAATAGAAAACCAGGAGAAGTAACAACAAACTAGGAGAAGTAATAGAAAACCAGGAGAAGTAACAACAAACTAGGAGAAGTAATAGAAAACCATGAGAAGTAACATCAAACAAGGAGAAGTAACAGCAAATGAGGAGAAGTAACAACAAACTAGGAGAAGTAATAGAAAACCAGGAGATGTAACAACAAACTAGGAGAAGTAATAGAAAACCAGGAGAAGTAACAACAAACTAGGAGAAGTAATAGAAAACCAGGAGAAGTAACAACAAACTAGGAGAAGTAATAGAAAACCATGAGAAGTAACATCAAACAAGGAGAAGTAACAGCAAATGAGGAGAAGTAACAACAAACTAGGAGAAGTAATAGAAAACCAGGAGATGTAACAACAAACTAGGAGAAGTAATAGAAAACCAGGAGAAGTAACAACAAACTAGGAGAAGTAATAGAAAACCATGAGAAGTAACATCAAACAAGGAGAAGTAACAGCAAATGAGGAGAAGTAACAACAAACTAGGAGAAGTAATAGAAAACCAGGAGATGTAACAACAAACAAGGAGAAATAACAGCAAACCAGGAGAAGTAACAGCAAACCAAGAGAAGTAACACCATTCAAAAAGAAGTAATAGAAAACCAGGAGAAGTGACAGCAACCCAGGAAGAGTAACAGCAAACATGGAGAAGTAAGGAGAAGTAACAGCAAACAAGGAGAAGTAAGGAGAATTAACAGCAAACAAGGAGAAGTAAGGAGAAGTAACAGCAAACAAGGAGAAGTAAGGAGAATTAACAGCAAACAAGGAGAAGTAAGGAGAATTAACAGCAAACAAGGAGAAGTAAGGAGAAGTAACAGCAAACAAGGAGAAGTAAGGAGAATTAACAGCAAACAAAGAGAAGTAACAGCAAACCAGGAGAAGTAACAGCAAACCAGGAGAAGTAACAGCAAACCAGGAGAAGTAACAGCAAACCAGGAGAAGTAACAGCAAACCAGGAGAAGTAACAGCAAACCAGGAGAAGTTTAAGCAAACCAGAAGAATTGTTATAGAGAAATAAATTATCAATTTTTTTAGAATGGGAAATATGTGAGTCTATTTCCTAACAATACGGAATATTCTAATAATTATAGATATACTTGTTATTTAAATTTATTTGTGTAAATCACTATAAGAACAAATTATAATTTCTAAATAATAATTTTATATCAACGTAAAGTATTAAAAAACTATTATTATTACATAGAAAATATATTATCTATTACAATAATAACATTCATTTATCTAATAATAATTAAAATTTAAGTTATTATATTACCTTCAACATTAAATTCAACTAAATATGTAGCTTTAGAATATATATATATATATATATATATATATATATATATATATATATATATATATATATATATATATATATATATATATATATATATATATATATATATATATATATACATATCTTAAATGCATATTATGTGGTGATAAAGTGAAAGTTGAAATTAAGTCTAAATGAAAAAGAAGCTATAAATAAAAAGGAATTGTGTACAGAGGTCATAAACCCGGATCTTACACTATCTGGGCCGCTTAATATCGATACAAATATTCTCACCGCTTAATATCAAATTTCTATTTCGCAATTAATTCCACTTTTCAAGTTTATGAAAACGATGCATTGAGAATGGCATGGTAAAAGTATTCGCTTCATGCATTTAGTTAATTGCAGTCTTTACAATGTTCACTGCTTTTATGGTACTTGCAAATAATTGTCTATTTATTTCCGACTTAATGAATGTTTACAATGACTTCAAAATAATAATTTATTGTTTCCCCCTTGTAATATTAGTTTTGGAGCGTAATAAGTAACAATTTAAACTTAATTTTCCATGTAACTTAACTTCAAAATAAACTACAATTATGTGGGTATAATTTGGATTAGTATAGTGATTGTTATAAAAGGCAGGAATTGTAGAATTAACAGCGCTATTCATTTTATTTTTTTGTTATAATTATGTTGTTATTAGTATTGCAAGTGCAGTGTTGCATTGCATTGTTTTATCCTCACTGTTTATATTGTTGGTAACAATGATTTATGTCGTGCAAATGCCGCGCATCCTGGTGTCAATGTTCCCACGGCAAAAAATAAGCTGAGGAAGAAGCACAGTTTCTTTTTATTTTTAACGAGCACGATCTATTTTTTAATTTCTTTTAACGCTTTTACTTCGTTTCATTGAGTAAGCAATATTGAATAGGTAATACTGCTCATCAAAATATTCATTTAGTTTAAATAAACTCTACTTACTCTAAAGTAAACTTAAATAAAGTATTAATGTATCAAAGTTTACAGCAAACTTTATCCTTTAGGACAGATTGATCAGTTGTAATTAAATCCATGTCTTTGGTTTACATCCGGCTCAAAGGACCAATTTAAATATGACGTCACACCCTCTAGACTCTATACTTTAGTTTTTACGAAAAAACAGAAACTTAAATTCAACAAAACTTTATATAAAACAAGGAAAATATGCAAATCTTCATAAGGACTATCATACTTATAAAAACAATAACATCCATATGTAATTATAATGTTTATGAAGCATTTATGAAGTGATTGATGATTGTTATGAGTTATGATGCGTGAATAGAATCTTCTCACTTGACGATTGCGGAGCTCAATGTCCAGTTATGTTGTTAAATAAACTTACTTTAAATCATTTTCTTTTAAAGTAAAAAAGAATGTTTTTACTGTTAATATTGACATTTAAAACGAAAAAAAGTTGTCAGGATAAAAGTGGAGAAATCTGGTTTGAGTGGAAATATCTAAAGTATACAGCGCTAAGTAGAATGCGGATTCTTCTAGGAACTAACAGAGTTCGAGTTATTTGAACAGGCCTCATGCTAATGAACTTCTAAGAAAAAGTAACTTTAACAGAGGAATACTTTAGCACGACAAAAATAATATTTACAAACTATATTATGAGTCTCATTATTTGAACAAGTAACGCCAATCAACCTTTAGGCATACACATTATGTATTTAATTTTTTATTCATATTGCTTACGAGCTTACTGATGGTAACAGAAGATATGAGATCGATATGAAGAACGAACATTTTTAATGTTTCCAATTTCAAAATTTCCAAGACCAAAATCCGTCTCAGACAACAGGGAACATTTTTGGTTCCGTGTCTGTCAAACGGCCTGTCGCCAACACACATATCTTAAAAACCACTCGTCCGATTTTAATGAAATTTAGATATTAGGTCATAATTAGTCCATTTTTGTTCCTATATAGGATTCAACTCTCTGCGCACTTTTATTACTCTCTTTTTCACTCTTTTCACATGAGCACAAACATACATGAATTAACATCTATATCTTCAGAAGTGGTAATCTGATTTTTACGAAATTTGGATGGTTTGTCAAATGTTGCCAACAGATTGCACCAAATTAATTTCAACCATCTGCGCGGTTTAAATTTTGCTAAATTGATACTATAATTCAAATTACAAGATAAAAAGAACTTTTTATATTCTACTTTTTTTTTTTTTTTTTTAATTTTCTGTTCATAATGTAATGTTGATAATATAATTGTCATTGCTGGTTATAGTTATATATAATGTTAGTGAAAAAAAATACATAGTTCCGAATTTATTTACTTCACATAATAATGACAATCATCTAGAGAGCTGATGTTAAACCGATATATAAAAGGACAAATCTTTGTACAACGGATCTCACCAACACCGAATCTAAACCGTGCCATCGATATGCCCCTGTGTAGGGACAGGAAAGAAGTGCAGATGCAGAAAAATTAAACCTATACCTAGGATACAAGTGTAAACTAACCTGGGTGTCGAACGTCAATTAATTTATTTCTTTGTTTACTTTTCGCAGTCATTCAATTTTCAGTTTACCTCTTAATAAAAAATCACAAATTTGAAACCCGTCAAAATGAAGATTGTAAATAATATGGGATATGTCAAAACAAATAAAATAACTTGTGGATTTATTCCGAACTAACTTTCCATACAGCAAAATTTGCTGAAAACTAATTAAATTCTGCTGAAAGATGGCTAAAAGTATTAAAATAATGCATTGTCATCGTGTTCTGAGCTATTCTAAAAGTTTCAAATGTTTAGGTACTCGGGAAGTTAGTTAAAAATCGATTGCAAGATTTGTACTGGACAAACAAACAAACAAACAAGAAAGCAAGCTAATAAAAACGTAGTAATAATAATTTCAAGATAAAAAGAACTTTTTATATACTACGTTTTTAAATTTTCTGTTGAATCGTATGTAATATTGATAATATAATTGTTATTGTTATATAAAATATAATGTTAGTGAAAAAAAAATAGTTCCGAATTTATTTAGTTCACATAAATGACAACCATCTAGAGAGCTGATCTTACACCTATAAAAAAAAAGGACAAAGGACAAATCTTTGTACAACAGATCTCCCCAACACCAAATCTAAAGCATGCTATCGATATATTTGAAATAATATAAATAATATAATCGATAAATAATATAATCGATATTTCTTGTTTTGCTGTCATTCAATGTTTATCTATCACAAATTTGAGACCCGTCAAAATGAAGATTGCGTAAATATGGGATATGGCAAAACAAATAAAATAACTTACGGATTTTTTCCGAAGTAACTTTCCGTAAAATTTTGCTGAAAACCGATTAAATTCTGCTGAATGATGGCTAAAAGTATTAAAATAATGCATTGTCATCGTGTTCTGAGCTATGATAAAAGTTTTAAATGTCTAGCAATTCGGGAAGTTAGTTAGAAATCGATTGCCAGATTTGTACCGGACAAACAAACAAACAAACAAACAAGAAAACAAGCTAATAAAAAAGTAGTAAAAAATCAAAACAATTTTGACGGATTTAAATATCGGAGGGAAAAATTAAATAAAGTTGACAATAATAGGCTGTAAAAGCATAAAATCATCGCGAGGAAGCTATGTGCCACACTAATTTTCAGACTATTTTTTTTTTTTACTAATGATATTTTTGTATTTTCTTTATCTAAGAAATGATGCAACAATATTACTCTGTTAAGAAATTACACAATCCTATAGTAATTTAGATTACTTTTCTTTATAATGTGGTCTTCGAATTAATGTGACACATAGCTTCCTCGCGTCCAATTAGATGAATGGTCACTTGAGTAAAAAAAAAAATGTGATACCGAGAGAATTATAAGATTTGTTTGTTTTTGGACCAGTTTCGTGTCATATAGTTTGTCAAGTTTTCACAATTTAATCAAAGATTTTTTGGTTATTCAAGTTTCACTAAATAGTGTATCATTTCACTTTGGCTTTATTCGCCAGTTTATTAATGTTATCAATGTCAATTATTGAAAATTACTCTATCTAAAATTGCTTTTTGAAATTAAAATTTGAGATGTAGTATTTTGTTTCTAGAGTAGGTTAAAGTGGTCTATAATAATAGTTGTAATAATTTTTTCAATCTCTTCAATTATTATTTTCAATTATAAATTTTAATTTGAGTGTTTTAACTAAATTACTAAATTTTCGCGATCCCAGCATTTCGCTTCGAGACCCCATAAATTAAGAAGCGCTGGTCTTGAGCTTTAATTTATATATATATATATATATATATATATATATATATATATATATATATATATATATATATATATATATATATATATAGCTGAACTACTGAGATTGGCTTATGCATAAGGAATGTTTTCGAAGAATCAATACCTGTTAGACTGGTTGTTGCAAGTCTTTATAAAGTGTCCTTAAACCTTAATAGTATTTATTAAGGATAAAGTTACAGAGTTTTAAACACATTGCATATATTCAAACTACAAGAAATGAGCCTTAGATGTAGAAGTAACATTTTTTTTTTAAAAAACATTAAAGACTTAAACATTAGACTACTTACCAAGATCAATACATAAACCTTTCTTAGAAATATTGCGTTGTTTTCAAATATTAATTCCTTATAATACATTAGTTTTACTTTAGTTATTTGTTCATTTAGCGTAAAGGAATGTCAACACTGGTTTTTAGGATCTGCAGCCAAATACTGAGAACATTGTACATTCCTCAGCTCGTCTAAATGCATGTAACACACCTGATCTCCGAAAGTACCAAACAAAATACTCTGTCAATTAATGTGGCACATAGTTTCCTCGCGTCCTATTACGTAAAATTGAATGATTTTATGCTTTCAAAACCTATTATTAACCAATTTATTTAATTTTCCCCTCGTTTTTTAAATCTGTCAAAATTGTTTTGATTTTGTACATATGTATATGTATAAAAGTATTAATTTAGCAAAAATTTAAGCCTCATCCAGACTGCCAAACCGAACAGAGGAAAAGATTGGTCTCTGCGCATGCCCAGTTTAGAGTGCGCCTGCGCCTCTCAGACTAGACATGCGCAGAGACCAATGCTCGGCTCGTTTCCTTTGTTCGGTTCGGGAGTCTGGACGAGGCTTATAAAGAGCGCAGAAGGTTAAAATTAACAGGGAAATTTTAGGGAAAGCCCCAAAAAATCATCCATCTAAACTTTACTGGATGATGGATGTGTTGAAGTTTAAGGTTTTTTTTTCTTAAATGTGTCATGTTTTGTGTTAAATGAAAGTGTCCTTGAAAATTCCGTTTTCGTGTACCCCCTTTTTTTTAAAAAATCAACGAGGAGGGGGGATAGATGATTGTATTTTTTGGGTACTTGTTAATTAGGAGACCTTCCTAAAAGTTAGAGGTTGAAAGATAAAACTGTGAAATTTACCTCTAACCATCTCTAACCACCTCTAATCACCTCCAACCACCTCTAACTACCTCTAACCACCTCCAACTACCTCTAACCACCTCTAACTACCTCTAACAGCCTGTAACCACCTCTAACTTTTAGGTAGGGCTCCTAATTAACAAGTACCATTCTTTGTCGAAAAACAAAAAATTATTAAACAAGAATTTTTGTATACGTAACATATTCCATAAAAAAAAAAAAAAAAAAAACTGGTATGAAAAAGATATCAAAAGCAACAGATTCATCAATTACAGATCTTGTCACCCATCCCACCAAATGATTAACACTGCTAATAACTTAATTACGAAAGCTCTCTCCCTTACTGATAAATGTCACATCAATAACACTCGCTCCAAGATTTTCACCAAATTGAAAGAAAACTTCTTTTTCAGTCATATTATCAAAAAATTATGGTATAAAAATATCAACCCTAATACCAAGTCAAAATTATTGGGTAAAACAAAAACATCAAAGAACCTTTGACATTAAAAATGCATATAAAGGCGTAAAATAATGACTAATGCTAGTAAAATAAATTGTTTGAATTATAGTTAAGGATTGGAGAGATGTAGAAAGGAATGTGAGAGGCTGAATCCAAAGCTTTCCCTTCTACAGTGAAAGTCTTGCACTGACAGACATCTAAAGAAAACCTAAACTAAACTAGCGGAAAATTCAACTCACTCACTACTTAGAATATTTTCCTTTAAACAAAACCATCTTCAAATCAACTACCTCTCTCTCTCTCTCTCCCTCTCTCTCTCTCTCTCTCTCTCTCTCTCTCTCTCTCTCTCTCTTCCTTCCCTTAATACTTCTGAAGGCATCTATCAAAGTTTTTTTGATTTTCTACACTAAAGCAAAATTTAATGAATGCAGACGGTTGAAATTATTTTGGGACTATAGGCATTTGAAACAAACAAACCGGTGGAGAGCGGCCATGTCCCGCCCTTTTTGGTGGACTATTTAATTTTCATGATTCTGAGTACGAAATTAGTTATAGTTGACCAAAAATCAAGTTGATCGTAGTTTGTCACTTAATAGGTGACCTCTTTGATTTGGAGTAATATTTGACTAAATAATCTATTACTACTACCTTCAACTTAATTATTGGTCTACTAACTAAGTTCGTACTCAGGGACATGAAAATCACATTGTCAACCAAAAAAGGTGGGACATGGCCGCTCTCCACCAGTTTTTTTTTTTTTTCAAATACCTATTGCCAAGCTATGTCCAGCGGACGAACTTATAACCGACCACATATTCTTAAATGGCACCAAAATATTTACATATACACAAAATTCTAGCTTGATGTTAGTCAGACACTTTTTTGCACGCTACCTCCTGGACCGCCTAATGATTTAATGATTTTAAAATCTATTTTTGTCATATTTACTTAATTACCCCCATTTTTTAAATCTGTCAAAATTGTGTCAATTTTTAGAATTGATGATACTTTACAATGAGCGGTGTAAAGAGTTAAAAACAATTATTTTGATAAAAGTGAAAGTATAACTATCCCCATGAATTAAAGTATCATTTTAGGAAAATTTAAAAAGCGCAGGTGCATGAAATTAATCTGGGGCTACTTTCGACCTACCATTCAAATTTCATAAAAATCAGATGAGTACTTTTGAAGATATAGGTGTAAATAAAGTACGTTTATGCGCATTTGGAAGAAAGACAAATGGGTGCAGAAGGTCGAAACTTTTATATGGGACTAACTGTGGACTAAATTTGACCCACCCCACAAATGACATTATAATCAGACGGGTATAGGTTTTTAGATATTTTGGTTCTCAAAAATCTTGAGACAGACACTGGAACAAAATTTTTTTTCTTATGTCTGAAACGGATTTCTGTCCGAATTTAAAAATCCGGGGACTTTTTTTTTTTTAATATTCACAACCTTTTCGTTACCTTCGAGCTCGAGAGCAATGATTAAAGAAGGTCTTAAAGTATTGATTGATTTAGTACTTCAGTGCGTCAGTGTTAACTAAATGCAGGAAAAATAAAAATAATCAGCATTAAATTCCACTTCTAAAAAAATTCTAAACAGAGATAGCCCTGGGCTTGGCTGGGGGGCACCTCACAATTGGTTGGTCCGAACAGATTTATTTGAAATTTATATGAAGTTTGTATGGGGCCGTCTAGTTTAATTTTGGACTGATTCCCACTAGAGCACATGCTGCAGTACATGTGTCATTACACTGACATGTACACTATATAAAAATAAAACACATGTCAACATGCATATATCTCTTAGATACCTCCACTGTATCTGCACTTTATATCGATCCGCAAAAAAAAAAAAAAAAAAAAATACATTTTATCATTTACTACCTGGCATTGCTTGGGTTTATTTTAATAATAATTCTAACCCTAAAAAATAATGTTTATTATTTTATAATAATAATTTATATCTATGCATTTTGGTTGTGTGGGTCATCGACAAATAGTTTGAATATAAAAATATGCTTTGAAAACATTCACAACATTGTTATGACAAGAGAGGTTAGTGAAAAGTAACACAACAATATTGCCACCACAATATTATATTAATAAACATACGCGTTTCGACATTCACCATAGTTAGTGAAAAACTACTACGCTATATATTTACTTTACAAGTTTTTGTGACTTAAAATAACAGTACAAAGTGGGGGCAGACAGGGGCGTAGCTAGGGGATTGGGGGCCCCTCGCCAAACAGATGAGCCAAAAAAAAATACCTCTTGTGTTTAGAACTGGGGCCCCCCTCGACTGTGACCCCCCCCCCCCCCCCCCCCCCCCCCTCCGCAACGCGGGCCCCATAGTTACGCCACTGGGGGTAGAATAGGGCTCTAGAAGGATTAAGGAACCAAAGGTAAGGGATATGGAGCAGTCCAGGTAAAACATTATTTTTCAACTCCTTAAAGCTAAACAATAATATCCATATGTTACTATACCTAAATTATAGGGCAATTCTTTAGATTGTTACTCTCCTTATAAAAAAAACTGAGGGGAGTAACAATGTCTATCGATATTTTCTGCCATGATTTATAGTACTCAGCAATGCGTGTACTTATTTTCCTACCTGATTGTCCGACATATAATATAGGGTGGCGCAGCGTGAATGACCACATTTTAAATGGTCACCATGTGCTTAATACTGGAGGTAGGAGATTGATATAAAGCAAATTTTCAAGCTAAAATGTGGAAGTTTACTGGACATAAGTCAAAGTTTTAAGTGTGGAAGATAATGTCTGAAAATATGACGCCTTGTCGATTTACACATTCTTAAGGCGCAATTCCACTGAGGCAACACTGACCGACATGTTTCCTATAGTGTTGCCTGTTTCTAGGTGTGCCACAAATTTTGGTAATGTCGCATGCAGCTTTTGTTTCCCCCTGTCGCATGCGCTTTGTCACCTATCTTTGTAGCGTGCGTCACGATTCCATCTAGGCAACTTCAGTTTAGTGCATCATGTCTTTAGAAACGATCGCGGCGCCTGCATATTTGGTAATTGCTTTACAACGTAAAAAAAAGAAAGCCACGTTGGTGGAGGAAAGAATTATACGTTGGTGGTACAGAATCTCGGAATGATTTTTTTGACAAATTGGTTGCTGACGACGAAGCTCTATTTCGAAATTTTACTCGTATGACGAGAGAAGATTTTGAGTTCTTGCTTGAGAAAGTCTCACCTATTATAATGAAATCTGATACCAACTTTAGTGAGGCAATACCATCTCGTGCGAGGATGTTATTAACATTTAGATATTTGGGTTCGGGTGATAGCTATCCATCACTTATGTATTTGTTTCGGATATCTGAGCCAGGCATTTCTCGAATTATTCCAGAGGTATGCAGAGCTCACAGTACAATCGTACTTAATTGATAACTGCTTAAACTTACAAATTTTTACTCTATTGTCTTTATAAATATTAATTTTGTGATTCCATAACTCGGGGGAATTATGATAGTCCTCAATGAACAGTGTAGTTTTATCTATATTCCACTCCATGTCGCATGCTACAAAACGCACTGATCCGCTGACTGTTGGGTAAGGGCGACATTGTTCGACACGTTAAAACTTGTCGAAAGGTGACTCATGCGACCCGGCAACAACGATCAACATGTAACATGTGGCAAAGATATATGTTTCTTGTCGCTTCGAGTTCCTTCGATTGAAAGACTGTGTGTAGCATGTGTCAATGCCGCATGCTACATGTTGCCCAAATGTTGCCTCAGTGGAATTGCGCCTTTAGAGGCGCTGGGCGAAGTTGCGCATCACATTCTCTAACATCTCATCAGGGAATCCAATTTTTCATCCCCTATTCAAAGGATAACGAAATGGATACTGTCCACATACGGTTCCAACAAGATGGAGCCACTGCACACACAAGTGTTCATGGATCGTGTTCGTCAAATTTTTCTCGGTCGTGTGAATAATGTGTAAATCGACAAGGACGTCATTTATCGGATATTATCTTCCACTTAAAAATTTGACTTATTTTCAGTAAACTTCCACATTTTTGCTTGAAAATTTGCTTTATTTCAATCTCCTGCCTCTAGTATTAACAACATGGTAACAATTTAAAATGTGGTCATCCACGCTGCGCCACCTGTGTATAGCGTCTTTCACTCACTATGCTAACACTAACACTGAGGATTATATAAATGTCGAAAAGCGTATGTTTAATTATATAAAATTGTGGTGACAATATTGTTGTGTTACTTTTTATTAACTTCTTTAGTCATAATTATAAAGTGATACCACAAAATCTCAAAACAAACAATTATTATCAACAATCATAACTAAATAAAAACACATTTCTGCCGATCCTTACATTCATGTAAAAAACAGATTTAAAAACATAAATATATATATATATTATATGAGCCTGTTATTTTATGTATAGGTGTGTAACGTTTAGTATAAAACCAAAAGATCCGGGTTCAAATCCAGTCAAACAGGTGCCAAGGATTTATTTTTTATTTTTATCGTTTTTTTTTTCAAATAAAAACGAACAAAAACAAAAAACTTTATTGCAAATTAATAGTTTCTTTTTATTTCTTATTTTATATGTTGGATATATAGCAGATTTTAATGGTTTTAAAAACACAAAATATTTGTATTTATGTTGTTAATTTGTACTGTTAATAAGGTATAATAAAGGTGTCCAAATGCGTTATTTATATTTCATATGAGAGGCTTTAAATGCATAGTTACGTGTTATATGAATTATAACAACACGTACAATGTACAAGGTGTTAGCTTAATGCAGCGGATATAGTGTAAGATATTTAGAAACCTTGATCAACAATCAAGGTTCAGTCAACCTCCAGGAGCCAAGGATTTCTTATAAAACACCTCCTAATCAGTACAATATCTCTAAACAATTCTGACCAGCAGCACAACATCTGTCGTATTTTATTCAAATATACACTTTCTCTGGTTTTATGTTCAAATTTAGTCAGAATTCTTGTATTTTTGTTTTGTTGATTTGCAACACTTAATTTAGTTGATGATTTGTTACTCTTAATTTAGTTGTTGATTTGCTACTCTTAATTTAGTTGTTGATTTGTTACTCTTAATTTAGTTGTTGATTTGCTACTCTTAATTTAGTTGTTGATTTGTTACTCTTAATTTAGTTGTCGATTTGTTTCTCTTAATTTAGTTGTTGATTTGTTACTCTTAATTTAGTTGTCGATTTGTTACTCTTAATTTAGTTTCTTGTTTAATTAATGTTATAAGGATAACCTGAATGTAAACTTTTAAATTATATTGTAAGCGTGTAAAGAAATGTGTTATGATAATTATAAGTAAAGTAAAAAGTGATGTGTTTCATTCTTTATTCAAATCTAAACACTGCCTCTGGTTTTATGTTTAAATTCGGTTAGAATGATAGTTCCTTATTATAATTTGTTTTATTGATTTCTTAATCTTAATATAGTTATTTGTTTGGTTGATTTCTTATTTCTTATACTCTTAATAGTTTTTTGTTTACTTTATGTTATAAGGATAACCTAAATGTAAACTTTTAAATTATATTGTAACTGTATAGGGAAATTTGTTTTTTACGGTCTAAGTAATGTAAAAAGTAATCTGTCAAATGCTTGGTTTAAATTTTTACACTTTCTTTGATTTTATGTTCAAATTTGATATTTATGTTATGACATTCATATTTTGTATTGTTGATTTATTCAAATTCGATCAGTATTCTAGTTACTTGTGTTTTGATTTGTGACTCTTAATTTAATTTTATTTTGTTGATTTCTAATTCTTAATTTAGTTGTTGTTTTATCGATTTGTTACTCTAAGCTTAACTAACTAGTTATTATAGTGTTATTAGGATTACCTTTATGTAACCAGTTTAATTATTTTAAAACCGAGTAGAGAAGTTATTTTCTATGATAAAAGTAAAGTTTGAAAATTGAACGATACAACTTGTTTTAAAATAAAAGTCATATATACCTAAAAGTGGGTCTGTGTTCGATTGCAAGTGGGAAGGAATGTTTTCCTCATTCATTCTCTTTTGATTTAAATAATTGACAGTTGTACCAATATTTCTTTGTGCAGGTAGAAATTAATAACCTATTTTTATAAAATTAATATGGGGCTATCTGCGGGCTACTTTTGACAAAACATCCAAATTTCATAAAAATCAGATGAGTACTTTTGAAGATATAGGTGTAAATAAATGTATGTTTGCGTGCATGTGGAAGCGAAACAAATGGACGCAGAAGGTTGCAACCTATATGGGGCCAACAATGGCTAATTATGACCCACTATCCAAATTTCATTAAAATTGAGTAAATAGTTTTTAAAATATGTTGGTTCGCAAAAATTGAGCGACGGAACCAGAAATGTTCCCTGATGTCTGAAATGGATTTCTGTCTTGGAATTTTTGAAATTGAAAACATTAAAAATGTTCGTTCTTCATATCGATCTCATATCTTCTGTTACCTTCGGTAAGCTCGTAAGCAATATGAATAAAAAATAAAATACATAATGTGTATTCCTAATGGTTCATTGGCTACACCTGATGTCTGAAATGGATTTCTGTCTTGGAATTTTTGAAATTGAAAAAATTAAAAATGTTTCCTCCTTCATAACGATCACACTTCCGTTACCTTCGGTAAGCTCGGAAGTAAAAAAATAAATTATTATTTAATCTATATAATATAAAACTAAGAGTGACTGCGATTGACTGGCTGATCACTAATTCCTCTACTTCCCATTGACATAGAGATTTGAAATTTGGTACACTGATAGAATGTACCATAAGTAGAAAAGTGCGGCCATTTTGATTTCGATACATGGCCACCATATTGAATTATTGCCACCATCTTGGATTTATTCACATTAGGTATATGATCTCAGCTTCAAGTGGACCTAGAGATCTGAAATTTGGTACACTGATAGAATGTACCATAAGTAGAAAAGTGCGGCCATTTTGATTTCGATATATGGCCACCATATTGAATTATTGCCACCATCTTGGATTTATTCACATTAGGTATATGATCTCAGCTTCAAGTGGACCTAGAGATCTGAAATTTGGTACACTGATAGAATGTACCATAAGTAGAAAAGTGCGGCCATTTTGATTTCGATATATGGCCACCATATTGAATTATTGCCATCATCTTGGATTTATTCACATTAGGTATATGATCTCAGCTTCAAGTGGACCTAGAGATCTGAAATTTGGTACATAGACTAAGGGTAGCTAAAGAATAAAATTCAAGGTACTACCGCACTTAAACATATGGCCGCCGTATTGTATTATAACCACTATCTTGAATTTAATCAGATACTATTATCTTTGATTCCAGTGGACTTAGAGATCTGGAATTTGGTACATAGTATAAAATAGAATAATTGAAGATTATAAAATAAAAACAATTGAAGTTACATTTATTTTGACAGATATTTTGAATTATAGCCCCATCTTGAATTTGATTACGTTGTATTACCTCAGCTTGCATATGGTAAATAGAGTAATGATGTCTTGAATAGAATTTTTTTAATTTTTTGACCTATTTTAACTATCTTAAATCTATGATAGGTCAATTATATTAGCCTCCAGTCCAGCATTAAATGCTGAGATTAGGTACATGGAATGATGGTAACTGAATCAGGTAATTAAAGCTAATGCTGTACTTGTACTAAACTACGAAATTATGTAACAATAAAGATATATTAATTATATTGTTTTAATTATTTTTCACACACAGTGCCAATTTCTAGACGGATAAGGCGCGCGAAGCGCGCCAATCCGGCAAGTTATATATTATGACTAAAGAGGAAGAATGTTGAACTAATAAAGAATGATTAATTTGTTGTTTTTTCTTTTTTAAAAAAAATGAAACTCTAAGAAAACTAAGTGACTGGAGTAAGTTTTGAAGTGTTAAGATTGCACAAGATAATGTAGGTTCATTGTTGTACTCGTCGCTACTAAAAATAAACAACCATTTGTCCTTCCAACCTTAAAATTCATTAGAATCAACCGTGAATCACAGAACTACTTGTTCACTTCTTCACACTTGCTCTGAATACATAATGTATTCAGGGAAAGAAATAAAACAAAAACACCACCATTTCTAAGTATATTGACAACTTATATTTCTACATAATTATACGTTCGGGATTCTTCCTAGAATTGTACTTGATTGTAATATAATGCAATGATGTTTTGATTAAGGATTAATAAAGTCATGATTCTCTTTAAGCCAGAAGATGTCATGAGATTAAAAACAGGTAATAGCTGCGGGTTTTTATTTTGAATTGATTTTTAATTTTGTAAATATTGTCTTTCAATCACTTATTGCGACTCTTTGGTTGGCCAATCGATTATTTTATGAAAAATTAAAAAATTAAATATATATATATATATATATATATATATATATATATATATATATATATATATATATATATATATACTAGCTGAATACCCGTGCTTCGCTACGGGGTGTTTTATTTTCAATTTAATGGATTTATAAACTACCATCAAGAAACATTTAAATTATTTTACAAAGCGAGAATATCTAGATTCTATCCCTCACACACTTACGTTGACATTTCCTTTTTACCCCTCTACTAAATGAAAATAATGACAAAAACGTACATTACAATTACTTTTCTCTTAAAGAGCCTTTCAACGATATGCATCATAAAGGGTACCTATCAATTACTTTGAAATTTGTACCCCGTACTCCTGTGTACCAACATTTTAACTTTATAATCTCATGTAAGCAGTACACTCATAGACACTCTTCATTTATATAAAATAAAAGACACTCATAGACACTCTTCATTTATATAAGATGTAGTTATACATATCTGTCCATTTTACCCCCTCCTAAATGAAAATATGACAAAACTGTACATAACAACAATTACTGTACTTTTAAAGAGCATTTCAACGATTTGCATCATTAAAAGTATTTATTGTATTTTATTCAAATATAAACACTTTCACTGGTTTTATTGTTGATTTGTTACACTTAATTTAGTTGAAGATTTGTTACTCTTAATTTAGTTGTCGATTTGTTACTCTTAATTTAGTTGAAGATTTGTTACTCTTAATTTAGTTGTCGATTTGTTAGTCATAATTTAGTTGTTGATTTGTTACTCTTAATTTATTTGTTGATTTGTTACTCTTAATTTAGTTGAAGATTTGTTATTCTTAATTTAGTTTCTTGTTTACTTTATGTTATAAGGATTAACTGAGTTTAAACTTTTAAATTATATTGTAAGCGTGTAAAGAAATTTGTTTTTATGATAATTATAAGTAAAGGAAAAAGTTATCTGTTTAATTCTTTAATCAAATCTAAAAACCTTGTCTCTGGTTTTATGTATAAATTTGGTTTGAATTCTAATTATTTATTGTAATTTGTTTTGTTGATTTCTTACTCTTAATTTAGTTTTTTGTTTTGCTGATTCCTTATTCTTAATTTAGTTTTTTTGTTTACTTTATGTTATAAGGATAACCTAAATGTAAACTTTTAAATTATATTGTAACTGTATAGGGAAATTTATTTTTTACAGTCTTAGTAATGTAAAAAGTAATCTGTCAAATGCTTGGTTTAAATTTTTACACTTTCTTTGATTTTATGTTCAAATTTGATGTTTATGACATTTATATTTAGTATTGTTGATTTATTCAAATTCGATCAGTATTCTAGTTACTTGTGTTTTGATACTTGTGTTTATTCAGGGAAAGAAATAAAACAAAAACACCACCATTTCTAAGTATATTGACAACTTATATTTCTACATAATTATACGTTCGGGATTCTTCCTAGAATTGTACTTGATTGTAATATAATGCAATGATGTTTTGATTAAGGATTAATAAAGTCATGATTCTCTTTAAGCCAGAAGATGTCATGAGATTAAAAACAGGTAATAGCTGCGGGTTTTTATTTTGAATTGATTTTTAATTTTGTAAATATTGTCTTTCAATAACTTATTGCGACTCTTTGGTTGGCCAATCGATTATTTTATGAAAAATTAAAAAATTATATATATATATATATATTATATCAGTGCGTAAGAACAAACAGTAGCTGATTAACCAGCTTAGCAAAACATGAGCAAATAAAAATAAAAACAAAATCGATAAAAAAAATAAAACACCCAGTATGGTGAATAGTTAACAATTAATAAAACAAATAATATAAAATCAGAATAATTTCGACACAATCAGGTGAAGCAGAAAAATAAATTAAATAAGCGTAAATAAAAACTGATTATAATAAAAAATGACAAATCAAATTATAATTATTATTAACTACGGGAAACAGACAGAGAAAAATGCACTCCAGCGTTGGGATTTGAACCACAGGCCTCTATATTTCCAGTATAGCGCTCTAACCAACTAAGCTACGCAGGAGAATGATATTCTCTGACGTATGTGTATTTTTCTCTGTCTGTTTCCCGTAGTTAATAATAATTATAATTTGATTTAAAATTAAAATTTAATCTTTCCGTAGTATGGATACTACCAAAATTATGAATTTCTAATTGAATTGTACTAGGTACAGGTATTAATTGGGTACTTTATAATTATAAGCGTTATTTCTCAGTCTAGTTCTATGTCATTAATGTTGACTTCTCAGATTTGTGGAAAATTGAAAGCTTAAATTCGGGATAAGGTATCATTAAAGTCAGAGAAAATCATTCTCCTGCGTAGCTTAGTTGGTTAGAGCGCTATACTGGAAATATAGAGGCCTGTGGTTCAAATCCCAGCGCTGGAGTTATTTTTCTCTGTCTGTTTCCCGTAGGTAATAATAATTATAATTTGATTTAAAATTAAAATTTAATCTTTCTGTAGTATGGATACTACCAAAATTATGAATTAAAAAATGACAAGTAAAATTTTGCGAAAAAGTCGAAATAAATAAAAATGAATGTATGTGTCTAACATAAATCAGTATAGTTCAATCACTTTAGTTTGACACTTTGGTTGACCAAGTTAATCATCACTGTTGTTAAGTCATTTTAGTTTGAGACTTTGGTTGGCCAAGTTAGCCATCTCTGCAGTTCAATCACTTTATTGGGACTCTTTGATTGACCAAGTAAGCCATCTCTGCAGTTCAATCACTTTATTGGGACTCTTTGGTTGACCAAGTAAGCCATCTCTGTAGTTCAATCACTTTATTGGGACTCTTTGGTTGACCAAGTAAGCCATCTCTGTAGTTCAATCACTTTATTGGGACTCTTTGGTTGACCAAGTAAGCCATCTCTGTAGTTCAATCACTTTATTGGGACTCTTTGGTTGACCAAGTAAGCCATCTCTGCAGTTCAATCACTTTATTGGGACTCTTTGGTTGACCAAGTAAGCCATCTCTGTAGTTCAATCACTTTATTGGGACTCTTTGGTTGACCAAGTAAGCCATCTCTGCAGTTAAATCACTTTATTGCGACTATTTGGTTGACCAAGTAAGCCATCTTTGCAGTTCAATCACTTTATTGGGACTCTTTGGTTGGCCAATTTAGCCATTTTGAGTTTAATTAATTGTGAATAAGCTGCTCGAAATCAATCCAGATTGAATCATCAAATTTGGTAATGTTTCTATCGACTGATCATTCAACCTGATGAATTTCATCATTTTAAACTGGCTTCTTTCTTCCACACTGTTATCATATTCTTTCATCATTTATCATGTAGTTAGCTTGTTCAAACAAGTAATTATGTCATTTTATGTTAAATCCAATTTTTTTTATTAAATAAAATTATTATATTGAAAACGTTTACTTTTTTCATTGATTAGGTATGTAGTATGTAGCCACAATTATACCTTTTTTAGAGTAAATAGATTATCTCTAGTATTTTAAAGGGAAGGTTAATGCACTGATTATGAGACCCCATGAGTTGGTCCTCCCATTCCCATTAGATTATGATTATATTAACAATCCCTAATCTGTTCGATATAGGAGCGTCTGTGGAGGTCATCCTAAAGGAACAACGTAAATTGTCTCTCCCCGTAAAATGGAACTGATTTATTAAACATAGCAGATTATTTTTATGATGGCCTTATGAAGGTTAAAAGCTGCTATGTTTGATGCGTGGAGATGCAATTTGTGATCCTTTAATCTCTAAGATGGCCACAGTGCCTTTTTCTTTTTAGGCGTCACCTTAGATTGCTAAAAATATGAGGAGAGGATAGGATCTGGACAGGAGGATTAGGATGGTGGATGAAAGGATTCATTTTGAAGATGATTGGATAGGAGAATATTTGGGGCGATGTGAATGAACAATTCACATCACCCCAAATGTTAAACCAATGGTAAACTAAGCAAATGTGTAAAATCTTATTACTAGGTGTGCAATGCAGTTGTCTGCTTGCAATATAGAGCTTTCCAACGACGCATCATCAAGGGCATATACTATTTTATCTTTTGTACCCCATACCCTGTGTACAATTTGGGCCATTTATTTTTTGACCGTGCCAAATTTTGTGTGTATCGGAGGAAACTTTTGTACCCAGTACCCCGTACCCTGTGTACCAATTTGGGCCATTTCAGATTTATAATTTCCTGTGGTTAACCGTTCAGAATTTTGTGCGGATCGGTTCAGGCGTTCAGGAGGGGTATGCGTCCAAACAAATGCAAAGTGTAGTATAAGAGCTTCGCTTCAGTTCAGTTCAATAAAATATATTTGAAAATTCGACTCAAATTGGGGGAAGCGAACAAATTTTCAAGAACGATCCCGACAATTCGAGTCGTATGTTCAAATATATTTTATAATAAGATTGTAGATATTTGCTTTGTTTGTTGGTGTAACACTTTTTAATATACATATCGACTAACTTAAGTGTAGAAAAACAATGATCAATGTGACCAAAGAGAGGATTTCTTTTAAGTCCATCATCTGCATTCCATTGTCTTCTATATTATAATAGATGGTGAAAATGATTATTAAGGGAACAACTTTAATAGAGTTGTTATTTCTCATTTTATCGATCTAACAATTTTATTATTTTCATGGAGTAGTTATTGCATTTAGAATTGGCAATGGATGACATTTAGTTGCGCATCATTTTTACCATTCTAGATTTACAGGATTGCAATCGGCTGTCTCAAAATTGCAAATGGATGTTAGGTCGTGCTGGATCTTGTAAAATACCGGAATCTTTAAGCTTTTCAATAGGATGTGAAAACGTGAAGATTTTAAAAGACTTTATTGAACTATTTAGTGCTGGTAATGGATGCTGTATGTAGCTTTAGCATTGTCAATTGGTGGATTTGACACGCTAGATTTGCCGGGCGGCATCAAAGTCGGTAAATCACCGCTCGTGTCAAGATACTTGGAGGAGAATTAGTCGGAGTCGGTCCGACGAGGAGGTTTCGCAGGGCCGGCGATGTCGGGTCGGCAGACTGTGGAAGGCGGTCAGATTTTTCTGCATACCGGGGGCGTATCGTGACCCGGTGCCGATCTCGGCGTGACTCACCCCACCGCGAGGCAGGAAGGTTGGTCGCCGCCGGTACAAGGATCCGAAAGCTCAAGAAGGATAGAGCGAGTCCTGGAGGGGGTAGGTAACGTCTGGAGGTCGCCCGATGTTCGTCCTTCTCCCCCCCACGTCCAGACCGAGCCGAGCCGCCCCAGCCTTCTCAGCGCCGAGGTCTCGCCTGTCCTTGGCGAGGCAACTCTGACGTAACTCGCTCCCCCGAGACGGCGCAACCTAGAACCATTGTCTCCTGCCCTCCTTTTCAACTACATCTCCCGTGTCGTCCTGTTCCGACTATAATAGTTACCTGCCGACTTACATCTCTGCCTGCGACACCTTATAGCGCGCCGCCTCTTCCAGTCATCATATGCATCCACAATTCGCCTTTGCAAATCTATGTAATTGTGTCTTGATAGGCAAAAGAAGAAGAAATAATACCCGATATTAGCAACAATTTCCTTCTTATTTTCACAGAGCATTACCACAAACTAAGAAAAACTAATCCCTCTTAAACAACTTTCCAAGTCTTGTTTTCCTTCTAATTCTGAGCTGCGACTTAAAATGAAAGTACGATATTACTTTTTGTCTATTTCCAAAACTATTTCAAACCGTCCAATCATTAGAAAAACAAAAAAAATAAAATAAAACAGCTGTCCTATATTTTAAAGAAAAGCATTTAAGGATGTGGTAATAATAACTGTTTCAATCAATTTCTAAAATGAGACCAAAAAGATATTATTTCTTGGACAAAAATATCTGCTATACAACCTCTTTTGTTTTTCAAATTCATTTCTCGGGCTTATTATACTTCAAAAGAGTTATATTAAAGGTTTTTAAAAATATGACATTCAATAAGTTTATGATAGGATTAAAACACTAAATACTTAAACGTTCGAGCCCTCCCAGAGTCTTTGTTTTTGTTCCCGTTAATTTGCTCATCAAAATAAGAAGAAACGGTAACACGATTCATGTCGTGGGGGCAACATCCTCAAATCGTTTTCTGTATCAAACTTATATGTAACAAAAAAAGTAGTTCAAAGTGTCGACCATTTTTTACATTTTTTTGCCCCTAGAATTATAGAAAACCAGGTCCTATTCCAGGTTATTGCAAAGCGTCACGCACCATTACGTGATTTACGCATTGTTATTTTGACGTAGTGATTAGTACCAAATAACATGTAAGAATATTTTGGTATCGCTATCATATGACTCGGTGAAAGGACAAATGCGTATACAGTATACAATCGATATATTTACATACTTAATTTGTACTATAGCGTTACTTTATATATCAAATTAAAAATCCATTGTTTGACTGACTCATCATGTCATTTTTGAACTTATATTCATGAAATGTAGGTAGGAAATCTTTTGCGATCCGCCATCTTGATTCAAGGTGACTGCCATTTATAAGCTAAATTTGACATGACAATATCTCTAGAACCAATTGCACTAAAATCTTGAAATTTTTAATTTAACTTTCTTTCATATAGCGTTAACAATTTCAGTAAAAGGGTTATTCAATCGGCCATTTTGATTCAAAATGTCTACGCAATTTCTATAATTATATTGATGCCTGACAAAATGAGGTTTTCTAGAATTCAATACCTAAAGAAGAAAAAAAGGGGCAAAGTAAAGTAAATGGGGAATTCTGCCCACACACACATTTACGCTCTTCACAGGTTTACGCCTCTTGAACTCACAAATATCTCATAATATATATATATATATATATATATATATATATATATATAATATATATATATATATATATATATATATATATATATATATATATATATATATATATATATATATATATATATATATATATATATATATATATACATATACATATACATATATAATATAAATAATTACATGCGGATAGATTCGTAGGATAATTTTTATACTGATAATATTACATTATAGCTAATACAATATCTTTGGTAGTCTTTCACGTTACAAAGATCTAGCAGGAGAAGAACGGGAATAGTGTTTCACATTCCTGAACTTAGTTCGGATCATAACGGTTTGTATGATAATGCTCACGCTGGTTAATAGTAATCTCTCCAATATAATATTATAACATCGCCTCTTCATTATTTTTAAATTTAATATCCAAAGAATATCGTGTTTCAATGCTCACAAAACATTTGAGTGTGCTTCTATCAGTCCGTTTTCAAGTAATTTATATGTTTATATTTTGATCAACCTTTAGGATCTTATTTCATATAATCACATGACCCTAATAAGTTAAAATTTTCGATTGTCGTAAGCTAGTTAAACTAGAAATGTCAACATACCAGCTTTATTTTTTCATTACGTTATATTACCAAATAGTTGGTTGTTTTTACTGAGATTTTATGGTACCACTTCATAATTATGACTAGAGAGGTTAAAAAAGAAACACAACAATATTGTCACTACAATTTTTTTTTTTATAAAACCTTACACACAACTAGGCACAATTCTCGGCAGCGTCAAACAACCAATCGAAACTAAATATAAATGTGGAGTATATAAACTGATATGTGTGACCTCTAAAGGTGTATACGTAGGACAATCCGGTAGAAAAATAAGTACACGTATAAATCACAGCAGAGCACTATTAAATCTTGGCAGAAAATATCGAATGATTGACATCAAAAACATGTTAACGTATCTAGTTTTGCCAATCATGTTCAAGAAACCGATCATACTTTTGATATTAATAATTATGAACTTTTACACTCATGCCAAAAAAAATAGGAAATTGGACCTCCTAGAAAACTTAGAAATTCAAAGAGCTATCCAAGATACAACTGTAGAATGTTTTAATGAAAAATCCAATCTTAATAACTCTGATCTTGTAAAACCTATAAAAAAATATATATTTTTAAAATAATGTCTATTAGTTGTAAACAATTTTAATTATTGTAATATAAGGATTTATTGTTTAGTTTTAAGAAGTTGAAAACCAAATGTTTACCTGAATAACACCTTTATTGGGTTCCGACTTGGATCTCAACTCCATATCCCTTGCCTTTTTCCTTCCGTAATCCTCTACCCACTCCACCCTAGTCTAACTCCCCTTGCACTGTTAGTTTACCTTAAAATTTGTAAAATAGTTAGCTTAGTACAGCATTTACTCTTACTAAGTTAACACGCATACTGAAGATGACATGTAAATGTAAGTCGAAACGCGTCTTTTAATTCTAAAAAATTGTGGTGACAATATTGTTGTTTCTTTTAACCTCTCTAGTCATAATTATATTACCACATTTATTTATTACTATGTTGAAAACGACTATCATGCCTATCATTAATACATACTTGACACATGCCACTTGCCTATTAATATACTATAATATAATTATTATTTAACTTTCATTATTTACAGTCCACCCGTCAGCCCTACTACTTTGGACTGGTACTCTGGTACTTTCTGATTCTTTATTCTTTGGTACCAGCATCCAATAGATTAACTATCTAAGTATAATGAGCCAAAGCTACAATTATTTAACACAAGACTACTGAGATTTTTTAAAAAGAAAAAATCCAAAAACAATGATGAAGCTATTCGCTTCTTAATATGGCATACCAAGGAGCCCTGCAACTATCTAGTTTTTATCACCGTATTCATGCAAAATAGTTATCTTTAGTAATTTTAAGAAATGGATACGTTTATCTATGAAATGCTGAATATTAGATCGCATCGTTGTAAAGGCACCCTTAATATGGCATAGGTCGTATTTAGGAATATTTCATATGCCATAATAGTATGCCATAGTAGCTTGACGTCTTTGTATCCAAAAGTCAATGAGAGTCGTTTTGATAAAAACTTCCTTGATATCTGAATCACAATTTAACTCCAATATTTGCTGCTTTCAGCCATAGAAAACAATGCTGGGATTACTATATTCTTGATGTCAGCAAACGGGTTTTTAATCCTGTAAATACACTCCTAACAATCGCAAAGATTTATGCGGCGCGTACCACTGGACACGATTCCGCGTACCACAGTTTGGGAACCTCTGGTTTAGAGCACATAAAAAATTGCCAAAACTGGCCAAATAAAAAGTTTAGTCCAGCTTGAACAGCAGATTACCACGTCAACTTAATCAAAATCATCAGCCCAAATCATGTCCAAATCGCCCAAATCGTCAGCCTAATCATGTTTTATTCGTTGGGGGTGCATTTTAATCTTTATTTAAAATAAATAATATTTATGATGATTTGATTGATTTGTCTAAATAACAAATTTATACCTATGTAATCAAATGTAATTGATTGGTTGATGAGTGGACCAATCAGAAAACTATACTTTTCCCGGCGTTCTTTCCAACCATTTATTATTAGATAGTTAACTATAAATGATAAGTTAATTATAGACACACACACACTATATATATATATATATATATATATATATATATATATATATATATATATATATATATATATATATATATATATATATATATATATTTAGTTATTACAACCATTAATTATGAGAATTAGTTAGTTTAATGAATGAATCGGTGATTGACTCATGTTTTGTATATATATTTTTACATATTCTTTCTAATTTAGTTATTGTTAGAGTAAAAAGGTAGGTTTTTTTTCTTATAGATGAGACTGGATGTGTGAAGTGAATGCGTGTGCTGTCAGTCTGTGCGTGCATGTCAGTCAGTCTTGCATGTTGATTTCATTAACACGACTTCCTGTCAGTCCGTCTGTAAAGTATTTTTAAGTTAAAAAGTGTCTAACTAACTTTTCAATCTTACTTTATAACGTTATTTTTTAAATAAAATTAAAATACAGCGAAACCAATTTTTTACTTTTCTTTACCAAAAGGAAAAGTGTTTTTTACCGTAATAAATCAGAAATTGAGATTTTAACGTAGTTATCCGTTTTGGGTGTTTAGATGGATGTCTGTCTGTAGGTCTATCTGTGTCATGCATATGCATAACTACTCCCTAAGTCAGCTAGAGTTAAAAAAAAAAAAAAAAAAAAAAAAAATACGTGTAGTGTCGCGGGA
Source organism: Gerris lacustris (assembly GCA_951217055.1). Classification (NCBI taxonomy): domain Eukaryota; kingdom Metazoa; phylum Arthropoda; class Insecta; order Hemiptera; family Gerridae; genus Gerris; species Gerris lacustris. The sequence goes on from OX578283.1 coordinate 13,451,908, forward strand.
CACCCGGTAGGAACGATGTTCCTTACATTTTTCATTAAATATAAATTATAAAATCACAGTGCTAAGTACGTATACATTGAACTACTTATACTTGGCGGAGTTAGAAAAGAGACAAAATTATAAGTAACGAACTGTTTGTACCTAGCAGAGTTAAGGCAAAATTAAAAGAAAATCATTATTTGTATAATTAAAGCAAGCGTCTTACTATAAATATATATTAAATATAAGAAAAAAGTTGATCATGATGAGTTTATAGTGAAAGAGTATGTTTGTTAAAGGAGTTTGGATTGAAATAGGACTGTTTTCTACCTACCCGGCCTATTAATTTAAAATATTATAAAATATATCTCTTCCCTACTCTACAGCTTCTGCTTGTATCAGGGTGAAATTTTACATGATTATATTTTTCTAAATACAAAACAAAGTGACATTTTTGACATATATAACAAAAATAATCAAAACAAGTCAAGTAACAGGCTTCCTTGATAACAATTTTTCCCGTCTTTTAAAGCTTACGTTTACGCGAGCGTTGCGCGTGAACGCTTGGGCGGATAACGTTTTCCGACGAACTTAGCCTGGGCATTGGTAAAATGAACATGTGTACCAAATTTCATCTAACTCGATGAGCTTTTACTCAAGTTATCGTCATCTGAAGATTTCGTGACGGATTTTGGGTGACGGTGATTTTGGTCGTTTTTTCGGATTCACTCCCGGGCTCCAGAACGTGCCATAAGGAACTTCGTTCCAAAAAAAAATCGGTCCAAGGCAACTCAGACTAACTTTCTCATAATCTCGGTCCGAGATCCCAGAAAACGTGAATATATTGTTATCTATACAGACGGATACGCGTGTCGATCCGCGCTGTGACTATGATTTCACCTTAGGAGGGTTACAATTATAGAACCTTCCTAGTGAAGTGAGAATCCCACCCAGTTCTGCAGTCTACTTCAATCATCCTTTTAAACTATAAACTCATCATGATTAACTATTAATTTGCTTAATATTAAATATTCATTGCATTAAGCTCGCTTCAACAATAAACCTAAAGCCTTGTCCAGACTGCCGAACCGAATAGAGGAAATGAGCCGAGCATTGGTGTCTGCGCATGCCCAGTCTAAAGAGCGCCTGCGCATCTCACTCTGGGCATGCGCAGAGATCAATGTTCGGCTCGTTTCCTCTGTTCGGTTAGGCAGTCTGGACGAGGCTAAGCGATGCTTAGTTATTGTATATTATTTAAAATAAATTCAACAGGTGGTTGTTTACTTTTTGTTTTCGATTTTCAACAAAATCAAATTTATTTTCATCAATATCTCCGAAGCTAGATTTTTCCAGGGAAAATGGCTCATATTGTTAGATTCGTATTTAAATAGACTACATTTTAGAATTTTTCGCTGAACTACAGTATATGCGGCCCCTTCTGATAACATGTTATCTCACTATCGACCTCTTTCAAGACTTTATATATCGATATATCTTGTCCGTTAAACTCTTTTATACTTCGATTTGAACCTCTGCCTGGTCTATATGCAGGAGGGTTGTTTTTCTTCAGAAAATGAGGTGATTGAAAATTCTAGGGCTAAAATAAATAAGGTACTATTAAGAAAAAGGGATGTTTAGTCTAATTTACATTGGGACAAAGGAATATCACACTTTTATATATAAAAGTGTGATATTCCTTTGTCATTTGTCCCAATGCACATTTGACTAAATATCCCTTTATCGTAGTAGTTATTTACTCGAAGTGGGTCAGATACGATATAATTACCAAAAAATTAAATTGAAACACAAATCAACACTTTTTTGTTAAAAAGTGTAAAATTGATCAATATATCGAAATATGGCGTCATTATAACAATCGATAGTACCGATTTGCGATATCTAGTAGGGGCCGCATAAACTGTAGTTCTAACGATTTCTTTTATTAAAATCGTCGGACCGTTTTCGAGAAATATTTTTTTTTCACGATTTTTCAGTTTTTGGGTGGTTGCACCACCACATTTTGGGCTATAATTCATTTCTCGATTTCGCCTCGGGGTATGATTTTTCCGAACATGTATGTCAAAATTCGTCAAAATCGGCCCTGTAGTTTAGGCTCCCCGCGTCTCCACAGACGACAGGCATTTCTTAAAAACCACTTATTTGGACTCAGGGACCTCAAAACGTGTAAATCTATCAAAATCTCAAATTCGAATTTTCGAGTCATCACTACACTTTACCCCCCTTATAAAGAAATAGAAGGGAGTAACAATCTAAAGAAGGTGTACGGAATGTTCTCCTTTTGACTGCTCTTTCCATATAAAATCACAAGTGTGATATTCCTTTGTCCCAAAGCACATTGGACTAAACAACATAGTCATTTAAACAATGGCATGTAATAATAATTACATATATTCTAAAAAAAACATAGGGGAGTAACAATCTAAAGAAGTACCGAAAACTGCCCTGTCCAGCGCTGCATCTAAATGTGCGTCTGCCTTATAATGTATAAGTACTATGTTATTTATATATTTTTGTATACGATTTTTACCGTGAAGATCTTTAAAAGAATTTCTGAATTTGAGAAACCCTAAACAATTCATCGACAAATTTTAAATGACGAATGATTCTATAGTAACGAGATGGATACATTGTTTCAATGAGGAAAGAATGACAGTCCACCATCATTGGAAAACGATGGTTTGGTTCTTGATATTGAACAGAATGTTTTGAAATACCTTGAAACTGCACCTATAAAATATAGATAGTACATATTTTACAAGTATGATGATACCACCTTCTACCTTCAAATTATAGACTATATTGATTGTAAAATTTAATAACTTTTACTTAATTATTAATGTCCTGAAATTTATATATGTTTTATATTGTTAGGAGTAGTAGAAGTTCCCTTATCGTGAACACTTAGTAAACATCAACTATGACCGATAACACGTGACATGATAGCTAGTGAAGGCTGGAAGGATGATAAAGCAGTATTGCCATGATTCGCTCTGGTAAGTTGAATCACAGAAAAATGTCATTCTTCCAAGACATTTCGCTGGAACAAGTTTTAAAGGCATGACTTTCCAAGGTACGCAGCTAGTCTGATGAACCGAGACTTCGAAAACTACGTTTACCTATACTTGTTGGGTGTCAAAGATCGTAAAACGCAGTTATCACATCATGGTTGGAATCGAAGGTGGTATCTTTCTATGAAGAGAGGATACCAGAGGATAAATATACCTCACCGACGCAAATAATTTCCACCGTTGATTAAATATGGCCAGGTCCTAATTTTAGGTATTTTGTGTCCTGGGCAATGATCTTATAAGCGCCCTAATTTTTGGCCTGGGGGGGGGGAGGGGTAGTAAAATCTAAAATTTAATTGATCTCTACTCTTCTCTTCGAGCTAGATTGGCGCCCCTCTAAAACTGGCGACCTAGCCAAATGTCCAGTCGGCCCAGTGGCGTAGCTAGACCATTGGGGGCCCCCCCGCGAGAAATTTTTGGGGGCCCCTCCTCGCCTAAAAAACTGATGAGCAAAAAAAAAAAAAAAACCCTTGCATTCAGGATTGGGGCCCCCCTCGACGTTGGTAAAAGGATAGTAATTCCAGTTATTTCTGGATGTGGGGACCCCCTGACGCTGGGGGCCCGCGCGGGCCCATAGTTACGCCACTGAGTCTGCCCATTGGTACATCTGGGCCTGGATATGTGTGAAATTAAGAGGCCAAATAGTGTACGTTATGAACTTGTGTGTACGTCTGAAGGACCAGATGAGATTTTGTTGTACAACTAAGAACTAAGTTAAACACCTTACTCATCAACTAAAAACAGGTTTCACAAAAATGGAAATACATTTATCAATGGACAGTATTTCCCAACAAAAATATACATAAATTATAAATATAGATCTTCAAATCTTAGGATCGTTACAAACTAATGTTTGTATCAAAGTTCTTCAACACGCCTATATACAGTACAACAGGTTTGTAATTGTTATTTGTGCAACTAGTGCGCCAAGTGTCACTTTGCTACACTCGAGAGAAATATTTACGCACGAGCCTCAGGCGAGGGCGGAAAGATTTATTTTTTTGCCTGATTCAGCAAACCTGACCAAGCGCTGTTATTAGTTTTCATCATAACACTTACTCATCACATTTGCTTCTTTTTTTTGAGATTGTCTATCTTTACTTTTTTATTTTTATATTTTAACATTTTTATATTTGATATATAGTGTTTAAATCATGTAGTTAGTTAAGAAATAATTATTAGTTGTCATTATTATTATTATTATAATTTGAATTATTTAATCTTGGTTTAGATTTAATTTCTTTATGTTCGTAAGTTGGAACACTGGAGTGCGGTAAAGTAAAATGAGTGCTGTAAAGTAGTAAGTGCAGGAATCTGCTGTTTTGCGTACTATTTTGAGTGCGATAACAACCACTTTATCGGTCAACTGTAGGTACTGTAACTAAATAATATTGTCACCCCCACAAAAAAAAAAAACACGTTCTTAAAAGATGAGTTGGTTGCAAGACCAGCCCTCACAAGGTGAAATTATTTGGACAACCGAGCCAAGTTGAATATCAAATCGCATCGTTTATGAGGTTATTTATCTAAGTCAAACTCTATGGCCGAAAAATACTAGGCTGGAGAAATGTCATTCGTTATTTTTATTATGGTTTTTTCGATATTATATTTCGTAAATAGACAATGGGACCACAAGGAACAGACTTGTTATATTTCTTATCAGACCGGATGTTCTAAAAACCACTCTTGTTCTTATCAACCTTTTTTTTATTATTATAAAGTGATAACAAGTAGGGGGGTAAGGTCTAGTAACCCCCTTTTCTATCGACAGAGTTATTAACTAAAATAACACCCTATAATTTACTAAAAAAAAAAATAACTAGTCACTAAAATAAACGAGGAAATAAACAATCATAAAAATATCAACAACAAAAATCTTATTGAACAACAAAAGAGCCAGTGTTGCCATAAACAAAACTTTATTGTTCATAATTTAATTTGTTGTGATGCGACACTGGTTCCGGAGTGTATAGAAGTAGTTTTGATATAAAACAAAATAATATACAGTGCTGCTACGAGAGTAAAAGAAATAATAATAGAGATACTATTTCATTTATCATGGGTACTTAATTTTACTTAATCATGTGGTTGATGATTTAACGAAGTTATTTTTAGTTTATACGAGACAGGAGGTAAATAAATATTAAGCAGGTCAAAAACGTTGTGGTATACTTGAGAAGTAAACCTGTACAGGTAAACCCGAGAGTGTGTGCTATCATAACTGTGCAGTTATGTCTAAAATGAGACATAACATGCAGTTCATACAGTTATGACTGTATGAACTGCATACAGCAGTCGCACTGCAGTTATGTAGAGCCGGCCATTCACATTGCGGTATACCTGACAGGTAAACCTGTTCAGGTGAACCGGAGTGAGTGCACCATCATATCTGTGCAGTTAGGTCTTAACTAGATAGAGCCGGCCATAAACGTTGCGGTATACCTGACAGGTAAACCTGTACAGGTGGACTGGAGCGAGTGCACCTTCATAAGTGTATCAGTTATAGTTATAACATAATTTGAAAGCAAGCACGCTCCGGTTTACCTTTCAGGTATACCTCAACGTGTATGGCCAGCTTAGCACACACTACCTGCACCGGTTTACCTGTCAGGTATACCTCAACGTGTATGGCCATCTTCCCGGTGCCCCATCCGTCCGTTGGCCTGCCAATTTCCCACCATAGGCAAGCTTATTTTTTGCCTAGAAAAACTGAAACAACTTTTACGACAATTTTGCATCATAGAATTATTGAAACGTAGAAAGCTTCTTCGCTAGCACTGACAAACTGGTAAATTGTACCTTTAAAACCCTGAAATGCTAATGGTAGTCGGAATCGACGAGCACAGTTTGAACCTTAACCTTTTACGCTCGTATGCGATGGTGATGGGTGCCCCATCCTTCTGCAGTGCTTGCACTGGTTAGTAACACACCTTCCCGGACCAGGCCCCCCGCTCAATGTCCACCCAGCATTGTTTAAACAAGTGGGAAGCTCCTCGAAAGAGTGGCGCCACCAGGTTTCGGCCTGGAAACCATGACGATGACAATCCTGGTTGTAATACAACTAGGAGGGGAGTCATGGTTGACGACCATATCTTCACACTAGTGCATGAAGATTTCGGTCCCTAACCCGGGTTTGATGAATGGGCCCACCTAAGTGGATTGCATCTTCAGGTGTAAAAGCCCCCTGGGAAAAAAAAAAAAAAAAAAAAAAAAAGTAGCGGTAGTAGTTCTTTTGAGCATACACTCGTTTTCTGGCAAATTCCCGTCAAAGCTACTTCGTCGATCCGACTAATGTTTAGTAATAAACGTAGGGAATTAATTGTTCGTCGAATGAGCCTATAGCCTGGGAAACTGGGCCTGGGGTAAGGGCAAGGGACAATAGGCCTAGGGGTAAGGGGCAGTGGGCCAAGGTAATTGGCCTTGGGCCAGAGACCAGTGGCCGATAATCTGGTGCCTGGAGCACTTAGCAAAGGGCCTAGGGCTTTTGGCCTGGGGCATGGGACCTGGTGTATTAATGTTCACTCAATTTCAGATTCCTCTGAGGTTCTTACTAAGTTATTTGTCATTAAATGTTTGTATATCTCACTTAAAGATTTAATAATGAGTTCTTAATAGTTTTCTCTTTAAAAAAGTGTAGTTTCAACCCAAAAAATCTATTTTCTGCATATGTTAGTCGAATCGACAAAGGTTTAGTAATACCAGCCATCCAATTACCATTAGCATTTAAGGTTTAAAACAATAAATAAACCTTTTTTTCATAGTATCTAACAAGGTGAAGCTAATGTATAGTAGAAAACATTAATTTTACTGCTGATACCTAAAACATTTATCAAAGAGGTATGGCATTTTTTCCTGCTATTTATCTATCCATGTGACCAATTCGTCCAATAAGACGATCCAAGATCCTCAGCACTTTAGTAAGAGGTGGTTCGAGGTGGTTAGAGGTGGCTAGAGGTGGTTTAAGATGGTTAGAGGTAGTTAGTGGTGGTTAGAGGTGTTTAGAGGTAGTTAGAGTTAGTTAGAGGTGGTTAGAGGCTGTTAGAGGAAGTTAGAGGTGGTTAGAGGTAGTTGAATGTGGTTAGAGGCTGTTAGAGGTAGTTAGAGGTGGTTAGAGGTAGTTGCAGGTGGTTAGAGGCTGTTAGCGGTAGTTAGAGGTGGTCAGAGGTAGTTGAAGGTGGTTAGTGGCTGTTAGAGGAAGTTAGAGGTAGTTAGAGGTAGTTGAATGTGGTTAGAGGCTGTTAGAGGTAGTTGAAGGTGGTTAGAGGCCGTTAGCGGTAGTTAGAGGTGGTCAGAGGTAGTTGAAGGTGGTTAGTGGCTGTTAGAGGAAGTTAGAGGTGGTTAGAGGTAGTTGAATGTGGTTAGAGGCTGTCAGAGGTAGTTGAAGGTGGTTAGTGGCTGTTAGAGGTGGTTAGAGGTAGTTGGAGGTGGTTAGAGGCTGTTAGAGGTAGTTAGAGGTGATCAGAGGTAGTTAGAGGTAGTTAGTGGTAGTTAGAGGTGGTTAGAGGTAGTTGGAGGTGGTTAGAGGTAGTTGGAGGGGGTTAGAGGCTGTTAGAGGTAGTTAGAGGTGGTTGGAGGTGGTTAGAGATGGTTAAAGGTAAATTTCACAGTTTTATCTCAATTTTAGGACCGCGCGTTCCCCAGGGTTAATAGTTATTTAGACAAAGGAACATAATATGTTCCTTTGTCTATAACTTTTATAGAGAGTAGTAACTATTAAAGAGAGTCTATATATTATAGAGAGTAGTACATATTCCTTAGTGTAAATTACTATTAAAACAAAGGGATATTTGGTCCAATGAACCTTGGGTCAAAGGAATATCACACTTGTGTTTATAAATGTGATAATATTCCTTAGTCTAATTAACTGTTAAGACAAATAAATATTAAATATACGCTAAGAAAACTGGAGAATTCATTGTCCTTCATTTATTTGTATAAGGTTCAGTCTTACACGTGATAAGGATAAGACTCGATTTTAGTAGATATGGATGAGAATAGCTTAATAAAACTACCCCAGGAGTCTCAATGCCTTTGGCAGACAAACTTTGAGACTTTTGTAGGGCAAACTATTGTATGGAACCAAGGGGGATGCTAAAGTAAATAAATGCCCATTATTGCATATAACATGTAAAACTGATGTAGTTGTAATATTCAATAAAAGTCAAAGATAAAAGAAACATTTACCTAATAAAACAAACTGCAGAAATTTTATTTCGAATTCATTCTCTATGTGTTTTACTGTATTAAAATGTATAAATATTTGAAAACCTAAACATTCATTTGTTTTAAGAATTAGGCGAAGGTGGCGCCACAGAATAAAACATTTTGTGATAACTTGACTACTCTCTTATCAAACACAATAGCAGTAAGTAATCAATCAATTGTGTACTGATAACAACTATCAGGGTTGTAAAGGTTACATGATAAGATATTTGACGTTGAATAACAGATTATAATTAATAAAAAACATATTATTGAACTTTCTTATTGTTATAGCAGTGGCGTGTCTAATGAATCCGGCGAATTCTTTAAAAATCAACTTAATTGAACGTTTCATTAGAGCCCTTAGGCAAAAGAGAGGACCTTTATAATGTCCTGCAGTAGTCTGTCTAGTCCAGGAGATTGCGTGCAAAAAAGTATCAGACTAACATCAAGCTAGAATTTTGTATATAAGCTAATATTTTAGTATCTTAAAGAATATGCAGTCAGCTAAGTTCGTCAGGGGGACATAGATTGGCAATGGGTTTAAAAAAAAAAGTAAAAACGGTGGAGAGTGGCCATATCGCACACCATTATGGTGGACAGTGTGATTCTCATGATCCTGAGTACAAAATTAGTTAGTAGACCGAGAATCAAGTTGTTAGTTTTCACTTAATAGGTGACCACTTTGATTTGGAGTAATATTTGAATAACTAACCTATTAAGCGACGAACTACCAACAACTTGAATTTCGGTCTACTAACTAATCAGGATCATGAAAATTACATTGTCCACACAAATTGATAGGATAAGGCAACACTCCAGCCTATGGATATTTTAACAGCCTATGGTCAATGGTCAAGCTATGTGCCGCAGCAAACTTAGCCGACCACATAAGTGTGAAAGGTCACCAAATGATTAACTTAAGGACAAAATTTTAGGTTAATGTTAAGCATACACTTTTTTGCACGCTATCTCCTGGACTAGTCGTTAACTCAAATTTTCTAATAACTATAACTTCTTGTAAACGGTTATCGCAGTGGTTTCATTACGTTCAGACGATAAAATGCACTTAAAACATATGCTTGACAAATTTATTATTAGCTGTTTTAGAATGTTGGTATAATGTTGATGTGGAATGTTGGTTAATATTGGGCTGTTACACTTTGTAGATGTTCCACAAAAATTTTGGTACTAACGTAAAGACATTTTAAATTATTAAAGTAGTTTAATTTATGATTGTTAGCTGTTTTGACTGTGATTTTATGGAACTGCTTTATAATTATGACTAGATAGGTTAATAGAAAGTAATACAAAAATATTGCCACCACAAATTATAATTATGACTAGATAGGTTAATAGAAAGTAATACAAAAATATTGCCACCACAAATTATAATTATGACTAGAAAGATTAATAGAAAGTAACACAACAATATTGTCACCACACTTTATAATTATGACTAGAGAGATTAATAGAAAGTAACACAACAATATTGTCACCACACTTTATAATTATGACTAGAGAGATTAGTAGAAAGTATCACAACAATATTGCAACACTTTATAATTATGACTAGATAGGTTAATAGAAAGTAATACAACAATATTGCCACCACACTTTATAATTATGACTAGAGAGATTAGTAGAAAGTATCACAACAATATTGCAACACTTTATAATTATGGCTAGAGAAATTAGTAGAAAGTAACACAACAATATTGTCACCACACTTTATAATTATGACTAGAGAGATTAGTAGAAAGTATCACAACAATATTGCAACACTTTATAATTATGACTAGATAGGTTAATAGAAAGTAATACAACAATATTGCCACCACACTTTATAATTATGACTAGAGAGATTAGTAGAAAGTATCACAACAATATTGCAACACTTTATAATTATGGCTAGAGAGATTAGTAGAAAGTAACACAACAATATTGCAACACTTTATAATTATGACTAGAGAGATTAATAGAAAGTAACACAACAATATTGTCACCACACTTTATAATTATGACTAGAGAGATTAATAGAAAGTAACACAACAATATTGTCACCACACTTTATACTTATGACTAGATAGGTTAATAGAAAGTAACATAACAATAATGCCACAATAATTTTAAAAAATTGTGGTGGCAATTTTAAAAAATTGTGGTGGCAATTTTAAAAAATTGTGGTGGCAATTTTATAAAATTGTGGTGGCAATTTTAAAAAATTGTGGTGGCAATTTTATAAAATTGTGGTGGCAATTTTAAAAAATTGTGGTGGCAATTTTATAAAATTGTGGTGGCAATATTGTTGTATACTTTATATAACCTTCTGAATTAACCTCTTAAGTCACCATTAAAAAGTTAATTTACCTAAACAAAGATTTTCTAGTATTACTAAATTGAGGTTCATTTCAGAAAGATCATTCATAACACTTCAAGGGTTCTTAACTTGCTCTTCTTTTTACTTTCTCATATAAAGAGAAAGTATTGTGATGGCGCGAAAATTCGATTTTGAGATTTTGATGGATTTACACGTTTTGAGGTCCCCTGAGTCCAAAAAAGTGGTTTTTAAAAAATGTCTGTCTGTCGTCTGTCTGTCGTCTGTCTGTCGTCTGTCTGTCGTCTGTCGTCTGTCTGTCGTCTGTGCAGACGCCTGGAGCCCAAACTACTGGGCCGATTTTGACGAAATTTGGCATACATGTTCAGAAAAATCATACCCCGAGGCGAAATCGAGCAATGAATTTTAGCTCTAAATTTGGGGGCGCTACCCCCCAAAAACTCTGAAAAAACATGAAAAAAAATTATTTCTCGAAAACGGTTCCGACGATTTTGATTAAAAAATTCTAAAATGTAGTCCGTTTGAATACGAATCCAACGATATAAGCCGTTTTCCCGGGAAAAATCTAGTTCCTGAGATATTAGCTTAAAACGCGGACGGAGAGAGCCCGGGTTCGATTCCCCGACCAGGAGAAGTTATTTTTATGATAAATTTTGATGAAATGTTCAATAATATTTAAATGTACATTTGAAAACTAATAAATGGAAACACTGGGCTAAGTAATTATAAACCCATATATGAGAAAGTTTGTCTGAGTTGTCTCGGACCGATTTTTTCTTTTTTGGTTGATGGCAAAAGATTTTTAAATAGTCTGCCAATTTTTATTTCGCTTATAAAACCCAATAGTTTCTAATTTATTATATTTCCCCACTATTTTTTTTATATCTGTCTTACATTAATGACAGTATTAATGTAGCAATATTAAAATGAACTCAGACGCTTGAAACTAATTTGTGATTATTTGAAGGCTACTTTCGACACACCATCTAAATTTCTTCAAAAGCAGATGAGTACTTTTGAAGATATCGATGATAATAAATGTATATTTGTGCGCATGTGTAGGAGAAAGAAATAAGCGTAGAAGGTTGGAACTTATATGAACAATGGACTAATAATTATGACCTACCATCCTAATTTCATTAATATTGGCCCATTAGTTTTTACGAGAAGTTTGCAAAAATTTAACGATAGACCGACAGATAGACACGGAATCGAAAATGTTCCCTGAGATGTCTGAAACGAATTTTGTCTTGGAATTTTTGAAATCGAAGACATACAAATTTTTTCTTTCTTCAGATAGGATCTCATGGCTTCCGTTATATTCGATAAGCTCAGAAGCAATATAGTTATAATTTCTTTCCTTCAATAAAGATGGATACAGTTTATTCCTATTTTCCTAATCGTATAGGAAATTCTTTTGCAACCTTGTTATTAAAGAGATCTTTGTTCAGAATATACTACCAAAATCTGTTTTACAAAGTAAAAAACCTTTCTTATAAAATAAAATTTCCTTTTTACTGTCCTAGTTGATCCAAAGATGTTTCTTAAGGTAAACGAATTCTCTCACTACCTTTTGTTTATAAAGACCTTTGTTGCTTATAAATCTAAAAATTTTCTTTTACTGTATTCGTTGGTGCAAAGATTTTTCTAAGGGTTATCCTACGTTTATTTTCAAATGTTTTTACATTCCAGAGTCTCAAAGAGATAATGTCTAAGAGATACCTTTTCTTTTCAAGTTGTTCCATTTCCCAGGGTCTTAAAGAGACAATGTATAATATTATTGTTAGGGTCCATAGCCAAAAGACGAGGACCCTAATAAATCCCTGGTCTTGTCTGTCCGTCCGTTTGTAACGCCTGATCTCCGAAACCGAAAGTACTCGAAACAAAGATTTAAAACTTTGCAGTTATGTAATGCGTAGTAACCCAATCACAGAAAAATTATAGGGGTGCTAAAAAAAATCATCCCCTAAAAGCTAGGGGTTGAAGTTTAAGGGTTGAAATGATTTTAACGGAAATGCTTCATGTGGGGGTGTTAAATGAAAGAGAAGGACACCCTTATTGCAAATATAATATTTGGTTTCGTTTTTGCCCCTAATCATCTTTGCACAGTGTCTCCTTGAGAAAATTTTAGATTTCGTGTCACCCCCCCCCCCCATTATTTTACCTTTTTCACTTTCTCATATAAAGAGAAAGCATTGTGATGGTGCAAAAATTGGATTTTGGGATTATGATGGATTTACAAGTTTTGAGGTCCCCTGAGTCAGAAAAAAGTGGTTTTTAAAAGTTTTTGTCGTCTGTCTGTGCAGATGCGTGGAACCTAATCTACTGGACCGATTTTGACGAAATTTTGCATACACATGTTCAGAAAAATCATACCCCCAGGCGGACTCAAGAAATGAATTTTACCTCTAAATTTGGGGGTGCTCCTGCTACCTCTCATCAAAATCGTAAAAAAAAAAATATATAAAAAACGGTTTTGACGATTTTGATTAAAATATTCTGAAATGTAGTCCATTTAAATAAAAATCTAACGATATGAGGCATTTCCAGGAAAATTCTAGGTCTTAAGAAAAAAGCTTTAAACGCGGATGGAGAGAGGCCGGGTTAGATTCCCCGCCGAGAAGAAGTTAACAAAATTCTAGGTTAATGTTATAATCAGCCACTTTTAAGCTATTTTAATTTCAATACCTTGTTAACCCTTTAAACGCCGCCCTAAAAAATAATTATTTTTTTGTTGATTTTTTTAGCAATTCGGCTTTCTTATTTTTTACTTATGAAATTTCAAAAAAAAAAAATTTAAAAAATTTAATTTTTCACCATTTTCTTTTATGTTCCATTTATGGAACAATGGCGGGACTTGGGTTACAAGAATTACACATTATTTAAAAAAACTATTTTTTAAGAGACCACCATAAATACAATAATTAATTACATATTTTATTTAATTTAATATTATTATTTAATATATTATTAGTTAGATTCTCTCCCTCTCTCTTTTCATAATAAAGCCCCCCCCCCCAAAAAAAAAAAAAAAAAATAAATAAATTTCATATAAACAAAAAATTGTAATTATCAACATGCTAATAAAACTACATACTATAAAAACAAATATCTCCCTAAACCATCCCCCCTCCAACTAAAATTTGTTTGATAAACTCATACAATTTCATATAAGCATTACTTTTGTTGAAAAAAAAATGTACTAAATAATTCAATTTAAATTCCATGATATGGAGGAAAGCACATTACATGTAGTCTCCTCTGACATTGGTGGCACTGAAATTTAGTGTTATTTTTACAAACTGCACATCTACCCTGACTAGCTTGAATGAGGTAATGACCATCGGTTTTTCTTCTTGCCTCAGGGATAGCGTTTTTGGGTCCTGATTTGGGACCATCCTTTCGCGGGCCACTCGTAGCAACGCCATAGCTATTTCTCTTCTAAGTGAGAAATGATCAACTACCATTGAAGTATTTTTATATCCCTCTTTGTGCAGAAGCCGAGCTGCAACAACAGCCATATTCAAACCGTTTGCAAACAAGTTCCACCACCATTTCTTAGATCTTAGTTGCGGGCGATAAGAACTTAGCATCCGATCTAATACATCAACTCCTCCCATTCCTTTATTGTAATCTCCAACAAGGCTAGGTTGGTCTACATCAATTCTTTTATTTTTCCCTCTTGAATATCTTTTAGCAGTTCTCATTGGTAAATGGGAAGCGTAATTTGACGCTATAGTCACCACAGCATTGTCGTTCCATCGACAAACATAAACTGAACCGTCACTCAAATAATCGAATTTCCCTCGGTCTCTCCTTTTTATATCTTTTTGAGATATGAGAGGGCATTTTGATATTCTCCCTTCTCTTACTGTTCCTGTTGCCTTGAAATTTTTCGTATAGAGATCTTGCAATAAATCATACGATGTAAAAAAATTGTCAAAGAAAACTTCTACTTGGCAAGGTTCTTCAATAACGGCAAGAAGATCGTTTACTACTCTTGTACCAAGTTGAGTCTGAGGAGCAGCGTCTGTTTTCTTACCGGCGTATATTTCCATATTATACGGGTAGCCATTTGATGAACAACGCATCCAGATCTTGAACTCAAATCTTATGGGTTTACCGCGAATAAACATTTTACATGAATGGTGACCATAGTAAGGGACCATTGATTCGTCGATTGACACTTGATCATGAAAAATGCCGAATTTCATAAATTGTTTTTTCAACTCGTCATAAAATGGTTGAATTTTTCCTAATTTGTCTCCTTGTTTTAGTTTGGAATTATCCATAAGGTGGAAATTCTTTTTTATATCTCTGAATTTTTTTCTATTCATTACTGAAGGAACTATTGGGACACAAACATCTTCCGCATTACTCTAGTAACTATCCTCCGTTGAAACATTGTGTAGTGTCCGTTACTTGGTCATTCTTAATATGTTTGAAACTAGTTCGTGTAATATGTATAATTATTTAATATTTACAACATTATAATTATGACATTGTTGACAAATACAAACTGACATATCAAATCTCCCCCCTGATTTACAACTTCACAATTTGGTCTATATGCCTTCTCCAAATTTCTCCATCTTCCATCATTATTCTGTAAATAACCGCGCCTTCTTGATTTATTACCTTCCCTTTTCTCCATTTGTTTCCAGTCCTATAGTCTCTAACTTGAACTTTGTCCCCCGGTTGGACACTTCTTTTCGCTTTTTGTTGAGCGAATTCATTTTCGTTTCTAGTCAAAAGGTCGATTCTTGTTTTTATATCTCGCCCAAACATCAGCTTATAAGCTGACTGTCCTGTCGCATTAGGTGCTTTCCTTATTTGCATTAGAAGCATTGCAATTTTCGTTTCAATGTTGCCTTGATCGTTTCCCATTGCTTTTAAATGATTTTTGATAGTTTGAACATTTCTTTCTGCTAATCCGTTTGATTTTGGGCAATACGGCGCTATTGTTCTATGTGCTATTCCATATGTTTGCATAAAATTTGTAAAGTCTTTTGCCGTAAATTGTGGTCCATTATCAGAAACAAGTGTTGTAGGTATGCCGAATGTAGAGAATAATTTTCTCAACTCCTTTATACACCAAAGGGACCCTGCATTTTTCGTTGGTATTACTTCTACCCATTTTGAGAATGAATCCACAACTATAAAATAAAAATATCCTTTTCTCGGCTCCGCAAAATCTACATGAATTCGCTGCCAGGGTCTGTCTGTCGGGTTCCACGGATGATCAGCTTCCTTGCTCGGCTCCTTTCTTTTTTCCTGACACTGCACACAGTTTTTAACTAACGCGTCAATATCTTGGTCAAGATTTCTCCAATAACAATGGCTTCGGGCTATCTGTTTCATTTTAACAACTCCTAAATGACCAATATGGAGTTCATTCAAAACCTCACTCTGTAGTATTTTTGGAATCACCACTCTACAGCCCTTGAATAAGCACCCGTTCTGAATTGTGTACTCATTATCATTCATCCCGAGCCTTCTCAACGTTTTACCTTCTGTTAAATATTGAGCAGCTGTTTTTAATTTGCTGTCTTTTCGAGTTTCTTCGGCTATTCTTGAACATGTAACTGGCATAGCTTCTATTTGACGTAACTGAAACCATTCACTGTCATCTTTATGACTTAAGTCATTTGGATTTTCCACTGGAAATCGTGACAAAAAATCTGCATTAGCGTTTTCTTTTGATGATCTGTATACAATTTTGTAGTCAAAGCCAGACAAAAAGTGAGCGTAGTTAAAGATTCTAGTTGCTGATATTGTAGGAAGGGTTGAATGCGGATTGAAAATAGAAATTAACGGTTTATGATCTGTTACCAGCGTGAACTTCCTGCCATAGCAGTACTGGAAGAATTTTTTAAGGCCCCAATATATCGCCGTTGCCTCCTTATCAATTTGACTGTAATTAGCTTCACTCCTTGTCAAGGTACGGGAGGCGTAAGCAATCGGTCTTTCTGTTCCGTCGTTCATCCTATGACTCAAGACTGCCCCTAACCCGACTGGTGAAGCGTCTGTTGCTAAAATCAACTCAAGTTTAGGATCATAATGCATTAGTGTATTGTCACTTGTAAGTTCTTTCTTAATTTGCTTAAAACTCTTCTCACATTCTTCCGTCCATTTGAATGGTACTTCTTTTCTCAAAAGTCTAGTTAGTGGATACAATTTTGATGCCAGGTCCGGTACAAATTTCATGTAATAATTTGCTAAACCTAAAAATGTTCTCAGTTCATTAATGTCTTGTGGTGATCTTGTATTTGTTACAGCTTTTATCTTTTCCTGTGACTTGTGCAATCCTTTCTCATCTACTATATGACCTAGGTATTCAATTCTTGTTTTAAAAAATTGACACTTATCCTTGTTTAGTCTTAAATTGTACTGCCTTAACTTCCGAAAGACTGCTTCTAATCTTTGTAACAATTCTTCATTGTTTACTCCTTGCACTATTATATCGTCGAAAAAGTAAGCAACTCCTGGCAAATCTTGTAGTACTTGATGCATGAATCTATTCCAAATAGAAGGGGCCACTTTAACTCCAAACATCAAGCGATTCACTTTATACGCCCCTTTATGTGTGCTTAATGTTTGCATTTTGGAACTTTCTTCATCTGTTAGCATATGCAAGTAGGCGTTACTTATATCAAGTGTGCAAAACACCTTTCCTCCTGTCATTTTAGCAAAGATATCTTCTATCATTGGAATGGGAAACACATCCTCCTTTATTACTTTATTGAGTGTCACTTTAAAATCGGCACAAATGCGTATGGCTCCTGTAGGTTTCATGACTGGTACTATTGGTGTGCCCCATTCGCTGAAATCTACTCTCGAAATGATCCCTTCTTTTTCCAGTCTGTCCAGTTCAGCTTCCACTTTTGTTTTTATGGCGAATGGGACTGGTCTCGCCTTCATAAAAATTGGTATTGTTCCATCCAAAAGTTGATATTTAGCTTGAAAATTGGGTATAGCACCAATTTCTTTTTTGAAAATGTCCTTATACATATCTAGAAGAGCGTTTAGGTCCTTCACCTTAGATTCTTGGATTTGCAACATTCTCAGGTCGTTTAAATTAAATTTGATTTCTCTTAACCAATTCCTTCCAAATATTGGATCTACCGCCTTATTGACTATGACCAATTTTCCAAAGAATACTTCCTCGTTGACTTGACATTGTACAAAAGTTATTCCATGTGGTATTATTTCTTCTCCAGTATAGGTACTTAACCTTATGTTCGTATTAAGTATTTTATTTTTTAATTTTAATTTGTTAAAATCTTCTCTTGAAATTGTACTCAAAGAGGCTCCCGTATCCAATTCCATGTTTATTTGTTGACCTTCAATTTTTACCGGAAGTATAAATTTGTCACTTCTTTTGTCTGAAATTAAATTTAATTCATGTGGATCATCGTAGTTTATATTATTCTCTTGATTCTCTAACTGCACTATTCTCTCTCTACTCCTTGAATCACCTGTACCTGAATTTCTGCAACACACTCTAGCTAAGTGCCCTTTCTTCCTACAAAAATTGCAAGTTTCATTTATATACTGGCATTGGAATGCTCTGTGCATTGTACTACCACATCTAAAACATTTACCCTTTAGTGCTTCAAAATGTGATCTTATTACCTCGTTCTGATTCTTATTTGGTCTGTTCATATTTAATTGTTTGTCTTGTAGATTATCGCTACTTTTTTCATTCCTTGAACTTGCTTTTCTCATTTGATTAACTTTTGTTTCCTCCTTATTTTCCCGGAAATTTCTACTTTCCTCCTTAGATTGTTCCATCACTTTAGCAAAATCAACCAGTTCCATAAAGTCCATATCTTTTCTTTCTTGTAGCAGTCTTTGTCTAGTATTTGTGTCTTGAAGTCCTCTTACAAACTGAATTTTAAGTAACAGTTCAGCTACCGATTTTTTGCAAGTGCAAAAAAAGTTACAGTGGGCTGTAAGTTTTTTCAGTTCTCCGGCAAATTGTAATACTGACTCTTGTTGTTCTTGAACTCGAGAAATAAATTTGTTTTGACAGGCCCAAACACTAGGTTTTGGCTCGATGTAACTTTTCATTATTTCGACTAATCCGTCATAGTCCTTATCAGTAGGTTTGTCTGGGGTGCATAAATCATAAAGAGATTGGTGTAATGTCGGTGGTAAAGCATGTAAAAATGTATGGACCTTTACTTTTTCATCGGTGATACCCCTTAAAAACATATAATTTTCTAATCGTAAAATAAAGTTTGTAAATGTTTCATCACCTTGGTATGGGTTAAATGTGATGACCGTGTTTGATGAAGAATTTTTCTCATTTGAATTTGCCCTTTGGTTGTTATTTATCCTCTCCCTAGAGTTACGCTTAATTTGATTCATTAATGATTGGATTTCAAAATATTTATTTTCTAATTCTTCCCTAAAATCATTTTCAACTGTTTCCACGATTAAATCAGTGGATAGTTCCTCAATTTGAACTTGCACCTCCAACCATCGTCTCCAGGAATCCTCAAGTGATTGCTCCCTAGCTAGCACCTCATCCATCGAGCGTGATTCATTTTTGAAGAAATTATAAATTCTCGTAATTTGTCCTTTACTTACCGCTCTGAACTTCTTCAGTTGTCTCAGCTGGGCTTCCCACTGAGCGTCCTGTTCCATATTTTCACTCGTCGCCATTAATATGTTTGAAACTAGTTCGTGTAATATGTATAATTATTTAATATTTACAACATTATAATTATGACATTGTTGACAAATACAAACTGACATATCAATTCTCTTCTGGGGGTAGTTGACAGATATTCACTTCGTCGTCTGACGAATCTGATAAATCTGAATCTCTCATGCTCATCAAATATTCTAGAGCTTCTTCGAAGGTTCGAAATGGTTTTTCCATAGTAAACTCACAACACAAATCAAAACTTCACTAATTATATCAGTTATAAGAATATAATATAACGAATTTTGAGAGCTAAAATAATAAAGACGTCAATACTATAACACTATAGGTTTTCAAGATCTTAAATGAATAGTATTCCTTTTTGCATACACTTAATGCTATAATAAGAGAACCGTTATGCACCCAGATTAAAAGGTGGAGGGAGGCGGTTAGAAGCTCATGGGGAATTTGTAAATTGAGCGGGACAGTTTGTTGAAAGGAAAGCGGCTTCTATTAGGAGATTATTTTCCTGTAAATATTTATAAGTTTTTGCAATTTTCCATGAAAGATTTATAGTTCTTTAAAAATAAAGGGTTTATCCCATTCAAAGCTTAGGTCAATCCCCATCCACAGGTAAGTAATCCCATTCCTTCATCCTTCCGCTTTTCATAATCCTATGTTACCAACCCGTTAAGAAGCATGCCCTATCAATATTTAGTACACAGATAAAGATCACAGTACTGCTGTAATACATTCAAAGTGAAATAAGTTTATAGTGAAAAAAAAAAAAAAATAAATAATAATAATAATCTACAAGAGTATAGATTTCAACTAATTCCCTAATTTTACCTGCCGGATTATTAAGAAAGATACTTAAAATACAAATAGTATAAAGTATTCTATTTAATACGTATAAAAATCAGGAAATCAATATTGTAGTATATAATTTTATTATAAAACAGATAAAGGTAGAGAAGGCAAGGAACAGTAAACTATACTTGTTCCATGCTTCACTGTGTGTCTACCTTACCCGCCATTGTTCCATTTATGGAACATGCTTTTTCACTTCAACCTCAGAAGTTCCTTGTTTATATTTGTTTATCAAAATTATTTTTTTACTGTTCTATTATAATCTCTAAGTATACAAAAAAATTAGGGACCCAATATATATTCGTGATATTTAGATAAAAAATAATATGTGTGGGAAGGTCAAAATCCTTAAAATTGCTAATTTTTAAAAAATTGTAAAAAATATTTAAAACCCTCAAATATGAAAAACAAAAATACCACTAGTTAAACAAGGATCATAAAAACAGTTACAATAGTCAAGTTTTCCAAAATATAATCAGTAAATAATTTTAAAAAAATGTTGAAGTGCATGTTCCATAAATGGAACAATGGCGGTTAAAAGGTTAACTCAGGGATTCTAATTATTATTTATTTATTTATTTTTTATTTTATTTTACTTTTTTTTTAAAAAAAAGAAACAATTATTATACCTCAGTCAAGGGTGAGGTGGGATTAAAAAAAAATAATAATAATTATAGAAACAGTAGATATATATATATTTATTTATTTTATTTTTTATTTGGGAGAGGTTTGCGGTCACTGTGGATTTTAGATTCAAGATGTACTGTTATTGTTGGCGCCTACTTAGTTAAAAATATTGGGGGCCATATTGGAAACTTGATACAACTGTTCCTCCCCCTTATGCTTTATCTAGACTTGAAATTTAATACACAGTTACACTCTATCCTCGATCTACTAAAGTTCGGCCATTTTTTAATATGTATTTTTTTTTTACATTTTAAAGCTACCATTTTGAAATGGCGTTACTTTTTTACTTTCTTATGCGTAGTATTTAGAAAGCATTGTGATGGCGAACTACATAATTCGATTGCATTTGACAGAATATTTAGAAAAATTATTATATTTAGAGAAATTAATTTTCGCTCTAAATTTAGGGCGCTGCCCTTTAAAAATCTTAGAAAAAAAATTCTTATAATCTTTTCAGACGATCTTGATTAAACGACTCATTTTTTTAGGGTCCATAGGGAAAACCATGACCCTTATATTTTCCTGCGTGTGACTATCTGTCCGTCCGTCTGTTGCCTGATCTCACGGCTACACCTTTCGTCCGATCACTTTGAAATTTGCAATATATGTGTATAGTACCTACCCACACATTTTAAAAATATAGCGACTTAAAAATAAATGAGGGTAAAAGCTTATGGGTTAAAAAATTATTGTTTTTTCTGGAGACCGTGTGGGGTATCATATGAAAGGGTACGTCGAGCTGATTACAAGAATATATAATTTTTTGGTTATAAGCTTTGATAGGGCGAGGGTAGGGGAGTTTGAAGTTAGTATGTAAAGTGTCCCCCCCCCCCCCTTCAATCTCGCTCATGTAAAGTGCAAACAGTCTGAAAAATGTTTCCAGAAGTTTGTTCATGTGTTTTGAGGTTATCTCACCCGTAGGATACATCAAAGTAATGAAAAAGCACCATCAATAGGTACAGTTTAAACCCTATCCCAAATTCACCTGTCAATTTTACTACAATCCTAAATTTACCCCATCGCAGAGAATCAAACCAGGGATTATTTGATAAGACAGAGGAAAGTTGGTTTTTCTTTGTTGAATTTCAGGTATTTCTTTGGATATATTCTTTGTTACTACTCTGTTTTTTTTTTTGTTTTTTTAATATAGAATTAGAAATAATTATTTATACATTCCTTTGCCTAAATAACTATTTATGACAAAGGGGTTTTAAGGGATTTTTAGCTCAATAAACTTTGGGTCAAAGGAAAATCCCACTTCTGTATTTATAAGTGTAGTAACTGTATAAAGAAGAACATTCCGTGGACATTCTTTAGATTTTTACTCCCTTTAATTTTTTATAAGAGGAATAACAGTTAAGATGTTCCGTATTTCATTGGTCAGTGCATTGCGGTATAAAAATGTAGACACAAAAATAAAGAGTAACAAAGTTTTAAATTAAATGAAATCTCTGTTAATTATAAATAAGAGAAAGGTTGGTTATTTTTCATAACTCTGTTTCTTTTTTATTTAATAAAATAATAAAAACAGCCGCATTGAACTCATTAGACACGGATCTACCACCCAGACAACGGATTACATAGTTAATTAAATACAAGAGAGATTCCAGATTACCTAGAATCAAATTATATAGGTAACTTTCTTCAATTTCTAGGTAAATGGGCGAAGTTAGTTCAGCTAAAAGGGAAATGCTCGTTTTCCAAAGGTAAATCAAAGAGTTGACACGCATTGCGACATTCTTCGTAACCGAAGGAAGTTTAAATTCAGGATTCTTGACATCCGCCACAAACTTCACATCTTACTCCATGATATATCAGATAATTTAGGATTCCCGTCCTCCTCCACAAATTTCACAACTTACTCCACGACACAACAGACGACAATTTAGGATTCCTGCCGTCTTCCACAAACTTCACAACTTACTCCATGGCAAGACAGATAATTTAGGATTTCAGCCCTCCTCCACAAACTTCACAACTTACTCCATGGCAAGACAGATAATTTAGGATTTCAGCCCTCCTCCACAAACTTCACAACTTACTCCATGGCAAGACAGATAATTTAGGATTCCTGCCCTCTTCCACAAACTCCACAACTTACTTCACGACACAAGAGACCATTTAGGATTCCTGCCCTCTTCCACAAACTTCACAACTTACTCCATGGCAAGACAGATAATTTAGGATTTCAGCCCTCCTCCACAAACTTCACAACTGACTCCATGGGAAGACAGATAATTTAGGATTTCTGCCCTCCTCCACAAACTTCACAACTTACTCCATGACATATCAGACAATTTAGGATTCCTGTCCTCCTCCACAAACTTCACAACTTGCTCCATGACACAACAGACAATTTAGGATTCCTGTCCTCCTCCACAAACTTCACAACTGACTCCATGGGAAGACAGATAATTTAGGATTTCTGCCCTCCTCCACAAACTTCACAACTTACTCCATGGCAAGACAGATAATTTAGGATTTCTGCCCTCCACAAACTTCACAACTTACTCCATGGCAAGACAGATAATTTAGGGTTCCTGCCCTATTCCACAAACTTCACAACTGACTCCATGGGAAGACAGATAATTTAGGATTTCTGCCCTCCTCCACAAACTTCACAACTTACTCCATGACATATCAGACAATTTAGGATTCCTGTCCTCCTCCACAAACTTCACAACTTGCTCCATGACACAACAGACAATTTAGGATTCCTGTCCTCCTCCTCAAACTTCACAACTGACTCCATGGGAAGACAGATAATTTAGGATTTCTGCCCTCCTCCACAAACTTCACAACTTGCTCCATGACACAACAGACAATTTAGGATTCCTGTCCTCCTCCACAAACTTCACAACTTGCTCCATGACACAACAGACAATTTAGGATTCCTGTCCTCCTCCACAAACTTCACAACTTGCTCCATGACACAACAGACAATTTAGGATTCCTGTCCTCCTCCACAAACTTCACAACTTGCTCCATGACACAACAGACAATTTAGGATTCCTGTCCTCCTCCACAAACTTCACAACTTGCTCCATGACACAACAGACAATTTAAGATTCCTGTCCTCCTCCACAAACTTCACAACTTACTCCATGACACAACAGACAATTTAGGATTCCTGTCCTCCTCCACAAACTTCACAACTTACTCCATGACACAACAGACAATTTAGGATTCCTGTCCTCCTCCACAAACTTCACAACTTACTCCATGACACAACAGACAATTTAGGATTCCTGTCCTCCTCCACAAACTTCACAACTTACTCCATGACACAATGACAATTTAGGGTTCCTTCCCTCTTCCAAAAACTTCACAACTTAATGATGTATGTATCTAAAATTGATTATAATAAAGTTTAACATTTGATTAATGGGTGAATAAGTAAGCGAGAGATAAGCTCAAATTAATATTAAGATTATGAGTGGCGAAGATTAGTCACTAAGTATTTGAATTATGCGATTTTCTATTGAAGAATCAAAGAGTCGATTCAGTGCTGATGCAGCAGAGTTGAGTCAGATTATCTTGCTGATTGTCAGCATTCTTAGTAAGCTTAAACAATGCTAACCTTGCCTTACATTCTTACAGCTGACATACTCATTTTTATATATTTATATTTTTCTATTAGCAAGCATTTTGAAACAGGACTAGTATATTAAGAAATTCAATTAATCAATTCTCACTGTTCAATAGAAATCGAAATTAATTAATAACATTCGTTCTTAAAACTAATTTACCTACAAAAAACAGCTGTGAATAGCATTCAATCTTGCCATCTTGCAAAGAATTTTCCTAAAGAAAGAACAACTGTAATTAACATTCGACAAAAGACCAAATTATCCATTACATTTGTTGTCACAATAATATTGATTCTTGAGTCATGATTTCATAGTGAAAGAATTTTGATTTTGATTAAATTTGAATGATTACATCATGCAATTTAGTTTTTCCTCGGAAACTTGTATAGTCCCTTGGTTAAAATTAGATGGCAATCCATTCGCAAAAATTGAGCGTTTGACCGACAGACAAAATAAATTTATTTCTTCAGAACCATCACACACCTTCCGTTACCTTCGATAAGCTCGGACATTTTTTTTTTTTTTTTTTTTTTCAAAATGTATAGAGTTGTTTTTACTTTTCTTTACCTTAAAGGAAAAGTATTGTTTTCACCCAATAAATCCGAAACCGATATTTCAACGGAATTATCCGTTTTGTGTGTTTTTAAGACGATATGAGTGGTTTTTAACTGGATGTCTGTCTGTCTGCATGCGTCACTCATAGCTCCCACAGCTTTCAAGCTAGAGAGTTGAAAATTGGTACAAAATTCATTTCTTACATGTACTTGTGCTGGTCCGGAAAATCATAAATTGGTGACGTCATTTTACCATTTTGTTGAGTCAGCAACATTTCAATAATTTGTAAAAAAAAAAATCCGATTGCGCTTAAATTTGCACCAATTATACTACTTTATGAGACAAACATTTCCACTGAATTTTCTTTGAAAATATCGAGTTTCGAACATTGAAACTTTAATGCTAAATAATTTCTGAACTACTTTACTGATCGAGTTAAAATTTTCACTAATAACTGACTAATTTTCTATAAGATAAATAAGCCTTCCATAATTTATCTTAAAATCTCGCCATTTTGAAAATATTGACTTTTGATTTTTGTTCAGGAAAGTGTTTAATTACATCTCTATATACCTTACTGTAATGGATCTTGCTATAACGGACCTTAGTATAACGGTCCTCATTATACCGGACTTAACTTTTAACGGTCAAACATTATAATGAAGTCTGTTGGTTTATATTTGGAAAGGAAAGGTTCTGTGACGCTCTTTAACAGAAATTATTTGATATTGAATGGACTGTCTAAGTGGACTGTGAAGCCCTTACGATATCGTTCGATATCCTTGGTCAGTTGCAAGTTGCAGTGCAGAGAAGATGAGAGATCAGGTTCCGTTAGTCGCTTCCTTTGCAGACAGTGTCGGCTGGGTTGAGACGGGAAACTCAAGCTCGGATTACACGTACGGACCGGCTAGCCCAGTCCAAGGACCCCGTTTCTTAATTTGGCAACCAGAAAAAAGTGAAGGGTGTCTGAATTTTTTTTAGACCGGTGAGAGAAAAGGAGTTTTTATGGGGTCGAAGAACAGTACAGGTAGATTCGAATTAATATTCAAAAGTAGATTATAAAAAAAAGCTAAATTTGGACATCTTGATAAACAAAAATGGCACTTCTTTAGACTGCTACTCCACTTATAAAAAACATAAGGGAGTAAAAATCTATAGAAGGTGTACGGAATGTCCTTCTTTAGACTGTGTTATTAGGGTCCGTCGGCAAAACCAAGGACCCTTATATTTTCCTGCGTGTGTCTGTCCGTCCGTCCTCTCGCTTTCACGGCTACACCTTTCGTCCAATCACTTTCAAATTTGGCATGTATGTGTCTTGTACCTACCCACATATTTTAAAAATATAGTGACTAAAAAAAAATATTTTTCAAAAAAATTAGAGTAAAAAATCTTAAGGGTTAAATTTTTTTTAATTTTTTTTCGACACCGTGAGGGGTATCATATTAAAAGGTACGTCGAGCTGATTACAAAAATATATAATTCTTTGGTTATAACTTTGATAGGGCGAGCGTAGGCAAGTTTGAAGTGGGTGTGAAACGTGCCCCCCCCCCCCCCCCCCCCTCTATCTCGCTTATGTGAAGTGCAAAAAATCTGAAAAAAATCCTGAACATTCTTCGACCAAAAGTAAAGATACCACTTTTTGGAAATTTCGAAAAAAAAAATTATTTCATTTTTTATTGACAAAATACGTTTTTTTATAATTATGGTCTTTTCGATGTATTTATATGGTTGTAGCTCGGTTCAGTGGCAAAAAAAAACTTTATCAGAGTTCGTTTTGAGAATATCAGACCCTTAGGATAGTTCAAAGTAAGCTTTTTAGCATTTTAAAAAATCACTGTTTATACACTTTACAGTTATACACTATACAGTGTGGCCTACGGACCCTCGCTGTGTGCTGACTAGCACACACTTGACCTGTTTATATTATCTTTAGCAGTGTCTTTAGACTCCTCTTATCAAAATAGAAGTGTGATATTCCTTTGTCCTAAACTACATAAGACTGGACATCTCTTTGTCTTAATAGTTATTTATACAAAGAAATGTATAAATAATTATATCCATTTATATGCTAAAACAAAAATTGAAGAAATATGAGAGTAACAATCTAGAAAAGTACCAAAACATTATTAAATTCAAGCAACTTGAGTTCATTGTCATCAATACAATTTGGCATATAAGTCTATAGTACCTAACCATACATTTTAAAAATGTAGCAACTTAAAAAAATTATTTTTAAAAAAAAATAAGGGTAAAAAAACTTAAGGGTTAAACATTGTTTTTTAGAGGCCGGGTGGGGTATCATATGAAAGAGTACGTCGAGCTGATTACAAAAATATATAATTTATTGATTATAAGCTTTGATAAGGCGAGCGTAGGCGAGTTTGAAGGGGGGTGGAAAAGTGGAAATGTAGAAAAGTCTTGAGTTAATATTGGCTGGAGAAGGTTGCATATGGTTGGAGCTGGTGGAGAATAATTATCAAGGATGGCTGCTAGCAGTGTCAGCCTTGGCTGAATCATTTCTGTTTTCTTATTGATCACCTGGTTTGGAATCAAACCATTCTCCGGTCCAAGGCATCTCTAGACTATGACCTTCTTGTTCTCTTGCTATAACTCACTTAGACATTATCATTACAACATTGTTAAAAAAAAGAAATCGTTCATTAACATAACAAATACAGAAGAGTGCATTACTATTACCAATTTGCCGATTATTGGCAAGAAATTCTAAGCAATCTTGGTAAAATATAACGAAATTCCCACTTCAAGATAGTCGCGGCTCTGAAATTCACAAAATGAATTAATACTTCTTATACGTATCAATTATTATAATCACACTTCCTAACAGAGCCTAAAAATTAAAAAATCCAAAAGGAACCTCCTCGTTTAAAATTTGGTCAATTCCAATAACTTTTAACAATTGCAGGCGCCTTACCCAGTTGAAGATTGTGCGATAATAATGTGTACGATTAGTTATCGTACGATCAATAGTCTTAACCCTTGGTAATGAAGTCTTAGCCCTTCGCACAAGACGGTTTTTATCGTCTTCTTTAGTTTTGTAGGCTATGGATCATAATGGTATCGTTGCAGAATAGGTGAATGTAACATCATTTACTGTTTACGAAAACTAAAACTCAATTGTTACAACTGGGTAGACCAATAATAATACGAAAGGATAAGAAAAAGTTGGTGTTTTCATCTGACTTTTTCGAGGAACTAAGATAGCTTAATCACTTAAAAATAATTTGAATTAAATTACTTTAGAATTTCGGTGTCATCTTTCGACGAACTACTCAATCACCTGAAATTTTTCTCCTACGCCTTATTCGTAGCTTTTCTATCTTTGTAAATAACTTGGGACTGATACTGAAATACAAGTCTGGGGCCTCTATTAATTTAATCATATGTTCATCATGATTTTATCCATGTTGGATAGTAGGTCAAAACTGTAAGGAAATAATGGCGCAATCGCAATGAGAGCCTAGAGAGCACTAGACCCTTAAATTTGATGATAGATCACTTAATGTCGTGGTGTTTAAACATGTGGCAATGGATCTTCTCATGATGTAATTATCATCACAGCAGCTGTACAATTTCTACATAATGAGCAATGACCCCTTGGGAATGCTCTTTGCAATGGGTTTGAAACTTTGGGATTCACATGACCTCAATCTCAATCTTGGTCGCAATCAAATGATCATGGGTTCGAATTACAAGTGAAAAGTGCAGAAGCTATACTTCCACCAGTGGGTTCAAAGTATATCCAAACATTATATTATAGTTTTTGGTTTTTAATTATAGATCCATTCTAGTTTAAACATTTTCGTATGTGTGAGTAAAAATTGATCGATTTGATCGAAATTATAATAGTTTTTGTTTTATAGACAGCTGTTATAGATATAAGCAATATCTAAACCAAGCTTAGTCTACTTTATGCTAACGTACTAGTTATCTTGACACTTCCTATTTACTTTTAAAAATTTTGACAAAACGAATTCATTAAAATGACTAATGGTGGGATTAGTAGTTTTTCTTAAAAGACTAAGAGGCTTTAACGGGTTGTTAAAAAGTTAAAGCCGGGTTAGAGATAAGAGTCTGTAAAGGTCTGGCCTGCTCGCTAGACCTTGAAGCACAATGCTCCGTCTTTAATTACCTGCTCAGTCTGTCTGTCCGTCCTCCTTATCATTCGTGTCTGTCTGTCTGCTCTCCTAATTACTCGATTATCTCCGTCACTACTCGGAGGTTCACTGTCAGAATCATCTTTCACTCTGCCATGTGAAAATAATTGGGTCTTCCATTTTGAATTTTCACGGTAAATTTTTTTTGTTTTTCAAAATAATTTCTGCTTTTTATTTTAATTTTTGTTTAATCGCTTAACCAACGTTACGACTGTTTTCACTCAACCCTATTACGATATAATTAGTCTTGTAGTCTTAATAGAAACACTTTTTTTCCTCCTTCAGTCAGTTTTGCTTCTTAAGCTTACTGAAACGGAAGCATTGGGTCGTTCTGAAGAGTGACATTTTCTTTTGTCTCAGAATTCAAAGCCATATTGTCTCGGAATGTAAAGCGTCATTGTCCAGGAATTCAAAAAATTCCTGGACAGAAATCTATCTAAGACATCACGGATTATTTTTGGTCTCGTGTCTGTAAGTAGTGAAATGAAATAAAAAAGACAATACTAGGTTTTTAAAGCAAAACATCATTAAAATACACAATAGGATACGAGGAGACTATGTGTCACACAAACGTGCAAAATATATTATTTACACCTATATCGTTAAAAATATTCATTTGATTTCAAAGTAATTTCAATAGTTTGTCAAAAGTCGCCCTCATATAGTTCCGTATTAATTTATCTGCGGCTGCGCACATTTATCTATATATATAAAATTAAAGTTATGTCTGTACATTGGTCAGAATTGAAAAATATTTCATTATATATAATTCCAAAAACCGAATCCGGCCTTAACTTTTTTCGTGTGTGTCTGTCTCAGTAGAAATCTGAAAAAACAAGGGGAAAAAAATATTTTCTCGAAAACTGTTCCGACAATTTTTTATTTAAAAATTCTAATTTGAATACAAATCTAATGACAAAAGTCGTTTTCCTGGGAACAAGTTAGTTTCAGAGAAAATTGCTATAAACGCGGACGGTGAGAGGCCGGGTTCGATTCCCCACCGGGTAGCATCAATTTTAATGGTATATTTGTATAAAATGTTCAATAATAATTAAATGCAACCATCAAATCTGATCAAAGAAGAATTTATCTATCTAGGACAACTCATATCTAAGAAAGACAGTACCTCAAAAGAAATCAAGAGAAGGATTAGTTTGGAATGGAGAAGCTACAACAAATTCAGGACACTATTTAGATCAGATGCTGCTATAGAGGAAAAGATGAAATTATGGAGCAGTGTTGTAAAGCCAGTAATGTTATATGGATGCGAAACTTGGAGCCTGACAAATAGAAATATAAAGCTTATGGGAGTTACTGTCAGAAGAATGGAGAGAAATATGTTGCGAATAAGGAGGAAAGAGAGGAGATGGAACAGATGGATTAGAGAACAAACTGACATGGAGGATATTGGTAGGACAATCATCAGAAGAAAATGGAGATGGGCTGGACATTTAGACAGAACGTCAGACGGGAGGTGGTCAACAAGTATCCTAGATTGGTGTCCCATGGAATGCACCAGAAGAAAAGGAAGACCGAAGACCGAAAAGAAAATGGGACCACGAAATGAAGTTATGCTGTGGTGAAGAAACTTGGAAGCGTGTGGCATGAGAAAGGCAGGAGTGGAGAAAGATGGAGGAAGTGTACTTAAATAATTGGTTACAACCTGAATAATAACAAAAACCTGAAAACCTGACAAAAAAAAAAAAAAAATAATAATAATAAAGATGAATAAACAAATAAAATGAAATATTAAATGAAATAAAAATAATAAACAAATTAAAAGTGTTATGTAAATTGAAAATAAATGATAAAATTTATCTGCAAGTGTGTATGAATGACAACTATCAAACTACTTGAATGTAAATCGGAAAAAGGGGAACTCTAAAATCTCCACAGCCGTATAGGCTGAATTGACTAATATTTTTTCTTGGATCTTTTTCTTTTATATTGTAATTTAAAATGTGTACTATGCATGTAAGAAAAACTATGTCAATAAATGGATTACTTACATCAAATCTCGAAACAAAAAAGAACACTGAACCAAGTACATAATAATTATGTCATGGTACATGAAAATACTTAGTTCAAGTTGTATGGGACAGATGTTTTTGCTTTTATGTTAATACATCGTAGAACTAAATGGATATATAAGAAATATGTATATTTGTTAAGTTTATTGTATCAGACATGGCAGCTATAATTCATATCAATATACTATTATGAGAATTGTATTTGAATGATAAGATAAGGGAGTAAGTTAGAGAATATTGTATTTATTGTTGTTTATGGTATTGTTACAATCTGTTTATCTATTTCTTGAAGGTTTGTTTCTTTTTTTGTTGTTTTGTTTGTTATTATGAATGCGTAATTGTGTTTGGGTTTTTTCCACTGATAGTCCTTGAAGGAATCTTCTTGTTCTTCTGCGTCAAGAAATAAAATAGCAAAAATAGTTCTTTGGACTTTGAAACAAATAATAAAATAATATAAGTTGGAAAAGATTAGAAGTCTACGTCTAGTTATGAGAAGTTCGAAGCTTGGAAGTCTACGTCTAGTTATTAGTAGTTCGAAGATTGGAAGTCTACGTCTAGTTATTAGATGTTCGAAGATTGAAGTTGGCGTCTATATATAAACAAAAGAAAAACTAAATTTAATTTTATTGGAATTTCAGTGGTTATTGTACTCACACTCGCCTAAAAAACGAGGTCCAAACATAGACATAGCCGGTTCGAATCCAAAAAAGGTAAAACTTATTTCGCATTTTATACTCAATTTTTGCTTCCGAACTTACCGAAGGTAACGGAATCCATGAGGTCGTTCTGAAGAACGAAACTTTTTTGTCTCCAACTTAAAAAAATCTAAGACAGAAATCTGTTTTAGGCATTAAGAAACATATTTAGTTCCTTGTCTGTCTGCCAGTCTGTATTAAAAAATAATCGTCCAATTTTATTAAAATTTAGATGGTAGATCTTAATTAGCCCATTATTGGTCCCATATAATATGGTTTCAAGCCTATGTGCCTATATAGTTTCTTTTCCACATACCCACGAACATACATTTATTTACATCTATATCTTCAAAAGTACTTATCTGATTTTTATGAAATTTTAATGGGTTGTTAAAAGTAGCCCGCAGATAGCCTCAGATTAATTTCTACTCCCTCATTTCAAGCGCTCTTTAAATTTTGCTAAATTGATACTTTAAACATGTAAAAAATCAAATATATATTTTGAAAGATTTAAAAAAACTAGGGAAAAAATGAAATAAATTGGATAGTAATAGGTTTTAAAAGCATAAAATCCCTCAACAAGTCGTGTTAGCAAGGTTATTTTGGCTATCAGTCGTGTTATCGAGGTGCTCTTTTTGTTGCGGGTCGTATTATCAAGGTTATTTTGTCTATCAGTCGTGTTATCGAGGTGCTCTTTTTGTTGCGGGTCGTGTTATCAAGGTTATTTTGGCTATCAGTCGTGTTATCGAGGTTAATGACGGGCTTTTCAACTCTAGACTTGTTCAAGGTCGACCCATTTCTGTATAGAGTCGCGTTATAGAGGTTTACTTCTCAAAACGACTTGTTATAGAGGTTCTGAGTAACGTTGTGAATTGGAAAAAATCCGTGTTATTGAGGTTGTTTGGATAATAATAGTCGCGTTGTAGAGGTTAATTTAACATTATGTGATATGGCAATCTCAAGGGGATTTGATAATTGCACTTTTAATTGAGGTTGTCGTGTTATTGTGAGGGTCGTGTAAGCGAGGTTTTACTGTATTATTATTGTATATTTTGGGTGTTGTTATATACACCCTTGTTATGTTTAATTTATATTAAATATTATAACAAGATAAGAACAGGTAGGTTAACTTCAGATGGCCTGATGATTTCTTATTGCTAAGCTAAGGCAACAACATTTATTAATTATTTTTCTTCAAATAGATATACACACTAACTTATATCCAAAATAATTTACTTAATTTTACTTTATTTTCTAAAAATAAAATTAAGCCAATTCTAATCGAAAGTTGATGAAAAAAGAGTCATTAGAAGTTTAGCTCTGTAGACGTTGTCGTTATCACATATTATAACAACCAAATCTCGGAGTAGTTAAGTTTTCGGCCACGAACAGCACTGGCACCACTTTACAGATTTCCTATACAAATATATTATATCAACAACTTGATAAATTAATATAAACGTCAAAAAAATGTTACAGAATCAGCCGTCTAATGTCGGAACAGAAAAAGTTGACCCAGATTAAAACTAAAAATATAAAACCTAAAATATTTATTGAAGTAAGCCACGGAATGGCATCACGCCATACTTTTTCATGGGAGTTGAAGATTGAAGAGTCTAGAGTAGGAAAGTAGTTTTCTTATTTTTTTGACAAACTATTTTCGTTGATTTATTAAAAAGATAAGCGGGGAGAAGGACGAATAACATAATTTTCATAACAAAATGAATTAGTAAAAAACGTAAAAAAAATTATATTAGTACTAAGGCTGCTCCTCTTTCCATATGACGTCACGTATGGCCCGTTCTCTTGGTTATGAGGGTGATTTTTTGGCGCTTCCTTAATATAATTATCCTGTGTTTATGTTATGACGCATAACATGGATTCAATGTTTCAAATTCTTGAGTTGTGTACTTTTTGAGATACAGACGCAGACGAACATACAGATATGCAGGCAGACTGACTGACTGCCAGACAAGCGCAGGAATGTGTAAATGTCCTTCGCTTTTGCCTTTAGTCCGTAAAAAGTAAATTCAAAGATCTCTTACCATTTCTTTTTTGTTGACATGCCAAACTTGCCCTTCTGCGGGAACATTGAAAAGGGATGGATAAAGTTTTGATTTTCACAGGATCGTATAGTTAAATTATTTCAAAAACAGTGGTAAAGGTGGCCACCGATACGAGTGGGCCGTTTTCTTTTCAACATCCTCGCAGAGCGATATGTTTGGGGCGGTGGCCACCCTAAACAGCCTACTTTTATCGGTGGCCACGTGTACCACTGTTTTTGAAATAATTTAATTAAACGATCCTGTGAAAATCAAAACTTTATATATCTCTTTTCAATGTTCCCGCAGAAGGGCAAGTTTGGCATGTCAACAAAAAAGAAATGGCCCAGCCCCCAGTTGCCATATACCCAATTCATCGGTGGACACGGCATAAATAAGCGATTCCATAAGGTAAGAAAACTTTATCAATCAGCGACTCACTTCTTATGGTGGCCTGTGGACTATAATATATGATTGCAATCTAGACTTAGTATTTATTAATAATCTATCGACAAATAGTGTAAATAGTATAAATTAGTAGGAATGGCAAACTATTGACCAATTAAATATATATTAGTAGGCATGGCAAACTATTGACCAATTTTATAAATTAGTAGGTAGGCAAACTATTCACCAATTGTATAAATTTGTAGTTATGCCAAACTTTTGACCAATTGTATAAATTAGTAGGTATGGCAAACTATTGCCCTATTGTATGAATTAGTAAATATGGCAAACTATTGGCTAATTGTAAAAATTAGTAGGTATGGCAAACTATTGGCCAATTGTAAAAATTAGTAGGTATGGTAAACTTTTGACCAATTGTATAAATTAATAGTTATGACAAGCTATACCACACACACATCTATATATAGATATTATAAATAGCAATATTAATTGCCTAAGAACCCTTTGTGTATATTGATGAACGCCTATTTTGAACATAATTATTTTTTTAGTACTTTGTTATAATAATCTAATTATATTCTAGGTACATATTTGGAATTATTCTGTTTTTTATTATTTAATTTGACTAACTCACCTCTTAGGCAATAAAATTAACAATACCATTGGTCTTCGGACTCTAGTTTAAGATAGATAGGTTTCCGCCTCTTGCTCACAAATATCTCGTAATATATATATATATATATATATTCTAAGTAAGAGGCGAGAAAAACAATGTGTATAAGAAAACATAATGTGTTGTCTGAGTATTGAGTTATTTAAAGCGTGGGCTACGTGCGTGTGTTAATACTGTGTAAATACTATGTCTGTATATGGAAGTCACGTGAGATAACAATGATGACGTCATGGCACAGGGTCACCACGTGTTTTGGTGCTGTCAGCATCTCTCATAGTTTTCTAAATGTCAATTTCTCTAACACATTAGATCGAACAAGTTTTGAAAATACGAACAAACATCTGTCTTTAGTTTGTAATCCTCCAAATCTAATTGAGTCAAAAAGAAAAATATTATTAATTTAATTGCGAAAATAGAATCTGTTGATTGTTTTGTGACTTAAATATTATTAAAGGATATATTCCCATGTTTCAATCGATAGATAATTGTAAAATAATCTGGCAATTAGCTTGACACATAGCTTCCTCGTGCACTATGGTGCATACTTTAATGATTTTATACTTCTATAACCCATCAGATTAAAAATTATTTGATATTCCCCCTCTTTTATTCTCTCATATTCGTGGTCTATATAGAGAAACTATTGCGGTGGAGCGAAAATTCGATTTTGATGGATTTACACGTTTTAAGCCGAAACGAGAGATGTTATAAGAGGAAACGAGCCGAGCATTAGTCTCTGCGCATGTCCAGTCTAAATGCGCCTGCGCATGTCCAGCCTAAATGTACCTGCGCATGTCCAGTCTAAATGTACCTGCGCATGTCCAGTCTAAATGTGCCTGCGCATGTCCATGTCGTCTAAATGCGCCTGCGCATCTCAGACTGGGCATTACATTATTTTAAGTTGGTTTAGCGTTAAATGTCAATGAGTTAAGATCACTGATGTTATAGTTAATAGGGGCGAGATTTATGATTTAACCTACCTCACAGGTAAATTATTGGTGTAATACTATTTTAGGAATTACAGGAGAACTATTTTCTACCTATTCTAGATTAAACATAAACTTGAGCAATACGCTTTTTCTTATTGGGCTCTTGGGATGATCATTAAAAAAATATTTCTATTTTTAACAGTTTAATTGGTGCAAATTTTCGCCCATTCCTGGCATCATCAGGCCTTTATCTGAGTATTAAGTTGTTCATTTCTATCTCCTATATGTTAGTAACAGTTCAATGCTTGTAAGAGAATGTTACTCACCCTTTGTTGATTATAGATTAGGAGTTAGAAATGAACACTCTTATTACTCAAATAAAGGGCTGATGATGCCCAGGAATGGGCGAAAATTTGCACCAATTATAATGTTTTTTTAAAAAAATTGAAATGTTTTTTAATGAACATCCCAAGAGCCCAATAAGAAAAAGAATATTAGAAAATTTAAGGGATTAACTGAAGAATAAATAATAATTAAATTGAGCAATATTTCTTTAAAAATTAAATTTTTAAATTGGTTAACTCTTAAAAAGGAGTTACAATACTTCTTACAATTGCAATACAGATATTAACACAAATAATATTTTATTTAAATTCATCTTAAAATTTACTCCTTGTGATACTATAATAATATGTATAGTTGAGCGACTCCAAATTATATGTATATCTCTTATTTCTGTTTATTTATTTATTAATATATTTTATATAAATTTAATGTTGTGTAAGTCATTAATTTAACGTAGTATAAAGTTGTTTAGTTTGAAATAAATAAAAAATTACATTAGATCACTTTTTCATGTGCGTTTTTGTTTGTAGTGAGTAAACTTTGTCAGAATAGTTGGCAGAACAAAATTTAGTTTATGTTAAAATTGCCATGATGTAAATCCAAACACAGATATATAAATTATGTTATATATATATATATATATATATATATATATATATATATATATATATATATATATATATATATATATATATATATATATATATATATGAGGGTGAGCGAGGTGATGGACTGCGTAGCGTTGTATTTAAAGGTTTGCTTCATGTTGATACAGAATATTTTGGCATTTGGCCCGGCATAGGAAAGTCGACGACCTTTACAATACATGTTTCCTGATCCGGGTGCACGAGGTACAGTAAACATACCCGACACATGACTGTATCTGAAAACACTGTCGTTTTTAAACATAATAAATAAATTATGAAATAGTCTAGGGACATGCCAAGGGAACATGATACAAAAAACAAACAATATTCAGAGATTGAAATATAGAAAATCAAACATAATATTATTACACAATCTCAAAAATATTAAGTAAATAAATCTCATACGGTAAAACTGATTAGTTTATAATGAGATAAAGTCTGCCAATTTAAGTGGCAAATAGACTCCTCGACAAGGGTAAAATGGCCGCCATTTTGGAAACACTATGTATATATGTGATCTGCATTTCAACATTTTGGGTCACTATAGTAACGGCTTCTTAAAATTTTTAGAGTTTTTGTCTTTTTTATATAATTCGCGAAAATATCATTTTTAGAGGGTTTTGTTTAGGTAATTTGGGGGCTAAAATGGCCGCCATATTGATATTTGTAATCTACATTTCAAAAAAATTTTAAAAATGTCACAACAATTTTTTTTATTATCAGCGAGCAATTGCGAACTGATCACAATCAGTTCGCAATTGTTCGTTGATCAAAGAAATTTTTAGTTGTGATATTCGCAATATTTTTCCTGTATTTGGGCAAAAAAAGTTTAACTTTTATACCAAATTTTAAATATGTAGCTAAAATAAGTCGGAAAATACGATCCAAGATGCAACGGACGGACGGACGAACTACCAATAGCATTAAGGGTTTATAGGATGTGGGAAAATTGAGGGTTAATAGTGCAGTTTAT
This sequence comes from Gerris lacustris, assembly GCA_951217055.1. NCBI lineage: Eukaryota > Metazoa > Arthropoda > Insecta > Hemiptera > Gerridae > Gerris > Gerris lacustris. The sequence continues at coordinate 13,489,788 of OX578283.1, forward strand.
GGGAAATCCTTATTTCTCCATACATATTAACTTTTCCATTTAATATTATAAATTATACTTGGTACTTACTTGGTATTTACTTAGTACTTACTTGGTACTTACTTAGTATTTACTTGGTACTTACTTGGTATTTACTTGGTACTTACTTGGTATTTACTTGCTACTTACTTGGTATTTACTTGGTACTTACTTGGAATTTACTTGGTACTTACTTGGTATTTACTTGCTACTTACTTGGAATTTACTTGCTACTAACTTGGTATTTACTTGGTACTTACTTGGTATTTACTTGGTACTTACTTGGTATTTACTTGGTACCTACTTGGTACTTATAATATTGGTACTTACTTAACCAGCATTTTAATATCTTGATATCTTCAGTACTATTTGCTGTCTCTGCAAATTTTATTAATGAATCTGAGTTTTCACACAAAATGGATTCTTTCAGTAGCTTATCAGCGGAACATGTCCCCAAGACACCCCCAATCCAATTGCAGTCCCAGTTATAAGTAAATAGTCTAGAGTTACTTCGTTTTTTTAACTGACTATCAAACTATGTATGATATATTTTTACTAACTTTACAAAGACCTCTCACTTTGTTTACTTATGCCAATATAATATTTGATTAAACAAAAAATAATAATGGAAATACATAGCCATTAATGTGGTTATTTTACTTCGAATTAGTGCGAACCAACATATCTTAAAAACTACTCGACATATTTTAATGAAATTTGGATGATAGGTCATAATTAATCCATTTCCTCTATATAAGCACAAACATACATTTGTTTACACCATATCTTCAAAACTACACATCTGATTTTTTTTTTTATGAAATTTGGATGGTTTGTCGATAGTAGCCATGTAAAGTTTGACAGATTTATAAAATCGGGTGAAAATTAAATAAATTTGACTAAAGTAGGTTGTAAAAGCATAAAATCGTTAAAATATACGGAATAGGACACGAGTTATTTTCTTAAATTAATTAATTATATTCCCTTTTTTTGCTGTTCTTTTAAATAATAGAGTAATAATAAAATTAATAAAACTAATGCAGGATTATACGAATGAGAGAATATAAGAGATAGATAAAAGAGATAATGGTAACATATCACATAACTCTCTGTTTTGTCACGCAAGACCATAATACATTTTTGAATACATAATACATTACAAACATGTTCTAATCATAAGCTTTTAAACTACATAATTTTTATTAATCAGGTAACTTGTCTTTTGGCATGTTTAGCTCTTGAGTCGAGCAGCATGGAACATGCCACTTTTTGATACAAAATCAAATTAAAAAAGGAATCATCTAATTAGTACTTGTATATGCATATATATATATATATATATATATATATATATATATATATATATATATATATATATATATATATATATATATATATATATATATATATATATATATATATATAAATATTTATGCTTGTGTACATAAGTATTATGAAATTTTAAAGAAAATTATTTAAAAAGTAATTGGAAATAATTTACATTCTTGGTCATTTTTCCACGGGGCTTGAATAAGATAAATCATTTGTCGAAATGCCGCTAGCTCGCATTAATGAATCTTCCCAGCGTAAACTATTAAAAAACAAAGATAGACTCAGTTTAGACACGGATTTCAGTCATCTCAGGTTTTTTAATTAATAAAAAATCAAATTAGTACGTCAATTATAATTAATATTAATGTTTATATATTTTTTTTCATTCATGTTTGTGAAGTGAATGAATAAATAAAGGTATTAAGTTGTCAAGACTACGAACGTAATATTAAAACAAGGCTATGAATATATTACAGTCTATTTCTCTTTTTATGAATTGCCAGGAACCAGGTGTACTTATTATACTGTATGTCCCAAGATGGAGTATCAGAAAATGTATTTCTTATTTTTGGGATTTAAAAAAAAAATATATATATATATATATATATAAATGATAAAATCACACTGATAAGTACGTATACGTTGTTAACTACTTATACATTTATACATGGCGGAGTTAAGAGACAAAATTAAAAGTAACTAACTGTTTGCACCTAGCGGAGTTAAGGTAAAATTAAAAGAAACAAGAAACATTTTTTGTATCATTAAAGCAAACAAAGTCTTACAATAAATATGTATTGAATATTGAGAAAAAAGTTAATCATGATGAGTTTATAGTTAAAGAATATGTTTGTAGTATATAGCCTGAGGGAAAAGAACTGTTTTCTACCTACCCGGTCTACTAATTTAAAATATTAAAAAATATATCTCTTTACAACTCAAAAAGTCTGCTTGTATCAGGTTGAAATTTTACATGCCTGTTTCACACCTACAATGAACTGTACACAACTACAACGAACTGTACGTCGTACGTGTCTGTTCTGTACCTACAAGGAAGGTTGTATTAATTATGAAAGTTTGTAAGATTATTTTCTTTGATTAGTTTGCTTCAATAGTTCAGACACTTTAACGAATTTTTGTTTCTGAACTATTGAAGTTGTATTTTTGAATTATTAAAGTTCGTGTTTCTTTTGATTAGATTATTTCAATAGTTCAGACACTTTAAAGAATTTTTGAAGGAATTTCTGTGTCTGAACTATTGAAGGTTGTATTTTTGAATGATTAAAGTTCGTAAGTTTGTTTCTTTTGGTTAGATTACTTTAAACGTTCAGACACTTTAACGAATTTTTGTTTCTGAACTATTGAAGATTGTATTTTTGAATTATTAAAGTTCGTGTTTGTTTCTTTTGATTAGATTATTTCAATAGTTCAGACACTTTAAAGAATTTTTGAAGGAATTTCTGTGTCTGAACTATTGAAGGTTGTATTTTTGAATGATTAAAGTTCGTAAGTTTGTTTCTTTTGGTTTGATTACTTTAACAGTTCAGACACTTAAAATGAATTGTTTAAAGTATTTCTGTGTTTGATAGTTCAAACACAGAAATTCTTTAAAAAAAAACAAAGCCGCCACCTTCAATAGTTTGAAGGTTGTATTTTTTTTATCTGAATTCAACTAATTTCCGATCGACACCATCACCTGACTATTCTTCCTAAGAAATTCCACAAATTGCCGCCAGACCCAAGAGCCTGCATCCGGTTCTGTTCTGTTTAGTATTCGTCAACTATCGCTTATTGATTATATATAATTTATTTTATGTTTAATAAACAATTTTTTTATTGCTAACTCCTGCACTTTTATATTAATTGCATTATTATTTGTATTAATTATTTCTTGTGTCTGGACTATGGACTTTTATAATAACGGACAACCCTTGACCACTATTAGTCCGTTAAAGTGAGGTTCAAAAATGGAATAATTATCAATCAAATAAAGTTCTTTGATAGACTAAAAGGAAGCATGTCAGCTATATAGTTGCACGGAAATAAATAATTTTACTTCTTTTTTGTTTTAATTTTATTATATACACCTAAATATTAAAATATATTATTGCTTCCGAGCTTACTGATGAAGGTAAAGGAAGTTATGCGGTCGTTCTAAAGAACAAAAATCCTTTATTTCTCCCATTTCAAAAATTCTAAGACAAAAATCTGTTTCAGACATCAGGAAGTATTTTTGGTTCTGTATTTTTTGTGTCTGTCACTCAATTTTTGCCAAAATATCTTAAAAACTACTCGTCCGACTTTAATGAAATTTAGATAGTAGGTCATAATTAGCTCATTGTTAGTCCCATATAAGTTTCAACCTTCTGCGCCCATTTTTTTCTCTTCTAGATGCGCACAAACATTCATTTTTTGATGGTTTGTCAAAAGTAGCCCGCAGATAACACGTCTACGCTCATTAAATTTTGCTAAATTTATACTTTTATTCAAGTAAAATATAAAACTATTATGATAGATTTAAAATAAAAGGAGGGGAAAAAATAAATAAATTAGACGATGATAGTTTGTAATAGCATGATATCCTTTAACGTACGTGATAGAACGCGAGGAAGCTGTGTACGACACTAATTGGAAGACTATGTTTCAACATCCTCATTTCATATGTATGGGCTCATTTCAAAAGTATGGGTTAAATATGGTCATATTTGTTTTTAAAACAGCGGAAAAAAGTTTAAAAGAATGTAATAATATTCTACTCTTCAAGACCTTTAAAACGATGTATAACATGTCATACTAACTAAAATATTATATTGTAGACGTGGTTATATTTGCCGCCATCTTGAAAATATTAAGTGTGAAATATTAATACATATTCTATTTCTTTAAATTGATTTGAAGACCTTTAAAATCGGTGTGTGAGATTCAACTTGTGCCGAATTTTGTTGAAATCGTTCATTTACATATCTCAATCAAATTTGTTCGTATTCAGAAAAATCTTTGCCCTTAGACGAAATTTGATAAATTAATATTTTGCTTGATATTGATTTCGAGTACTGAATTGACATTGAAATCTCTTCGAAATTGCAGCATCTGTTTCCCTGTAGGAAAATAAAACAGGGTATAAGGATTTATAAGTCTGTCTTGAGATGCCTACACACTCAATTAGTGAACATTATGAAATATTATAATATTTAAATCTCCTTCTAAGGAACTTTCAATGTTATTTCAACAAGAATTTTCTTGTTTTAAACATAATTCCAGAATATACAATTTTCAAATCTTTTTAATTATTATAAAATAATCAGTCGCGTGCTGAAAAACATATATTTTATCTTTATTAATATCAGATAATTATACTTCATTTAAATGATTTACAAGTCTATCGATATTTATTTGTTCAACCTTTTATGGTAAATTGGATTTTAACTTACAACACTGCTTTAAGTTCGAATAATATTCACATGTCAGAAAAACTGAATAATTAATTGTTTTTAATAACACCTGATATAATAGTCGAGATTAGACAGTATTATTAAACAAAGATTTACTAATCAAAAGGAATTAAGTAAAACAAAGATTGACTAATCAAGAAAAAAATAACCTTAACAAAGATTTACTAATAAAACCAAGTCTGTTATTTAGGGTGGCTATCAGCTTCCTCGTGTCCTAATTCGTATACTTTAATGATTGTATGCTACTACAACCCAATATTGTCAAATTTATTTAATTTTCCCCCGTTTTTAAATCTTTTAAAATTGTTTTGCTATTGTAATTGAATTAAAGTATCAATTTAGCAAAATTTAAAGAGCGCAGACAGTTGAAATTAATTTGGGGCTATCTGAGGGCTACTTTCAACAAACCATCAAAATTTCATATAAATATGAAGAGCACTTTTGAAGATATAGGTGTAAATAAATGTATGTTTGAGCGCATGCGGGGAAGGGAAACAAATTGGTGCAGACGGTTCAAACATTTATGGGACCAAATATGGACAAATTGTGACCTACCATCCCAATTTCATTAAAAGCGGACGTGTAGTCTTAAGATATTTTCTTACGACATTTAATATTTTAATACAGTTTTCTTTATAATATGTACTTTAACTGAGCGACAGACAGACACGGAACCAAAAATGTTCCCTCATGTCTGAAACGGATTATTGTCAAGGAATTTTTTAAGTTGGCAAACATAATATATTTTCGTTCTTCAGAACGATAACACAGCTTCCGTTACCTTCGGTAAGCACGAAAGCAAAATCACAAAACAATATCACAGTCAAAAATAAAAATACATTAAGCGATAAACATCCTTTACAAACGTACTTCAGACTTTCTAATGTCTAATACAAGTTATTTCAGCAGTCCCAAAACAAAAATATTTACAATAATGGTGACACTCTGCCTGGATTTTCGATACAACAACATAACTGACGGATACCGACATCAATTTTAGAATAGCAGCACATCAAACCAAAAATATCAACTATATTTGAATTTGAACAACTAATTCACTTTTACAGGCTGCTCTGTCCATCTTCATAACAAATTGTTTGTATAATACTCAAGAGTAAGGAAGGGGTAGAGGAAACAATACTATAGAATCGGTGTCTCAAAAAGTGGTTCATTATGCGACACCCATATACTAAACCTCCCAAGCGGCAGTTTGGTGAAACAGTATATCTCGATATAAACTCGTAATTTATCTGATGCCAGCTGATAAGGATAAGAATAATATGATATTTTCTTACGACATTTAATATTTTAATACAGTTTTCTTTATAAATACATATGTACTTTAATGTTTGTTGTTAACCGTATTAATTATCTAAAGGCAGTTACGTTGTTAATAACATGAAATAGTTCCTAGATAACCAAAAGCAATCTTATATAAAACAAAATCGTCTTCTAAAGCAATCACATCAGATTTTTCTCTTACATATTTAATATTTTGACATATTTGACATTTCGATAATAAAACAATCAAACAAAGCACAAGATGAGTTTAAAGGTTTTGTTGACAAGCGTCCGTGGGCACGGAAGGACAAGGTATAGACCAATAAGACAAGGACCAGTGACCACGTGATCGTGCTGTTGTCACTTTAGTTCGGATTGAGCTCGCTTGAGAGGTTTAGTATATGGGTGTCGCATAATGAACCACTTTTCAAATCGCATTGCTCCCTCTACCCCTTCCTTACTCTGAGGTATAATATAAATACTGGGTATGGGAGGTTTCAAAATTACATGTTCAAAGTTACACCAAGGTTTTTAATAGCTTACTGATTCAATTAATTCGCTTTACGACAAATTGTGGGATGGCCCAAGATTTCAAAATTATTTTCCAATAAATTGGAAGCATTGAATTTGTGAAAGTAGTGTCTTACCCCACTATATTTTTCAATACCCTAAACGGAGATGCAATCACAAGTTTTCCAGTTCCGGAACGCCGGGAGGGTCCGACCCGGAAAAATTTGGAATATATAACCTCTAAAAACGCGTTTTTATGCATTCTAGAGGTAAAATATACCATATAGCCCCAAGGCGTGATTAGTGATGAAGTAATAAAACTAAGTCTACATTAGGGAAAAAATCCCGTTTAATAACACCATATTTTAGTATAACTTTTTGAAAGTTAAATTTTGCAATACTCCTGGGAAAATTATCATGACAGAAGTTGACCGAAGATACACCGAAAGTGCTAAAATAGATTTCGTTGTATATTAATAGAAATGTGGGTTTATAAATTTAAGCAACTTATGTTGTTATTATTCTGTTAGGTATTCACATTAAGAATTCAGAAACTACTAAGTTACATAATTAGTTACCGTACTGATTCTGTTTTATCTTTGTTTTCTTGAATTTAGATCGGCTCACTAAATTATTATTGGTAATAATGTAACTAACCAATTTAGTTGAGGGACTATGAATGAACTATCCAATGAATAACGAAATGTACTAAGACTTGTTTAAATAAGTTATTACAATATTGTACATGAATTTAGCAAAATTAAATCCCTCTACAATTGTATACGAGTACGTCACAATAGTTTTAGTATAGTATAGTACCACTACAAATCCCAAAACGAGAATTATTGGTTTTGGATTGTCGAAAGTAGCCCTTGGATAGCCCCAGATTCAAACGTAATTTCAAACGTCTGCGCTCTTTAAATTTTGCTAAATTGATACTTTAATTCATGTAAAATAGCAAAAAAATCTTGACAAATTTAAAAAACGTGAGAAACTTAAATAAATGCTACTTCAACAATCCATATTAAAAAAAAAACTAAATTACATTGAATTATCAAGTAAAACGTAAGAATTATACTAGAAGTGCCTTAGTATTTTGAACGTCCACTGATTATTTTACTAATTTTTCATCCACTGATGCAGTATCGGAACGGTGTTCCGGCACCAGTACTCCCCAGACCCTAACCTATGTTTTTTCAATCCGTTGAAGGCTATAGGCTTGTTTCTTCAATATTGAATCTATCTATATTGTGGAGAGTTTGTTATAATAGATTTTGTTATTGAGGTTCGTACATTTTAATGGATAAATTGTTTTTCTCCCCTCAATAGTTGTAGAATGATTAATATGACACGAACTCGACTCCCCTAAACCATCCATTAGAAATACTATTCGATAAAGCTTTGAAGATTTGATAATTTAATTATGATAGTTGATAGGAGACGGTGATGTAAACTCATGGGACATTTTAGGAACGTTCCAGCGAACGTATTACTTGACATAGCCCCCACTTCATGTCTCGCGTCACATCTCCGTCAAAGCGTACACATTTGACACGTCACGCATTCCGTCACTACATGAAAATTGATGCGTGATTAGCAAATCAAATATCCCGCTAAAAGCAGTGTTGCTTCGTACCATCTCTCCATATCTGATTATTGGAATGACATGAAACACAATACCCTACATCTGGGAATATCTAGATATCGCTTCTATATTCTCCCCTCAACAATGTATTCATTCAATATTTCATTTATTAATGCTCACCAGTAATTAAATTGTAACGCTGACCAAAATATGTATTCTTAACGTTTATCATAGTGTCATTTTAACGAGACATATAAAGCATCGACTATTTGCAAACACCAAATATAGGACTAGTCATAATTAAATTAGACATTCCTTCATTTATTAAATACGTCAATTTCGCAAATTTGACCTGAAACTGACTCAACTATTAATGAAATTAACACTTTTCCGTTTTCATTAATTTACTAGTTTATTTCGGTTTATTGAATGAATGAATCGGAAAATTTTATTTTAAATATTCGATAAACTTTTTAGGTCCCCAGAGTCCAAAAAAAGTATAGTCAATAAGATCGGATGAATTTAAGATATTATGTTGGTTCGCAAAAATTGAGCGACAGTCACGGAACCAAAAATGTTCCCTGATGTCTGAAACGGATTTCTGTCTTGGAATTTTTGAAATCGGAGACCTAAAAAATGTTTCGTTCTTCAGACAGATCACATAGCTTCAGTTACCTTAGGTAACTCGGAAGCAAAAACCAATACTCCTTTCTATGTTTCTAACCTTACTCTCCACTAAGATTGAATGCCTTTGAACTTAGATGCCACTTGAATGAGCCCTTTGTCCGAAATCTAACCTTATTCCGATATTGAAAATTCCACGAATCCATATCCCATCATCCTAATCTTCCTGCCTTCTCAGTTTATTCCAAGCTAAAATAAGATCTATTATCTTAAAATAAATTAATACCTTCAGCCCCTTATATTATGTTAATAATAAAGTAAAATGTCGCTTACAATAAGCACAATTTTTGTGGGGATGACACGTGTCAATCACTAAATTTTGATAGATAGATTTTTTAAATTAACTTGTTTCTTGTACTAAAAAATATATTGTGTTTGTGATAAGTAATATATTAAATGTTTAAATATTGTAAGATATAAGAACCACACTCCGGCTATATCTTGGGAATCCAAGAAGCAAAACTAGGTTTCACTCACTAGTATGGAAGCTGAGTAGGTATATAGTTCTGAAAGAGACTGCACGGGAGGTTCTAAGTCTGAAATTTCTTCTCGATGAAGTGGGATTCCAGCAATTAGTCAAAAGACCGATCTCATTATATTGTGACAACCAGAGCGCTCAAGCCCTGGCCAAAAATCTTATTTTCCATAAACGTAGCGAGCATATTGATATGAAATACCATCATATAAGGGAATTGGTAAAATCAAAAGTAGTCGAACTACACTACATCAGCAATGGCGAAATGCCGGCTGGTATGTTGACAAAACCTGTTGAAAAATAAAATTTGAGAAGTTTCAAAAATTCTAGGTTTAAGAAAAAATGCCTATCTAAATGGGGAGGAAAAATAAAAAATCTTACCAAATATGTGGGGTTGACACTCGTCAATCACTAAATTTTGTTAGGTAGATTTTTTAAATTAACTTGATTCTTGTACTAAAATAGTTATTTATGTCACTAGGCAGCAAAATGGAATTTTGCTGACAAGTGTTTTAAGTTTTAGTTCCGAGCCGAAGGCGAGGATAGGCTAAACAAATTTACTGCTGAGGCGAAGCCGATGCAGGAAATTTACTAAGCCGAGTCAGGAAAATTACATTTTGACTGACGAGGCGAAGCCGAGGCAGGAATACGTTAATTACCTGCTGAGGTGTAACCGAAGCAGGTAATCTTTAAACGAGTCAGGAATGTTTCCTTTGCTGCATAGTTACATACAATATTTTATCTACTAACGGCAGAAAAATTACACTAAAGATTTTAGTACCTGATTAAGAGGGCAATAAACTTTCCTTGTATGACCGTTGCAATATTTGCAATTTCGGGTGGCGTGTTATCAAACAAGTCTTCAACGTCTTGCACAACATTATCATCCATATTTTTATTTAAACTTCAAAAACCTAATTAACAAATTTATCAAAATAATAACAGAAAACTATTAAAGTATCTTTTTTTGATAGATAAAAGATTTAAAGCAATGAAAGTTAAAATAAAATTGATGACTCGAAAGTTTGAGTAAGTGTAATGACTCGAAAGTTAAAACAAAACAATCAGTGTTGCCACTTTGTTTATTAACAGCTGTTTTTTATCTCATTTTTTAGCGATTTTTTAAAAATAATCACTGTAAAATAATAATATTAGTTTTATTATTATAATTTTTAAAGGTATTTTAAAAAACAATATCAATATTTAGCAGAATATTACGCTTAAATATACAAAAATGAACAATGTGGGAGAGTCCATAACCTGAGATGTAGTAACTTTTTCTTAAAATTTGACAGCCTGTTTGTTATTTTGCTGACACTTTGATATTTTGCTGCGTGTTTTTTTGACTTGTTACAAATGAATCAAGAAAAATGACATTTTTCAGATTGAAAACAGTACAACAATTTCTAATTTTGCTGCCGTGAGTAGATAATAGTATATTATGTTACTAGGCTGTGAAGTGAGTTTTTTCTTTACCGCGACAATTACATTTACGGTCGAGCGAAGCGAGACAGTAAATATTGCCAAGGTAAAGAAAAAACACTTCACAGTCGCGTAGCATATGCTATTTTTTCCGAGGTAGCAGACAATGAAAAGACATTAAATATTAATCACTAATCAATATATAATAATAACAAATATTAGTACATACTTAAGACTTACAAAAAGAAACCTTAAAAAGAGGTTACACTATAAGAAAAGATAAATAAAACGCATTGACATCTAGCGGATTTTAATCGTACTAGAAGCATTTCTACAAAGACTGCAGCACGGAAGTTAACGGCTGCTGTAACGGAAGTTTGGACAACTACCCGCCGGAAAAAAAAAATCTTTTAGTTCCTAGGACGTAATAGTACATTACGCGTCGAGTGCGGAAAGGAGCATTTTGCATGCGAGTGTGGAGTTTGCACCCGAGCGACAGCGAGGGTAGTAAAACCACACGAGCAATGCAATATGCCGTTTTCGCACGAGTTGCGTACCGTACTTTATCTACGATTGTTAGATTTAAATAATAAATACAGAAAAAAATAAACTTGCTGTATGTAAGTTAGTATCTCTTCTCTTGATAAAGATGGCATTAATCTTGAGTTGTATTTTTTGCCGAATTAATTATTTCTGGAGGAGTATTATTCTCCACATTTTCGTCAAAGCCACTTGATTCATTCATTGTTTTTCACTAAAAACTCGATATAAACAGTTACTTTTATAGAAGAATAACAAATTAGTTTTGTTAAATGTAAACAAACTCGCTAATCGTGCGTAAAGCTGAAGAATTCCTCTTCTTTACAGCGCTAGCGTGGTAAAGAAGAGGAATTCTTCAGAACTATGACGCGCATGCGCAATGAATACAAGTACGTAAATAATCACTTTCTACGCATCTAAACAGAGATACAATGTTTATATTTCGTATCAATCGTAGATAAAAGATTTTTTCTTTACAGCTAGGAGTAATGAAAAGATTTTTTAAGTCCACGTAATGAAAAAATGGACTTTAGCTATGTTTTTTAGGCTCTAAAGTTACTATTTCACAGCCTACCACGGAAAAAATATATTGTGTTCGTGATAGTTAAAATATTAAATGTTTATACATTACATGATATAAGAACCACACTCTGCCACCACCACCACAATTTTTACCTAATTCTTTCTAAAATAGGGGTTCGTATTATACACGAGTGAAAACTTACTGATTTTTTTTCAGTTTGACTTTTATCTATTATAATTAGGTAATTGAAAAATATCCGAAATACTTGAAGGTAAATGTTTCTATTATCAAAAGAAATAACTCCCTACACCTGATTCCATTTCAATATTTCCATTTTATTTCATTTTTCTTTTTTTTTTTAGTGATCAAATAAAGTCGCTTAAATAATTATTGTGTGTTTATTTCATTTACGTTCTCATTGTTAAAAATCAAATTAATTTTAGAGTTCAACTCTTTTTGTTGTACATTTTAATATTTTTTTGTTCAAAAAAATATTAAAATAAAATGGTTGTGCGTTAAGTCTCACGTAAAAAGGGTTTCGTTGGCATTATGAACATAAAATTAGCTAGTATAAGGGGGGGGGGGGGCACGCAAAATGTAATGTTTTTGATAAAATAGCGAGGAAAATTAAACAATTTACACAAGTGTTACATATATTTTTGTTATCAACTCTTCAATACCTTTCATTTGATACCCCACTCAGAATCCCAAAAAATATTTTTCTTTTTAGGGTCCGTAGGCAAAACCAAGGACCCTTATATTTTCCTGCGTGTGTCTGTCCGTCCGTCCTCTCGCGTGCTCTCACGGCTACACCTTTCGTGCGATCACTTTGAAATTTGGCATGTATGTGTCTTGTATACCTGCCCACATATTTTAAAAATATAGCGACTTAAAAAAAATATTTTTCAAAAAAATTAAGGTAAAAAAACTTAAGGGTTAACATTTTTTTTATTTTTTTTCGACACCGTGAGGGGTATCATATGAAAGGGTACGTCGAGCTGATTACAAAAATATATAATTCTTTGGTTATAACTTTGATAGGGCGAGCGTAGGCGAGTTTGAAACGTGCCCCCCCCCCCCCTCTATCTCGCTTATGTGAAGTGCAAAAAATCTGAAAAAATTCCTGAACATTCTTCGACCAAAAGTAAAGATACCACTTTTTGGAATTTTTGAAAAAATTATAAATTTTATTTTTTATTGACAAAATACGGTTTTTTATAATTATGGTCTTTTCGGTGAATTTATATGGTTGTAGTCCGGTTCAGTGGCAAAAAAATACTTTATCAGAGTGTGTTTTGAGAATATTAGACCCTTAGAATGGTTCAAAGTAAGCTTTTTAGCATTTTAAAAAATCACTGTTTATACACTTTACAGTTAAACGCTATATAGTGTGGCCATGAGTGTGGCCTACGGACCCTCGCTGTGTGCTGACTAGCACACACTTGACCTGTTTATTTGAGTAACATGAATTATCCGGCATTTCGGATTCCCAGTTAATCAGATCAAATAGCTATTCATATTTTTTCTATGGCCCAGCAAACCGCATATTTTTTACATTCCTATTAACAGCAGAAATATAGTTTTAGCTCGGATATAGTTTTAGGACGGACATGAAGAAATTTGATTTTGTTTTGACAAAATAGCTTGAAAAATTAAACATTTTCCTCAAATGGTACACTATACATTTGTAATGTACTCTTCAATACCTTTCATTTTATACCCCTCTCAGAATATAACAAAATAAAAAAAAAAAACGTATAATGAATTATCTACCATTTTGAATTTGAACATCTGATAATTTTGAGTTCGTTATATTTTTCCTGTATGCACGTCAAAAAGATTTTTAATACTGCAATGTTTACCTACTACTTATTAGTACCTACAGAGTTACAGACACATGAACGAAGTTATAAGGGTTTCTTTTTTTTTGGTTTTACCAACGAAACCCTAAAATGAAATAATAATCATGATTAACACTGAGAGAATTCCTTTTCCTTAATTGATGAGCATTAAAACCACTTTTTTTTCTTTTATTAATTACTGCTCTCAAATTATTTAATGGAGCTTCTGAAACAGGTCTAACATGATCCATTAAGGTCAAACTACGATATTATCTGAAACAGTATTAAATGCAACAAAACAAAACCAGACATAGTGTGACCTAGATCTAGATTCACTATTTAACTGAAACACCTTACACTATGAAGGATTAGAAATCTTGGTGCAAGACTGGATTTTTTTTTAATATGAAGTTCAAAATAATGTTAGTTTTATTTACAAAACTAATAAAGTTCAAAGCAATTTTTAGTTTTATTTAACTTTTCCCAGGGGAGCTAGCGTAGCCGTGTGAGTTAAACCACGTCTGCTCGGCCATCACTGAATCTCGAGTGGAACGAGACGGGGTTCGATTCCTCGCCGTGACACTCTGATTTATATGGCTCACTATTGATCACATCATACTCGCTTCGGCGGTACAAATGTACATATGTATGATGTGTGAAGTGGCTGGAACTCTCTACCGCGGGGCGTAAAAAGGGCCTGAATGATGGCCTAATTGCAAGGTTCGAACAAGTGGTTCGTCCTACCCGTCCTAGTAGAAAGTACTAGACTACTACTACTACTACTACTAACTTTTCCCAATATGGGTAAAAACCCATTTTAGCTTCATTTACCTCTTTATTATGAAGTTCAAAATAATTTGTTAAACCTGTCCACAAATTCCAGATTGCACACTAGCCAAAAGTTGGTTATTTGTTAAACGCGTTCCCAGATATCAGATGACACTATAGCCTAATGTTTGTAATTTGTTAAGCGCGTTCCCAGATATCAGATGACACTATAGCCTAATGTTGGTAATTTGTCAAGCGCGTTCCCAGATATCAGATGACACTATAGCCTAATGTTGGTAATTTGTTAAGCGCGTTCCCAGATATCAGATGACACTATAGCCTAATGTTGGTAATTTGTTAAGCGCGTTCCCAGATATCAGATGACACTATAGCCTAATGTTGGTAATTTGTTAAGCGCGTTCCCAGATATCAGATGACACTATAGCCTAATGTTGGTAATTTGTTAAGCGCGTTCCCAGATATCAGATGACACTATAGCCTAATGTTGGTAATTTGTTAAGCGCGTTCCCAGATATCAGATGACACTATAGCCTAATGTTGGTAATTTGTAAAGCGCGTTCCCAGATATCAGATGACACTATAGCCTAATGTTGGTAATTTGTAAAGCGCGTTCCCAGATATCAGATGACACTATAGCCTAATGTTGGTAATTTGTTAAGCGCGTTCCCAGATATCAGATGACACTATAGCCTAATGTTGGTAATTTGTAAAGCGCGTTCCCAGATATCAGATGACACTATAGCCTAATGTTGGTAATTTGTAAAGCGCGTTCCCAGATATCAGATGACACTATAGCCTAATATTGGTAATTTGTTAAGCGCGTTCCCAGATATCAGATGACACTATAGCCTAATGTTGGTAATTTGTAAAGCGCGTTCCCAGATATCAGATGACACTATAGCCTAATGTTGGTAATTTGTAAAGCGCGTTCCCAGATATCAGATGACACTATAGCCTAATGTTGGTAATTTGTAAAGCGCGTTCCCAGATATCAGATGACACTATAGCCTAATGTTGGTAATTTGTTAAGCGCGTTCCCAGATATCAGATGACACTATAGCCTAATGTTGGTAATTTGTAAAGCGCGTTCCCAGATATCAGATGACACTATAGCCTAATGTTGGTAATTTGTAAAGCGCGTTCCCAGATATCAGATGACACTATATCCTAATGTTGGTAATTTGTAAAGCGCGTTCCCAGATATCAGATGACACTATAGCCTAATGTTGGTAATTTGTTAAGCGCGTCCCCAGATCCTAGATAAAGTTGTAATGAATGAATTTAGACCTGAATACATAACGATAAATTATGTACCACATTAAAATCTAGGTACTTCTTTAGATTGTTACTCCCCTAAGTGTTTTAGAATGTAAATGACTTTGACTAAATAATTATTAAGACCAAGGGATGTTTAGTCGAATGTACTTTGGGACAAAGGAATATCACACTTCTGTTTTTATAAGGAGAGTAACAGTCTAAAGAAGAACACTCCGTACACCTTCTTTAGATTGTTACTCCCCTCTGGTTTTTTCATAAGGGGAGTAACTATCTAAGTAAGTGCCAAAATCTATTCATTTTAAAATCTATGAAATAACAAAATTGGAAATTAAAGAAGTTGCTTTACTTATGATATTAAATAAACTTTCCATAAGGAAATAAACATAATTCAAGAAAAAATTAGGATAACACACATAGTTAAAAATGCAGTATTACTTACAATAAAAATAATAAATGTACAATAATATAATAAAATTATGGGAAAAATCAGACAAAGTTGAAATATGTATGATGATTTGGAGAACAGCTGTGATGATCTATAATGTGATAAAAATATTGATGAATGGGCGACTACACCTGAGTTGTACTCCAACAAATGCCTGGAATTACACAGAGGACCAGAGCACCTGATGAAGTACAATCTAAGTGAGTCACCTGCGAAACTCCTCTTCACATCTAGTAGAATGATGATTTAGGTTGATGTGTCTTCATTGTCACGTTTTTTCAAAATTCAATGAATATTTATTGATTTTTTATTAAAATTAAATGGAGTTATACAATTTCATTATTAACTATAATAATTGTTGTGTGATACATCCATCTTATTTTAATAATTCGATGAAACATCTCCTGCGCTAAAACTGCTTACAAATATGTTTATTATACCATAAATTATGTCCATCCTTAATCCAAAATAAATTACTGCCACCCTAATAGACCAAATATGCTTTCTATCCTTGATCCTTAATAAATTATTGCCACTATTATACCGAATATGCTTTCTATCCTTGATCCTTAATAAATTATTGCCACTATTATACCGAATATGCTTTCTATCCTTGATCCTTAATAAATTATTGCCACTATTATACCGAATATGCTTTACATCCTTAATCCATAATAAATTGTTCCAACCCTAATATACCAAATATGCTTTCTATCCTTGATCCTTCATCAATCATTGCCACTCTTAAACCAAATATGCTTTCTATCCTTGATCCTTCATCAATCATTGCCACTCTTAAACCAAATATGCTTTCTATCCTTGATCCCTAATAAATTGTTCCTACCCTAATATACCAAATATGCTTTCTATCCTTGATCCTTCATCAATCATTGCCACTCTTAAACCAAATATGCTTTCTATCCTTGATCCATAATAAATTGTTCCCACCCTAATATACCAAATATGCTTTCTATCCTTGATCCTTCATCAATTATTGCCACTCTTAAACCAAATATGTTTTCTATCCTTGATCCATAATAAATTACTGCCACCCAAATATACCAAATATGCTTTCTATCCTTGATCCATAATAAATTGTTCCCACCCTAATATACCAAATATGCTTTCTATCCTTGATCCTTCATCAATTATTGCCACTCTTAAACCAAATATGTTTTCTATCCTTGATCCATAATAAATTACTGCCACTCAAATATACCAAATATGCTTTCTATCCTTAATCTATAATTAATTGTTCCTACCCTAATATACCAAATAAGCTTTCTATCCTTAATCTATAATCAATTGTTCCCATCCTAATATACCAAATACGCTTTCTATCCTTAATCTATAATCAATTGTTCCCATCCTAAAATACCAAATATGCTTACTATCCTTAATCTATAATCAATTGTTCCCATCCTAATATACCAAATATGCTTTCTATCCTTAATCTATAATTAATTGTTCCTACCCTAATATACCAAATAAGCTTTCTATCCTTAATCTATAATCAATTGTTCCCATCCTAATATACCAAATACGCTTTCTATCCTTAATCTATAATCAATTGTTCCTATCCTAAAATACCAAATATGCTTACTATCCTTAATCTATAATCAATTGTTCCCATCCTAATATACCAAATATGCTTTCTATCCTTAATCTATAATCAATTGTTCCCATCCTAATATACAAAATATGTTTTCTATCCTTATTTTATCAATTATGCTTCCTTCCAAATATACCAAAAACGCTTCTATTGCCTAACACATCATGGATGATTTCTATCTAAATATACTACAGACATAGACGCTTCTATTCCTTAACCTATCATACAAGATTCCCATTAAAATATACTATACAAGCTTATAATTGATTTTACTTTTTTTGGTTCCTATCATAGTTTACCATAGATGCATACTTCCTATCTAAATATACCATAGACAATTTAAATCCTCAATAAGCCATGGAAAAATCCAACAATCGCAGATAAAGTTCGGTACGAAACTCGTGCGAAAACGGCATTTTGCTACTTTCCGCACTAGATGCGTAATGTACTATTAAATTGGTAATTTAATTTCCCACACTATTGTGTCGAGTGATTCACTAATCTTAAAACCAAAGTACATATTACGGATTGAGGGAAAAAACCTAAGTTTTAATGGCAGATTTAAAAAAAATTATCTTTACATAAACTTCCTTCATGCGAATCTTTACATTACTTCCTTTATACGAATCATTACATATCTGCCTTCATACGAATCTTTACATAACTTCCTTCATACAAATCTTTACATTACTTCCTTCATACGAATCTTTACATAACTTCCTTCTTACGAATTTGTACAAAACTTCCTTCATATGAATTATTACATAACTTTCTTCATACGAATATCGAATCTTTATATAACTTCTTTCATACGAATCTTTACATAACTTCCTTCATACGAATCTTTACATAACTTCCTTCATACGAATCTTTACATAACTTTCTTCATACGAATATTTACATAACTTCCTTCATACGAATCTTTTCACAACTTCCTTTATACGAAACTTTACATAACTTCCTTAATACAAATATTTACATAACTTCCTTCATACGAATCTTTACATAACTTCCTTCATACGAATCTTTACATAACTTCCTTTATACGAATCTTTATATAACTTTATTCATACGAATCTTTACATAACTTCCTTCATATACGAATCTTTACATAACTTCCTTCATTCGAATCTTTACATAACTTCTTTCATACGAATCTTTACATAACTTCTTTCATACGAATCTTTATTACATAACTATTTCACGAATTCAAGAGATATAGATTCATTTTAAAGTTGAGATGCTGCAGAGTTCTTCTTTCCGTTGACAGATGAATCTAGAAGCTGTTGTTTTATCGATATGATGTCGCGCGCTACTTCAGGTACCTGACTTAATTAATCAAAGCCAAAGGTGCCGAGGTAGCGCTCGACAGCCATACCACCATCGCCAATTGAAGATTTCGTTCGCTTATTTGAACTGAACTGTGAAGAACCTTTTTATTCTTTCTCTCTATTATATATTTAAATTGTATTTATCAAAACGTTTTAATAAATTAATCAATAATCAGAATACATATTAAGCCATAACAAAAAAACTTCAAAAACAGAAGAACCAAAATTTATAACTAATGATAATCTTAGTTAATATTTTAAGTTAAAACGTAATAATTACGTTTAACACAGGTAAAAATATTTCCCACATAAATGCAATTTTATCAGAGAATTAAATAGCTATGTGATTATTTTTTTTGTAATTTTATTTGATTATATTACTTGTTATTTTTTTAAGAAACTGTTGTTAAACTTTTTGTTACTTATTAATTTTATTACTTTGTTCGTGATTTATTATTTTAAGTTATTAGATAATAGTGAATTATGTTTACATTTAATCACAATTTTGTTAAGAATTACAAAGAAGAATAGATTACAATAAGAATAAATTTACATATAAATGAGTCGATAGTCATCATTTACATAATGCCTAATCACGAACGTATTTTATTAATTTACTAAAAAAAACCAAAATTGACGTCAACAGTTTTTTTTCTTTTAAAATGATTTTTTGATCACAAATTACATTGGCTGTCGAAAAAGTTATTTATTTAACATTTTAGAAGAAATGTTAAAAAAAGTTACGTTTCTATAGTAGAATGGTGGATTTTGAAGTACGATTTATTTTGTATAAATTATTTTTTATTAAGTTTTTGTCGTAAAAATTGACGATATATATATATTTACTTTTTTTTATATATTTTTTTTGAAGAAAATACTTTTAAAAATTATAAATTATATTGGCTGTTGATTTTCTTTTTTGAAGAATTAAAGATTATTTAGTCATCGAGATGTTTGAACATTGTTTTTGTTTTTGTATTTTTATTTTGGCTCTTATAATTATAGGTTTAGTTCATTTTTTTTTATAATTGACGAAATAAAAATTATCTTGTAAAAAGGCGTGTCATAAATAATAATAAATTACTTTTAGCTGTCGTAAATGTTTGTAACGTTATAAATAATATAATATTTATCATTTTAACGAAGAAATTGACGAAATATTCTGAAAAATAGATGGTGGTAAGTAATTTTTATTTTAGTTTTTATATGTACGTAATTAATTTTAAAAGAATAATGAACACTGTAATTCTCTTGTGTTTTAAATAGAATTTTATTTTTGGTTGAATTTTGGTTAGTAAAAACCGAATATTGTTAATTGAAGACTTTTAATTATTCAATTTAAATGATAGAAAAATTTAATTTCATTCGGATTTTAAATCAAAATGAAAACTTCTAGACATATTTCAATTTAATATTTTCATAACCAATATATTCATAACTGAGTTGAATATAGTCAATGTTGATTTTTATTTATTGCCTTTTTATTGTTCTAATGTTATTTCTATTCGCTTAACTATATATATTTATATAGTAGGGAAGTACATACATAATACAAAATATATAAATAAGTATCAATACATAAATTTGTAAATGAATCATATTAGGCGTCTCAAAAGTAAATATCTATTTCTCTGAACAAAACAAATTTATTTTATTTATTAAAATAAATAAATAAATAAAACTTCTTTTTACAACACTGCTTATTGTTTCTATTTGGCAAACTAACTCTTCTGTAATGTGGAGCATAAAACCAACTCTTCTGCAAGGTGGGACAAGATATAAATAATACTTCTGTAATGTGGGACATGATAACTAATTCTTCTGTATTGTGGAACATAAATAGTAACTCTTCTGTAATGTGGAACATAAACACGAACTCTTCTGTAATGTGGGACAAGATATAACAAATACTTCTGTAATGTGAAACATGATAACTAATTCAAAAACTAACTATAAAAACTAACTCTTCTGTAATGTGGAGCATAAAACCAACTCTTCTGTAATGTGGGACAAGACATAACAAATACTTCTGTAATGTGGAACATAAACACTAACTCTTCTGTAATGTGGAGCATAAAACTAACTTTTCTGTAATGTGGGACAAGATATAACTAAAACTTCTGTAATGTGAAACATGATAACTAATTCTTCTGTAATGTGGAACATAAACACTAACTCTTTTGTAATGTGGAGCATAAAAACTAACTCTTCTGTAATGTGGAACAAGATAACTAATTCTTCTGTAATGTGGAACATAAACACTAACTCTTTTGTAATGTGGAACAAGATAACTAATTCTTCTGTAATGTGGAACATAAAAACTAACTCTTCTGTAATGTTGGACAAGATATAACTAAAACTTCTGTAATGTGGAACATTATAACTAATTATTCAGTAATGTGGAACATAAAAACTTACTCTTCAGTAATATAAACCATATTTCTCTAGTATAATTGTTACATTTTTGTTTTACTAATAAAAAAAAAAAAAATTTGACTGTCCAATTCGTTGTACTACTACCACCGCTGGAGTTTAAAAACAAAAAAAAAATACAGAATTGAAAGATCAGAAAAAAATATTCAAATGACATACAAATGAATAAATTTGTATCACTTATTACTAACTTTAAGTATTAATTATAAAAAATATAGTTTTACTTTTAAGACACCTGAATATCACAGTGTGAGAAAGCAGAGGCGTAATTAGGATACGCAACATATTATGTATTTTGTTTTTATAAAGCAGATACCTGCGACTACTATATAAATATATATATATATATATATATATATATATATATATATATATATATATATATATATATATTAGTCAGATAGTTCGAGTATAAGATATCTAAAATCTAAACATACATTATATTCTCCAAAAAATTGAATGCGTCTCCTAGTTACGCTATTGGATACAGTTGAGCCCAAATGTTGCGCTACATTTATACGAGTAACTTACATTATGTTTTCACTTGAACATATGATTTAAAGTAAAACATATGTTTCAGGTGATTTGATAGACATAATCATATATTGTATTACATTTCGTTATGAATTTACCATTAACTATTTTCACTCAACACTATTAGGCCATTGCCATTATTTAATTAAGCTCCCTTTATTATTAATATATATATATATATATATATATATATATATATATATATATATATATATATATATATATATATATATATATATATAGGTATATATTTTTATTGTTTAAAAATTAGGGTCTCTTTAAAAAATAAATGAGCAATTATTATATTACTTTGAATGTTATATTCATAAAATATAACAATTTTTACTCTGTTATCCCCCCTTTAATATATTTTTTCCTTTACTATCTGTTTTTAAAAACTATAACGAAACATTTGGGTCAACTTACGTGTTACATGTGTAAATATAGGTATGTATGTGTGTTATGTAACATTAAAAAAAACATACTTAATATGAATACATAAAATAAATAAATATAAAAAAAGATAAAGACAAAATAAATAAAAATGGAAATATTTAAAAATTAAATGTTTCAACCAAATATTTGGCTAGATATTATATTAAATATACTTTACTCCTAGTGAATTAAAACCGCAAGAGAAAACTTGATCATTTTACTTACTTTTAAATTTCATTTAAATTTTAACGAAAAGGTTTAAATTGGTCAGAACAAGTTGATTTTGGTTGTTTAATTTTACAGTTTGTTTTTAATCCGTAAAAAAATCGATTCTTTTGTCTTGTTTTGAAAACAATTTTGTTAATTCTCACAAGGTAAACAAAAGTAAACTTTTGATTCAAAACTATACTTTTATGTTATTGCTTTAAGATTACCTCCATAGACGCCCCTAAATCTTATGTATTTCCTTTTATGAAGTTTAAAAAGTTTGATATCTCCAAGTTTATTCTACTATTAACTATTTAATAAATTGTTTATAATGACCGATATTTTGTGGTAATCAAACATAATGATTTATGTAATGATTATATTACTTAATTAGTACATACTTAAATAAAAACTTTTTAGTCCACAACTTTAAGCCTGCGGGCTACTACACATTAATACCTCCAAAGCCCTCCCCCCCCCCCCCCCTCCACAACCCACACTGTCTTTTAGTACTTAGTTCAGTTTACTTTTAGTCTTAGTTTATTAATTTTATGTACATGCCTTAACGAACCTATCACACAGGTAGTCGTAGCCTCCCATGTCCTTAATCTGCTTTCCTGAGGCAACGGGATTCTCACCTCCCTAATTTTTGTACTTATTAATTCCTGTTTCTTTTACTTAGTCTATGTATTATCATTGAATGAGGTCCAAGGACTGAAACAATATTTTGAGGTTATTTTTATGTATATTAAGGTTAGAAAATTAATTGGTTTAATTTTTAATTAAACCAATTTTGCGTACTACTTATTATATTGATTGCTTAGTTTTAATCACTGGTGGTGACCGTTTTTGGTTCGTTAAGTGATAAAAATTAAACATTATGCTATAGTGTTTTTCTTATTTAATTTTTTATTCGACAAGATTCAAAAAAATAAATTAGAGTAAATAAGGTGAAATAAATCATGAAAATATATAAAATATTATATATAAATGAGAAATAAATTGTAAATATATAAAATATTTGAGAGATAAAAGAATGAATAAGATAAATAAAAAATAAGATAGATTACAATAAATTCACATAAATTTAGGAATTAGGAGCATTATAGGTCACAATATTTAAATTTAAAATTTCCTAATTATTAAAGAAGGAATGAAATTCCAAATTTAGAGAGTTTGATGGAAAAAAATAGCCAACAGCAATTAAAATTTCAAATCTTAACATTTATTTTAAAAGACATGTCCATAATTCCCCACCCAATGTAATCACTTATCAGTATACTCATGTTTTGAAGCGCGAAATTAAGTGGGATATAACTCAAGTGGGGATTTAAAGTTCAATTAATCCTTTTTACTTAAATTTTAATAAAACTTCCGCTCAGAAGATCAAAGAAAGGAGTCCTGGGCAAGTCCTTGGGCCTTTCTTTGTATCATTCCTTTAAAATCCCTTATCCTGAAGTTTTTGGTATATATGTTTTAGAGATTTGGTATATATATTGTTTTCATTGCGATTTTCATGGTCACTAGCATAAATTATCAGCCAAAATTAAGTTGGATTCGACCCAAGTTGTGTATATTCTCTTTGTAAAAATAAAAACATCCCTCGAAAACAAGGTATTTTGACAACTTTCAAACAATCGAATGCAAGAAAAATTTAAGAATTATTTGTCAAATAAGCCCGAAAAGTTTGGCTGTGATAATATGGTCAAAAATATTGGTAATGCAAGGATATATTTATATTTGTTGATTTAATTTATAATTGTTTACTTTAATTATTAATTTATTAATAATTAAATTATGATAATTTTTAAGGACTATTTCAGAAATTAAATCAATTAAATTTTAAATTATCTAGTATCTACAAATTACAAACCTTGAAATACTTATTAACATACTAAAACAGTTGTGCCATATTTAAACTCTCTAAAAATATAACAATTATTGTGACCAATAATCCACCATTCTCCTTGCAAAATTTAAATTGTACAAATTTCATTAAGAATAATATATCATCAAATATCAATAAAATTAAAAAAAAAAAAAAAAAATATTGCGAGTAGAAACGACGTTGGTCAGAACCTAGCGGTTATGGGCAGAACTAATTACAAATATTATTGATCGTTTTATTTATCAAATATTTAAGAGAATGGAGAAATAAAGTATCTATATATAAAAATTTTAGATAGAGAATAAATAAAATAAATAAAAAAAGAAGATAGATTACAATAAATGCACATACATTTAAGAATTAGGAGCATTATAGGTCAAAATATTTAAATTTATAGTTCCAAATTTGTAAAGAAGAAAACAATATAATCAAAAGTAATCATAAATATCTTTGGACAGAATTTATGACGATTAAATCACTAAAAAATAATCTTATAAAAGAACGATCAAAACAATAAGTTACAAATAATTCTACTAGTATAAGCCTGTGCGCATGCGTGTATTGGCGCATGCGCATTTCTTCCGTCTTTATAACAAAATTAATCAAACAAGAGGCGTGCCTTCATATAGTTGTTACTTTTATTTGTTTTATTATTATTATTTTTTTTTTTTTTAATTATGACTAAATAAATATTTTTTTACATTATTTACTTAAAAAGTTATTTTATACTTATGAAAGAAGATAATTGAAATGGAAAGTAAATAAACAAACAACCGGATTCGCACTTGAAATAATAAATACCTAATCGCAGAGTCTGACCACTTCGTTCTTACTCGCGAATCATCGATACCTGATAATTAAGTCAAATAAGTTGGCTTCAATCTGGATTATCCACAAGAAGTTGCTTGAAGTTACTCATAGGTAACTCTACTGACGTATCCAAGTTATGTAACTCCGCGAATGTAACCAAAAACATCTGTAATCAAAAATAATTCGATACATTAGTTTTAATATAATATATATGATCATAATATTACATTTTTTACATTAAATAAACATTAATACTAGATAGGTTTGTCACATTTTTTTAAAAAAAATCTTGTGACTATAGTACGTTTCCATGAGTTTTTCAAAACCGTTTTGAAAACGGGTTTGAAATTCAAGCCCCCATAAAAACGGTGATTTCAAAACGTTTTGAGTTCAAGATCACAAAAGCAAATTTTTGGTTTTGTATTGAAACTGTTTTGAAAAAAAAAAAAAAAAAAAAAAAAAAAATGAAAACAGAATTGAGACATGCGCAGTAGTAGGTATGAAGAGCAGAGATATGATAACCTGACTTAACTATAACTGGTCTGGGAGTTTATAGTTTTCAAAATTGTTGTGTAAACTGTTTTGGAAACTCCTCATGGAAACACTTTCGGTTTGAAACCAAAACAGTTTTCGAAACGGTTTTAAAAAATCATGGAAACGTAAAATATATTTCTCTAGCATACA
Source organism: Gerris lacustris (assembly GCA_951217055.1). Classification (NCBI taxonomy): domain Eukaryota; kingdom Metazoa; phylum Arthropoda; class Insecta; order Hemiptera; family Gerridae; genus Gerris; species Gerris lacustris. Next base: position 13,515,897 of record OX578283.1, read on the forward strand.
GTTATCTCACCATACTTTTCTATAGCTTTAGGACAAAATAATTGGCACTACTTTTAGACTTGTTACTCTCCTTATAAAAACAGAAGTGTGATATTCCTTTGTCCCAAAGTATATAGATTGGACTAAACATCCCTTTGTCTTTAATAGTTATTTAGACAAAATATGTATAAATAATAATATCCATGTATATTTTAAAAAAAAGTAGCAGCGTGGAAATACCATACATGACTTCCATGAAATGTTATGGTGTCAATACGTTATCAAGAGAGAACTCCGGAACTACATCGCACAAACAGCTAATATCGATTATAGTTTTGCAACAAAAAACACTAAAATGCCAATACCTCTCAAACCGCTTGACCGATTGTGCTCAAAAAGTATAGGTACAATCTACCATGTAGGACACATATATACCCTAAAGGAAATTGAAATCAAATCTACTGAAGTCAAAAAAAAACCTACTGAAGTTATCGTCGACAGACCGATTTCGTGCTAAGTGACTGTAGCTCTAAAACGTCGTGAGCTACGATGTTCGGGTTTGCGCCATTAGTTTAAAAAAAATGCCGCAAACCGCATCTAAATACGATGTCTTGAAGCGATGTTATAAAGGTTTAAAGTTCCGAACGAACGAACGTACGTACATACATATATAGTATGTATATGAAACAGATTTTAATGATATCCCCAGGTTCGTAAGACCCCTCTTTCACAGAGATCTGGGAATCACGTTTTGGAGGGTATCACCATACTTCTATTTTCATGGAAGTAAAAAAATACATAAGGGAGTAAGAATGTAACAAAGTACACAATAATCTGCAGACAATATGCTTAAGTACATAAATTATGCAACATAAAAATATTGTTTACTGTGTATAAATATACCCCTACACGAAAAAGTATAATCGTTAAAGCAAAAGGTCAATCGTTAAAACTATTATATTAAATAAAAATACCTATAAAACCTTTTCATATTTACTGCCACACAACTTACTATTTAATGTATGACTTTATCACTGCATAAATCTACTGCTTCATAAAAAAAATTCATTAGGTAATCCCTTAAAAATATTATATTGTATACGAAAATCTACTACACCGTTTATATCTACTGCTCTTTGTCAAACAGCACATCGAGTAACCAGTAAATAATTTTTTTTCGGTACAAATATTAAATTACAGTGACAAATTAGTCTTAGAAACAATACATGAACATTATGTATTAAATACACTTTACGTATCTACTTGTATTCATTGCGCGTGCGTGTCTCATAATTCTGAAGAATTCCTCTTCTTTACCACCCTTCAACTTTACGCACGATTAGCGAGTTTGTTTACATTTAACAAAACTAATTTGATGTTTGTTTAATAAAAGTAACTGTTTATATCGATTTTTTTGTGAAAATCAATGCGGGATTTAAGTGATTATGACGAATATGTGGAGAATATATAAACCTCCCGAAATAATTAATTCCGCACAAAATACAACTAATGAATTAATGTCATCTTTATCAAAAGAGAAATACGAACTTACATACAGGAAGTTTATTATTTTTTTTCTATTTTATTATTAAAATCTAACAATCGTAGATAAAGTACAGTACGCAACTCTGCTCGTGTGGTTTTACTAACTGCTCGTGTGGTTTTACTACCCTCGCTGTCACTCGGGTGCAAACTCCACACTCGCATGTAAAATGCTACTTTCCGCACTCGACGCGTAATGTACTATTAAACTATTCTATAATATATAAAAAAAAACTTTTTATATTTACTGCTAAACAACAGTTTTTATAAAGTATAAGACTTTATCATTGCACAAATATACTGCTACTCGACTAAGTACACAAACTATTATATTATATTTAATGCAACACAACTTTTCTGAAGTAAATGCCTTAAGCAATGCACTAATATGTTGCATTAAACATAATAAACAACACTAACGATAATACTGCTCGGTGTTCGAGAAAATAATTAAAATGTACAACTGTACTGTATAAAACATAATGCTGTACGACATACGACACGTAAACTAAACTGTAGATAGATTTGTTCTGCTATATATACTGGTATATCTAGGGTAATTAAAAACAAGAAAAGAAAATTCCGTCATGTTAAATACCAGAGAAAAAACAGAATGTTAATAATGATTCACAACATATTCAGTGTAAGAAGAATGGCTCATTACATTGTTTAGAGTATAACTGATAACAGCTGTTTGTTTCAACAGAGTAAATGATAAGGGGAAGGATACAGGTGATAAAAGAAGGGGTATTATTTAACTGTGACGTTCGTACCCAGAATCATTTAGCTGACGAAATCTAAATGACAAATAAACCAAACAACTAAAAACCTACGTAACGTTTCTAAGAACAATATTTTTTTCCGCTAAAAATAACTGTGAAAAGAATTTAGCTGATGAAATCTTACAGCTGACTCGATCATTGAGTCGAAATTACATTTGTTAAGAATTGACGTTACTGCTAAATATAATTTTAAAACAAGAAAATAAGAATGTAAAAAACAGAATTAAAGATAAAAACAACTAATAATAGCTATTAGTGGGTAATTAATTAATAAATGTTAAAAATTAACCATATTTATGTTAAAATTAGTTTATAATCGATAATAAAAAAATAAAATAAATATTACATACGACGTAGTGGAAAAAGATCGCATAATGATAGACGAGAATTTCTACGATTCGCTTCTAGAAGCTTCTAAAAACTTGATGAAACTTTGAAATTAATTACAACTAACCGCGGAAGACTCGATAATAATAAAATAAAATAAATATTACATTCGAGGTTTTCTAGAGAAAAAAGATCGCGTAATGACGGACGAGAATTTCTACGATTCGCTTCTAGAAGCTTCTAAAAACTTGATGAAACTTTGAAATTAACTACAACTCACCGCGGAAGACAACAATGAAAAATGAATAATTAACCCAGTTCTAATTAAAGACTAGAAATTAAATTCATCTAAATTATTATTATTAAAGTGGGCTGACGAAAGACTAATTAAAAAAAAAAAAAAAAAACCTACTCACCTCTGATTTTACACTGTTCTAACCACTGAATTTTAGGGGATAGGAAACACCAATAGAAACGAACTTCTTCTCCGGGAATTGGCCCATGGATTTTTCACAGTTCTAACCACTGAATTTAAGGGGATAGGTAACACCAATAGAAACGAACTTCTTCTTCTGGAATCGACCCATGGATCTTTGCTTTAACACTGTTCTAACCACTAAATTTCAGAGGATAGGAAACACCGATAGAAACTAACTTCTCCTATGGGAATCGACACATGGATCTTTGCTTTTACACTGTTCTAACCACTAAATTTCAGAGGATAGGAAACACCGATAGAAACTAACTTCTCCTATGGGAATCGACACATGGATCTTTGCTTTAACACTGTTCTAACCACTAAATTTCAGAGGATAGGAAACACCGATAGAAACTAACTTCTCCTATGGGAATCGACACATGGATCTTTGCTTTTACACTGTTCTAACCACTAAATTTCAGAGGATAGGAAACACCGATAGAAACTAACTTCTCCTATGGGAATCGACACATGGATCTTTGCTTTTACACTGTTCTAACCACTGAATTTCAAGACATAAGAAGAACCAATTAAAATGCACTTAAATCGTCAAGACCACTAAACTACCCTTATCATTTTATAGTAATTAATAAATCGCCAAAAATTACTAAACCACCCTTAACATTTTATACAGACTTAAATCGTCAAGATCACTAAACTACACTTAAAATTTCATTTATAGTATTAAATCAACAAAAATTACTAAACTGCCCCTAACATTTTAAAATATTAAATCGTAGTCACTAAACTTCCCTCAACATTTTGTAGTAGCACCTTTTAAATTGTCAAGATCACTAAACTACCCTTAACATTTCATTTTTAGTATTAAATCGAAAACATTACTAAACTACCCTTATCATTTTATTGTAGGTATTATAACTTCTAGATCATTAAAATACTCTTCAAATGTAATTTTTATCATTTTTACTTTTATAAATATTAATAGGAAAAAACCCGATAAGAAACACCTTCATATTCTCCACCATATTTAATAATAGAAAAAAAAACAATTAAATTATCTTTATATTCTTTTTTTCTTTTTTAATAAAAATATATAATTTATTTACGATAGCACAAGTAATGGTGTAACGTTATACAAACCAATGATACGACCAAGGCCGCGTGCACACAAAGAATATATAAATTTGCAATTACAATAATAATAATAGAAAAACATTATTTTTATCTCATGGTGATAAAAATATAACATATCAAAGAATAAAACAACATAAAAGACTGCGCGACAATACTAATATGATACAGGATGGTCAACATAGATAGTATACTATGTATGATAAACAAATAGTAACATTGATATGAATAAAAATTACAGGACAGTGATTGCTGTTTATATATAATATATATATAACCAGTGTTATTGCTATTGTTATTTTATACCAGTGTAATTGCTGTTTTCTTTGCATACCAGTGTTATTTTTGTTTTCATTACATACCAGTGTTATTGTTGTTTTCTTTTTACATTTATACCAGAGTTATTATTGTTTTCTTTTACATATTAGTATTATTGCTATTTTCTCTACATACCAGTGTTATTGTTGTACTCTTTTGTTATTGCTTTTTTATTTTACATACATACTAGTGTTATTGTTGTTACTACGTTTTTATTAGCTTGCTTTCTTGTTTGTTTGTCCAGTACAAATCTTTTAATCGACTTTTAACTAACATCCCGAGTAGCAAGACATAGTAGCAAGACATTTGAAACTTTTAGCATAGCTCAGAACACGATGACAATGCATTATTTTAATTCATTTAGCCATCTTCCACCAGAATGTAATTGGTTTTCAGCAAATTTTGCTGTATGGAAAGTTAGTTCAGAAAAAATCCGCCAGTTATTTTATTTGTTTTGCCATATCCCATATTTTCAATCTTCATTTCGACGGGTTTCAAATTTGTGATTTTTATAAATAAGAGATAAACATTGAATGACAGCAAAACAGTAAATACATAGATTATATTATTTATCGATTATATTATTTATATTATTTCAAATATATCGATGGCACGGTTTAGATTTGGTGTTGGGGAAATCCGTTGTACAATGATGTCATTTTATAGGTTTAAGATCAGCTCTCTAGATGGTTGTCATTTATGTGAAGTAAATAAATTCGGAACTATTTTTTTTCACTAACATTATATATTATATAACAATAACAATTATATTATCAACATTACATATAATTCAACAGAAAATTTAAAAACGTAGAATATAAAAAGTTCTTTTTATCTTGAAATTATTTTCTTCTTATATTATACCAGAGTTAATATTGATTTCTTTTACTTATTAGTATTATTGCTGTTTTCTCTACATAACAGTGTTAATATCAGTGTTATTTTTGTTTATAAATTAATCGATTTTGATGATGCTACAATTTATTATTTTTGATCTCATAATAAATTTGAAACTTCAATTTATCAATAATAATGACGAAACCAATGACACTAAATCTCTGATAGTCAAACTATTATATTTGATCATTTTTAGTGTTTCTTCTGAAAAATGCGGTACTTAAAAATATAGTGTTTTAGATCCTAAGCTACCTGATTATAATGGAATTTATTAAAATTGTTACATAGTAAAAAAAATAAACTGCTGTAGAAATGAAGTCGTTATATTTTTTTTTATCTTCTCTAAAACTAGTGATCAAAAGGAGCAGAAGGACATAAATTTTAGAAAAATTGGGTGCCCGTCACAAAATACCGAAAGCATTTTTCTTTAGAAATATTAGAAAAAGTTAGAGGATGTAATAACACTGACAACTTTACGTTATAATGAACCTGAAATGTCAAGCTGATGATATATTACCTGCAGTTCAACATGGCTGCGCTTAATTAGAAGATTTTTTTTTTGGCAAACAGCGTGAAATGAAAAAAGAAACCATTATTTTTTACAAGGTATAATGTAGGAAAGTTAGGAATCCAAAAATGGCGGGTTAAACCGGTTGAAAAGCAATGAATTATTATCTAGAATTCAAGATGGCTACGGTTACGGACAGGTCGGAAAAGATACTGCAACAGATTCGTAGAATTAGGAGAGACCCTACAGTGACCCTGTACCGGAAAAAAAAGGAGAATTTAGATGTGAATACAAAATGGCACCCAACTTAATAAATTAAAAGATTCTAAGAAATAAGACGGAAAAAAACCGCACGCCTAAACATATAGTCATAAAAAAAAAAAACACCCGAAAAAAGGATAAACCTTTTTTTAAAACCGCTAAAAAAAAAATTGGGCGGGAAAGGAAAAAGAATGCAAAGAATGAAGAATGGATGTGACGTCACGGATGGTGGGGAGTCTTCAAGCATGCGCTGATGACTATTAAAAGAGCCAGGGGCGAAGTATTCGCCATTGCACTGGTTTGGCCAAGGAATGCAGCAGCTCTCAGCACTGCAGCTGAGAGGACAATGCACCCTGAAAAGCATTACCTGAGGTCCACCATTCGACCAATCACAACTCGACATTACCTCTTCCTCCACCCCTCCACACCCTCAGTCAACCAATCACAGCTTTTGAGCCAAAGCCTAACATATCATTCTTAATAATAAACATATATACATATAGAAATATAGAATAGGGGTGTTTTTGTTTTTTCATTTTTTAGATGAGGCGATTGAGTCAGTGCTAAGTATAGGGTGGAGCAGATTAAACTGGCTGAAGACAGTTCAATGGATAATCTAAATATAACTAATAACTATAATTATACAAATATTAATAACAAATACATATATTAATACAAATATTAATTTAGATAAATGCTGAATCAAATTAAATTATAGTGTATTGTACATCCAATTATATTAAACTGGTGATATTGCCTGATAAAATGCTGATATAAACTGATAATAACAACTGATAAACAATCGAAAATTGTGGAAAATAACATTTCAATATATTAATTCCGAAATATCCAGGTATAATCTTTATACCTTATCTTGTTCAAGGTCCTATTATCTTTACATCTTTAAGGCATAAATAAAATCGTGAAATTTTGTTCACAACAATAGTTTAATGATGAACTAGATAGTTCAACTAGTTTTCACGGAATAATTAAAGAGCATTTACTGATAATAAATTTCATTCAATTTAATTAAGTTCTACAAAAATCAAATCAATTTTATAACTAATAATGAATAATTAATCAAATAAATAATGAATTAATTAATCAAATAATTAAAGAGACTAGTGTTAGAGATTATCTAAATCCTGACCTTTCGACCACATTACAGGGATTATTTAAAGGAGTTACTCAAATGAGTCACTCAGAATGAGAGTCAGTAACAAATGATTTTCATCATGAGCTACTCTCTTGAGCATGATCCCTGTAATGGATTATGTTGTAGAGAGCTAAAATTGGTGTTAAAGAGACTAGTGTTAGAGATTATCTAAATCCTGACCTTTCGACCACATTACAGGGATTATTTAAAGGAGTTACTCAAATGAGTCACTCAGAATGAGAGTCAGTAACAAATGATTTTCATCATGAGCTACTCTCTTGAGCATGATCCCTGTAATGGATTATGTTGTAGAGAGCTAAAATTGGTGTAATTCGACTCTACAAGATTTGAATGAAGGAGTATCACGGTAAAAAGCTTAGTATTTGAGAATTGTAAGCATAAACGTACAAAAATTGTGTCGTATAATGTTTTTTTGCGAATATCTCCAAAACGAAGCTGTTCCGGGTCCTTGTTTGTAAGAACTATTTTGTTCAGCGTCAAATTTCCTACAAGAAACACTAAGTTTTGTGGTTTCGTTAGGGGAAACCTTTTTTGCATTTGTATAATAATTGGTTGTGATCCTGAACAAAAAATTTCATGTTAGGTAACATTCAATCCACCATAATTCTAAAACTAGTCCGTTGATCTTAAACTTTAATTATACCATTTGAAAGCTTATGAAAGGAACAAGTTTTTACTGAAAACGCCACACTTCTAACATTCCTCAATTAAGAGTAATAAGCTCAGAAATTTCGTGGTAGAAATTTTAAAAAAATCCAAATTTTCAAATGTAACAGAACTTAAAAGATTGCTAGCAGCTGATGATTTGAAAATAAATGAATGATTCTGAAAGGATTTTTTATGCTCTTTAAAATTGGTCCTTAGCCCAATTTCTCTATATCATTTAGTTTTTGAGATATTAGGCATTTTTTTGAAAATTTTCGCGAAGCACTTTAAAAAAAGAAATAAATCTATATCTCGAGAACTATTGAGATATAGGCATATGCTCAATCGACATTTTTTGTTGCATCCATAGAATCATTTATGACATTTTATCGCGGGTCACCCTGTATACCAAATTTCGTCAAAATTGGTCCAGTAGTTTAGGGTCCACGCATCTGTACAGACAACTGATAGACTTTTTTTTAAAAAAAAAAAAACACTTTTAGGACTCAAAACGTGTAAATCCATCAAAATCTCAAAAATTTTCGGGCTATCACAATACATACTCTCTCATTATATAAGAAAGTAAAAAAAAAAAAATATATATATTTTACCATCCAAAGTTTTTTTATTACACAGAAAATAAACTTTTTTAAAAAAACCTACAATAGATAAAAATGATTTCAATAGAACAAAAAAATTAAAATATAACTATAAAAAAAAAAGAGAAGTATATGCATGACAGTGTAATATTTCAATGGGAAAACAAAACACAAAAAAAAACATCTAAATACAGAGGAATGAATGATAGATAAAATGCTTAAGAGGCAATAAAGAAAAACAGACTTAAAACTGATAAGAAATAGATAACAAAGACAGTCTAAATGATAAGAGAATGGGATGATAAATGGAAGTATGCGGGAGAGATTCACCGAACTGACTCGGAGTTCCCAGGCTAGCAGTACTAAGAACAAGCCAAGAATGAAATGTTTTCTCTTTATCAGTAAACTGATAAGAAAAAAAGAGGGAGTTCCTGATAAGAAACAATGATAAATATACTCGCACATACCACACACAATTGACTAAATATCATCCTATATTTTTGTTTTATTTATTTAATATTATAAAATTCTTAAAGCAATTATAAAGAGTTTAGTATTTAGAAACAAATTAATGAAATGCCTAGATGAATTAATGAATTAATGAAATGCCTAGATGAATTAATGAATTAATGAAATGCCTATTAATGAATTTAGGTTCCTTTTTTACTAAACCTAAAATAGGGTGACCAACCGTCCCGTTTTTCACGAACATTCCCGGTGTCCCGAAAAAGACTCCCGGGACGCCTAAATGTCCCGTATTTACGTTGAGTACCTAAAACCCTTTCTGCTTGAGCATAATATTTAAAGATATGTCAATATGTGTTAGATATCCCTGCCCATATTGGCGATACTGAGAGATAATTTGAGCTCATGAACATTCAGCGGACAGTCTAATAAACATGATGGGAGTGGAGGCACTTTCTGCAATTTTTCAAGTACTATACAATTTCAAAATGGACTGCTGTAACTTTTACAACTTTTTAAAGATGGCTGGAGCAACAGCTAAGTTAAGCACACTAGAACTTCAAAATAACGGACCCTTCTGTAGCGAATAAAAATAAGAAGAGGATTTTCTGTAAAATACCGCCCGAGTCAGGACCCTACATCCGGTTCTGTTTAGGTAGAAATTATCAAAAATCCCTTATTAATCCTATGTTCAAAGCTATCTTCTATTTATTGATGTTTAATAAAAACTTTTTATAACTACTACTGTACTTCTCACAGACGTACGCCCTTTTGCACTATTATTATAAATAATGATTTATAATATAACGCCCCCCCCCCACGGCCCCCACCCTTCATCCTGGGGATATTCCATACACCCCAGACCCCCGGATTATGTCCCGAAAGTGAGGTGTCCCGTTTCTTCCCGTTGAAGATTTGGTCACCCTAACCTAAAAGGAATTCGGCTACTTTCCACTCAACAATATATAAATAATAATTGAGCTATGTAAATTACTGTGACTACTAACAGAATTAAATCCATGACCTTAACTTAGATTCATGGATGAACGAGAAGAAGTGACCATTTACTTCCATGACCACTCTTAATCCCCTAGGTTTATATTTAAGTTACGTTATGTTAATGTATAAATTACATTATGTTTATGTAGTGTAAGTTGCAACATGTTAATGCATAAGTAACATTGTGTTCACATTAAGGCTTGGAATTAAGGTTATTAGAGGTCGACCAAGAAGTCATGAACACGGGAGAAACGGAAAGCTTAACTTCGTTTAAAATCGGAACTTCCGAGTCGTGCCGAAGTCAGTACAGTCGGGTGCTAAGACAATACCCATTTCTAGTTTGTATGACATGCGCAGTTGCGTCAAATCTCACGAATAACAACAGCAAGAAGGTTACCAATCTGTTAGGTTTCCTGTTTTGCTTGTTTTTATACAATACGAATTATAGTCACACCTGTCCTAAATCCAAATAACTCAGAAATAAAGAGGTAGAAATAATAGATTATGAAAGAAGAAAATCGATTTAAATTGAAAGAATATTATTATGAATAATAATATAAAGATATTATAGTACATTATTAGTGATTTCTTATCAGGTACAGTGTTGTTTGTTCCATAAAATATTAAAAAAATATAGAAGTTATCAAAAATAAAATTATTAATAACAAAAGAACAACACTGTGTTTTTTGACCGTGGTCTATTATATCAAAAACTGACTGTACATGACGACACTAGCGCACTCCACAGATTTCCATGACTTCTTGGTCGACCTCTAACATGTGTTTCGATTTTAGCTAATAACGTAACGCAACTTTAAAAATAACACAAACAATACTACACAAAATTTTAGATTTTTTCTCTCCATCTCTATAAAATTGAATAATAAGTAAATGATTAATAATAAATAAAAAAAAATAAATATATATTTTTTAATATTTTTAATCAATAACGAAACCTGAATGTAATTCAATATTGAATCAATGGAATTTATTTATTTATTTATTTAATGATAATAAGTATGTATGTGACCGTTTCTACGACACTGTCTCACACTCGAAATGTAGATTACTTGAAATATTGATAGGTATTAATTTTATTGAACGTAACATTTATTTAATCAAATAGTCTCCCGACGAATCACCTCGAAATGATTTGTTATTGCTAAGCTAAGGCAACCACATTTATTCTAATAATGAATAAATGTTTTTTTTCTTATTTGTTGGTCTTCAAATAGATATATTTACTTATCTTAAATTAATTTACTTAATTTCACTTATTTTCTAAGTATAAAATTAAACCCGTTGCATCGGCCCTAAGGGCTCATATAATATAATAATGTACACACAATAAACACTTGATAATAATTTTGTATTCCACGAAATATTTCTGAATGGGAATTCTTCAATACATATATGACATGAAACAATTTTTTAATTCAATACATATACAATATATATAATAATATATATATTCAATCAAAAATAGGATCCAGGAACCTAGGAATCAAAAATAGTTCAACACTGTCCCTGGGCACAGGGTTGTAAAAGATACAATAAAGTACTTTCTGATATAGTACCAAAGTACCATTTGATTCAAACAGTTAAGACAAGTAATGCCTAAATTATATAAAGTACTTTCTGATATAGTACTTTAGTACCATTTGATTCAAACAGTTAAGACAAGTAATGCCTAAATTATATAAAGGACTTTCTGATATAGTACTTTAGTACCATTTGATTCGAACAGTTAAGACAAGTAATGCCTAAATTATATAAAGGACTTTCTGATATAGTACTTTAGTACCATTTGATTCGAACAGTTAAGACAAGTAATGCCTAAATTATATAAAGTACTTTCTGATATAGTACTTTAGTACCATTTGATTCGAACAGTTAAGACAAGTAATGCCTAAAATATATAAAGGACTTTCTGATATAGTACTTTAGTACCATTTGATTCGAACAGTTAAGACAAGTAATGCCTAAATTATATAAAGGACTTTCTGATATAGTACTTTAGTACCATTTGATTCGAACAGTTAAGACAAGTAATGCCTAAATTATATGAAGTACTTTCTGATATAGTACTTTAGTACCATTTGATTCGAACAGTTAAGACAAGTAATGCCTAAAATATATAAAGGACTTTCTGATATAGTACTTTAGTACCATTTGATTCGAACAGTTAAGACAAGTAATGCCTAAAATATATAAAAGACTTTCTGATATAGTACTTTAGTACCATTTGATTCGAACAGTTAAGACAAGTAATGCCTAAATTATATAAACGACTTTCTGATATAGTACTTTAGTACCATTTGATTCGAACAGTTAAGACAAGTAATGCCTAAATTATATAAAGGACTTTCTGATATAGTACCTTGGTATTATTTGATTTGAACAGTTAAGACAAGTAATGCCAAGATTGAATAAAGTACTTTCTGATATTGTACCTTAGTATTATTTGATTTGAACAGTTAAGACAAGTAATGCCTAAATTATATAAAGTACTTTCTGATATTGTACCTTAGTATTATTTGATTTGAACAGTTAAGACAAGTAATGCCAAGATTGAATAAAGTACTTTCTGATATAGTACTTTAGTACCATTTGATTCAAACAGTTAAGACAAGTAATGCCTAAATTATATAAAGGACTTTCTGATATAGTACTTTAGTACCATTTGATTCGAACAGTTAAGACAAGTAATGCCTAAATTATATAAAGGACTTTCTGATATAGTACTTTAGTACCATTTGATTCGAACAGTTAAGACAAGTAATGCCTAAATTATATAAAGTACTTTCTGATATAGTACTTTAGTACCATTTGATTCGAACAGTTAAGACAAGTAATGCCTAAAATATATAAAGGACTTTCTGATATAGTACTTTAGTACCATTTGATTCGAACAGTTAAGACAAGTAATGCCTAAATTATATAAAGGACTTTCTGATATAGTACTTTAGTACCATTTGATTCGAACAGTTAAGACAAGTAATGCCTAAATTATATAAAGTACTTTCTGATATAGTACTTTAGTACCATTTGATTCGAACAGTTAAGACAAGTAATGCCTAAAATATATAAAGGACTTTCTGATATAGTACTTTAGTACCATTTGATTCGAACAGTTAAGACAAGTAATGCCTAAAATATATAAAAGACTTTCTGATATAGTACTTTAGTACCATTTGATTCGAACAGTTAAGACAAGTAATGCCTAAATTATATAAACGACTTTCTGATATAGTACTTTAGTACCATTTGATTCGAACAGTTAAGACAAGTAATGCCTAAATTATATAAAGGACTTTCTGATATAGTACCTTGGTATTATTTGATTTGAACAGTTAAGACAAGTAATGCCAAGATTGAATAAAGTACTTTCTGATATTGTACCTTAGTATTATTTGATTTGAACAGTTAAGACAAGTAATGCCAAGATTGAATAAAGTACTTTCTGATATAGTACCTTAGTATTATTTGATTTGAACAGTTAAGACAAGTAATGCCAAGATTGAATAAAGTACTTTCTGATATAGTACCTTAGTATTAGTATTATTTGATTTGAACAGTTAAGACAAGTAATGCCTAAATTATATAAAGTACTTTCTGATATAGTACCTTAGTATTATTTGATTTGAACAGTTAAGACAAGTAATGCCAAGATTGAATAAAGTACTTTCTGATATAGTACCTTAGTATTATTTGATTTGAACAGTTAAGACAAGTAATGCCTAAATTATATAAAGTACTTTCTGATATAGTACCTTAGTATTATTTGATTTGAACAGTTAAGACAAGTAATGCCTAAATTATATAAAGTACTTTCTGATATAGTACCTTAGTATTATTTGATTTGAACAGTTAAGACAAGTAATACCAAGATTGAATAAAGTACTTTCTGATATAGTACCTTAGTACCAATTGATTCGAACAGTGAAGACAAGTAATGCCTAAATTATACAAAGGACTTTAAAAGTTTATATAAAAAAAGTTATCAAAAGTACTAATTTCTGATATGTAGTACCTTAGTGCCATTTTGATTCGAATAGTAACGAGCAGACCCGGAATTAGTACTTTTTGATCACAATATAGATATAGAAACTTTTGGTATTGATTTTAGACAGAAAAAGGGGGTATTTGATTCCAGAGGGATTAACATGTTAAAAAAAAAACATTCAAAACCTATAATAAAGTAATTCCTGTTTTTGAAAAAAAAAAAAAAAAAAAAAAGTTTTAAGTACCTTCTGGTAATGGTCTTCTTAATATAATTCTCATTTATAACTCAGTCAAATAAAGAACGAGTAATAAAAACAGTTATCACAAAATAAACTCAATAAATTTGAAAAAAAAATGGTATTTATTTTATCAAATGCAACTCTCGCAATAAATGCCAGAGATAACAAAGGTTAACGGAAACATAAAATTAATTATATTTATACAATGAAGAATATTATTTTTACCAAAGGAAATTCGTTAAGTGTATAATGGAATCGCACTAAAAGTAAATTCTAATAAAATCCTATTTCCTTTCTGTCTAAAAAACCCAGCAATAAGAAGAAATAGTCAAATTATGGAAATTTAAAGACAGGAATAATAATAAAAATTATTTTATAAATATCAGTAATAAAGTATAAGCCAGTTTTATTGCACTTTTTTTTATTACAAACGCTTATTGTTTTATTATAGTTTGAGCAATTATAGATATATTCACTGATTGATGATAGCTACATAAAAGTAAATATAATATCTATTTAGTCATAAATATAATACTTAGTCATAAATACAATAGGTATAATATAATAATAATAATATAACTAGTAATTTGATTTGGACAGTAATAAAGATATAGTAATAAATAATGTTTGCTTCCACTTATGTAAAATTATTATTTTTACTCTTTTTTTACTTTTCCTCACTACCTATAGTAGGAAAAGTATTGTTTTTAATATTATCAAGTAATATTATAATTATTCTATTTGTATAAAAACTTTTAAAAATAGAACTAATTGATTGGTAATAGTACATTACGCGTCTAGTGCGGAAAGTTGCATTTTGCATGCGAGTGTGGAGTTGGCACCCGAACGACGCGACAGCGAGGGTAGTAAAACCACACGAGCAAAGGCAAATGCAGTTATCGCACGAGTTGCGTACCGTACTTTATCTGCGATTGTTGGATTTTAATAACAAATAAAGAAAAAAAATGAATAAACTTCTGGTATGTAAGTTCATATTTCTCTTTTGATAAAGATGACATTAATGCGTCAATTCATTATTTGTATTTTGAGCCGAATAAGTTATTTCGGGAGGAGTATTATTCTCCTCATTTTCGTCATAATAACAAATGAAAAACTCATTGTTTTTAACTAAAAACTCGATATAAACAGTTACTTTAATTAAACAAACAGCAAATTAGTTTTGTTAAATGTATACAAACTCGCTACTCGTGCGTTAGGGTGAAGAATCCTTTTTTTTCGGCACTAGGGCGGAAAAAAAGAAGAATTATAAACGCGCATGCGCAATGAATACAGCTACGAAAAGAATCACTTTCTACGCATCTAAACAGAGATATAATGTTTATATTTCTTATCAATCGTAGATAAAATATATTTAGGGATGTTAACTGTATTCAGTTAGTTTAAATTAAAGAAAGCACTAACTGATTTCGAAATCATGTATTAGGTTAGAGGATGCTGAAAATCATTCTATAAAGATGAAGTAAGAATTAACTGATAAAGAAACTTTTTCTCAGGATGTTAATCTTCATTTAGTTTGTTTAAAGCAAGAACTATCTCATATAATGTTAATCATATCGATTTAGCTTTAAATCATGAGATATTGATAAGAATGAATCAACAAAGAAAATATAGTTTACAGTTTAAAATATTATTTAGTAAGTTTGAAGTAAATACTATCTTTATGATATGTATATATATTTCTAATAATTTGAAGAAAGAATTAGCTCAGATTATAAACATCTTAAGGGGAATGTTAAGGATCATTCTACTTAATACAAACGAAGGAACTAACTGATAAAGAAAACATCATAAGGGGTGATAAACGTCATTATATTTACAAAAAGAAAGATCCAACTGATAAGAAAAACACCTTAAAGCTGTGTTCAGCATAATTATAAGAATAAAAAGAATAAAGAAAGGACTAAGTAATAAGTGAAAAACGTCTTAAGTGGGTGCTGTACATAACTACAATATTTACACTAAGAAAGATCCAACTGATAAGAAAAACACTTTAAATCTATGTTGTACATCATTATAATTATAAAAATAATAAAGAAAGGACTATGTGATAAGTGTAAAACATCTTATGGGGAGTTGAACATAATTATATTTACATTAAGAAAGAATATTAAATTATAAAGAATGCATCATAAGGGGGTAAGACATTCAGGGTTCTGATGAAAATTAATAGACAGCAAATTGTCATAAGTGTGGACTGTATATTACAGTTTTGTTTTTCTTAAAGATTTTTCCGGTTGTTATGACTACTTTGTTTTCTTAATCAAAAGTAATTCTCCACCCTCTTTCTTAATAGAAAATTGAAAATGGTGGGTGCTTTTGACAGAAAGGTAGGTATTGAATAATAAGAAGATTGCGTCAGAGTGGAATGGACAGAAGAGAACTTACGTCAAACTGATATCAATGATGTCAAAGGCAGTGGCTCTGACGTCAGAAGAATAAAATAACTAAGCACCTTCATCCCCTAAACTAACCACATGGATTATTTCTTATCAACGGGATATCCCAAATGTGTTTTTCTTAATTAGATTAAAACTGACTATATATTTTACAAGTATAAAAACCAAAAATTTCTGAATACTTAATAATTTACATCATAAAAAAATAGAAATTACGTATATTATGTATTTTTTTTTTTTTTTTTTCTTTTTTTCTTTTTGGACTCAACGGACTTTTATCCTTTTATATAGCGTTTAAATTTATTTTTTCATTTTTTTTCAACGCTAAAATTTTATCAAAATGGTACTTACTAATAATGATTAAAAACTTAAAAAAGCACAATTGATCAGTCTACTGTCAAAAACTCACAATAGTCAAATTAACCACAATTAATACTGATCACATTTAAAGAATATAACCCAGGTGTAAAAAAAACAACTATTTTTTTAAAAAAAATATACGAGTATGTATATACATTATAATCTGTATATACATATTAATCAAGAAAACTATCAATTTTTTGACGAAAAGGACTTTTTTGCATTTTTGTAATCTGGAAGCTTAGGATCATCTGTGCAAAAACGAGACTTATCCAATAACTCCGTCTGTATTTATTTTTTATTTGTCATGTAGTGCAAAAGGATACATGTCCTGAACATATCCTTTTATTACATAAAACATATTTAAGATCGTGAACAATTTTTTTTCATTTCATGTAAAATTTAATTTTGAGGACGTATACGTATACTCTTTTCAGCAATATGTGATTCATATACAACAGAAACCCGGAAATCCGGAAACTTTTAGGGGGGAAAAAACAGACATTATATTAGATCCAGACAGATTTTTAAAATTTCGCGGGAATGCCTTGAGCTGTGTTTATGTAGTATGTAACCAGAAACAATTGTAAGGACTGTAATGGACAATAACAGCAGAAACCCCGATAATCCGACGAATTAATAACTCCAAACAAACCCTGGCCCCAATTAGTTTTCGGCCTTTCAGTTCGGAATTTCAGGGTTCTACTGTATATAATAAACAAACACAAAAGAAAACCCACATATGTGATTGAATGAGTTCGAATCTCAGGGAGGCGAGACTAATTTTACCACAGATTACCTATTACTCACATACTATTCAAGTATAAGATCCAAAGTAGCCGAATATTACCTACGAAAAGAAACATTATTCTTTAATAGTTTAGGGAAAACCAAATGCGTTGAGATCGGTATTTTAAAAGAAACGGGAAAAAAACTACAAGGAAATTTACCACCTAAAAACACTAACGTCCAGATTATCTTTAGATTCAGAGAAACGCTCATATGTACACAAGGAAACCTTTTCATATACTGAAACAAAACCTTGATACTTCCTAGCCAACAATAAGGAAAAAACTTTTTAATGTCAAAAAAGTTTTTATGTGTTATTTTTACCTAATTATTTTCATAAGAATCTCTTAACATACAAACATAATATATTTTTATATATTTCGTCGAAATATAATAATAATAATTAATTTTAATATTCAGTCGAATATAATTATTAGAAATATTAATTTAATCATAACATAATATATTTGTTAAAAGTTATTAATATGTTTTAATTAAAATAGCGCTAATTATGGATAAGTCATTGATCCCTCCGTCCTATGTTAATACATATATCAAATGCTTTATTGATCGGAGAAGTTAAAAGAAAAATTTAAAACTATCTTTACTATGATAATTTCTACAAACTAATCTGGATATTTTGAGAAACACACAGACAAAGTAATCGGTTTAACTTCCCGTGGTGACTGTGACGAGTTCAATGTGTTTTCCGACGTTTCGCCTCTACGCCACGCCGGAGCCATCTTCAAGAGGGTGTAATGTTGTTCTGAGCGAGGGACAACTTGGACTTAAGTCCCCGACTGTAAAACCGTATTAATTTTAATTGTAATAATAATCTTTTCTAAATGCGACAAATGAATCTGTATTAATTTAAATATCAATAATCATCTTTTCAAAATAAGACAAATGAAGCCGTATTAATTTAAATGTCAATAATCATCTTTTCTAAACGCGACAAATGAACCCGTATTAATTTAAATTCCAATAATCATCTTTTCTAAACAAGACAAATGAAGCCGTATTAATTTAAATTCCAATAATCCCCTTTTTATAACACGACAAATGAACCCGTATTAATTTAAATTCCAATAATCCTCTTTTCTAACACGACAAATGAACCCGTATTAATTTAAATTCCAATAATCCTCTTTTTTAAACACGACAAATGAACCCGTATTTATTTAAATTCCAATTATCCTCTTTTTTAAACACGACAAATGAACCCGTATTAATTTAAATGTCAATAATCATCTTTTCTAAACACGACAAATGAACCCGTATTAATTTAAATTCCAATAATCATCTTTTCTAAACACGACAAATGAACCCGTATTAATTTAAATTCCAATAATCATCTTTTCTAAACACGACAAATGAACCCGTATTAATTTAAATTCCAATAATCATCTTTTCTAAACACGACAAATGAACCCGTATTAATTTAAATTCCAATAATCATCTTTTCTAAACACGAAAAATGACACCGTATTAAGTTACATTTTAATTAACATCTTTTCTAATTACATACATTGTATGATTAAAGTTTTATTTTAGAGTTAACATGCAACGCTACTCCTATTACCAACATAATGTTGATAATGTTTTACTCAAGACTATTAGTTTAATTTTACAAGCACTGATAAGACTAATATGTCGCCTGGTAGAAGAGTCTAGATGCCTACTGATAATAAAGGAGAGATGCAAGGCGACATATGTCTTAGTAGTTTTTTTTATAACAAACCCGTGTTGTGTAATTAATGATAACTCAAATCAAATGAGTGATAACGATAACAAAGAGTTCGTTCAACTCATTCCGTATGATAATCAGTGAATATGACGTAGCTCTTTCACACTTTATCATTGATAATAATGACTATTAATTTTTAAGGATTGATAACATAGTTTATACGTTTAATTAGCGAGACACAATACTTTTTATACGTAAATGTAATAATTTACTGTTATACGAAAAATAATTTTTTCCGAGGTTGTGTTTATTTTATAAAACTTGGAAATCAAACGAAAAAATTCTGTAAGACGACTTGAAACAAAAACTGAACATAAATTATATAAATCTCGGATTTTTAGGTCGTCATTTAGCAAACGAAAGTTTGTAAGGTACTTAAGGACAGGCTAACAGACAGACAACCTATCTTAACTTAAAATTAAGATTTAAAGTTAATCTTATATGAATCACAACTATTCAAGAATCATTCTCAAAGAAGCTTTTCATGATACATTATAAATCAAAAGTGAATCTTATGGATTTTAACTATTCAAAAATCATTCTCAAAGAAGCTGTTCATGATACATCATAAAGTCATAAGTGAATCTTATGGATCACAAATATTCAAGAATCATTCTCAGAGACTGTTCATGATACATCATAAAGTCATAAGTGATGGATCACAACTATTCAAGAATCATTCTCAAAGAAGCTGTTCATGATACATCATAACGTATATGGCAATCTTGTGGATCACAACTATTCAAGAATCATTCTTAAAGAAGTTGTTCATGATACATCATAAAGTCATAAGTGAATCTTATGGATCACAACTATTCAAGAATCATTCTCAAAGAGGCTGTTCATGATACATCATAAAGTCATAAGTGAATCTTATGGATCACAACTATTCAAGAATCATTCTCAAAGAGGCTGTTCATGATACATCATAAAGTCAGAAGTGAATCTTATGGATCACAACTATTCAAGAATCATTCTCAAAGAAGCTGCTTATGACACATCATAAAGTCATAAGTGAATCTTATGGATCACAACTATTCAAGAATCATTCTCAAAGAAGCTGTTCATGATACATCATAAAGTCATAAGTTAATCTTATGGATCACAACTATTCAAGAATCATTCTCAAAGAGGCTGTTCATGATACATCATATCATAAAGTCATAAGTTAATCTTATGGATTTTAACTATTCAAGAATCATTCTTAAAGAAGTTGTTCATGATACATCATAAAGTCATAAGTGAATCTTATGGATTACAACTATTCAAGAATCATTCTCAAAGAGGCTGTTCATGATACATCATATCATAAAGTCATAAGTTAATCTTATGGATTTTAACTATTTAAGAATCATTCTTAAAGAAGTTGTTCATGATACATCATAAAGTCATAAAAGAAATGCTAGCCAATGACCAAACAGTAGAACTCTGAACTGTTATAAAGATTATATCTGACTTTTGGTAGTAAAAACAGCGTATGCGAAGGCATATGTAATATTTATAAATGAATGTATAATCGAAAAATATTATACTCGCAAAAATTGAAAGTAGAATACTTTTTAGGTAGTAATATTCTTGCCAGTCGCAGTAGAATTTTTTATAATTAAAGATATACTTGTAAAAGTATAATTCCATGAGTATGCAAAGATATTTATCATTATGTACATGAAAGTATGAACGTCATATAAGTCAAGATATTGCAGAATAATTTATTATTAACGAGATTAATGTATTATTTACTTAGCATACATAAAATTATGTAGTTGTGAAAGTATATTTTCGTAAACGTAAAGTTAAAGATTTATCAGTAATTACAAGTAGAATTCCATAAACGTAAAGATATATGTGCAATACGTATATGCAACATACGTAATAATAATCTTACAAATAGCAGTGTAACGTAGCATACATAAAATTATGTATAATCTTGTAATTGAAAGTATGTTTGCATATTATGCGCAAAGATATTGTACTTGTAATTGAAAGTATACTTCCTTATAAGTAAGATATACTTGTAATTGGAAGTATACTTCCCTATATGTAAGATATACTTGTAATAAAAATTATACTCCCTTATAAGTAAGATATAATTGTAATTGAAAGTATACTTCCTTATAAGTAAGATATACTTGTAATTGAAAGTATACTTCCTTATAAGTAAGATATAATTGTAATTGAAAGTATACTTCCTTATAAGTAAGATATACTTGTAATTTAAAGTATACTTCCCTATAAGTAAGATATATTTCTTGTAATTGAAATTAAAATTATATATTCGCTAACATAAATACGAAAACAATTTCTAAGAGACGAGGCCCTCGCTCTAGAGTTTCTCACTCTACTGAGGGTCCTTACCAAACAAATTTTTTTCTTTAAAATAAAATGGGAATATTATTGAAAAATATTATATGTGAAAAAATGTAATTGCTGTACTTATTTTTCTTTTTGGTGAAATAAATATTATTATTATTATTATTATTACATATAACTTAAAATGGAAAATTAAAATTCTTATTATGTAACAATAAGTTTGCAAACTTGAACTTAACAATTATTAATTAAAAAATATTTACTTTTTAATTAGTATACTGTAACTCAGCTTTACATAAAAGGTAGACTTAAAAATGCATAAAGATATTCATGCAACTAGCATAAGAAAATTTGCATTAACATTCTTAACGGATTAAATTACAAGTATATCGTATTTTTTTCTTAACATTATACCTATACGAAATTAATTTACCCGTGGCATAAAAATGAAGCAGAAGAATTAATATTTCCATGAAAAATTACCATACTATAAATATGTGTATTAAAGAGTTAATTAATTTAACGAAGAAAAAAACCAAAGTTACCACTAATCAGTCATGCGGTAAATATCAAGCTAATTGCTTTAAAATTGCTACCAAAAACATAACGTAATTTTTCAGCAAAATATGGGAATTCTTTTATATTATTCTTTATATATTTTTAACCGTTACGATAATAATACAAACTATTTTATTTTAATTGAAAAATAAACGTATATTTTAAAATACTGACCTTTATTTTAATGTTTTGAAGAAAGGTTCCAATTAGGTTTGATTTCGTAAATGAATTTTCCCAACAGTAAGCACCGAATTTTCTGTAAAACAATAAAAAATAGAATAAGTAAAAACAAAAATTAATACAATGTAGTCAAATTTTATTAAAAATAATATCAATTGCGAACAAAATAATTTAATAAGATTATTTCAAAGTAATATAAGTTCGACATGAAATGTTCTTAAATTTATTTATACAGAAAAAAATATATATACACGTGTATATTGATAACGTTTATCAATGATATACTGAATAAATGATATACTGATTAAGATTAATTTTAAGTTATTAGTAAGTTTTAAATAAACCTGTATTATTCAAGATACAACTAATTATCAATAATTTGATTATATATATATATATATATATATATATATATATATATATATATATATATATGCGTGTGTATACACAAATAGTAAGTGATAATATATATATTATAAAGTGTAAATATATTTACGGAAAAAATAATATTAAATAAATTTGCAATCAAATTGTTAATTTTAGGAGCCATGGGTCACGATGACCCTACCCTATACGTGATGAAATATCTTCTCAAATTATTTTAACTAACTAATTCACTAATTGATTGCATCATTAATTAATAATTAATACATGAAATAATATACTATTAATGTTTCCTAACAGTGTAAATTCATTAAATTATATATAATAAAATGTATTTTATCTCCTTAACTTATTGTAAAACACAGATGGACAAACTAATTTTAGAATACAAAAAAAGAAATAAACAATTATGTGAAAAGATAAAAAAAAACAAAAACAAATTGAATTGGTCAACCATTAAAAATGATTCGAAGTATTGTGCAATGAAGAATTGTATAAATAAAAATCTTTAAATGAAATGACAGTGGAGCCAGCTGGCACGCAGTTAAGTGTGGCGCCAGTGATTCAACTATGCAGCGAGTAAATCACTGACGCCAGTTCAACACGGCTTTTGTTACTTAATTTTTAAAATGCAACAGGAAGTTATAATCAGTAAATATTAATAGTTATTTGATATTACTGCAATAAAAGATATCAATGGTAAATAAAACAAATTTTTTAATGGTCGTTTTAATGTGTATACCTTATACATATTAAATTAAAATAGAAGAGTGTGCTAATTAGTGTGGCACATAGCTTTCTCGAGTCCTATCGCTTATACATCATTGATGTTATGCTTTTACATCCCAATGCAGTTTAATATATTTATTTTGCAACTTTTTTTTAAATCTGTCAAAATTGCTTTGATATTTACATAAATAAATAAACTAAAACTAATAAAAATAAAATAAAATAAACTAATAAAATAAAACCAAATAAAATATTTTTGTGTATTGTTACTGTTTTCTTTTTTATATAGCCTTTATTATTTGTTGTTATTGATATTTAATGAATAGAAGTTTTAAATTTAGTGTTACTATTGTTTTTTTTTAAATCTCTTTAATTGTTTTATTTGCACCTAGCGCCCTACCCGTGGTTATGCCATCTAAGGGCTCGTTAAAAATTATTAAATTAATAAATAAATAAAATAATCAATCCACTATTTAATTAAAAATTATTATGATGAAAATGAATTTTAATTTAATTTTTTTAAAAAATTGAAATTAATATGGGACCATCAGTGAGCTACAAATTAAAAAAAAGAAATTAATATGGGACCGTAAGTGGGCTACAAATTAATAAAATTGAAATTAATACGTGACCATCAGTGGGCTACAAATTAAAAAATAAAATTAATATGGGACCATAAGTGGGCTACAAATTAAAAAAATTGAAATTAATACGTGACCATCAGTGGACTACAAATTAAAAAAATTGAAAATTATAAGGGACCATAAGTGGGCTACAAATTAAAAAAAAAAATTAATATGGGACCATAAGTGGGCTACAAATTAAAAAAATTGAAATTAATATGGGATCATACAAATTTCATAAAAATCAGAAGAGTACTATTACTTTTAAGCATGTGTTAATTAATCAAATTATGGAAGAAAACCCAATTGACGTTGAAGGTTGAAACTTAAATGAAACTAACAATTATGAACTACCATCAAAATTTTATAATAATCGGACAAGTATTTTTTAAGATAAGAGTGTTGGTATGGAAAAAATTATGGACACCAAAAGACAAGACACGAGACCAAAAATGTTCCCTATATGTAAAACGGATTTCTCTCTTGGTATTTTTGAATTCGAAACATATGAAAATTATTGTTCTTAAGAAAAATTATTGTTCTAAAGAAGGATAACAAATAATATTAATATGGCGTTAATTTTATTAGCTGTATTCATAAAAAATAAAATATTACAACAACACAGTTTGGATTTATTACATAAATTAAAGTATCAATTTAGCAAGTTAAAGAGCGCAGACGGTTCGAATTAATCTAGGGCTATCTCCGAGCTACTTTCGATAAACTATAAAAGTTTCATACAAATCAGAAAAGTACTTTTGAAGCTATAGGTGTAAATAAATGTATGTTTGAGCGCATGAGGTAAACAAATGAGCGCAGAAGGGTAAAACTTATATGGTACTAACAATGAGGTAATTATGACCCAATCCAAATCACATTAAAATCGGACGTGCAGTTTTTAAGATATGTTGATTCACAAAAATTAAACGACAGACCGACAGACAAGCACGGAACCAAAAGTGGTCCCTGATGTCTGAAATGGAGTTCTGTCTTGGAATTTTTGAAATCGGAGAACTAAAAATATTTCGTTCTTCAGAACCATCACATAGCTTCCGTTACCTTTGGTAAGCTCGGAACTCGGAAGCAATAGTTATTGGCGCCTTATCATTTAAATATAAAACTAAATCCTAGATTTTACCTTAGATTATGATTTTTTTTTTTCTAAATATAAATACCAAATTTAATTTAAATAAGGTCAATAGTTGAGGCATTGAGCGTCTCAACAGTTAATAACATACGAACAACTTTTATTAGGCTCAGGGGATCCTAAAAACGTGTAAATCAATAAATGAAATGAAAAATTTGTTCACTATCACAATACTTTCTTTTAATAAATATTTAGAAAGTAACTAACATCTGTAACAAAAAAGAAAAAAAAAATCGCATATTATAAACAACAATGATTTAATGTTAGCAACACCGTTACCAACCTATACAGGAAGAGAAATAATTTACTAACAACAGTTATAGGAATTTAAACATTACCTTTTGTAAACAACTAGGGAAATTTTACTGTTATGAAAAGGTTTGTTTTAGCACAAGAAGAAACCATTCCATTGCCAACCCATGTTGGAGAGAAAAAAGCCACAAACAATATGTTATAGGAATGTAAACATTACTTATTGTTAATAACAATGGACATTTAAATGTTAAGAAAAGATTTATTTTAGTACAGGAAGAAAAAATTCAATTGCCAACTTATGTTGAAAAAAAAAACTAACAACAGTTATCGATACTGTTAACAATGGACATTTTACTACTAAAAAAAGGTTTGTTTTAATGCAGGAAGAAACAATTCTATTGCCAACCTATGTTGTAGAAGAAATAAAAACCACAAACAGCAGTTGAAGGAATGTAAACATTACCTATTGTTAACAATAATGGACATTTAAATGTTAAGAAAAGGTTTATTTTAGTACAGGAAGGAAAAATTCTATTGCCAACCTATGTTGAAGAAAAAAACTACAACAACAGTTATCGGAGTATAAACATTACTTACTGCTAACAATGAACATTTTACTACTAAAAAAAGGTTTGTTTTAGTGCAGGAAGAAACAATTCTATTGCTAACCTATGTTCTAGAAGGAAAACAAAACCACAAACATCAATTGTAGGATTGTATGCATTACTTACTATATACAATGGACATTTTATTGTTAAGTAAAAGGTTTATTTTGGCACAGGAAGAAAGAATTCTATTGCCAACCCTGGTAGGTAAAGGAAATAAGGTAACTAACAGCCGTAATAATTAAGAAAAACATCGGTAATGAGGATGTTTACTTTGCTGCCTTGTTGCATACAATATTTCATCTACTTGCGGCAGAAAAATGAAGCTGCTAAAATGTTATCTTTATTAATATAACATAGTTAATAACTAAGGGTCATATTAATAAAGATAATAACATATGTATTAACTAATATTAATGTTCAAATAAGAAACTTGGGAATAATAACAATAAGTGAAAAGCAAACTCAATCTATAACAACAAAATACAAAACACACGTAACTTCTGAATGAATAATGCACGCAATATAAAATATTTATTTATATTTTTACTAACAAATTACTAAAAGTTTTAATGATATCTTCTATTGCTTAAAAGAAAAGAAGTAACTAGGATAAATCAAGAAAAATAGCTAGTCTAATCTAGAATGACTTCAATAATAAAAATAATATGGATGTTCAATGTTTACATGATGCTGCAGTATAGCCAGTGACTACTATTTTTTTAATTAAAGATCTACTAATCATTGAACTTATTTAACAGAATTAACAAATATAAACAAATTATTTTATTAAAACGTTTATTTATTAAATATTACTTATTAAACTGTAATATATTATGTTATAAGATAGAGATAATAGTATAAACCAGTGCTCGATTTCTAGAAATTGAGGAGCCGGAACTACAACATACCCTCCCCCCCCCCCCCCCCTCTATAGAAGAGGGATCCGGGGGTCCTCCCCCAGGAAAAATTTGAAAAATAATCGTTCTAAAACAACATTTAAAGCAGTTTTAGACATAAATCCACACTCTAAGTGCAAATTTTAGTGCCGGTAATTTTTTTTTTATTTATCAGAGAGAGAGGTCCCGGAACGCCGTTCCGCTTCAAATCGAGCCCTGGTATAAACTATCATTGCCAACATTATAAAAGTAAAAATTTTACTGCCTTCCTAGGCAGTAAAATTACATTTCTCTGCCCGAAATCGGTTCAATAATGCCTCATTTTGCTGCTGCAAGTAGATATAATATTTACTGTTTTTCCCACTTTATGGAAAAGCATTGAAATGTCGATAAGTGGATTCAATGCCAATGCCCAAAAAATGTATCCATGATTCAATGATTTTCCCACGGAATGAAGAAAATCAAATATTTGTTCAATGTTATCATATCCTATAGTACGTCATGCGTTTCATAGCAGGCAAATTTCCAAGCATGTGAGATACAGTTTACTTCATGAAAAATGTTTTTTTTTTAGAAAAAAAGCGTAAAATGATTTCCCCAAAAACCATGACAGGAAAATATAGCCGTGATAAATTTGAAAGTATAGCGTATACGCTATGTGTTGCTTCATACGATAAGAGAAATGAATGAAGAGGCAAACTAAACTACAATGCAGACTCGTTGCCAAGCTATATAAACCAGCACGGGCCAAACCGACGATAACAGGACAAAAGACAGCTCACGATGTAGTAGAGAGGGAGAGTCCGCCATGTTGGAAATCTACTGATAAGAGGTGGTTAGAGGATAGAACCCGGGGGAGAAGGTCACCCACATATGAAACAAACCTGAGTTAAGGAACCTGTAACCTGTCTTTTCAAATAACTGTTTCATAATATAAACCTATGTTCCCATCATAAACTTACTTCAATAAAAACTTCATCATATTCTAAAACCCACCAATTATTTTCCATCAAACTCAACACCTAATTAAAACAATTCGCAAACCAATCCACCAATAATGTTTTTATTGCATAATAGTTTATTAAATTAAATCTTTAAAGTCACAGCAATAAACAAACATAAATAAACCTACCATCGAATTGTTTACAGAAGAAATAATAAGTAATATAAAAAATAACATTTTAAAAAAAACTGGTCTTACTATCAACAATTTTTTGTTACCTATACATGAGAAGAAACATAAAGTCGCCAACCTGTACATGAGAAGAAAAATAAAGTTGCCAAGTCTGTGCCTTTAGTACAAGAAAGTAATAAAGGGTCAGTAGGCGATTCTTTAACAATTAAAATCTGTGTAAACGTTTAAATATGGCAGCCATTTAAAAAGGTATTTTTAGCTATAACATTTAAACTGTTTATAATAATGAACAAACGTCATTATATACGAGTCGTTAAGCCCAACGGCTTAATGGAGGCGACGGTCTTAATTTTATATTTAGAAAAAAAGGTAAAATTAAGTTTTTAATTTAGTTATGTTATTATATCTATTTGAAGTAAAGACCAATAATATAAAAAAAAAACATTTATTTTTATTGTAATAAATTTGGTTGCGATAGCTTAGCAATAACAAATCATTTCAAGGTGAGTCGTCGCCGTCGGAGACACTACTTGATTATAAACAAGTAAGGCGCGCTTCACGTAAGTACGTGGGGCGATAATCGCCGGGTTCTGTACATTAAAGTTAAAATTATTAAGTACAATATAATTACACTAATTTTAATATTAATACTCTTCAAGACCTTTAAATTGATGTCTCACATGTTATGGTAACTAAAACAATGTTTAGTCACCCACCATATTGGCCGCCATCTTGAAAATTTTAATAATTGCATATTCGTTTTCTACACTTCCATACCTTTAAGTTAATGTATAACATGTCATAGTTACTAAACATTTTTTTTAGTCACCCGCCATATTGCCCACCATCTTAAAATTATTATGTGTGACATTTTAATAGTTGCATATTATTTTTCTTCATTTGAAGACCTTTAAATTGATATGTAACATGTCATGGTGACTAAAATCTTTTTTTTTGTCGCCAGCCATATTTGCCGCCATCTTGAAAATATTAAGTGTGAAAAATCCAAAATGTATCCAGTTGTCGAGATGAACCTGTGTGACGAATTTCATGTTCCTAGCTATTGTAGTTTATGAATTGAAACAAGCAACGGACAGACAGACAGACAGAGCCGTTATATAAGGTTTCTTTTTGTACCTTGTACAGAAACCTAAAATTATGGATATCGTTCAAACTCAATGTAACTGCTCCACAGTATGCTCAAATCGTTCCTAAGATATTAATATTTAAGATTTTCGGTGAGAGGGGGGGGGATGTTTTTTTTGTAATAATATATGCGACGTATGAAACAATCCTTAATAACTGTTTTCTTGTTACATAACAAAAAATAACTGTGATTTTTTCACAAAAAAAAGTTCAAGGGATGGTAATTTTATATGGACATATAGAGCAAAAATAAATTGGTACGAAACTAAATATATATTGCGTCCTCCGCTTTTATTTAAAACCCTACATGACTTATTTCTGTTAAAAAAAGACGGTGAACCCTTAAAACTTTAATCTCCATGTTTTTGAAATAGTATTTTTTTTTTTTTTAGGGGTTCCCTATATTTGGGTAGTTATAAATAATTTATTTTTGTGTTGGGTATTTTTGAAAATACGGATTTATTAACGACAAACGCAGGGAATTATAAGGGTACTTGGTTTTACCTAAGGACCCTAAAAAAGGTACAAACAGTTGTTAAACACAAAACAGGTAAGAAAAGCAACGCTAATGTCAAACAGAATGACTATTTTAACAATAGAAAAAGAAAACCAATTTTAATATTACTAGTAAAAACTATTCTATTGTCAACCTATGAAGAAGGAAAATTAAAAAAAATACTAATAACAATTATAAAAAAAAGAATGCTATCACTGAATGTAAGCAACAGTGAATAAAAGAAAATTAGAAGAAAAACAAATTTTGGAAATTTTGTAGAATCAATTCCCTTACCAACATATACAGAGAAGAAGAAACAAAAGTTTCTAGAAGGAATAAAAAAAAAGTTAATAGTAAAGAATATTATACCCTAGAAAGATTTATTTTGATATTAACAAAAAACACTTTTGAGAAAAATTAATATTTTACCCTAGAAAGATTTATTTTGATATTAACAGAAAACACCTTTAAGAAGAATGAATATTTTCTAGAAAGATTTATTTTGATATTAACAGAAAACACTTTTAAGAAGAATGAATATTTTACCCTAGAAAGATTTATTTTGATATTAACAGAAAACACTTTTAAGAAGAATGAATATTTTACCCTAGAAAGATTTATTTTGATATTAACAGAAAACACTTTTAAGAAGAATGAATATTTTACCCTAGAAAAATTTATTTTGATATTAACAAAAAACACAATTAAGAAAAATAAATATTTAATCCAAGAAAGATTTATTTTGATATTAACAGAAAACACTTTTAAGAAGAATGAATATTTTACCCTAGAAAAATTTATTTTGATATTAACAAAAAACACAATTAAGAAAAATAAATATTTAATCCAAGAAAGATTTATTTTGATATTAACAGAAAACACTTTAAAAAAAACAATGAAGTTACTAATTTCAAAAAAAGAAAATTAGCACATAAATATTATGCACATTTAAAAGACCTAAACATTTTAAATTTGGCACAATATAAAGGAATGTTCTTAGCCAATAGAATCAAGGTTGAATTTTAATAATTTTTAACTATCTGATCGTTATTCATCTCTTTTTGTAGAAAATAATTATGTTTTTATTATATTATGTTACAGCACGTGTTGTAGAGTTATAGAAAAATAGATAAAAATATAGGAAATGGTTTAGCGGAAATGTATGACAAGCTATTGTAGTTCATAGGAAAAGCTTGGAGTACTAAGTTCCGGCAATATAGAGAAGTATGTTCAAAAAGAATTGAACGAATCTATGTATTTAGAAGGGTTAGATTTTTTTTTTTTTTTTTGGCGTTGTTTAAAAAAATAACAGTTTTAAAGATGGCGTGTAGTTGATGAACTGACAAAGAGAAACGGTCGGTTAGACAAGCATCGAAGCAGGAAAATGCTCGTTATTAGTCGGTGTTTATAATTCGTTAGGCGCCGTCAATGCCCCGTGTGTTGTTCTCCACTGAAAAATTATCTCTTGACATTACAGAGTGAAGTGTTAAAATCGTTTAGTTCTACGAAGTATCGAGTTGTAGGAACGCTGTTGGCTTTTAAGTCTGGGTAACTATCGAACGAGGGGT
The DNA here is from genome assembly GCA_951217055.1 of Gerris lacustris. Taxonomy (NCBI): domain Eukaryota; kingdom Metazoa; phylum Arthropoda; class Insecta; order Hemiptera; family Gerridae; genus Gerris; species Gerris lacustris. Next base: position 13,547,558 of record OX578283.1, read on the forward strand.
GGTTTAGCCTTATCCACAGGTCTAGTCAATATAAAAGAGACTAAGGGGTGAACAGATGGTCGACATAAAAGAAAGGGGAGAAGGATAATATAGTAGCGAGTAGTGTAAAGAAAAAAAATCCACCCTATCAGACATATGTTTTAAGTCTCTTCCCTATCCGGGGATATCCACGTGCCGGCTATTCTCAATAAACAAATTCTAATATAATCGAACACCATACTTATTTCTTTTTTTAAAAAAAAAACTACCTCCGGTACAAGATCCAAAAAAGTTAAAGATCATTACCCAGAAATTGGTGAGCAGCAGTTAAAAAAGATAATCATTGCTTTATATAACACACATATTGTGGGTTCTCTAACCAATAATTTACTTTATAATAAAACAAAAAATGAAAAGGTAATTGATGGATTTATAGTAAGACAGAAATTAAAGTTGATAAAAAAAAATTCCATCATCAGAACTAAAGAACAATAAGGATGATCTTAAAGTTTTTGATCATCTTTTTGTTTGGTAGAAGTAATAATTGCTTTTCATCGTTAGAAGTATCATAATCAGCTGAAACAAAACTATCTTAAGATCAATTTTTACAATGTTCCTAATTAGTTTAGACGGTAGCATCTTAAAGATTATAAGTAAACGGACGATCAGATGCAAGTTTAAATGGAACAATATGATGGACAATCAACTAAAAAGTAGGATCAAATGATCACTTATTCATAAATGTTTTAATAAGGTTAGGAAGCACTCTTAAAGTTAAAATAGAGCTTAGAATTAGAGATTGTATGATGGGATACTAGATCAATAGAGATTGGATGATGGGATACTAGGTCAATAGAGATTGGATGATGGGATACTAGATCAATAGAGATTGTATGATTGGATTCTAGATCAATAGATATTGGATGATGGGATACTAGATCAATAGATATTGGATGATGGAATTATGGGATACTAGATCAATAGAGATTGTGGATGATTAGATACTAGATTAATAAAGATTGAATGTTGGATAATAGATGAATAGAGATTAGATACTAGATCAACAAATATTGGATTACTGGATACTATTCCTAAAACAATAGAGATTGGATGATTGGATACTACAAACAATAGAGATTGGATTATTGGATACTAGATCAATAGAGATTGTAGGAGAACATTTAGCTGATAAATAAGATGCTAACGATATTTAAAAGTTACATTTTATAAATGATTCAATCAGGTTGACATTATTAACTCAAAATTTTTTGGGTGCTTACATACTAGGTCGAAATGAATTGTACATTTTGGATACTAGAACAATAGAGATTATATGATTAGATACTAGATCAATAGAGATTGGATTATTGGATACTAGATCAATAGAGATTGTAAGAGAACATTTAGCTGATAAATAACATGCAAACGTTATTTGAAAGTTGCATTTGATAAATGATTCAATCGCAGATTGACATTATTAACTCAAAATTATAATAAGTTTTCTTATTATAATTTGATGCTTACATACTTGGTCGTAATTAATTATACATTTAAAATATGCTGATCGATCAGCTGAATGGAGTTACTTAACTGAGATAACTAAACTAATTATAACCCAATTAATATATTTAGTTGATTACTGATAAATTAGTTGATAAAACTAATCTATTATAAATCCAGTTGTTATCAGCAATTGAAAATTACAAGAAGTTTTGAATGATTACAAAATAATCAGGTCAAGTGTGTGCTGGTCAGCACACAGCGAGGGTCCGTAGGCCACACTGTATAGTTTATGTAGTACTCTATTGATGGTGTTTTTTAAAATGCTAAAAAGCTTACTTTGAACTATCCTATGGGTCTGATATTCTCAAAACACATAAACAAACTTCCGATAAAGTATTTTTTTGCCACTGAACAGGACTACAACCATATAAATACATCGAAAAGACCATAATTATAAAAAAGCGTATTTTGTCAATAAAAAATAAAATAATATTTTTTTCGAAATTTCCAAAAAGTGGTATCTTTACTTTTGGTCGAAGAATGTTCAGGAATTTTTTCAGATTTTTTGCACTTCACATAAGCGAGATAGAGGGGGGGGGGACATGTTTCACACCCACTTCAAACTTGCCTACGCTCACGCTATCAAAGTTATAACCAAAGAATTATATATTTTTGTAATCAGCTCGACGTACCCTTTCATATGATACCCCTCACGGTGTCTAAAAAAAATAAAAAAATTTTAACCCTTAAGTTTTTTTACCCTAATGTTTTTGAAAATTTTTTTTTTTTTAAGTCGCAATATTTTTAAAATATGTGGGCAGGTACAAGACACATACATGCCAAATTTCAAAGATATCGGACGAAAAGTGTAGCCGTGAGAGCAGGCGACAGGACGGACGGACAGACACACGCAGGAAAATATAAGGGTCCTTGGTTTTGCCTACGGACCCTAAAAATTGGTGGGCATCCATCTACAAATTTATTTATAAGATGCAATTTAAATGCAGCTAGTTTTAGCAGCTCTGCATTATTGAAAAATATTAGATGACCAGTTACTAGGTAAAAAGGAGCATCATTACCTTATCAGTTAATAAAATGGATAAAGGAGAATGACGGCTAACGCCTAACGCGTGAATTTAACTCTACATTTAGATTTATGTGCTTGCTTACATATCTAAAAGGAGAGAATAATAATTTTAAAATAGAAAATAATTAATGAAGAAGATTTAAAAAAATACATTATAATTGGTTAATAAGATAAAAACCAGTAGTTATCTAAAATGGGGTATTTTAGAATGATGCAATTACATTAAGTAATTGCATACCAACAAAAACAGAAATGGAATTGGAAAAAAACATTTTCTGATCCACCAGCTGTAGCGGTTTAGGCTGGCTTAGAGGTGGATTTGAGAATACTGCAATTAGGATGATGTCTGCATTAATAAAACAGGAATGAATTGGACGATCATCTGATTGTTAATAGATGGTTATCGTTAAGCTGAATTATGGTACTTAAAAGATGGTATGTAAGTAGATGAATTTTAGAATGCTACAATTACCACCACCTTTATTAGATGACATATCGATGGATTTGAGAATGCCACAAATACCACAACCTTTATTAGATGACATATCGATAGATTTGAGAATGTTACAAATACCACAACCTTTATTAGATGACATATCGATAGATTTGAGAATGCCACAAATACCACAACCTTTATTAGATGACATATCGATAGATTTGAGAATGTTACAAATACCACAACCTTTATTAGATGACATATCGATAGATTTGAGAATGCCACAAATACCACAACCTTTATTAGATGACATATCGATAGATTTGAGAATGTTACAAATACTACCACCTTTATTAGATGACTTATCGATGGATTTGAGAATGCTACAATTAGTTTGAAATTTGTATAAAAATATACCCCACTCAAAATGTTATAAAAATATTTTTTTCGCGTGACATGAACTATCCACCATTTTGGATTTGAACGGCTGATAATATTGAGTTCGCTATACTTTTCCTGTGTGCGTGTCAAAACGATCTTTAATACTGCAAAGTTTCATATTTATATATTTTTTATTCAGAAGTTATTGTAACCGAACAGAGTGACAGTCAGACACTGGAACGAAACTATAAGGGTTTCTATTATTGGTTTTACCAACGAAACCCTAAAAAAACAGATTATATCTTAAAGTCAGGTAATAACCCAGATCTTCGGGGAAATTAAATTTCAAGGGGAGGGGAAAAAAATACCTGATTAAATTCAAAACCATAAACAAACTTTTGGGGAAAAGTAAGTGACAAGAAATATGTAGGAATTTTTTATATTTCTCCTTTCCTACAAGCCTGTTTAATCCTTATTACCAGGTGAACTTTAGGAATTTAGCAGGTAGGGTTTTGACTAGTTTTAAAAAGTACATTGTACTAAGAGTACAATGTACTTTAAGCAGGTAGGTAAGGTACATTTTGTACTACCTTTTAAAGGTTTCAGACAATAAAAACTAAGCCGAATCTAGTAACGTAATCCTTCCAATAACCTTTTTACCTATATATAAGCTTTCTAAGTCTCCCCTATTCCTTAGAAAGTGAATAACCAGTAGTGTTCGGACAAGAAAAACCAGATGATATTTCAAATGTTAAAAATACCCACCTGCAATACCAAAATAAAGAATATATATATAATGATCAACTATAAAAGCAACTTGTATTGTTAGAATATTGAATCTTTATTTAGATGTAAGGCGCATTTGAATCTTTATTTAGATTTAAGACAGACGCAATGCTGACAGTGAAATAGCAAAGTTAGATTTTGAAAATAAAATTTTGAAGCTAACAAAAAATAAATATATATGTACAACGGAATCTCCCCTTTAGCCAAAAATCTCATCAGAACATGAACACATTTTTAATTCCTCAAAATTGATGAAATAGGAGGGCCAAACAATGATGAAAATTCAGAGAAATGGAAATAAAAAGTAAAAACAAGATCTCAGCAGTACTCTTGAAAGAGAAGTTAGTAGAAAGAAGGTTGTTAGATATCTTAAACTAGACTACATCGAATATTTATGACACATTCTCGATGTAAAAACGGAAAAAAGTGTCTTATATTCGAAGCTAACAACCTTCTTTCTACTAACTTCTCTTTCAAGAGTACTGCTGAGATCTTGTTTTTACTTTTTATTTCCAATTCTCTGACTTTACATCATTGTCTGGCCCTCCTATTTAATTAATTTTCAGGAATTTTAAACGTGTTCATTTTCTAATGAGATTTTGGGTGAAAGAGGTTTAGTTGTACCTACCAATTTATTTCTTGTTAGCTTTAACACTTTATTTTCAAAATCTAACATTGCTATTTGCACACTGTCAACATTGCGTCTGTCTTAAATCTAAAAAAAGATTTAAATGCGCCTTACATCTAAATGAAGATTCAATATGCCAACAATACAAGTTGTTGTAAAAGAGAACGGGAGATTTTCTCATTGAAACAGCGTATGTCTTTATATTCGCAGCATTAATATTTCTTCCTAATTTTTGGTTCGAAAATCGGGATGAGTTTTATATTCGAGGGCATCTTAAATTCGATGCAATACGGAATATACAAATAAAAGACAGCAGAAGATCACACAAGGAAAAACAAAAATGTTTTTCTTCTTCAAGATACGATACAAGAAGAATCATTCTAGTAATACATATGCCTTAAAAACAAAATATATTTTATCTACGATTGATGCGAAATATAAACATTATATCTCTGTTTAGATGCGAAGAAAGTGATTCTATTCGTAGCTGTATTCATTGAGCATGCGCGTTCACAATTCTTCTTTTTTCCGCCCTAGTGCGGAAAAAATTCTTCACCTTAACGCACTATTAACGAGTTTCTTTACATTTAACAATACTAATTTGCTGTTTGTTTAATTAAAGTAACTGTTTATATAGAGTTTTTAGTAAAAAAAAAAAAATGAGTGATTTAAGTGATTATGACAAAAATATGAAGAATAATACGCCTCGCGAAATAATTAATTCGGTACAAAATACAACTAATGAATTTATGTCATCATAATCAAAAGAGAAATACGAACTTACATACAGGAAGTTTATTAATTTTTTTTTTTTCATTTTTCTGTATATATTATTAAAATCCACAATCGTAGTTATAAAGTACGGTAAGCAACTCGTGCGAAAACTGCATTTTGCTTTGCTAGTGTGATTTTACTACCCTCGTTGCCGCTTGGGTACAAACTCCACACTCGCTTGCAAAATGCTACTTTCCGCACTAGACGCGAAAGTAGGGTAATAGTACATTACGCGTCGAGTGCGGAAAGTAGCATTTTGCATGCGAGTGTGGAGTTTGCACCCGAGCGAAAGCGAGGGTAGTAAAACCACACGAGCAATGCAAAATGCCGTTTTCGCACGAGTTGCGTACCGTACTTTATCTACGAATGTTAGATTTAAATAATAAACACAGAAAAAAATAAACTTGCTGTGTGTAAGTTCGTATCTCTCTTTTGATAAAGATGGTATTAATTCTTGAGTTGTATTTTTTGCCGAATTAATTATTTCTGGAGGATTATTATTCTCCACATTTTCATCAAAGTCCAATCAAGTATTCACTTATTGTTTTTCACTAAAAACTCGATATAAACAGTTACTTTAATAAAAGAACAGAAAATTAGTTTTGTTAAATGTAAACAAACTCGCTAATCGTGCGTAAAGCTGAAGAATTCCTCTTCTTTTCCGCACTAGGGTGGTAAAGAAGAGGAATTCTTCAGAACTATGAGACACACATGCGCAATGAATACAAGTACGTAAAGAATCACTTTCCACGCATCTAAACAGAGATACAATGTTTATATTTCGTATCAATCGTAGATAAACACTTTTATTTCACTTTTCACTCAATGATCCTTGATATCAATCATTTCTAGTTAATTTATAAAACATTTTTTGGTGATTAAAACTATAATATATAGGGCTAATATACTTTTACAGGGTGTCTGCAAAAGGTCTTAACAAAAGCCAAACCTCATGCTCCTCAAACCCGAAATTGGCCGATTTAAGTAAACTTACTCTAGTGAAAAGTTACTTAGTTTGGGCTATATATGGCACGGAAGTTTTACAATACCGTAATAAGGCATCTCAAGTTAACATCTTAAGGGCATGGTTTACATAACAACTGTATATAACGAAGAACAACTTTGGCAACAGAGTATTCAAGATGCAACAAATAATATCAGAGGTGATAAGAAGTTACGCAAAAATTATATTTCAATTTTCTTCGACGTATAAACGGTAAATACTTGGAACTTATATGACATCTTTATATTTATTTGCATTCATGTTTTAATAACTTAATTTTGCTTTTGAGCTTACCGAAGGTAACGGAAGCTATGTGATCGTTAATTACACATTGTCTATCATTAAAAATTAATAACTTGATTCAAAACATTTAATTATTTATAAATTAAACCTTTCTTATTACACAAAATTGCTTAATAATGGCTGCCGGAAGTTTAATTTTTTTTATTATATTGTACTTATATAAAAGACAGGGGTGAAGTTACGGAGTTGTATGGCGCAATATTGCGGGAAAAAACTTAAAAACGGATCAATGATTGTCTTCTCTACCTATATTACACGCCCTCACATCTTATCATTTTTAGAAAACAAAAAGAATCTTTGTTTAGACTTAAAAAATTGTTGATTTTTTATTAAGTTTTACAACAAAAACGAATCTTTATTTAGAATTGAAAAAGGTATTATATATTGGTTTTAAAACAAAACGAATCTTTATAGTTATAAAATTTATATTTTATAACAGAAACAAATCTTTATTTAGAATTGAAAAAAAAGTTTTATAATTAGTTTTACAACAAAACTTTATCTTTGTTTAGAAATTTAAAATAAAAAACTGTATTTGAGTACAATAAACCCCGTTTAGAGAAACCAATAACTCTATGTCCTACTCAGAATATTGCTGCTGCACGTGAAAGTATTAGAGATAATATATGAATATCAATTCCAAAACGTACTCAAGAATTCGGCATTAATCAATGTTCTTTGACGTATTAAATCTTTGAATTCACTTTATTGGTGACACTTGGAACTTATATGACATCTTTATTTATTTGTATTCATGTTTTAGTAACTTAATTTTGCTTCCAAGCTTACCAAAAGTAACGGAAAATATTTGGTGACTCTAATTTCAAAAATTCCAAGACAGTAATGCAAAATGAAAGATATCTTTAAGTAATATTATTATTTAAAACACTTAAATTTAAAATAATTACAGACAAATAATTTTAAATAGGATATCCCAATAATTTCCAATGTTCTTGCGATATTATTTTTAAGCATCCAACGCCCAAAAGCCTATTTGAGTGTGATATTATTTTTAACTTTTAACATCATACAGCCTATTTTTATGTAATATTATTTTTAACTATGAATCATAATAAAGTCCATTTAGATGTAATATTATTTTTTAACTTTTAACATCATACAGTAATACAGCCCATTTAAATGTAATATGTATTATTTTTAGCTTTAAATCATCATACAGCCCATTTTCTATGTGATATAATTTTTAACTATGAATCATAATAAAGCCCATTTAAATGTAATATTATTTTTTAACTTTTAACTTTAAATCATAATAAAGCCAATTTAAATGTAATATTATTGTTTAACTTTTAACATCATACAGTAATACAGCCCATTTAAATTTAATATGTATTATTTTTAGCTTTAAACCATCATACGGCCCATTTTTTATGTGATATTATTTTTAACTTTAAATCATAATAAAGCCCATTTAGATGTAATATAATTTTTAACTTTTAACATCATAAAGCCTATTTTTTATGCGATATTATTTTTAACTGTGAATCATAATAAAGCCCCTTTATATGTAATATTATTTTAACTTTTAACATCATATTCCTTTTTTTAAAAACTTAATATAAATATGTAATAAATTTCTAAACGTAGATTATATTGCTTATCCATAATTTTAAATTAATGATCAAAGTACATACAAATATCATCCTTATTTATTAAATTGAGATAAGCAAAACTATAAGTGATAATAAACAGATAAAAAAATAAAAATTTATAATTAAATGAAAAAATATACAGCCGTCGCAAGACCACAGGCTAATAAGCGGCGCCGGAGTAATTCGTGACTCACTCTATTATTATTATTATTATTTTCATGTGAAGCTTATTCAATATACATTTTTATTTTAACTATTCAAAATTCAAATTATTAATCCTATATAGCAATCCTTTTGAAATACTTATTCATATATTAAAGTATTTCTTTTTAATTAATAAATTTAATTTAAATAGTTTTAATTAATTTTATTCGAAAGTTTATGATTTAATTGCAGGTTATGATTATTTATACGGATATAATTTAGAGGTTATACTGTTTTGTTGTATTTTTTAAAAAAAATAATTGTGATTTAATTTTTTTAAAAGTTGTTTTTATATTTTTTCCCCCATTTTAATTTGAAAATATTTTTTTTTAAGATAAAGTTTGTTTTAAGAACTTTCACCAAGTTAAAAAAACACACCCTCCAGATTATTGCGGTTATAACGGCGTTTTATAGCCGTTATAAAAATTATCTGAATTCCAGGTCGGATGATACGGTTGATCAATTTAGAATCGTCGTGGACAAAAAAGAAAATATACAATAATATCCCAACAATACAAAAATATTACAAACATAGTACATCTAGAAATATCACAATATATATTAAAATTAAATAAAATAAAACATATTTACTCACCTCTTTTGGAATTAAATGTCACTGGTAACATGTCATAAGAAGTTGAAAATCTTCATCATTATGATTTAGAAATTGAACGCTTTTTAAAAAATGATATTGACACGGTAGTATAAAAATATAACTGTAAAAATAAACGGCATTTTAGAAGTTTTTTCCCGTAGCGAATATAAAATAATACTAAAACTCTTTCCGATAACAAAAATCAATAAAATACATTATCAATACGGATTTGTAAATATAATTTTTCGGAGAGGGGGGGGGGGGGGGGGGGGTTAATGTGTTGGTGTAAAAAATATTTGGTTATTATTTAGTGTGCAATAGGCGAAATTTGGTGATTTTGTTTGTGTGAAACATTTGTGATACTTAAAGTTATATAATATAAAGTGTGACAAAAATGTTATTGTTTTTGATTATTATTAAATTAATATTTTATGATGTCAGATGTCAATATTTATTAATTGTGCTTTACTTTGTTACATTATTCGGTTAGATTAGGTGAAACTTTTGTAACTGATTTATATGATGTAACGATATTATTATATTTTTATTATGTATGCTTTAGATTATTGTATTATTTGTATATATTTTATGACAAATCTGTGTTACTAAACCTTAAGATGTAACAATGTTGTTAATATATATTCAATGTGCTTAACTGTGCTATACTATTCGGTTACATTTGATGAAATATCTGTGTTACTAAACCTGAAGATGTAACAATGTTGATATATATTCATTGTGCTTAACTGTGCTATTTTATTCGGTTACATTTGATGGCATGTGATGAAATATTTGTGTTACTAAACCTGAAGATGTAACAATATTGTTAATATATATTCAAAGGTGCTTAACTGTGCTATATTATTAGGTTACATTTGTTGGAATATCTGTGTTACTAAACCTTAAGATGTAACAATGTTGTTAATATATATTCAAAATGCTTAACAGTGCTATATTATTGGGTTACATTTGATGAAATATATGTGTTAATAAACCTTAAGATGTAACAATGTTGTTAATATATATTTAATGTGCTTAACTGTGCTATACTATTCGGTTACATTTGATGAAATATCCGTTACTAAACTTTACGGTGTTACAATATTGTTATTATTTATATATCGTGCTTTAGTTTGCTGTATTTTTTGGTTATATTTGATAACTCATAAATTAAATACAACAAAACAGTTATTAATAAGGTTTAATCAAATGGATTCATAGGTGTTACTAAACAGAACATATGTGCGACAATGTTACACTGTAATATTGATGTCAGAACCTCATTAAAGCGCTTAACTCGAATAGATTTATGTGTTTATTATTCTTTAGTGCACTTAATTATTTAATGGTTTTAGATGAATATTTAACTCTACAGTGAATTTATGGACTGATATTTAGTTTGCTGGCCCATTTAATGGTTTTAGATTAACCATTCTTGTGTTATAATTATTTGTGTCATAATAATAATACTTGTATAAACAACATCAAGATTTAACCAGTGCGCTTGAATTAGGTGCATTCAGACTTTTACATAGATTAATTATAATGACTTATATAGACTATTATGTGCATATATTAATTATTAATAGTAATATGAAGATATAATTAATAATATATGTAGATATATTTTGCAAGCAGGTGTATAAACTAGTGTATAGACAATTATATTTTAATATAGATTATCCGATAGTTTTGTAACACGATTAATAATTATAATAATTAATTAATTAATAAGTAATTCTAGTAATAATTAAAACCCTATAATTTTAATATAAAAAACCTACAATTTTTTGCAAAAAAAAAAAAATTAATTGCAAAATACGAAAAGCATTATTATAAATTAAAACCGGGGATAATTGAAAATTGAATTACAACACAAGAACATTAATAAAAAGAATGAAGTGTTAAAAAATAATTTACATATATTATAATGATTGCGAAAAAATTAAAACAGCTAAGGAATTCATTCATTACAATACGGGAGTGAGTAGTTATAATAAAAAATAATAATAATTTATACTGCGAAATAACAATTTTATTACTAAGAAATATTTTGTAACTAAAGACGGGATTGTAAAAGAGGACATATATAATTTATGTACTGCGGAATATAATTAAATTTAACAAATATAATTTATGGACTGTAAATTAGTTTGCTGGATCACATTATGGTTTAAAAATGACAACACTGCGGTGAATTTAAGGACTACGGTTTAGTTTGCTTTTTGGTGTATTGTGGACTTATTTAACAAATTAATACAATTCAGGCAATAATAAATTTATTAATATAAGTTAGAGATATGAATAAATTAGCTGTTAATAATTAATGAATAAAGAATATCAAACAAAATGACATAAAAAGTAAGTATTTCTAAATTGATATTTTAGTCCAAAGAAAAAATAAAAACATCCGGCGGGAATATAAAAACAGATAAAATAAAAGATCTACCTTAAAAATTTGTTTTAATTAAATTCAATACCTCTTTTTAAATAATTCCATATTTAATTACTATAAAATTATATTAAAAACTAATAAAATATAATATGTGAATATTTTAATTAAGCCATATACATTAACGAAATAGGTTAAATAGTATGTTAATCACAGATTTATGATAAAAAATAAAAATTTTAATATATTTTTTATTTTATAAATATAAAATATTATATTATACCTTGCTTAATTCTTCATGCTTATATTATTTAGATGTACAACTCAAAATTCAAAATTAATAAAAGTTTATTAGTCACTTTTATATACGAAATACGGTATGTTGTAGATGTAGATTGTTACAATTCTTACGTTTTTTATATAAATATTTTCTATAATTAGTTTTAATTTATAAATTTATCTTTTATAATTATTTTTTCACTATTTTTAAAGCAAAGTTTGCAAAAAATTTGCACTTTTATGCGAATTTACGGTAAAGATTTTTTTTTTTGAAAGTAGAACTTTATTTTGATTTAATTTATTTTTTAATTAAGTTTTTTTTTTTTATTATTAATAGATCTTTGTTTAGTTTAATTATTCATGAATATGTATTTTTTTCAGTGTTGATAAGTGTTAAGATATTTAAATGATTGAATATTGGGAATTTAATTTATTTTAAGGGGGCCACCCCCTTGAACTTTTTTTCTTTTAACAAAAAAAAAATATATATATATATATATATGATGTAACTTTGTGAAATGGGGACAATGTAATGTGGGCAGTGAATCTAGAAGAGGGAGGAAGGGGGGGGGGAGGGTTGGCACGGGAAGGGAACACGAAGCGCGATGTTCACGGTACGAGAGATCAAGACAGACTGAACATAGCAGGCAGTGTCTGGGTTATTCACCCCGGTCCCAGACATCCCCCACCCCTGTAGGTCCAGACTGAGGGGGGCGCTAGTTGGGGGGGGGGAAACACCCCCCTCCCTTCTCTTCGCAAACTCATGCACGGGGTTTCGCCAATTCTTCAGCCGTTAAACCCGTTGTGTATTATTGCTTCTTTTTTTTTTCTTCGCAAAATGCAATGCATCTTTCCTTTTTTTTTTTTTTTTTAACATTTTGTCCGTCTGTCTCTATGGACCCCCCCCCCCTCCCTCTGTAGATATATCTATTAACTTTTGAGAAAAACACAACCCTATTTCTTTAAAAGAAAGAAAGAAAATTTATTAATTAATAAAGCAATAGAAAAAAATCCGGCATTAAGTACTTTGTTGTAGTATTTGGTAGAGGGGGTTGCAGTGGTAATAAAATATGTTTTAAAAGAAGATTAAATTATTACCATTTGTTTAAAAATGTGTAATAATAAATTTTATTTAATTAAATTAGAATTATGAAAAGGGACAGATAAAAATATACTCTGCCGCAAAGATTTGAACTACGGTCCTAAATTACAGTGTTCTATCAATTAAGCTACACTGGAGTTCAGTGCTCTATCAATTAAGCTACATTGGAGTTCAGTGCACTATCAATTAGGTTAAACTACGGAGAGTTCAGTGCTACATAAATTAAGCAATATTGGAGTGTTCAGTGCTCTATCAAGTTAAGTTATACTGGGGAGTTCAGTGCTCTTTCAATTAAGCTACACTGGGGAGTTCAGTGCTCTATCAATTAAGCTACACTGGAGAGTTCAGTACTCTATCAATTTAAGTTATACTGGGGAGTTCAGTGCTCTTTCAATTTAAGTTATACTGGGGAGTTCAGTGCTCTGTCAATTTAAGTTATACTGGAGAGTTCAGTGCTCTATCAATTTAAGTTATACTGGGGAGTTCAGTGCTCTATCAATTTATGTTTCAGTGCTCTTTCAATTAAGCTACACTGGGGAGTTCAGTGCTCCATCAATTAAGCTACACTGGAGAGTTCAGTGCTCTATCAATTTATGTTTCAGTGCTCTTTCAATTAAGCTACACTGGGAAGTTCAGTGCTCTATCAATTGAGCTACACTGGAGAGTTAAGTGCTCTTTCAATTATGTTATACTGGGGAGTTCAGTGTTCTATCAATTTAAGTTATACTAGGGAGTTCAGTGCTCTATCAATTAAACTTATGGGAGTTCAGTGCTCTATCAATTAAGCTACACTGGAGACTTCAGTGCTCTATCAATTAAGCTACATTGGACAATGATTGATACTCTGTCCGAATTTATGCACTATTAAAATAAATAAATAATATTTAGAGAGAAAATCATTAAGCTAATCAACAGTCTCTGGTATTTTGTTTGTAGTTTGTCAGATGTAGTTTTAAAATGGATCCACTATCAGTGGCGTAACTATGGGCCCGCGCTGGCTCGCATTGCGGGGGGGGGGCAGTGCTAGGGGCCCCACGTTCTAAACGCAAGAGGTTTTTTTTTGCTCATCAATTTTGTTTGGCTAGGAGCCCCCAAAAAGTTTTAGCGTGGGCCCCCAATGCCCTAGGTACGCCACTGTCCACTATTTCAACCCCTTCCTTAAATTTAACCAGAAATTGCTGTTTAACTGTATTTCTTTTCTAAATACATGTAATGGTTTTTGAAATATCACTTCGAAATATATTTATATTTTTTTTGCGGGAGGATTAAAATATTAAAAACTAGTGTTGTTAGCACTCCCCCCCCCCCCACTCCCTCAATAAAAAAACAAAAAAAACATTGATTGATTTCTAGAAAAGGTTTGTAGTAATGTGGCACATATTGTAACAGACCTATTAAATTATTAACTAAAAAAAAAATCTTGTCAACGTATAAAATCAATTTACATTTTTTAAAAGTGGTCAGAAAAAAGTATAACGAGATATGTACGAGTATTGTGAATTAAACTATTTCAAACGAAGAGGGAAAAATAAACTAATAGTCGATATAGCATAAAAAAAGTGTCTGACTAACATCAAGCTAGAATTTGGTGTATATGCAAATCTTATGCGGCCTTTTAAAAATATGTGGACAGCTAAGTTCGTCTGCGGGACATAGCTTGGCAATAGGCATTTGAAAAAGAACAAACCAGTGGAGAGTGGCCATGTCCCGCCCTTTTTGGTGGACAATGTGATTTTCATCCTAGGTAAGAAATTAGTTAGTAGACCGAAAATCAAGTGTTAGTTTAACACTTGATAATATATCAGATCAGTTATTTAAATATTACTCCAAATCAAAGTGGACACCTATCAACTGACAAACTAAAATCAACTTAATGATGAACTTATCGACCACATATTGGTACTTATTTAGATAGTTACTCCCACTCCCCTATGTTTTTACTTTCTCATATAAAGAGAAAGTATTGTGATGGCGCAAAAATTCGATTTTGAGATTTTGATGGATTTACACGTTTTGAGGTCCCCTGAGTCCAAAAAAGTGGTTTTTAAAAAATGTCTGTCTGTCTGTCGTCTGTCGTCTGTCGTCTGTGCAGACGCCTGGAGCCTAAACTACTGGGCCGATTTTGACGAAATTTGGCATACATGTTCAGAAAAATCATACCCCGAGGCGAAATCGAGAAATGAATTTTAGCTCTAAATTTGGGGGCGCTACCCCCCAAAAACATGAAAAAAAAATATTTCTCGAAAACGGTTCCGACGATTTTGATTAAAAAATTCTAAAATGTAGTCCATTTAAATACGAATCCAACGATATAAGCCGTTTTCCCGGGAAAAATCTAGTTCCTGAGAAATTAGCTTAAAACGCGGACGGAGAGAGCCCGGGTTCGATTCCCAGCCCAGGAGAAGTTATTTTTATGATAAATTTTGATGAAATGTTCAATAATATTTAAATGTACATTTGAAAACTAATAAATGGAAAATACTGGGTTAAGTAATTATAAACTCGTATATGAGAAAGTTTGTCTGAGTTGTCTCGGACCGATTTTTTTCTAATATAAATGACTTGGACTAAATAACTATTGAGGCAAAGGAATATTTAGTCCAATTTACTTTGGGGAAAAGTAATGTCACACTTCTGTTTTTATAAGGGGAGTAACAATCTAAAGAAGTGCCCACATATTCCTAAAAGGTACCAAAAATGTTTACCTAAAATTCAAGCTTGATGTTAGTAAGGCACTTTTTCTGAACGCTATATCCTGAACTATAATTATATAGATTATTTAAAAGACTTAATAATTAAATAAAATTTCTGATTGTTAAAAAAATATCTATAGAATTTAAATCACTTTTAGAGTTCTAGGTCTTCCGGTGATGAAAGTAGATGATCACCGCCGGAAAAAAAGAGTTTAAAATTATCACTAATAATATTGTTTCTTTAGAAAAAAAAACGTAATGCATTGAATAAACCTTTTAGAACCTAGAATTTTAGGTACTCTTATAGAATAGGGCCCCCTTTTTACTTTCTCATATAAAGAGAAAGTATTGTGATGGCGCGAAAATTCGATTTTGAGATTTTGATGGATTTACACGTTTTGAGGTACCCTGAGTCCAAAAAAGTGGTTTTTAAAAAATGTCTGTCCGTCGTCTGTCGTCTGTCGTCTGTCGTCTGTGCAGACGCCTGGAGCCTAAACTACTGGGCCGATTTTGACGAAATTTGGCATACATGTTCAGAAAAATCATACCCCGAGGCGAAATCGAGAAATGAATTTTAGCTCTAAATTTGGGGGCGCTACCCCCCAAAAACTCTGAAAAAACATGAAAAAAAATTATTTCTCGAAAACGGTTCCGACGATTTTGATTAAAAAATTCTAAAATGTAGTCCATTTGAATACGGATCCAACGATATAAGCCGTTTTTCCGGGAAAAATCTAGTTCCTGAGAAAAAAGCTTAAAACGTGGACCGAGAGAGCCCGGGTTCGATTCCCCGCCCAGGAGAAGTTATTTTTATGATAAATTTTAATGAAATGCTCAATAATAATTAAATTTATATACGAAATCTAATAAATGGAAAACACTGGGCTAAATAATTATGAACTCGTATATGAGAAAGTTTGTCTGAGTTGTCTCGGACCGATTTTTTGTTTTCTATACAGAAGAGTCTAACTAACAGCCCTTAGTCTAACTACCTATTAAGACAAAGGGATATTTAGTCCAATATGCTTTGGGACAAAGGAATATCACACTTATACATATACATAAAAAAAAGTGTGTATGCGGTTGTCAGAAGGAATATTAGATTAAAAAAAAGTAGGGGGCCCTTTTCTATAAAAGTGCCGAATTTTATCAATATAGGAGTTCTAAGTTATGATAGTGAATGGTCACCACCGGAAAACCTATAGGTTACCACTTCAATTATGAAATTAACTATGGAAGCATACGGACTAAAATAAACCAATTTTATTTTTATGAAATTGAAGTTTGATTATATCCCAATTTAATTTTTCATTTATTGGTGAACTTATAGCGTTTCATGACATCCTGTTCTTACTGGTATAAAATGATAATAAAAGAAATTAATCCCTTTTTTGATAAATAAAATAAAGACCGGTTTCTGTCACATTATATGATCACTGATCATTATTCAAAGATCAACTTTATCATTCTTAATTATTAAAATGTGATGATCCTTTCTAAACCCCGACCAAGAACTCATGAGAATCAGAGAAGTGTGCTAGAATTATTGTTTTTATTTCATGTGCATAGTGCGTAGTTTTAAACAAGTAAGGCGCGCTTCACGTAAGTACGTGGGGCGATAATCGCCGGTTTCTGTACATTAAAGTTAAAATTATTAAGTGCAATATAATTACACTAATTTTAATAGTAATACTCTTTTTCTACTCTTCGAGACCTTTAAGTTGATGTATAACATGTCATAGTTACTAAAAACGTTTTTTAGTCGCCCGCCATCTTAAAAATATTACGTGTGTAATTTTAATAGTTGCATATTATTTTTCTTCATTTCAAAATCTTTAAACTGATATATGACATGTCATGGTGACTAAAAATTTGTTTTTATTCACCCGCCATATTGGCCGCCATCTTGAAACTTTTAAGTGTGAAATTTTAATACTTGCATATTCTTTTTCTACACTTCAAGACCTTTAAATTGATGTATAACATGTCATAGTTACTAAGAACTTTTTTAGTCGCACGCCATATTGGCCGCCATCTTGAAAATATTACGTGTAAAATTTGAATAGTTGCATATTCTTTTTCTTCATTACAAGACCTTTAAATTGATATATAACATGTCATGGTGACTAAAAACTTTTTTTAGTCGCACGCCATATTGGCCGCCATCTTGAAGATATTAAGTGTGAAAAATCCAAAATGCGTCCAGTTGTCTCAAATGCCGAGATGCACCTGTGTGCAGAATTTCATGTTCCTAGCTATAGTAGTTTAAAGAATTGAAACAATCAAAGGACAGACAGACAGAGCCGTTATATAAGGTTTCTTTTCGTACTTTGTACAGAAACCTAAAATAAACCAAAAACTCGGACGCTGGGCGTCTCGGAACTTTTCTTTATCAAATAATTCCAAAATGGCGGCAAATATTATTTATCTTATAATGTGGTAGATTTATTTATCTTGTTGAAAGGTGTAATTGTTGCAAATTTTCGGCTTAATCGGTGAAAAATTCCGTAAATATTTACCGTTAAATTTTCGAAGTTCATAAGTCGATATTTTCAAAATGAAGGCAGATATCAAAATTAAATCAATTGGAAATGTTTGTATTATAAAATATGAATAATTGGTGTAAATTCAGTAGAATCGGAAAATGGATTATGACTTCACAAATTTATGATTTTCCGGGCAGCACAACTACATGTAAGGAATGATATTTAATATTTGTACCAAAAGTTTCAAGTTTCTAGCTTAAAAACTATGGGAGTTATGCGTGGCACAGACAGACAGGCACAGAGACAGACAGACAGACATCCTGTTAAAACCCCTCATACTGTCTTGCCAACACTCAAAACAGATAATTCCGTTGAAATCTGGATTTTGTTTTTTTGGGATGTGAAAGCAATTCTTTTCCTTTACTTAAAGAAATACTTTTCGGAAAATTCAAAAAAGATTATTATATTCTACCTTATTGCAACTAACAAACTAAAGGACTTATTAACAAAATATAATCACTTTATGTATCTATATGTTATCAATAAATGATAAATTAGTCAATGATATAAGTATTAAAAAATAAAAATATATTTCAGTCCGAATTTTTGTATTTAGAGATTTATCTCTACTTAAAAAACCACGGTATATATTATTTATTTCGCCACTTAAATAACTTTTTTTTTTTTTTTTTTTAACTTTTATTTGAATACTGCAACTACAATAAATAATTGTTATAAGCAATAAATATCTAAGAATATTTGGTTTGAAGGAACATGATGTAAGAAACTATCCAGTGATAGCACTTACTGACTGACAGATTTTATTGATACAAAGGAAGTGAAAATAATATAAACTAAATAAATAAAATATATTTTAGTTATCTAAGAGGTCTCGCGGCCACTGCCTCTTCAGGCGTCTAGTCGGATTGTCAGGAATGGACCGGGAAAACAGACTGTGGACTAGTGGATTAGAATGGTCGGAAAGGGAATCGTGGAAGGATTTGTATCTGGATATGGCTAATTCTCGGACAAAGGGTACTTTGAGGTCATTATGAAGGATAAAATTGTATACAAAGAAGGGAGCGTCAGCTATTTTTCTTAGGATTTTGGATTGGAGAGATTGGATGCGATAGGAATTGGAAGGCTTGGTGCAACCCCAGAGTTCTATGCCATATGTCCATGTGGGCTTAATTATTGTGTTATAAATAAGTACTTTGTTCTGCATGTTGAGTTTAGATGTGTTGTGTAAGAGTCTGTGTAAGAGTTTATAGCGTGTATTGCATGTTTGACGTATATGTTTAGTGTGGTGTGCCCATGTTAGACGACGATCTAAGTGTAGCCCCAGGTAGCGGACGGAATTGGAATGAGGAATAAGGATTTGGTTTAGGGTAACTGGTTCACACACACCATGCCTTAGAGCGAAGGTCACGTGGGAGCTTTTTGTTTCGTTTACTTTAATTCGCCATTTCTTAAACCAGGTTTCTAGGAGAAGAAGGTGCTGTTGGACATGATCAGAGGCTGTACGAGGAGACTTATTTGAGGATAGGACACATTTATCGTCGGCGAAGGAAGCAAGAACTGTTGAAGGATGCTGGGGGACATCGGAAGTATAGATGGAATAAAGGATAGGACCTAAAATGCTACCTTGGGGCACCCCTGCTTTTACAGTGAAGATGGAAGAGGTCGAGGAGTTATAGGAGACTTGGAAGGAACGGTTTTCCAGGAACGATTTTAGGATGAGGTAATAGGTAAAAGGAAGGATACCCTTGAGCTTCCAAAGTAAGCCGGCGTGCCATACCCTATCGAAAGCCTGGGCTTCATCTAGGAAGACAGCCGAACAATACTTTTTTTGCTCAAGAGCAGAGGAAATTACATCCACAACTCTGTGGCACTGTTGGACGGTGGAGTGGAGGGAACGGAAGCCAAGCTGGTGATTAGGAATGATTTTAAGGGATTCTATTAAAGGGTTTATGCGGCGTAGGAGAAGCTTTTCGAGGATTTTTCCTAGTATAGGGAGGAGACTGATAGGGCGGTAGGAAGAAGGTAGATAGAAGAAGGTCAAAATCGCATCTTCGTATTTCAATGTATTGAAAGATATATTGCCAAACATGAATTACCTTAAATAACATACAATTGTACCACGAGAAACTCTATTATAAAGAAATAACATAATTAAATAGCAATTATTGTTCACAAACCACAAAAATGCAAGATTTTATATAATTATGAAACAAAATAATTACCAAATCTAACAGAAAATAGTTATGCCATTGAGAAGAAAATCTATAAGAGAAAAAATTAAAAATAAATACGTCATAAAGTTACTCCGAACTTATGGTGTAGTTTTTACGACAATGTTTCGCTTTTTGTAAGTAAAATTTACAATTCTGTAAAAAAAAAAATATTCACCATTTTATTTTTTTTATTTTTTAAAAAATAAATTAAATCGAAAACTTTTTCGTGCCAAATCAGTCACTAAATTAAATTATTCAGAAATGTTTGTTTCAAAATGACGTCAAATATTTTTGTTTTAGAGTAAACCACAGAGATACGTTTTATTTTGAAGTTACAAAAGAAAAGTTTTTTGAGAATGAAAACCGGGTGAAAAAAAACTAAATATAGATCTAAACGAACATTTAAATAAATGATCACGTGAAGGTAACACTTTTTTTCAATTCCAACATTGCATTGTGGATTCTAATTCTAGTTCTACTACTCCGAATCCGAACTCCAAGTAGAAATATAAAACTCGACATTTTTTCCGCTAGAGACCGACACCTTCGCACTTCCAAGAATAGTTTAACTCCCCTATCACTCGCCCCTCCTGGTTTTATCATTTCCAGCTGAGCTGGAGGGGGTAGTTGTTAGAGGGTGGGTGGGGGTAGACATATCGTCTACGAGTTCAACCCCTCTCTACAACGCCCCCGTTATAGGGAGGCAATAAAATAAAATTAAAAAAAAACAACACTCAATTTAACCCCGTTATGTATTATAGCATGCATTTGAGCGTATCTTTGGGAAAATACATTAAATTAAATTTAAAAAAAAAAACATTTGAATTGTTCTACACATTTATATATATAATTTAAAGAACAACAATTATTTATTTATTTAACTTTTCTATTTCCATTTGATTAATTTATTTTTATTACGCAATGCGCTTTATTATATTTGTAGATACATACGTATTTATACATAGAGGATATTTGCCAAAACAAATGTAGGCAATAAAGCATATAAATCATGTTTTAATAACGCTGTTATATTACCTTATGTTTTATAACACTATAATGCAAAATAACTGGGTTTTTAAAAAACAAATATAGATAAATATATAACTACAATATATTATAACTAATATATAAAGTTTGTTTGCATGCAATCGCGCACTAGGGGCAACCACACACTTTGCCCCCAGGCCACCCAACTTAAAAATTTCAAATTGGGGTGTATAATTTTGATACCTTATTTGGATTCTAGGCAAAATAATAAAATTTTACTTAAACTTTTTTTCTAACCCCAATATTTTGCTCTCTATAGAGGGGAAAAGATAGCAAAATAAACCTTCCGAAAATAGTAACAAAATAACACTTATACTGTTGTAAAATTGCCCCCAGGCACCACAACTTCAAAATTTCAAATTGAAGTGTATTTCGATAGCAAATTTGGATTCTACGGTGAAAAATGAGAATATTTTACAAATTCAATATTTTGAAACTTTTTTTTCTATCTTCAATATTTTGCCCCATATAGGGGGCAATATAGGGGGGGGGGGGAGTATAAAAATGTAGATTTCAGTGCCTGGGGGCAAAATGGGTGGTTGCCCCTACCGCGCGTTTGCATGAAAACTAACTTCCTTTACATGGTATGCGGATCCCCCTAGTTTCATTAATTTATCTCAAACCATTCAAAAGTTAGGGGGGGGGGGTGTGGAATTTTTGGACCACCCTGTATAACAACAATATTAAAAGAGTACAGAGTACAGGTACTTCTAAATTCTAAATAAACGGTACACCACGAAGCTGACAATATATCTATTTATTCACCTCACTGTCCTCTAGTGAAGTATATTTTTCGTTCTTATTCGTAGTAAATATACTTACTTGTTGTTTGTATATATACTTTACTTGTTAATATTGTGCCGCATTATGTGGCACATAGCTTTCTTGAGTCCTGCTATTGCACCAATATTCACATGACATTTAGATGTCTAGACACTTATTTTTTAAGCAATATTAAATTTGTGCAGATGGTTGAAATCAGTATGGGAAACCAAAAATGTTTTCTGATGTCTGAAACGGATTTCTTTAATTCGAAAGTTTATCAAAATGATTACAATGCTTCTGCTTCCTTCGCTATGTTCAGAAGCAAAAATAATCTATAATTTATGAAGTTGGAAAGATTAAATTCATATTATACGATTTTGGTAGTATTTATACTACGGAAAGATTAAATTTTAATTTAAATCAAATTATAATTATTATTAACTACGGGAAACAGACAGAGAAAAATACACTCCAGCGCTGGGATTTGAACCACAGGCCTCTATATTATATTATATATAGAGGCCTGGAGTGTATTTTTCTCTGTCTGTTTCCCGTAGTTAATAATAATTATAATTTGATTTAAATTAAAATTAATCTTTCCGTAGTATGAATACTACCAAAATCGTAAAATATGAATATCTGATTGATTGTACTAGGTACAGGTACTAAATGGGTACTTTATAATTATAAGCGTTATTTCTCGTTCTAGTTCTATGTCATTAATGTTGACTTCTCAGATTTGTGGAAAATTGAAAGCTTAAATTCGGGACAAGGTATCATTAACGTCAGAGGAAATCATTCTCCTGCGTAGCTTAGTTGGTTAGAGCGCTATACTGGAAATATAGAGGCCTGTGGTTCAAATCCCAGCACTGAATTGTATTTTTCTCTGTCTGTTTCCCGTAGTTAATAATAATTATAATTTGATTTAAAAGGAAAGATTAAAGTGAACTCCACATTTTTTTTAATACATTAGTACTCAGCGAATTAAATTGAAAAAATGTTTTTAAGCAGATTACTTTTCATTTCCATCAGATGTCAGCAAGTTATGAATTGAGCCAGATATGGGAGCGTCTATGGAGGTCATCCTAAAGAAATAACAAACTGTCTCTCAACGTAAATTAAAAAAACAAAATAAACTATAATGCCAAAGAAAAAATTATATTAATTGAGCTGAGAGAAGCGAAACTTTCACACTACACTTTGCATTTGGTTAGACACATACTCCTCCTGAACGGCTGAACCAAAATTCGAACAAAATTCGGCACGGTCATAGTGACCAACCACAGGAAGGTATAAATCTGAAATGGTCCAAATAGGTATACGGGGGTCGGGGGTACGGGGTACAAAAGTTAAATTAGTATATGCACTTCATGATGCATGTTGTTGGAAAATTCATTAAGAGTACAGTTATTGTTGTTATGTTCACTTTTGTCATATTTTCATTTAAGAGGGGGGTAAAATCAGTATCGGATTTAGGTTTTTTGAGGCCCTAGGCCAAATTTTGCTAGCGGCCCCCACATTGTTTTTTCACCTAGTTTTTATGAACTATAGAAGTTCTATCTTTAAAAATTTTACAAAACCGTTATGGCAAGTTAATATTCGTAGGTCTAACTTAACTAATATCAAAAAAGTTTAATAAACTATGTAATAAATTGGAAGAGTTTTTTAACTCTTGAAATACTTTTTATTTGGTTTTACGTACTACATAATATTATGTGGTTAGGTTTTAATAATTAATCCGATAAAACTCACACTGTTTATTGGATTTTAATTTATTTGTAGAACCTTTTTGAACGAGCGTAGTGAGTTCTTCATTTCAGAGACTTGGGATTTGAAAAGTTTGTTTGTTTGTTTGTTTGTTTGTTTGTTTGTTTGTCTAACGATAACTGGAGTAAAAATTGATTAATTTCAGCGAAATTTGGCACGTAGATGCATCTCAGCATTTTTGAGAACTGTATAGTTTTTGAAAATTCCTCACTAATTA
The DNA here is from genome assembly GCA_951217055.1 of Gerris lacustris. NCBI lineage: Eukaryota > Metazoa > Arthropoda > Insecta > Hemiptera > Gerridae > Gerris > Gerris lacustris. Next base: position 13,571,832 of record OX578283.1, read on the forward strand.
TTTCCAAGATGGCGGCCAATATGGCGGACGACTAAAAAAAAAGTTTTATGCCAGCATAATGTGTTATACATCGTTTTGAAGGTCTTTAAGAGAAGGAAAAGAATATGTAACTAATCAAATTTCACACTTCATATTTTCAAGATGGCGGCCAATATGGCGGACGACAAAAATAAAAAGTTTTAGTCAGCATAATGTGTTATACATCGTTTTAAAGGTCTTTAAGAGAAGGGAAAGAAAATTTAACTAATAAAATATCACAGTTAATATTTTCAAGATGGCTGCCAATATGGCGGACGACTAAAAAATAAAGTTTAAGTCAGCTTAATGTGTTATACATCGTTTTAAAGGCCTTTAAAAGGAGGAAAATAATATTTAACTGATAAAATTTAATACTTCACACTTTCAAGATGGCGGCCAACATGGCGGACGACTAAACAAAAAGTTTTTAGTCAGTATGACATGTTATACATCAATTTAAAGGTCTTGAAGTTTAGGAAAGGAATATCTAAGTATTAAAAATGTCACACATAATATTTTCAATATGGCGGACTATTAAAAAAAATTTGATCTGCTTGGCATGTAATACATTAATCTAAAGGTCTATAAAAGTAGGAATAGAGTCAATAACTTTTCGCGCTCGCCCTGTATAGACTACATTTAAAATTAGTTTTCATTTAACTGAGTATATATTGAAGGTTCGCTGCACTCACCAATTTATTTAGTATTTCTGGATAATGTTATGCTGTATAAACTTGCGAGTGCAGCGAGCCTGAATTAATTATATTAAATAATGATTACGTAAAAATACTTTATAAACAGGCGAGCGTAGCGAGCATACAATAACTTTATTTAATTATATTTACTACAAATTCTGAATCAAACCGGCGAGCGTAGCGAGCCATCTTTAATTTGATTAGATAATTACTATATTTACTGTATAAACAGGCGAGCGTAGCGAGCCTTCTTTAATTTATTTGATTAAATAATTAGTATATTAACTGAATAAAAAGCGAGCATAGCGAGCCTTCAATAACTTTATTTAATAAATATTTACAACAAATTCTGAATCAAACAGGCGAGCGTAGCGAGCCTTCTATAATTTGATTAAATAATTACTATATTAACTGTATAAACAGGCGAGCGAAGCGAGCCTGCAATAAATTTATTTAATAAATACTTACTACAAATGCTAAATCAACAGGCGAGCGCAGCGAGCCTACAATAAATTTATTTAATAAATATTTTCTACAAATGCTAAATCAACAGGCGAGCGCAGCGAGCCTGCAATAACTTTATTTAATAAATATTTACAACAAATTCTGAATCAAATAGGCGAGCGTAGCGAGCCTTCTTAATTTAAAAATAATTACTATATTTCCTGTGTAAACAAGCGAGCGTAGCGAGCCTGCAATAACTTTATTTAATAAATACTTACTACAAACGCTAAATCTACAGGCGAGCGCAGCGAGCCTGCTATAACTTTATTTAATACATATGTACTAGAAATGCTGAATCAAGAGGCGAGCGTAGCGAGCCTGCTTTAATATTATTATTAAATAAAGATAATGGACAGAATCATTTTAATGATCTTTTCAGGTTAAATAAGAATGTCAGGTTTTACTGAAATATTATCCTGATATCATTATTGAGAACATAGTATGACTGATATAAAAGCACCTTTCTACGCGAGTTCTTTATGCACCGCATCACTAGTTTAAACACTTATAAGTATAAAATGTATAGTTCAGGAGATGGAGTTCAAAAGAGTGTTTCACTAACAAAAAGTAAATATGTGGTTGTTGGTCCTATAAGTTCGTATGCGGGTTATAAATTCGTCAGCTTGGCAATAGGCATATGAAAAGAACAAACAAACATATGGATAGCGGCCATTTCCCGGCCATTTCCCGGCCATTTTGGAGGACTGTGTGATTTTCATGATCATAAGTTCAAGATTAGTTAGTATACCAAAAATCAAGTTGATGTTAGCTTGTCACTTGATAGGTGACCACTCTTATTTGGAGTAGGTATTATTTGAATATCTAACCTATCAAGTGACAAGCTAAAATTAACTTGATATTTGATCTAATCACTAACAGTATTCAGGATCATACTCAAATTCAAGAAATACTCCTTAGAATATACTGTGTCAAAGGCGCTGAGCGGCAAGCCATTTCAATGTATTGCCCGTATCTGCGGCTCCCCCTAAGCCCGCGGCCCTAGGCCACGGCCTAGTCGGCCTAGTGGTAAATCCGGCACTGGGTAAAATAGAAAAACAGGAAAAAAACTGTTTTTCAATTAAAAATTAGAAATATTACTATTTTTGATTCGATTTCAGCTGTTTATAAATAAAAATGTTTATTGTTAAATATCAGCTGTTTAATATATACTGACGCGTACTGCATTATTGTGCTAATAATAAATTGATATTGTTTTAATTATCTAATAAGTTATTGAGCCAAATACAATAATCTTATCAAATGCAGATTCTTAAAAAAAAGCGACGCGGAGTTACATCTCCCGTCAACAACAGTAGGGCAAGTTTTTGATAAATGTGATCATGGCGTGATGCAAACAAATTCATGTAATATGAATTTTAACGCATGAATAAAATTTAAGATTAAAATGCACGCTCAGCTCAATATTGCAAGCAGACAAACTGCATTCCACACCAAGTAATAATGTAACTTTATAGGGTTTCGTTGGTAAAACAAAAAAAAGAAACTCTTTAGTTTCGTTTCTGTGTCTGTAACTCTGTACGGTTCCAATAACTTTTGAATCAAAAGGGACAAAACATGAAATTTTGCAGTATTGAAGATCGTTTTGACGCGCACACAGAAAAAATAAAATAAAATTCAAAATGGCGAATAATTCATCTCATGCGAAAAAAAAATATTTTATAATTTTGAGTGGGGTATCAAATGAGTAAAAAAGTATTAAAAAAGTATAAAGAGTATCTCAAAAATATATAACACTTGTGGATAGTGATTTATTTTTCATGGCATTTTGTCAAAAAACATCAAAATTTTGCGGGGCTCTCTCCCCCTCCCCCCATAAAACTATATTTCTGCTGTTACTAAAAATAAGCAAAATGTGCGGTCTGCTGGGCTATAGAAAATATAAGAAAGTATAGGGTATCAATTGAAAGCTAATAATGGGTAGATTACAAATACATAAAAGCATTTATAAAGAAATGTTATTTCTTATTGTACTTATAAATCGAAATATACCAAAAAAATGCCCCCCCCCCCCCCCCCAAACTACTCCATAACGGCAATTCCTAAAATTTTGAAATAATTCAAGCTAATACCTTATGGTTGGCCAATGAAAATTTTTAGAAAAAGTTTAATTTGTTTTCTCGTTATTACCAATAAAAAAATATTGTGACACCCCCCCCCCCCCCCCCCCCCCCCCGGGGGGGATCGAACCCGGAACCTCTTCCTCTAGTAACACGTGGAAATAATTAAATTTTTTACTGTTACTAGAAATAAATAAAATAGGTCTTGCGCAATGAAAGCTGCTTTGGCAGCAAATATTTTTTTAATTTTCGTGGAGAGACAGAGTTAGTGCTATTCCTTTATGATAAGAGGTAAACTGATATCATCATCATAAATGATAATAAACACAAGTAATATTCATTTGGGGCCTCGGCAGTTCGGATAAGAAAACGTGGGCTGGTTTATCTTTAGATGCAGCATCGGGGGTGGTCACCATTTCGATGACCAAATTTTGAGCTTTGCATATTTTTGCGCATTAAGCATATTAAATGTTTATCTTCTCAATATTTTTCCTATTTGTTGGTCAAAAAGTTACGCCAGTATTTCAAATTTCACATATCTAGCGTCAACGGTTCGGGGGATATGAACCAAAGAATGATGGACAGACAGACATATCACCCACCAAAGGGTTTCGAGGATGATCTATGAAATCTTAAAAAATACAAACCGCATTCGACTACACAATCAGTCTTGTCATTAGACTGTGTACAAAAAAATCGGTCTGTGTTTTACTTATGGTTTACAAGATTATATTGATTAATTAAACTATAGTAATTGTGTTTCAAAAATTTAGCGAATGTTTTAAATTTAATATAAATCATGTTGACTATACTTTTTAGTCAGGTTTAAGACACGAGTCATATTATATCAATCAGACAAGGATTAAAAGAGTACTATACTCTTTGTACCCATCTGATATCAGCAGGAAATTCCCTTCTTTTTCCATTCATCAGTCATGTTTGAAGTACTCCACTTTTTCATTCATTAGATATCATTAAGTTATTGTTTGAAGTACTCTACATTTTTCATTCATTAGAAATCATCAGGTTATTGTTTGAAGTACTCCACATTTTTCATTCATTAGATATCATCAGGTTATTGTTTGAAGTACTCCACATTTTTTATTCATTAGATATCACGTTATTGTTTGAAGTACTCCACATTTGCCATTCATTGGATATCATCCTGTTATTGTTTGAAATACACTACTTTTCCCATTTATCAGATGTTACCATGTCAACGTTATTGTTTGAAGTACCTTTCATCAGATGTCATCAGGATATATTGTTTAAAGTGTACTTCTTTTTGTATTCATCAGATATCAGCAGGTTACCGCTGGTGCCATCTTCTTTTCTTTAAGACTTTAAATAAGCCTCCAAAAAAATTTAAAGTTGCTTCCGCCATCTTTAATTTTTAAATGGGATAACATTTTTTTTTTTTTTTATTAGTCGGTTTGTGCCAATTTCCTTACATGCATACATTTGCCAAAATAGTCCGGATTCGGTTTTCGGAATGTATAAAATGAAAAAGTATCCACAAATTTTGCAAGCGTTCATCAGGTGTCAGCAGGTTATTGTTTAAAGTACAATTCTTTTTGTGTTCATCAAATGTCAGAAGGTTATTGTTTGAAGTACCTGCACTACTCTTTTCCATTCATTAAATTTCATGAGGTTATTATTTGTAGTACACTACTTTATGCATTCATAAAATGTCATCAGGTTATTGTTTGAATTGCACTACTTTTTACATTCATCAGATGTCATCAGGTTATTGTTTGAATTACACTACTTTTTACATTCATTAGATGTCATCAGGTTAGTGTTTGAATTACACTACTTTTTACATTCATTAGATGTCATCAGGTTATTGTTTGAATTACACTACTTTTTACATTCATTAGATGTCATCAGGTTATTGTTTGAATTACACTACTTTTTACATTCATTAGATGTCATCAGGTTATTGTTTGAATTACACTACTTTTTACATTCATTAGATGTCATCAGGTTATTGTTTGAAGTACACTACATTTTACATTCATCAGATGTCATCAGGTTATTATTTGAATTGCACTGCTTTTTGCATTCCTCAGATATGATAAGGTTATTGCTTGATGTTCACTACTTTTTGCAACCATTAGAAGTCAACGAATTATACAGCTTTAAAACGAAGAGTTTGCAGACAAATATTTGGCACACGAGGTGAATTACTCATTAGACAGAGAGAGAGAAGCAATAACTAGAGGTTATTTATCGGTATGGTGGCAGTGGAGTGAGTTAATCGATGTCTGGAGTTGGTTCTAGAAGGTTTGGTGATTATAGTATTGGAACCAGCCTGATAGACTCCAAGCAAACAGGCGCCTCCTCGTTCTCCAGTCTACACGGCATTCCCCATTATAGAAACCATACAATCAAGCCACCAAATTGCAATTAAACTTTAAGCTAACAAAAATTTCCCTTTGTCATCCTTTTGATATGGATTCTTCGAATTAATATGTCATGATCTTGGTTTCCATAAACTTTTATACTCCTTCATTTTTGACTTTTTCTTATATGTAGTATGTACAGAGAGAAAATATAGTGATGGCGTGAATTTAACAAAATATCCCTTTGTCGTTGTCATCCTTTTGATGGCGTGAATATAACAAAATATCCCTTTGTCATCCTTTTGATGGCGTGGATATAACAAAATATCCCTTTGTCATCCTTTTGATGGCGTGAATATAACAAAATATCCCTTTGTCACCCTTTTGATATGGATTCTTCCAATAGATATGTCATCTTGGTTTCCATAAACTTATATATTCCTTCATTTTTCACTTTTTCTTATATGTAGTATGTATAGAGAGAAAATATAGTGATGGCGTGAATATAACAAAATTTCCCTTTGCCATCCTTTTGATGTGGATTTTTCGAATAAATATATCATTATCTTGCTTTCCATAAACTTTAATATTCCTTCATTTTTTACTTTTTCTTACACGTAGTATATAATATATAATGAGAAAATATAGTGATAGAGTGAATATTACGAAATTTCCCTTTGTCGTCCTTTTGATATGGATTCTTCGAATAACTATGTCATTATTTTAGTCTCCATAAACTTTTATATTCCTTCATTTCTTACTTTTTCTTATACTTAGTATTATATAGAGAGAAAGTATAGTGATGGAGTGAAAATTCGAAATTTAATTTTGAGATTTTGATGAATTTACACGTTTTGAGGTACACTGAGTCCAAAAAAGAGGTTTTAAAAAATGTCGGGCGTTCGTCTGTATTGTATACGATGCGGCTGTGTGTGAAGCCTAAACTACTGAATCTGTACTACACTGAGAGAAATTTTTTTTTGGAGAGAGCACGTAATGGAATGGCATTTTCAAAAAGCCTCAAATTAGTTCATAAATCAAGGATTTTTTAAAAAAATAGCATGAGATTGGTAATATTTCAACCTTCCGGCCGGTTTAATTACAATTTGGAGAATTGCTTTCCTAAAAAGCCTGGAGACATGAACTCTGGTGGTACTTATAAGAAATATGTCGGTACTTATAAGCACAAGTCTGGTATGGTAGTACAAACAGCAAGTTTCCCTGCAATTTGGTAAAGCCAGGTTGACTAGAAATAGTGAAAAATCAGTATGTCCGTGGTAAGAGCAATACGAGTTTGTAAAATTGCTGTTCTTGAATATTAATTAGCCCGTAAGGTATTGATTTGCAAATTTACCAGAAGGGAGAAGTATTATTCAGTGATGTAGCATGAAATATTGCCCTGGCAAATCACGGGAAAGCTTAGGACGCCGGATGTAATGTAAAAAACTCATCCCGTCACTTCTTTTTCTATTTCTTTCAGGCTTTTCAAGATTGCTCGTATCTGGTAGGGAAATATTTCATGTTTAGAAACTGAATAATCCTTCTCCCTCCTGTAATTTTGTAAGCTCAGCCAGTGTGTTAACTTCAAAATTTTTCTCAATCTTATTATCCATTATTTCAAATTTCAACCATTTTGGGTTTTCTCCATGTAAGACACCTACAATCAATAACCAATTTTCTCCCTTTACAGGACTCATTATTATTATTATTTTTATTTTTTTTGTAAGGTTTCATAATAATTATATTATTGTAAATTTCCGTTAAATATTTTTTAAGTAATTCATAATGGTATACTTATTACTTTAGACCTGATGTGTTTTTCAAAGATCTTCATGAGTGAAGAAATCAACGTTTTACCTGTAAGGGTAAAACCAAATCTACTGTACCCAGGGGAGACAAACCCTTGACTTAATCCTTGCTTTAGTAGTAAAAGTTTAATCTAGGGCACTAGGGGAATAATTCTAAATTTCTTTTCCCTTTTTTTTATAAATACACTACAGAAAAGAAGGATTATATTATTTTTTATTTCAAAGAAATGTAAAAATAATTCCAAAAATATCTCTTAAAATAGTTAAAGAGGGTTTTAGATATTAACTTGAGACGTATTAACTTTCACTTTTAGTAACGTAGTTTACACTGCTTACACCTGAGACACCATGAGAACCAAGCAATCTGTAATACTGCATTGAATTTATTACCTTTTACTGACATAAGTATAGGATGCCTTTTTTGCACACACTTATAATTTAAAATAATACTTTAATTTAAGCAACACTTTATTTAAAATAATACTTTTCCCACCATAGTTGAGGAAAAGTAAGAATAATAAGGTAAAACGTACGCAGTTATAGAGACCAACAACATGTTGTTTTTTTTTTTTTTTGGGGGGGGGGGGGGTGTTAGTGTGCTAAAAATCGGAGGATTTTTGATATCTTTATGTTTCGGTTTTAGCGAATTTAAAGGATTGACAAACATGTTTAAGAGTGTAAGGGCCCCGTTATAAGTTCTGTTTTATAGCATAAATAGGGCTGGCTGTTTATAAAAGCATATTAAAAGTAAAGTCCTGATGGATTTGAATCTGAGGCCTCTTTTTAGAAACAGAAATAGCATTAGAAAGCTTGTATTGATATAAGTTTTAGACTAACTTATTGCAGTAAAAATAATGACAGTGAAATTAGACATTAATTGAAAGTTAGTTATTTTCCTAAAAATAACTTTTTCACAAATTGATTTTAATAATAATCATTTTTTATTGTAACATAATTACAATATATAAATGTTACAAAAATGTAAACAATTTATTGCTTCCAAGCTTGCCGAAGGTAACGGAAGCTATATGAGATTGTTCTGAAGAACGAATAATTATTGTTATATCTCCGATTTAAATAATTCCATGACACAAATCTGTTTCTGACATCAGGGAACATTTGTAGTTCCGTGTCTGTCACTCAATTATTGCGAACTGCCATATCTTAAAAACTACTCGTCCGATTAAAATGAAATTTGGATAGTAAGTCATAACTGGTCCATTGTGGGTCCTGGTCCAATATAGGTTTCAACCTCCAGCTCTCATTTGTTTCTCGTCCACATACGCACAAACATATAAATTTATTTACACCTATATCTTCAAAACTACTCTTCTGATTTGAATGATATTTGGGTGGTTAGTCGGAAGTGGCCCGCAGATAGCCCCAGATTTATAACAAAGGTTTTAATTGAAGCGAGCGTAAGCGAGCTTCTTACATTCAACGAAATATGCATCTTGTCTGTCTGTCTGTCTGTGAGTAACGTTTACGTGTCCGACGATAACTTGAGTAAAAGTTGACCGATTTAGTTGAAATTTGGTATACATGTTCCTTTTACTAATACTCAGGCTAAGTTCGTTGGACAGCGTGATCCGTCCAAGAGTTCGTGCGCAATGCTCGCGTAAACGTGAGCTTCAAATTTAAAATTGGAATTTCAGGACGGGAAAAAATTCTATCATCACTTATTCGATGAGACGAACATTTTTTTGAAATAACATTTTTTAGTAAAACCAACAGCGACACCGCTATGAATTAATAAAGATCGCTAAAACTATTAAAGCGGACCTAAACGTTTAAAATAGATAAAACAACCTTTTTACCGATATCTTACGTTCTAACGTAACGATTTTAATAAAACTTCATATACACCATCTAATGCACAATTGGAACAGGCATGCAAAATTTCAATTTTATACATGCAGTAGTTTTTTTGTAGCAAAGAGATACATTTTATAATAATTGAAAAGGAGTGTGGTTAGAGGAATAGTAAGAATGTAGGGTGGTTCCCTTACTACTAGCCGCTGTACTACTACTATACCCATTATCTATCAACTCATCATGATTCATGATTATCTATTTTTTCAATATTCAATACATATTTATCACTATACGCTCGCTTCAATGATAGAGCCACGCGATGCCTAGTTTAATTTAAGGTTGTAAAAGCATAAAACATTATTTAAGTACGTTGTAGAATGCGACGAAGCTGCCACACTAATTGGCAGACTATTTTTATAATTATTTTCTTTTCCTTAGAATGAGCGTTTCCTAATAAGCAACGGTCGCTATAGTAAATCTGATTATTTGTATAATGTGAATTACCATATTTGTCTTATATAACCACAGTAACTTATAGGAATATTGTTCCTATAACGTGTCATAATTTAGTACACATATAAAGATAGATTTGTTATGATATTTTTACTGTAATTTTAAATTTGTAAGGCGTATTTTTTGTGGCGTTTCTATTAACAAAAGTTATCGGAAACGCCTCTAGAACCTGGTAAAATTTCAAACAAAATACAATTGAATCAAGAACAAAGTAACAATAATAATAATAACAAACATCAAATTAAAATGAAACGATAAAAGGGACACTCTTTTACGTTTTAAGGAAAAATGTGCTCTACATTGTGATTTTAGGATCTTATTTCTTCAATTCCTTCGACTTAACAAAAAGAAGGGCTTGACAAACAAACAAACTCATAAAGTTTGTACTTACAAATTAAGTATGGAAATGATACCAAGTTCTTCTTCTCAAGAATTCAAGTGATAGCATATTTAAGTCCACTGGGAATACTTTCTTTCTAATCTGTACATTTAAAAAGTGGAAATGTGATTGGATTTAAAGAAAGTATATGAAAGATATAAAAGTTTTTGTCACTTGCAAACTTGATTCTTCACCATATGAAAAAAATACGTGTGGTGTCGCGGGACACCCGGTAGGAACGAAGTTCCTTACATTTTTCATTAAATATAAATTATAAAATAACACTGCTAAGTACGTACACATTGCTAACTACTTATACATGGCGGAGTTAGAAAAGAGACAAAATTAAAAGTAACGAACTGTTTGTACCTAGCAGAGTTAAGGTAAAATTAAAAGAAAATCATTATTTGTATAATTAAAGCAAGCGTCTTACTATAAATATATATTGAATATAAGAAAAAAGTTGATCATGATGAGTTTATAGTTAAGGAGTATGTTTGTTAAAGGAATGTTGGATTGAAATACGACTGTTTTCTACCTACCCGGCCTATTAATTTAAAATATTATTAAATATATCTCTTCCCTACTCTAAAGCTTCTGCTTGAATCCGGTTGAAATGTTTCATGCCTGTTTCAACTGTACTTTAGACAATGTGTAAAAAGTTTTATAAAAATCGTTATACGTTAGAACGTTAGATATCGGTAAGAACGTTGTTTTCTTTGCTAAACGTTTGGGTCCACTTTAATAAATTTAGCGATCTATATCACTTCATAATAGTGTCGGTGTTCGTTTCACTAAAAAAAAAAAATTAAAAAAGGTTTTGGTCTAGATGAAGTTAAAATATTTTATTAAATAGATGAAGTTAGAATTTTTTCTTGCATTAAATACGCAGTATTATAATAATATACCTAATATATTGAAATAAGCGTGAGCACAGATCAATTTTACTTTTAATAAGACCGTGATTATATTTTCGATGTTTACAAAAACAAGTGACATTTTGACATATAACAAAATAAACAAGTCAAGTAACAGGCTTCCATAATAACATTTTTTCCCGTCTTTTTGAAGCTTACGTTCACGCGAGCGTGGCGCGTGAACGCTTGGGCGGATAACATTTTTCAACGAACTCAGCCTGGGCATTGGTAAAATGAACATTTGTACCAAATTTCAACTAACTCAGTGATCTTTTACTCAATTTATCGTCATCGGTAGATTTCGTGACGGTTTTTGCGTGACGGTGATTTTGTGACGGTTATTTATGTGACGGTGATTTTGGTAGTTTTTTTTGGATTCACTCCCGGGCTCCAGAACGTGCCATAAGGAACTTCGTTCCAATAATAACGGTTAAGAAGCAACTAACATGTAAAAATAATTGGTTCTAAGCAAAATGACAAAAATCTAACACTTCAGGTCTCTTACACATTTAATTCTGTACAGTTTGAAACCAATTTATTCTTCACATGGCTAATAAGTAAGGCTCAATGTGGTGAAAATATATTAAGATCTTAAAATTTTATTTCCTACATTGTGCCGTCAATAATCGTCGTAGAGTGTACAAATTGGGATTAACTTGTGCAGAATTAAATTTACAAGAAACCTCCGTCTTTTTATTTTTAAATTTCGTTTTAAGTTCAGAAGGGGCCCTTGAAAATTAGTGTATTTCGCTTTTTAAGTGCCCACACACAGCAAAACGTAGATTCCTCGTGTAGCTTGGGGACGCATTGATGCCAGTATTTCCTTGCATTATTTGTAATATATCCGGTTAAGTTGTGTAAAGAAGTTGTGATGTCTGAAAAGAAGCCCGGGTACCAGGTAAAATTCTTGTATAAAAAGTATTTAGTGTTAAGAAGAAAGTTGTTTCTGTTAAAATAGCAGGTCTATTGTGAAAAGTACAACCCTAACAAGTGTCATGTCTGTTTTGTATTTCATCGCGGTTTTGTACCTGAATACAAGGAAAAAACATAATCACGTTTTTGAAGCAGGAGTCGAAGGGTACAATCACGTTAGAGAAGGGGGTTAGAACAGTTTGTACTAGCCTTTTTTTCGAGGGTGGGGAGGTTTCCAAGCTTTTTTCCCTCACCTCTCAGTACCCTCTACACAGTACCCTTGCCCTCGCCATCTTAATCTTACAACAATACCGGTGTAGCTGTGGCGAAGTGTACATCTCTCTCTTCTATAATTATCTATGAAAGTTTTTCAGTCTTTTTTTTATATTTTTTTCAAATTGAGTTGTTCATAATACTATCGTTATATATTGAAAAAGTGAGTGTTAAAAATGTACAACATGACATCGAGTAGCGATGCAAGTTGTGGAGATGCATACGTCTCTAGGTTATTAATTTCATGGGGCCTTCAAGAATACGTCCAATTATTTATTGGTAAGTACAACTTTTATTTTCTGCTTGTTCATTTAATAATTTATTCTATCTTTATTAACTTCAAGAAGCCTCTTATGTAACATGTTAATTAAGTTAAATTTAATTATAAAATAAATCAACGGTTATGAAAATAATTTAATATTTAGACAAATTAAATAAATACCTAATTTTAATTTAAATTTAAGATTTGCAATGTAAGGAAGTACCGTATAAGGTACATTTACATGCATACACGCGAGGAGACTTCTTGGAGAGAGGGAGTATAATAGAAATAATTCTACTCATAACCTTAGAAAGCTAAATGTACGTATAAATTACGTACAGTTTTAGTTAAATGTGAATCACAGAAAAACTGTAAACCACACAATCTCCACCCTCTAGCAGTGCTTCGTCTATACCTTCCCGATTACAGACTCAATTCAGTTTTACCCGATGCGTTAGTGAGGATTGACAATTATTTTTCATTAAGTCACCACGTAAATATTACGTATAGTTAGTCTTAAAGTAGTATACATTTCTAGTAGTAGTATACATACGTTGCCTAGAACAGTGGTTCTTAACCTTTTGGTAACCACGGCCCCCATAAAATCTCCTAATATAATACATATTGTACCTAAATACCTTCCAAGAACCCCTGGGGGGCCGCGGCCCCCCCCCCCCCCCCGGTTAAGAACCACTGGCCTAGAAGGAAACTAATGTAAATTATTATTATTTTTTACCCGAACAAGGATTCACCTTGTTGTGAATTTGTAATAAGTTTAATACATAGCTCCTAGTGCCTCCCAGCCCATTATTTCACCAGTTAAATGTATTCAGTATCTTTTTTTTTTTTTTTTAGTGCAGATAACGAAGTGAACTTCCACACTCTCAAGTCTTTAACTCCAGATTTGCTAGCGTGCTTAATTCCGAAAGTTGGGCCAAGGTTGACATTTATGAAAAACTGGGAACCGTGGAAACTCGACCAAGACCACGCTATTGAAAATAGATTTCCTGTAAGTAAATGTTTTTTTGTTTTTTTCTTATTCCATATTCGTATTCTACAATTAACGCTGTTTTGTTTATCATCGGAATAGTAACAAAAATATAAACCACTAAATAATGTTTTGTCAGTACGAAGTTACAAAGTGAATTTTTTTTTTTTTTTACCCATAATAGGAAAAAGGAAAAGAATCGTTAAAACAGAGGCAATTTTTCACTTTTAGCTAAAAGTATTAGTTCATTAAAGATTATTAATAGCTGGATTTAAGTTTAAATCCGACATGGAGTTAATTTGTAATATAAATATACCGAAATTGTAACAAAGAATTTTTACAACTTACTAAGTACATAAACTTAAAAAATCAAAAGAATAGAACAAAAATGTGTTATTTTTTAATATGTTGTAATTAATAATGTTTAATATGTTATAATTTTGGTATATTTAAATTCTTTGATTATTTTTTATTGTTATGTTATTGCTTGTACATTATTTATTGATATCTAAATATATTTCTTCCCTACTTAGCTTTCCCTCGATTGTTTATTGTTTGCTTATTATAATTTGTTAATACTTGATTTCAATAATGTTGCAGGGTGCGACGACATCAGCAACTCCTACTGAGCCGGTTAATGATGACAGGGATGATTTCGGGTTCCGGGCATTAGAGGCTTTAAACGAAAGTTACACCAGTAATTTTGTTGCATCAGACTCTACTTTAAATGACAATAACAATAATGACATTTATTCAAATTTACAAACTCATATCCCGGAGAAAAGTGTAAGTTTTAAGTACACAAAAATTTTTAATATAGACAATATTAATTTTTGTTTTTTTCATTTATTAGGCCTTAATTAGTTAAAAGTTTTTGATAATGAACCATATCATAAAACAAAACAATAAATTTTATTATTACAATTAATGTAAATATAGACTATATTAATTTTTTATTTTTTTTTTATTTTATACTTTATGCTTTAATTTTTTCATAGTTTTGATAAAGAACCATATCATTAAACAAAACAATGTTTGATGTAATTTGTACTTAGCAAGAAGTTTTATGTACAAAAATTTTTTTAATATAGACAATATTAATTTTAAAATAATGTCATTTTTTTTTTTTTTTTTTTTTTTTTTCATTCATTAGGCCTTAATTTGCTAATAGTTTTTGATAATGAACCATATCATAAAACAAAACAATAAATTTTATTATTACAATTAATGTAAATATAGACTATATTAATTTTTTATTTATTTTATACTTTATGCTTTAATTTTTTAATAGTTTTTGTTAAAGAACCATATCATAAAACAAAACATTGTTAGTAGTAATTTGTACTTAACAAGAAGTTTTATTTATAAAAAAAGTTTAATATAGACAATATTAATTTTAAAATATTATTTTTTTTCATTCATTAGGCCTTAATTTGTAAATAGTTTTCGACAATGAACAATATCATAAAACAAAACAATAAATTGTATTATTACTATTAATGTAAATATAGACTGTATTCATTTTTTATTTTATACTTTATGCTTTAATTTTTTAATAGTTTTTGTTTAAGAACCATTAGTCCAGTCAAATGGTAGTTTGAAGAGGAAAGTTCTGGTGTAATTGATTTTAGTGGTTTATTTGATGTTTCTTGGGGTGCTGAACACGAATCTGAATTTGTCCAACAAAATTTCCCCCGGTAAATATGAGAAATCATCAAAAAATAATATTTATTTGTGGTTTTCAGCTTATAACTTGCAAAGCAATCTATTCACGCAAAAAGTGGTTCAGTAGTAAAATAAAAAAGAGAAAATAACCTTCAATTTATGTCTTTAACATTTTTTTGTACGTCATATGGTTTTCACGCAAATGGGAGTTGAAATATCGGGAATTTTTGAAAAAAGTCCAGTCATGCACCATGACTTTAATGAAATCTACGTATTATTGGCTTATGATAATATACGAAAATTTTGATTTAAAATTTGGATAGGTGAAAAAAAAAATTGTATATAGGGTACGGGGTACAAAAGTCAAAATAGTATATACCCTTCAAGATGCATGCCGCTGGAAAGCTCTTTAAGAGTACAGTAATTGTTGTTTTGTACACTTTTGTCATATCTTCATATAAGAGGGAGGTAAAACAAATAACACATAAAAATAGCATAAAAACATGTTTTTTCCACTTTATCCCCCCCCCCTTATATGAAAATATGACAAAAGTGTACATAACAACAATTACTGTACTCTTAAAGAGCTTTCCAACGACATGCATCTTGAAGGGTATATACTATTTTGACTTTTGTACCCCATACCCCTGTGTACCAATTTTTTTTTCACCTATCCAAATTTTAAAACAAAATTTTCGTATATAATCATAAGCCAATAATACGTCGATTTTTTTGAAAATTCGCTCATTAAGTCATGGTGGATGACTGGTCTTTTTTCAAAAATTACCGATATTCCCGATATTTCAACTCCCAATTGCGTGAAAACCATATAACGTACAAAAAAATGTTGAAGACATAAATTGAAAGTTATTTTCTCTTTTTTATTTTACTACTGGACCACTTTTTGTGTGAATAGATTGCTTTGCAAGATATAACCACTAATACATATTCTTTTTTGATGATTTCTCATATTTGCCGGGGGAAATTTTGTTGGACAACTTCAGATTCGTGTTGAGCACCACAAAAAAACATAACATAAACCACTAAAAACAATTACACCAGAACTTTCCACTTCGAGCCCTTTTTGTGCACCATTTGACTGGACTACATATCATAAAACAAAACAATGTTAATTTTAAAATCTGTTTTTTAATACATTAGGCCTTAATTTGTTAATAGATTTTGATACAGAACCATATCATGTATAACAAAACAATAAATATAATTTGTATACTTAGCAGTAAGTTTTTTGTACACAAATGATTTAATATAGAAAATATTTAATGTATTTTTTTTTTTTTTGCTTGCATTGTTCATTACCTAATCATAATCTAGCTATGCACATTGGCTAGATGTATACATTCTAATGTTACTTACGCCACTTCAGATTGGTGAAAGACAACCTGTCTTACACCAATCTAAATTACTGATTTAGATGTTCATACATTTAGCCAGTATAGCATTGGCAAAACCAAGGAAGGAGTACCTGGGAATAAGCCGTGACGGCGTGGGAATATACCCTAATGGGACTGGCAAGAAGCAGTGAGGCTACTATCAAATAAACAGGAGGGTACTGTAAAAAAAAGCCTGGATGGCATGGGAATATATCCTAATGGGACTGGCAAGAAGCAGTGAGACTAGTTGCAATAAAACAGGGGGTTACTGTAAAAAAGCCGGGACGGCATGGGAATATATCCTAATGGGACTGGCAAGAAGCAGTGAGACTAGTTGCAATAAAACAGGGGGTTACTGTAAAAAAGCCGGGACGGCATGGGAATATTTCCTAATGGGACTGGCAAGAAGCAGTGAGGCTACTATCAAATAAACAGGAGGGTACTGTAAAAAAAGCCGGGATGGCATGGGAATATATCCTAATGGGACTGGCAAGAAGCAATGAGTCTACATGCAAATAATCAGTAGGGTACTGTAAAAAAAGCCGGGATGGCATGGGAATATATCCTAATGGGACTGGCAAGAAGCAGTGAGGATACTATCAAATAAACAGGAGGGTACTGTACAAATCCGTGACGGCATGGGAATATATCCTAATGGGACTGGCAAGAAGCAGTGAGTCTACTAGTAAAAAAAATAGGGGGTATTGTAAAAAAGCCGTGACGGAATGGGAATATATCCTAATAGGATTGGCAAGAAGCAGTGCGAGACTCCTAGCAAAAGAACAGGGGGAAGGATATGGCCTAAAGTAAATCCAGCATAAGCTTTAATTGCATAAAGACAGTACGGCATTGCTTCTTCCCCTGAGTTTAGGTTGGAAAAATGTATGAATGAAAAAGCCATTCTCTAAAATGGAAAAAAGAACGACCGTCATCCTGAGGCTGATATCGCAGGAAAGTACGCGTATAATCTTTAAAAATCCTGCTTTTTTTACATGTTTTTTCTCTCAGTGTACCTAAATTACTAATCGAGAAATTCATTTTGGGACGCTACCCCCCCCCCCCCCCCCCCCAAAAAAAAATATGTGAAAAGAAATCACTTCTCGAAAACAGTTCCGACTATTTTGATAAACACATTCTAAAATGAATTCCATTTAAGTTCGAATCTAACCATGTATGTCGTTTGCGGAAAAAACTAGTTCGTGAGAAAGTAGCTTAAACGCGGACGTTAAGAAGGCAGGTTTGATTCCCCAACGGGGAGAACTTATTTGTATGGTAAAGTTTGTAAATTTTTTATGGTTAATTCTTAACAGAAAGTAATTTTCTTGAGAAAAAATCTAGTTCCCAAGATATGGATGATAATAAATCCGTTTTGTTTTGAAATCAAAAACAGACTAGTCAAACTACGAGTAAATAATAAATAATTACTTGGTCCAGTGTTTATCATTTATTAGTTGTTTAACCCTGCAAAGCTAATCTTATTTTTTCGGCGCTTAATGCTAATTTACGTATTTTTTACGTACACGCAGTACTAATCACGAATCTAAGTTACTATTGAGCTAAAATTTCTACTTTTATTTATTATTTATATTTGTTAGGTTTTAATTTATTACTTATGTGTTTATCGTGTTCATTTATTAATTAATTACATTTTTATTGAAATGTAACAAGCCCAAACTCTTATGTATTAATCGAATTTTTATTATTTGTATTATTATTTTATTTTGATATTGTTATTATTATTTATTTATTTTTATTGTTTTTGTGTTTATTTATTATTTTTTGTGTTTATTTATTATTTTTTGTGTTTGTTTATTATGTTTATTAGTAGAAATTTATACTACGTTAAGACTAACTATACGTATTATTTACGTGGTGACTTCATCAAAAATTATTGTCAATCCTCACTCGCATCGGGTAAAAATAAAGTGAGTATGTACTACCGCACGGGAAGGTCTAGACGAAACACTGCTAGAGAGTGGAGATTGTGAGGTTTACAGTTTATCTGTGAATCACATTTAACTAAAACTGTACGTAATTTTTACGTACATTTAGCGTTCTAGGGTAAAAGTTGTTTAAATTTAAATATTTTATTCAAAACGTACCATAAAAATAACCTGGCCTCTCATCGTCCTTAATGCTATTTTCTTAAGAACTACATTTTTTCTAGGAAACTATATACAATGGTCATCGCATTTAAATAGACTGCATTTTTGAATTTTTTAATCAAAATCGTCGGAACCGTTTTTTTTTTTGTTTTTTTCTTCAGAATTTTTTTGGAGTTTTTAGCGCCCCTAAATTTAGAGCTAAAATTAATTTCTCTAATCGGCTCGGGGTATGATTGATAAGTACTACTTTATATTTAGTTGTAAACTAATGATAGAGTTAACACATTAACTAGATTCAGTGGCGAACTCTAATTAAATTATAAATTTTGATTAATACAGGTTTTAGTTAATACTCAGTAGAAAACTCTAATTCACTTTAAATAACACAAATACAAATAACAGAAGGTTGAAAGAGCTTGTAAATTCAGTGGCGAAACATTGTTAGTTTTAGCTGTGTTTTTCTGACAATACTATCAGAGTGGCTCCTTTAATGCACCTCAACTATTAAAATACTGGCGCCTTCCTTTCTCTTAGTCAGCCTCCGCTTGGTATTCAGCCATGTTTTAAAACAAATCCGGTTCGAGGAAAATAACAAAAACACTTTGTTATGCAGAAGTGTTGTTTTATTTTTTTACGATAATACATCGGTTTCTCGGTATCTTACCAATGTCATATTCTTGCACCATTATTGTATCATTTAAATAGTCTAAAATTATTTTTACTTTATCATCAGGATTGATTACTATTTTATTTTTAGACTGGCTAGGCTTGATGGTTGAGATAATGGGACGGGGTTGCATCATGGAGTGACTCAGAAACCGGCGACATTCCTTGGAAATTCCTTCGGGGATTCTAGAACATACCGATAACTAGGTAGTGGGAGTAAGGGGGGGGGGGGGGGGGGGGTCCAGTGGTCACGAAATGACGTCACGCGTCCTCCAATACCCCCCCACCATCCATTTCGCCTCATTAACTTCTTCTATCTATCATACTTAGACACATAGAACATAGTCAGCTGGTTTTCAAATGAATCATATGATGACTTCCGTCATAGAAACCATGTCTCTCCTAGTTGAAAAAAAAAACTTTAAAACACCAGCTATTTTTAAAGAAGATATATACGTTCGCCAAACATTACCAAGGTGTGACAAACACAGTCAGTTCATTAAGATTGGGACTAATATATATATCTGTTTAATAAAACTACTCCTTTAAAAATATTCATCATGAATATTTGTGCCACAAATTAAAAGTAATTTTTATCTCTAGTAGGGAGAAAAAGTTATGATTTTGAATTAGTTTAGAGGGACTAAAGTAAGTCTTTTCATCCCTGAACTCAAAAAGTAGGGAGAAAAAGTAAAAGTAGGGCGAAAAAGTAAAGTAGGGTGAAAAAATAAAGATTGCAACTTAATTATTTTATAAATAGTCGAGAATAAATGGCTAATGTAGTGCAGTTACATCAAAAAGACGGTTGAAATTAATCTGGGGCAATTTGTGGGCTACTTTCGAAGATCCATCAAAATTTAAAAAAAAATCAGTGAATTACTTTTGAATGTTTAAAATAAATGTATGTTTGTGCGCATCTGGAAATGAAACAAATGAGCGCAGAAGATAGAAACTTATATGGTACCAACAATGGGCTAATTATGACCTACCATCCAACTTTCAATGAAATCGGACATATAGTTTTTAAGATATGTTGGTTCGCAAAATTTGAGCGACAGACCGATAGACGACAAGGAACCAAAAATGTTCTTTGATTATGTCGGATTTGTTGGAATTTATTTAAATCGGAGGCCTAAAAATGTTCCGTTCTTTAGAACGATCACAAAGCTTCCGTTACCTTCGGAAAGCTCGGAAGCAAAAACGGGGGAAACCATTAAATAAATTAGACAATATTGGCTTGTAAAAGAATAAAATCAATTAAGTATGTGATAAGATGCGAGGATGCTATGTGCCACTCTTAATTGGCAGTCTATTTTCAAACGTATTTAAAAAGTGTTGTTTTTTGGAACGAAGTTCCTTATGGGACGTTCTGGAGCCCGGGAGTGAATCCGAAAAGAACGACCAAAATCACCGTCATAAAATCACCGTCACAAAATCACTGTCACAAAACCAAGCGTCACGAAATCTACCGATGACGATAATTTAAGTAAAAGATGACCGAGTTAGTTGAAATTTGGTACACATGTTCATAATACCCAGGCTGAGTTTTTTGGACAACGTTATCCGCCGTTCAAGCGCAACGCTTGCGTAAACGTAAGCTTCATATTTAAAATTGGAATTTGGAATTTTAGGATGGGAAAAAATTCTAACTTCATCAATTTAATGAGACAAACAACTTTATAAATTTTTTTTTTCTAGTAAAACAAACCCCGACACTGCTATGAAGTGATAAAGATCGCTAAATTTATTAAAGCGGACCCAAACGTTTAAAATAAAGAAAACATCGTTTTTACCGATATCTTACGTTCTAAAGTAACGATTTTAATAAAACTTCTTACACATCGTCTAAAGTGCGATTGAAACAGGCATGTAAAATTTCATCCTGATACAAGCAGAAGTTTTTAGTGTTGGTGATTTATATTTTATATTATAATATTTTTATTGGAGTAATTCGCCGGCGGAGTTTGATGGGACAGTCCTTTTCTTCTCTACAAGCATCTGTTTTAACTATAAACTCATCAAAATTAACTTTTTTCTCAATTTACAATACATTATTTATTGTAAGACGCTCTCTTCAAATATAATAAAACAAAATTCTATTAATTATGCCTTAACTATGCTAGTTCAAATAGTTAGTTACTTTTAATTTTGTCTCTTTTCTAACTCCGCCATGTATAAGTAGTTAGAATCGTATACTTAGCACTGTGATTTTATAATTTATATTTAATAAAAAGCGTAAGGACTAGGTAGGAACTTTGTACATCCGGTAGGAACTTCGTTCCTACTGGGTGTCCCACGACACCTCACGTATTTTTTTTGTTTTTTTTGTTTTTGTCTGGGAACCAGAATTTTTTCTGGAAAGCTACATACCATTTGATTTGTATTTATATGGACTTCGGAACGATTCCAGACTTAAATTTTTTTCCACGTTTTTATCAGAGTTTTTGGAGGGTAGCGCCCTCTAATTTATAGCAAAAAATTAATTTCTCAATTTCACCTTTTTTCTGAACCTGTATAACTTCATCAAATTGCATTAAAACATTAAAATCGGCCCAGTAGTTCAGGCTCCATACGTCTGTACAGACTAGTACGCACGACAGACAAACATTTTTAAAAAATGTTGGACCCAGGGGACCTTAAACGTGTAAATTCATAAAAAAAAAAATCTAATTTCCATAATACTTTCCTTTATATATACTACGTATATTAGAAAGTAAAAAGATTGTGACGAAAGCCTGGCTATTAGCATTCATGACTAAAGGAAAGATTTACTTAGATCATTACTAATATTCCCCTTGAGCTCGATCAAAATGCTTGTAGAGGATTTATAAATAGAGTCGAAATTTGCGCGGAAGTAGGTGGCAATAGAGAATTATTGTGATTCATGATATTATTTTCTTTATTCCTTTACTATTTGGTCTTAAAAACAACTAAGTAGTGTAATGTTTATATTGGATAGGGAACGTAGATAAAGATATTTACTTTCTTAGGTCCAACTAATCTTTGTTTGTTTATTGATCTAACACGACTTCTTATATATGATAACACTGTGTTTTACTGATAAAAACCTGTTTCCGTCAGTTTGAAGTGAAACCGAGAAATTTCTAGAAAAGATTGTCATAAAGATAAAAATCATTTTCGAGAAAAGGTTTTCAAGTCCTTCTAAATGCCCGTTAAGGGTCTGATGACGAGGACAACTGCACGTACACAATTTTATTAATCCGATCCAAGATTTCTTTTTGTTATCTCTTAAACCTTAAACCCAACCTAAACAAAACAGAATGGTTATAGTTTAGTTATAACCTTCACTTGTTCACGTACTTAAGGTACGTTCGGAATCACTAACCCAAGGATCTTATATAAAGCGGATGTAATGTTAAGAAGGGGTTTAAGGCAAAAAAGTGACCCCATGAAGGTAAGAGAAATTGGAGAAAAAATCATACTGCGCATGCTCCACGACCTTTGAACTGGGACAAATTACCTTTTTTAACAGGTTATAACCTGACACTTATAAACAAATTCTTGGAAACCTATAACCAAGAGGAAGGTAATTTGTCCCATTGGAGCTAATATTTTACATATCTTCATGGGGTCACTTTTTTGCCTCAACCCTCTATCCCCTTTATATAAGATCCTTGCACTAACCAGGTCGACCGAGAATTAATCGGTGTGTCCGGAAAAACCAACCTAAACAACCAACCACGTTCGTAAACCTTCGGATGATTCAGCGGTCGACCGAAGCAGTTCGACCGCTTCGAACGAATCCAGAATACAGTTACAGTCTTCGCACAACTAGAATCGACGCGTTGACAGCGCGGGAAAAACTAGCAAAAGGGGGGACGAGCCAATGAGAGCTTGAGATTTTCCCGGACAAAAGGTCGGGCCAACTAGGCAAAGATAAATGTCTCTAGTGGAGGGGAGAGGCTCTCTGGATAACAGTATGAGAAGGCTTCGTAGTGGCTTTATTTTTTCCCCCAGAGAGGTTGGCCAATCTGTGTGTCACTCAATTTCCCGCGCTGTCAACGCGTCGATTCTAGTTGTGCGAAGAACTAGAAGCTAAAAACCACGAAAAAATTTTGCGCCGGAAGGTTATAGTCATGTTATAGTTGAACTCAACAACAGGTTATAATAATAGTTTTTATTTACCGTATCAGTTTTAAGTTATGTTTCTTCTTCTTTAGCAAATTTTCATGGTGCCTATTACAGTGCCATATTTCATTTTTTCTTTCATTAATAATAATAAATATTGTTTTGATCAAAATTGTTTCACTCCCTTTCAAGAAAATAGTTAGGAAGAGAGCTCGTACTTCACCAATTTTTAAGTTCTGCAAAAACACTAAAAACGTTAGTGTGAACACAGACTCCTCGAAAAAGAAAAGAAAAACTTTCTTTAGCCAGAATTCAGTAGTAAATCGTGAATATATATTTCTAAAGAATTTCATTAATGTAAAAGAGTACTGTAATTTATGTTAAAAAATTAAAACAATTTTATTTTGACTGATGTAAGAAACGGTGGAAAATTAATAAATTTACAACCATACGAAATTGGCAGTCTATTTCTCCTTTATTTATTTTTATTTTTTATAACAATAAAGGGAATAATGCAGCTTTTATGAAATTTAAGTGGGCTGTTTTGTTGATTTCAAAGATTAATGTGAATTATATCAACATTAATTTTATACTCCGGGTACGGGGTATAACAAGTAGTATTTTTCTTATAGAAATGTAATAAATAATACAATTTTTTTGTAAGTCCTATTCCTATTGAATATTGAAGCTTATTCAATTCAGCTAAATTAAACTATCACAATATTTTTTTCAAACAAAGACCAGCCTCTTTATTATAAGTTGTTATAAGTTTTAGTCTTAGCCTAGCAGAGTTCAAAATAATTGTTCTATGAAAAATGAAATATTTTCCAGACTGATTCCTGTTATTTTTAGGTACATGTTATTTACTACATTTTACAATTTATTTATTAATTACTATTATACAGATAAATACTAAAAAAGTAACGCAAAACATACTATTCAGTAAACCCATACAACGTTCACAGTTCACGAGTTATAAGTTATAACCTTCTCTTGTTGTTGAGGTTCAATTGTAACCTATAATCTAGGATTGTAACCTCCCGGCGCAAAACTTTTTCGTGGTATTTAGCTTCTAGTGTGCGAAGACTGTAGTCCGGTTAGTTAACCAAAATATTACCTTCTACGACGGAATTTCATTGTAATTTTTAAAGTTTAAAAATGTTTCTTTGTCTTTTGTTGAGGTGGTTTTTGATTTCTCCGCAGTAGGGAGACAAAGTTATGATTTTGGATTAGTTTAGAGGGACTAAAGTAAGTCTTTTCTTCCCTGGACTAAAAAAGTAGGGAGAAAAAGAAGGATTGCCAACTTAATTATTTTATAAATAGTAGAGAATGAATCATTAATGTAGTGAATTAGTGAAGTTGTTGAAATCAGGTTGGCAACATTGTTTTTTCGACCTTATTTGTAATTTGCGCTTATCATTGTTTAAACTTGCATCTAAATAACCTTTTATTTGAGTGTAATTGCAATTCTTTATTTGTTTTTAATAATGAATCTCTTATATCTGCTATTAAAAGTGAAAACAATTATTGTTATTTATTAGAATAATAAATAAAACCTGTGCAATGGATGAAGAAGCTTTTTCTCGCAACTGGAGGGAAAACCCTCAGCTGCGCCTCGGGAGCTAATTAGCGTTATTCCCTCGGCTATGCCTCGATTTAGAGACCATTGTTCCTTCGGCTTCGCCTCAAGAACCAACTTATTCGCTCAGGGAATAATGGCTTACTTTACTCCCTAAGTGCATAAATAACTGTTTTTAACATATAACTGTTAAACATAGACCTTAATCGGCACTCTTTTACTTTTTTACCCACCTTTGTTATTTTGAAAATTGAGATGCATTTGGTGGGTAATTTTGTGACTTATAATCAGAATATATCAAAACTGAAAGATGGAAAGTATTATATTCCTTTGTCCCTCAGTGTATTAGACTAAATATCCCTTTGCACTAATAGTTATTTAACTTTGTTACCAATCTTACTTTTCAACATTTTATGGATATCAATATAGGCTGGGTAACAAACTAAAAGAGAACCCCTATGACAGTGTGGTGCAATGTTATAGGAGGAAGATGCTGCTGAAAATCACAGTAATACGTGTAATCAGAGTTATCAGTAGAAGGAAAAAGGTAAGGGATGGTGGCTATATACAGATTTTTCCTACAGGGGTGCCACTGCAATAGTTTATGCACTTGAGAAATCGCAATAGCTTCCCTTCAATCTCACACCGAACAACAACCAATTTATAACCTCTCTTTATTTATAACCTTCTCGGTCGGCCGATGCCTTCAACCGGTCCCGTTCG
Organism: Gerris lacustris; assembly: GCA_951217055.1. Lineage (NCBI taxonomy): Eukaryota > Metazoa > Arthropoda > Insecta > Hemiptera > Gerridae > Gerris > Gerris lacustris. The sequence goes on from OX578283.1 coordinate 13,597,560, forward strand.
GAAACAAGACTATTTCAAGCCACCATGACACTAACCACAACAAACCACCGGTCGATTGATTGATTGCCTGATTAGTCATTCCGAATTCACCCTTAAGGGCTACCTTTATAACCAGAGAGAGACCAAATAATTCTCCTCTAGTTAAACAAGGATGTAATTGCAAATAATGCAATTTACAGCCACAATGCAATATACCTTAAAACCAACTAAATGGAAAGCAAAAATGAATAATATTAATAGAGAACTTGAATAATTTATTATATCAATGAATCTATTTCTATAGTTTGCAATTCGGCTTCAATATAAAAGCGGTGTATGATAGAGTAAGTAGATCTTACTTCCAAAGTTAGAAAAGCATGATATACATAAAAAAATAAATTAATATTTGTTTTGATTTGTTGGTCTTCAAATAGATATATAATAACTTATCTAAATTAATTTACCTAGTTTAACTTTTTTTCTAAATTTAAAATTAAACCCGTTACTACGGGCTTAACGGCTCGTTAATTTATAACCTACCTAATATTAATATACCTCATTATCACCCTACTTCCCTAAAAATAAACAGGTCAAGTGTGTGCTAGTCAGCACACAGCGAGGGTCCGTAGGCCACACTGCATAGTGTTTAACTGTAAAGTGTATAAACAGTGTTTTTTTAAAATGCTAAAAAGCTTACTTTGAACTATCCTAAGGGTCTGATATTCTCAAAACACACTCTGATAAAGTATTCTTTTGCCCCTGAACCGGACTACAACCATATAAATACATCGAAAAGACCATAATTATAAAAAAAAACGTATTTTGTCAATAAAAAATAAAATAATATTTTTTTCGAAATTTCCAAAAAGTGGTATCTTAACTTTTGGATGAAGAATGTTCAGGAATTTTTTTCAGATTTTTTGCACTTCACATAAGCGAGATAGAGGGGGAGGGGGCACGTTTCACACCCACTTCAAACTTGCCTACGCTCCCCCTATCAAAGTTATAACCAAAGAATTATATATTTTTGTAATCAGCTCGACATACCCTTTCATATGATACCCCTCACGGTGTCGAAAATAAATCAAACAAATTTAACCCTTAAGTTTTTTTACCCTAATTCTGTTGGAAAATATTTTTTTAAGTCGATATATTTTTAAAATATGTGGGTAGGTACAAGACACATACGTGCCAAATTTCAAAGTGATCGGACGAAAGGTGTAGCCATGAGAGCAGGCGACAGGACGGACGGACAGAAACACGCAGGAAAATATAAGGGTCCTTGGATTTGCCTACGGACCCTAAAAAGTTTTCCAATTCCTAAAGTTCCGACTCCATTTTCAGATATTCTAGTTCCGACTTCATTAGTTGATTATGATCATCCATTGATAGTAACAATGATAATGATCAACAGTGAATGAATGAAATAAACTGAATTTTAGAATTTTAAATGTCAATCCCTCTATCAGAATCATAATATAACAATTTAAAAATAGCATTGCATTAATTTTCATAATTGGATTGCATTTAAAATTTATAATCTGTAATTTGACAAATGAATTATTTAGAGATAGTTGCTTTTGACCAATGTAATATTAGTAAGGTTTAAATATAAGGTTTGAATTTACATTTAAAAGGAGGGAAGGTTGTCTAGGTCGGGTGGCGTCCCAGGAGGTCTTCGACCCTTAAGTCCACTTAAGTGTCAAACTAACTTTCAACTGCTTATTCTCTTTTTTATTTTTACTTTAACTTTTCATTTTTATGACCCTAGGGTCTAATTACAAATATCTAAGTTCACTATTACCATAACTATGTTTAAAGAAATCGATTTAGACTTAAGTCTTATAGACTTACTTTCTCTTATCAATATCATATCTTATATAGACTTCTTATCTCTCATCAATATCATATCTTATATAGACTTCTTATCTCTCATCAATATCATATCTTATATAAACTTCTTATCTCTCATCAATATCATATCTTATAGACTTCTTATCTGTCATCAATATCATATCTTATATAGACTTCTTATCTCTCATCAATATCATATCTTATATAGACTTCTTATCTCTCATCAATATCATATCTTATATAAACTTCTTATCTCTCATCAATGTCATATCTTATAGACTTCTTATCTCTCTTATAAATATCATATCTTATATAAACTTCTTATCTCTCATCAATATCATATCTTATATAAACTTCTTATCTCTCATCAATATCATATCTTATATAGACTTCTTATCTCTCATCAATATCATATCTTAAAGACTTCTTATCTCTCTTATAAATATCATATCTTATAGACTTCTTATCTCTCATCAATATCATATCTTATAGTCTTCTTATTTCCCATCAATATCATATCTTATAGACTTCTTATCTCTCATCAATATCATATCTTATATAGACTTCTTATCTCTCATCAATATCATATCTTATAGACTTCTTATCTCTCATCAATATCATATCTTAAAGACTTCTTATCTCTCTTATAAATATCATATCTTATAGACTTCTTATCTGTCATCAATATCATATCTTATATAAACTTCTTATCTCTCATCAATATCATATCTTATATAAACTTCTTATCTCTCATCAATATCATATCTTATATAGACTTCTTATCTCTCATCAATATCATATCTTAAAGACTTCTTATCTCTCTTATAAATATCATATCTTATAGACTTCTTATCTCTCATCAAAATCATATCTTATATAAACTTCTTATCTGTCATCAATATCATATCTTATATAGACTTCTTATCTCTCATCAATATCATATCTTAAAGACTTCTTATCTCTCTTATAAATATCATCTTATAAACTTCTTATCTCTCATCAATATCATATCTTATAGACTTCTTATCTCTCTTATAAATATCATATCTTATAGACTTCTTATCTCTCATCAATATCATATCTTATATAAACTTCTTATCTCTCATCAATATCATATCTTATATAGACTTCTTATCTCTCATCAATATCATATCTTAAAGACTTCTTATCTCTCTTATAAATATCATCTTATAAACTTCTTATCTCTCATCAATATCATATCTTATAGACTTCTTATCTCTCTTATAAATATCATATCTTATAGACTTCTTATCTCTCATCAATATCATATCTTATAGTCTTCTTATTTCCCATCAATATCATATCTTATAGACTTCTTATCTCTCATCAATGTCATACTATCATATCCTATAGACTTCTTATCTCTCCTAAACATCATATCTTATAGACTTCTTATCTCTCATCAATATCATATCTTATAGACTTCTTATCTCTCATCAATGTCATATAATCATATCTTATAGACTTCTTATCTCTCCTAAATATCATATCTTATAGACTTCTTATCTCCCATCAATGTCATATCTTATAGACTTCTTATCTCTCATCAATATCATATCTTAACAATTATGATTTTTTAATTTAATTCATGTTAACTAAGTTCCACAATAAATCTTTAAAACTGTGGTAAAAGTTAATTTTAATTGTTGCGCTCATGCACTACGAAAGCCTTTTAAAAACTAATAATTATTTTTAAAGTGAGATACTTTAATTAAGAAACTCTTGTCCAAGGACTAATCTTTTACTGTACTTGAGTGCACTTTCATACTTAAGTAACCTTCAGACCTTAACTTATATATTTACTTTTCCACTTGAGTCGTTTTCTTCACAGCTTTTTTCCAAGAAGTTTCCTAACGAACTAAAGGCACGAAACATAACTGTAGTTTAAAACTCTGAAAAAAATTATTTTATCATTAATGATAATTATAATTGGTTCACGGTGGGTCTGGATCATCATAATTTTCTATTTTTAGGCACTTTACCTAAGTTATGTGTCGTAAAGGTACCTTGGTTCCTCAAGCAGGTGTACTTTGGAATAAGTTTTTAAGAAAAACAACGGTACATGAATGTTCGCGTGCATAAGTCTTAATTTTTATTTTGTTACACCGTAAATTCCTATTTTTATAATTTGATACAATTTTGTCGGCGATTATGTTACTTTAGTTGTTTATTAACCTAAGCTTACCCACGTGATTATTTTGATGTAATGGCCTCGTAGCAGTTTTATGATTCTCATTAACATATTTTTAATTAAAGGATGTATAAAACCTTTTTTTTATGCATATTTAATTTGTTTCCCATTTTTCGTTGCAGACGAACATCCTGCAATTTTAGCTTACTTTCTCTTTAAAAGAAGAGCTTGTTATATCTATATATTCTAATAAAATTATTAATTAACCAATTGTTACGTTTTTTTTTATTAATGGGAAAAACCAAGTTCATGGCTGGAAACTGTAACGGCCCCCATACACAATCAAACATTTTGCGCAAACCTGATGTCGGGCAAATTTAGACCATACACGTTAAACATCATGTTTGTGCAAACATTTTGACCGTGTATGGGGGCCTTTAGGACTATGGAAGGGAGAAATATTGAAGAGGTTCAAGAATTGGCACTTCTTTAGACTGTTTCCCTTATAAAAACAGAAGAGAGTAACAATCTAAAGAAGATTAACTGAATGAAATTTAGAATGTTACTCGCCTTATAAAAACAGAAGGGAGTAAAAATATCTAATGAAGATTTACTGAATGATCTTTAGACTGTTACTTAACTTGTAAAAACAGAAGAGAGAAACAATTTAAAGTAGATTCTAAATTACCCTTAGACTGTTACTCCCCTTTTAAAAACAAAAAGGAGAAACAATTTAAAGAAGATTCTGTTGATCTTTAGACCGTTATTCCCCATATAAAAACAGAAGGGATTAACAATCTAAAAAGGATTGACTGACTGATCTTTAGACTGTTACCCCATATAAAAACAGAAGGGAGTAGCAATCTAAAGAAGATTTACTGAATGATCTGTAGACCGTTATTCCCCTTATAAAAACAGAAGGGAGTAGCAATCTAAAGAAGATTTACTGAATGATCTGTGGACTGTTACCCCATATAAAAACAGAAGGGAGTAGCAATCTAAAGAAGATTTACTGAATGATCTGTGGCCTGTTAACCCATATAAAAACAGAAGGGAGTAACAATCTAAAGAAGATTTACTGAATGATCTTTAGACTGTTACTCCCCTTGTAGAAAATCAGGATGAAGTAACAATCTAAAGAAAATTTACTGAATGATCTTTAGACTGTTACTCGCCTTATAAAAACAGAAGGGATTAGCAATCTAAAGAAGATTCTAAATCATCCTTAGACTGTTACTCCCCTTGTAGAAAACCAGAAGGAAGTAACAATCTAAAGAAGATTTACTGAATGATCTTTAGACTGTTACTCCCCTTATAAAAACAGAAGTAAATTGGTCTAAACACCCCCTGGTATTAATAGTTATTTAGATAAAGGAATGTATAAATCATTATATCCATTTATATTCTAAAAAAAAAACATAGGAAGTAACAATCTAAAGAAGATTTACTGAATGATCTTTAGACTGTTACTCGCCTTATAAAAACAGAAGGGAGTAGCAATCTAAAGAAGATTCTAAATCATCCTTAGACTGTTACTCCCCTTGTCGAAAACCAGAAGGAAGTAACAATCTAAAGAAGATTTACTGAATGATCTTTAGACTGTTACTCGCCTTATAAAAACAGAAGGGAGTAGCAATCTAAAGAAGATTCTAAATCATCCTTAGACTGTTACTCCCCTTGTCGAAAACCAGAAGGAAGTAACAATCTAAAGAAGATTTACTGAATGATCTTTAGACTGTTACTCCCCTTATAAAAACAAAAGGGAGTAGCAATCTAAAGAAGATTCTAAATCATCCTTAGACTGTTACTCCCCTTGTCGAAAACCAGAAGGAAGTAACAATCTAAAGAAGATTTACTGAATGATCTTTAGACTGTTACTCCCCTTATAAAAACAGAAGGGAGTAGCAATCTAAAGAAGATTCTAAATCATCCTTAGACTGTTACTCCCCTTGTCGAAAACCAGAAGGAAGTAACAATCTAAAGAAGATTTACTGAATGATCTTTAGACTGTTACTCCCCTTATAAAAAAGGAAGTAAGTTGGTCTAAACACCCCCTGGTATTAATAGTTATTTAGACAAAGGAATGTATAAATCATTATATCCATCTATATTTAAAAAAAAACATAGGGAGTAACAATCTAAAGAAGTACCGAAGAATTTATACACTTCAACTCGCAGGGGAAAGAGATTATTCACCATAAATAACGATTCCTCCTCGCTGGAGAATCGAACTCATACTCTCACCTTATTATAGAACATATTATTAAATGTATTTTAGTTATGATGTTGTTTATCTCGAGATTAAAATCTGGTCCTTCCAAACTACTGTTAGCTTCACCTTCTAACTTGAATTTTCTGAAAAGTTAATTAAATCTTCAAGGAATTAAAAACTAAATTGTTTCCTTTATTTATAATAAATATCGGTAAAGAATGAGTTTATTTAAAATATGACAATAACATAATAATGTAGTCTTTGCTGTATTTCTTTATTTCATAACATAAGCAATATAGCTCGGATTGACGAGAAAAACTATACACGTACTTTGTGCTCTCAGGATCTGGAGATCTCTAAAAGTAGATCTGGATCTAAACGTAGATCTGGAGATCTCTAAAATTAGATCTATATCTAAAAGTAGATCTGGAGATCCCTAAAATCTATGAAAGTATCTTATCCGTAAGTTTACTTTTTGAGTATTTTCAGCATTACATTTCAGCAGAAAAATTAGAACCATCAATTTTTTTTTCTTGATTACCTTACCTGGGGTTTGACCACTTGTTGGCAAAAAGGTATTGGCAAGGGCCGATGACCTTATTACAAAGACATAATATAGGATTCCATGAACGGTAAAGCAGAAGAGAGTGGGGGCCTGAGGACCTTGGACCAGGGGATCATTAGCCTCGTCATTTCGCCACTGACTCACACGTGGACAATATAGACCCGTAGTCAATGACACACACGTGAACTCTCTGTGACTGTTTTGTTAATGCGGTAACAATAGGGTCTAGAGGCCAGCGGACACACTTTTCAAGTATTATTAGTCTCCTGTTCTATCACATATTTCTTCCTGTTCAGTGGCGTAAGTATGGTACCAGAGGCGATGTTAGTCTCATCGCATGAATATCAAGTAAAATTATCACGATGCCTTGAATTGTCATGGAGTCATTATGACTGTAATATTCGTTATTGACATATTATATTCATATGTAGAGCTCATTCTGTGTAAATTCCAGGACAGTTCTTCAGATTGAAAGAACCATGTTTCCTATCAGGACGTCGCCTCCGGAATATCACCGATATGTTGGCATGAAATATCCTGGGAAGCAGTATCCCTGTCTCGAATATATATATTCAAAATTATCAAAACCATATAGCCACGTGGAGTGGTATTTGATAATGCCAAAAAAAAATCACAGAGAAGTACTTGCATCCAAGAACTTTTTAGGATTTTGTAAGTTTATTAGTTAGGTATATACGTTATTGCATCCTAATATAATATTTTAGTATTTAACATAAGTTAAGTGTTTTTTTTTCTGGTAATTTTCATCACCCTACCATTAGGCATTTGCTTGAATTATTTTAACATTTTAGGACTAGGACTGGGTGAAATGTTGGTGGTAAAAAGCACGATAGTCATAAAATGACATTTATATTTCTAATCTAATCTTCAGCAGCTTTCATCAGGTACCCCACTCCCCATTTCAAAATATAAATTGTTTGTCTAACTGCGCATGTGACAACTTTTGATGGTCTTATCTACTACTAATTACTTTTAGTTGTGTTGGTAGATTAGTATAGTTTTTCAGATACGTTGGTTCGCAAAAATTGAGCGACTGACCGACCAACAGACACAGAACAAAAAATGTTCCCTGATGTCTTAAACAGATTTTTGTCTTGAAATTTTTTAAATTGGTGTCATAAAAATGTTTTAGTCTTTCAGAACGATCACATAGCTTCCGTTACCTTTGATGAGCTTGAAAGCAAAATGGGAACTCCAAACACAACATGTTTGTTTGTGTTTGCATGATTTACCTGGACAATATTACACCATAATCAAAGTCCTTCGATCGATTACTTAATTAAGCTTCTATCGATCCTAATTTATTCTTCTTCTTAAATTTATAATAATTTACTCTTGATGAATTTAAATTTTATACTCATTACAATTACAGTAATTGGAACGTTTTAAATTGTGTTTTGCTTCCGAGCATACCGAAGGGGTAACGGATGCTATGTGATTTTAAAAAGTCTCCGATTTCAAAAATTCCAAGACAGAAATCTTTTTCAGACATCAGGGAAATTTTTTGGTTCTGTGTCTGTCTGTCGGGCTGTCGGCTTGTCGGTCTGTCGCTCAATTTTTGTGAACCAACACATCTCAAAAACCTCACGTCCGATTTTAATGAAATTTGGATGGAAGGTCATAATTAGCCCATTGTTGGACCCATATAAATTTCAAATTTCTGCACCCATTTTTTTCACTTCAGCATGCGCACAAACATCCATTTATTTACACCTATACTTTCAAAAATACACATATGATTTTTATGAAATTTGGATGGTTTGTCGAAAGTAGACCGCAGATAGTGCCAGATTAATTTGAACCGTCTTCAGTCTGTAACATTTGTTTAATTTATACTTTAATTCATGTAAAAAAACCAAAACAATTTTGAGATTAAAAAAACCCGGAGGAAACAATTAAATAAACTAGACAATAATGGCTTGTAAAAGCATAAAATCAATAAAGTTCATGATAGGATGAGTGGATGCTATGTGCCAACTAATTGGTAGTCTATTTAATTCCTTATCTACATAGAACCTGTAAGAATTATTTTGCAAGTAGCATTTTGATTGAATATTTAAACTGCATCGATTACATTCTAATTTATAACGTTATTAAACCCATGAAAACTAATTATAATTTAACTTACAATGTCTATACAATTATATAATTTTAAAAATCGCAAAAAAAAGAAAAAACTTTTTATAACATGTTTTGTGATCCATAAGTCGTGGAATGTAAAAGAGCTTCAGTGCGAAAAATAAACCGTGTATGAATAATCGAGTTAATTATATCCAGTGAGTTTTACCCTTTTATAATTAGACTTGAATTTAAAGACAGTCTGGAAAAGGATTTGAACAAGCTCAAACTAACAGGAGGGTGGCAATTAGTTAAGGATAGTGCCGCTAGACAGCGACTCTGGTCTGTCTGTGGTTAACAGTACTTTGTAAGCTTCGTGCATTTAGCCCTATTAAATAAATGAGCCGTTAAAATTAACCAACCGTTGTTCAATATGTTAATTTGTTAACAAAAGTCTACCCTAATAACAACTATTAAAACAAATATTACGTATAACAAGGGAAAAAAATAATATCTCAAATATGTATATATATAAAGTAATAATCCATCATTTATAATAGTAATAACAATTATTATATACTTTATATAATCATTATGAATAATATGTGTTTCACACAGGAGATAATTACTATCCTCAAATGTAACTATAATTAATGTACTTAAATAAAATAAATGCAATGCAATTATAATTAAATATTTGATGTAAAACTTTTAATTAATCAACAGAATTAATTTAAAATAAAATAACAATCTCGTTTAAAGTTATTTTTTCATCGGTTGCCTGCAGAGAACGCTGTTGTGGAGTAAAATATAGCTAGTTAAAAATTAGGTAAGTAACCTTTTATTATATATACTAATCATTCAAAATTAAACAATCTTTGATTTAAATGTCAATTTATTAGACGTTCTTGCTGATTCGACAGTTAGATTGGCTGAAAATGAAGCATGCGTCACTGTGGAGTACAGGGAGGTCTTTTTTATTTCCTAATCTAACTGCACATACATAAAGTTTCTGTATAATAATTGTTTTAATAATAAACTAGAGGGCTCTGCCACCTACTCGCTTTGCTTGTCACCCCCAGGAGGCTGAGGAACGGCAGCAGCGCGGCCGTTACTCAGCGAATTCACAGTTTAGGGCTCCTAGTGGCGAAATATAGTACTAAAGTGAAAACCAAGCCATCTCCTGTTATAACCCAACTCTTTAATGCTATATTTTAGAGCGTTTCATGTCGTTTTTTGCGTGCATTTCTTCTGCCCCCAGCCTAAAAACATATCTATGTTAATACGTTGTGTAAATAATATTAGTACAAATTATAAGTTCTTTGCCTCTTTATGTTCATCTAAGATTTATTAATTAATTTCTAATTTATTGAGCAAAGTGCTCATCGGAGAGTAACAAGGGTACAAAAATAGAGTCACGAATAGTAGTGGCGCCGGGTAGTACCTCCAGACTGCCGAACCGAACAGAGGAATAGAGGAAACGAGCCGGGCATTGATCTCTGCGCATGCCCAGTCTAAAGAGCGCCTGCGCATCTCATACTGGGCATGCGCAGAGACCAATGCTCGGCTAGTTTGCTCTGTTCGTTTCGGCAGTCTGGACAAGGCTTTAGTTTCTCGCATAAGTTTTGTTTTTAAATCGGACATTTCTGGAACTGTGCGGATCATTCGCACTGTCAAAAAAGCCGTTCCCACACAATTCTCGGACAGTTCTGGAACTTTTAGTCCCATGTTCCATCAAAAAGTGGACCGGTTCTGACACAGTCCAAGATCCACGAAAACACTTCCCGAATTAAAACAGAGATTCGTTGAGTACAAATATTACGACATGCGTTTTTTTTTTTTTTTTTTTTTTTTTTTTTTTTTTTTTTTTTTTTTTAGTTTATTGTTCACTTCAACTACAAAGTTTTTTTTTTGTTTTAATAAGTGTTGTTAACGACATGCGTAAAAACCTTTTACGGAAGAAGGAGTAGGTTATGTATAACAATAGTTATAACCTAATTGTTTACATTTCAGTTTTAGTATCTCTATTACCTTACTTTCAGTATTTTTTCCTTTGCTGTCACCTTTATATTTATTAGTACACTTTTTAAAGAAATTGGGTCTTCAGGGGTTTTAAATAAAAACGCTTTTTTAAAAAGGTGATATTTCCAACACATATCCGAACATTTGTTGTATAATATAAATTTAGTAATTTTCAATTGTTTTCTTAAAGTTTTAATGTTCTTTTTGTAAAACTATAATAGAACTTAAGTCCATTCTTTAAACCTTATTTAGTAATTTTTTTTAAACCTTAACTGTGCACTTTTTTAAAAAGCAAATAGGTATACAATTAATTATGTACATGCTATTGACTGCTTGAGAGAGACACTTCAAAGTCTCTTGCTAGTTGACAATAGGGGGATTTATTAAATTAGGTATTTAATAATTATACTTTTTTAAAAATAAAATCTAGTATTTATGAAACACTTACTGTACATTTTTTTTTATAAGTGAATACATATTTTAATTAATCTCTTATATTAGCTGAGAGAAGAGACATGAAAGTCTCTCCCAAGCAATCAATAACATGTATTTATTAAATATATATATATATATTTTCTATAATTTTACTGTTAACGTTTAGAAAAATGACTAAATTTATATAAACAAATGTTTTATTGACTCCTGAAACTAAAATGCAGGATTGTTACAAGCCTAACGAATCCCAAAATGTGAGGGCTATTTAGAAAAGAAAATGTGGCAAATATTTAACCTTAAAAACCATTTGCCCTGGCGTACATTCTTCAATACTTTGTTCAAGATTAGACTATTTTAATTCCTATAGCCTATTTCAGAGTGAACATAATATGAAGTATTATTAAGAGAGGTAACTAAAAGGTTAAACTTCAGAAAGAGTTCTTAAATTGATCCAACAGGCTCCTTTTTTCGAATCAATTCTGTACCAGACCTCATGGACGCATGCGCATTTAACTAATCCTGAGCTGGGTCTAAAAACGTCCTCGAATTGGCTGTTAGAACAAATCTATTGTCTTCTCTATGATCGAGGCCTGGTGAAAAGAGAAGGGAGACGTGCTCTTGCTGGCTTGACAGTCTGATTGGCTGAAAGTTACAGATGCGCTTCTCTGCAGTCCAGGGTGGTCTTCCATTTTATTTATCCAAATGCACACAAATAGCAATCTCTAGTCTCCCCCTTTCCTGAGGGAGGTTTTTAAGATATCTCTTACTTTTTTTACCTAACAGTTTAGCGTAATATCTTTTCAATGGCTTTGTTTACAGAACTTTTTTAACAGCAAGGCATAGACAGGAAAAAAAACAATTGCAGAAAAGAGTGAAACAATTAGTTCTGATTAAATTAGATTTTGACTATTTAGAAATTTCATGGAGTGGGTTGTAGGTGAAAAGAGTTCCAAGTGAAATGGAAAACTCTATGTTAAGTGATTTTTTTTCTGAGGCCAGTGAACGAGATTATCTTTCCAGCCCCAAACTCTAGCTAGGGGTATCTAAAACTGTTTACTTTGTAAACCTCGAAGCATCCTGTATAATTTGAGTGTTTTTAAGGTAGAAAACGTTTTGCACGTTTAATTTCGTTTGAAAGCAAAGGGCATTACTCGGCAAGGGAGGAGGGTTTCGCGTTCATGCCTTATCTGTGATTGGCCGACACTAACCCTCCAGTTCTTGCAGTTCCATCCGTGCCTCAAGGGATTACCGGTACTCCTCGTTAAACGGCATATCGCTTGTTAAACAGGCTCCCTAAACCCTACAGGATTACCAAGAGCAAACTACCGCTGTACAACTTCAAAAAACAATTAGACACTCAATTGTTATTCCCGCTTTTGCTTTGCCTCCATTCTTTCAACGATTTTCTAAACAAAGCTTTGTAATCGTTTAAAATATTAAGCTTAAATTTCTCGTCGAATCTCGAATCGTAAACTCCGAAAGAAAATTAAAAAATACTTTTACGATAGGTTTTTTTTTTGAGACTAGATTACCCCGTTGAGCTATGAAAATTTGTTGTAGCTACTAGAAGATCTAGAGCCTTCTGTGGCTGATGGCAACACTCGTGATTTTGATTACCTGATATAACGTACGTTGATTACCGATATACGTAACTCAAAAGAGATCACCATTATGGGGCACTCGAGAACACCAAAAAGACTGTAACCGACCAAATAAAAGCGATTTGAGATTCTGACAGTTTTACCAGGGCTATAAGAAATTAATTTCACCAGAACTACGAAGGCTGGAAAAAACATCTCCAGCGCCAAAAAAGCCCAAAAACACCCCAAAAAAGGTCTACTATTTTGAAAGATAAATATGCATTACTAAATTCAATCAACTAAAAATAATATAAAATCGGATGCGGGGCATCTCTGAACTTTTCCTTACCGAATAATTCCAAAATAGCGGCTGATATTAAGTTAAAACGGTAAAATTAGAGCGAATGTTAGCTCAATCGGCAAAATAGTTTTTAGCGTTAAATATGTCAAAGTTCAAAAGTGAATATTTTCAAAATGGCACCAGATATCAAAACGAAATTCAGTGGAAATGTTTGTCTTATAAAGAGGTATAATTGGTGTAAATTCCAGCGCATTCGAAAAATATTTAGATTTTTTACGAATTTTCGAAATGTTTGCTTACTTTTGCAAAATGGGTTAATGACGTCACAAATTGATGACTTTCCGGGCGGCACAACTGCATGAAAGGACTGATTTTTGTACTAAGTTTTAAAAGTCTACAGCTTAAAAACTATGAGAATTAGGCACGCCACAGACGCACAGCTAAAAACCTTTCAAATGATCTTATAGGCCTCCAAGACGGATAATTCCGTTAAAATTTCGTTTTTTTTCGGGTGAAAACAATACTTTTCCTTTAATTCAAGTAAAAATTAGTCACACCTTTTTCGAGCTTTAAACAAACAAAATAAATTATTGGTTGTGAAGTAAAAGAAAAACTACCATGGTATATTGTGAATGAAAAATGAAAAATTCCAGATGAATTTACCGTCTGGTTGTGGAAAGTCAACGTCCTTTTCTTCGGACGATAATGATACGTTTGGTTTAACTATAGAATTGCAGATGAACCTAGATAGTTTTATAAACGAGGTACAAGGTACCGGTACAAGTAAGACCAACAGACACAAAGTGTTACGGACTTGTGAACTTAAGTACACTGTGTAATTAGTGCTAGGTACAAGGTACCGGCGGCACCTCGCTGTAAAGGAAGTGCCGACAACAGGACTCCTCATATTACACTGTAATTATCTTATTATGTTGGTATGTGACGCATGTTTTTGACGTAATGTTCTGCTAACTACTTTTGGCCTGTCTTTCTACAAAATTAATAACTCTGTTATTTCTTGTTTAAGTTTCTAAAACAAATGATTTTACTAAAAAAAAATGTATAATTTTTATTAAAAGGACACTTAAAGAAGACTGTAGGATTTGAACTAAAACTATTTAAGTACAATATTAGTCAATTTTCAGAGCTGTTTTAAAGCGAACTGATTGGCTTTAAGGTGAGTACATAGTACGCGTTTTTTACGCGCGTTTGGGTTATATAGATAAAAATACAATCCTGAAGCCATGCAGACTTCGCTAAGTGTTTTTCCCCGATGTTTCTTCCTTGTGCATTTGCGCAGTGTTCCGTTAAGGTTAAGGTTATAAACAAAGCCAAATATATTATCTATATACATACATATACATATAAAACTAAGAGTGACAGTGATTGACTGACTGATCATTAATTCTCCTACTTCCCACTGACAGAGATTTGAAATTTGGTACATAGATAGAGTGTACCATAAATAGAAAAGTGCGGCCATTTTGATTACGATATATGGCCACCATATTGAATTATAGCCATCTTGGATTTATTCTTTAGTAATTCTCCTACTTCCCATTGACATAGAGATATGAAATTTGGTACTACATAGATAGAGTGTACCATAAATAGAAAAGTGCGGCCATTTTGATTTCGATATATGGCCACCATATTGAATTATAGCCGCAATCTTGGATTTATTCACATTCTATTACCTCAGCTTCAAGTAGACCTAGAGATCTGAAATTTGGTACATAGACTTATAGTAGCTAAAAAAGAAAATTAAAGGTACTATCACTCAACATATTGACGCCATATTGAATTACAACCGCCATCTTGGATTTAATAACCATCTATTATCTCAGCTTCCAGTGGACCTAGAGATTTGAAATTTGGTACATAGACATATGGTACCTAAAGAAGAAAATTAAAGACACTTTGACGTCAACATATGGCCGCCATATTAAATTATAACCGCCATCTTGAATTTAATAAAGCTCTATTATCTCAGCTTCTAGGGGACCTAGAGATCTGATATTTGTTACATAGACCTAAGGTAGCTAAAGAAGAAAATTAAAGGTACTCTCACTTGAACATATGGCCGCCATCTTGGATTTAATCAGATACTATTATCTTAGCTTCCAGTGGATTTAAAAATCTTAAATTTGGTACATAGACTCATTGTAACTAAAATTAAAAATTGAAGGTAGTATAAAATAGAATAATTGAAAATGCATAAAAAAATAATTTAACCTACTTTTATTAAAATACGAAATTATGTAACAATAAACATATTATATTAATTATATCGTTTTAATTATTATTTACACACAGCGCTAATTTCTAGACAGATAAGGTGCGCGAAGCACACCCATCCGGCTAGTTACAGACAGTCTATGGATAGATTATTTTAAAGCGTGTAAAAAACTTAGGCTATGAGGGTTCAACCTTTATACAAAGCTTAAAAAAGCTTAAAAAGTTAACCAACTTTTTTTTCTTTTTTTTTATTATTAATACCTTTAGTAAATTTTTAAAATAATAATACATATAATACATTACATACAATAAATATTTTACAAGTGATACCAATTTAATATATTAGCGCATCTAATCAGTGGCGCACCCACGGAGGATTTCTCGAAAACGGTTCCGACGATTTTGTTTTAAAAATTTTAAAATGTAGACCATTTAAATACAAATCTAACGGTATAAGCCGTTTCCTCGAGAAAAATCTAGCTTCTGAGAAAATAGCTTTAAACGTGGACAGAGAGAGGCCGGGATTAATACTCCGTGGAGGAGAAGATATTTTTATAATACATTTTGATAAAATGTTCAATAATAATTAAATGTACCTATATTTATGTAACCTACGAAAACTAATAAATGGAACACTCCAGACTTAGTAATTATTAACTCGTACATAAGAAAATTAATCTGAGTTATCTCGGACCAACTTTTTCTTTAAAATTCTATTAAATAATAGAATTAAAATCAGTAGAAATGGTGATTTTAATAAATAATATTTAATAAATGTTGTAACATGAATATAGGTATTTAATTATGAAACGAAACAAGGCAAGCTTGTTATAATATAAGTTTTGTAATTGTGTTGTATAAAGGGAAATTTAATTCTAGTATAACTACGCCGCAAATTTGATATCCGCAGTATGTATTTATACCAGTTACAACGATGTTTTCAGTGGCTTCATTTTGGTTTTTAGACAGATCGATGGAACCCGTTGGTATTGTGAAAAGGAAAGGGAGGGTTAACTTTTCCCGGGGCAGGGTTAATATGGCTGCGATCCGACCCCGGGAGGACCAACCGGACCGTAATCCAATCTTTCTACCAGATTTGGCTGGAAAATCCTCTCGGGGGTTTCTCACCCTAAACACTAATTAATTTATATCTCCTGATGGCTTGGCCAGTATGCCCAGCTCAGGATATCGAATTCTGTAAAACCCCTTACTCAAGCTGCGTCATCAAGCTAACCAATAATAAAACCTCTTACTCACGCTGCGTCATCAAACTGACCTATAATAAAACCTCTTACAAGCGCTGCTTCATTAAACTAACCTATAATTAAACCTCTTACGCTGCGTCATCAAACTAACCTATAATATCGGAGTTCAAATTAAACAACAAGCCAATTACGATATTTTCTCTGCTAATTCAATTTAAACTATTTTACCTCCGTAGTTAAGGTAACGAAAGCATTTTCCTCATTTTAAAGAAGGATATTTGTTTCTTTGTCTCCAAATATAAAAATGTCTATTCAGAAATTCGGTTCCAATATCAAAGAACATTAGTGGTACCATGTCTGCGTATAACATTTTTACGAACCACTATATCTAAAATAACTAAACTACTAATTAAAGAAACAGGTCCAACAGCGGGATAATATTATTTCATGTGGCCATTAATCAATCGTCAAACAATAGCATGAAAGGGATATATGTGTCACACTAGTTGGCAGCCTATTTTAAGATTCTTTTAATAGGAGAAAGTACTAATTTCATTAAGATTGTATTTGTCCTTTCTTTCCTTAAACTTTTGACTATAATAATTAACGTAATTATTATTGTTTGACCATAATGATAATTGTTTCCAATAATTATTTATTGACCATAATGTTAATTGTTTCCAATAATTATTGTTTGACAATACCTACTTATAATGACTATTGTTTAGCAATAATTATAATTGTGAAGTACAATTTACTCGGTATACAATTTAAAGGCCCCTCCACACTCTCGTAGAGTATCCTCGCCGATTATACTGGTACTCGTATCCACACTCTCGCCCTTTGTGGCGAGCACCTCACTGCTATGACTCAATGTTCCTCGCTTCCCCTTTGACTCGGAACAAAAAACCGCCTCTGAAGCGAAGTCGGGCGAGGCGAGGTAAGGACCCCCGAGGAACCACGAGCAACCTCTCCACATTCTCGTTCCTCGCCCGACTTCGGGCAACTTCGCGAGAGTCTGGAGGGGCCTTGGAAATGCAATTGGATACATATATAAGTTGAATTATAGTCCGAGGTGGAATATTAAGGAATTATTAAAGGGGTTAATTTTGGGCGTCATTATATTCCTATAAATTTTAAGGACAATCAAAACTATTAAGTTCAAGTTCATCGTTAAGGGGGGGGGGGGGGGGGGGGGTTCACAGCCAGCGGATCTCAGTGCGGAGGGGGCTATATGCTATATAGTATATAGATAACAATATATTCATGAAGCCGTGAAGATATCGTCGCTGATTACTCCCACGCTACGTTCAGTCAGGTTATCAGGTTATAAACAAAGCGGATTCGTTTGTTTATCTACTATTCTGAAGGGATAGTATTCGCTGTAATAGTTTAATTTATAAGCTGTAATTCATTATAATCCCTTTAAAAAAATTCTATGCATCAAATATCATTCCGATGCAAGTAAATGCATTAATAGTATAATATTATGATCTTTTATTAATTTCTTTGATTCTTTTAATTCATATCTTCAGTAGCCATCTTTAAAGCACTTTCTATTTTTCTTTTATGGGGTAGAATTATATATCATTCAGACCAAGCTAAAAAAAACTAAATTAGAATAAAAAAAAAATTTTTGCACACAAATATAGCACAGATTATCTCCTGGACGAAAAGTAAAAAAATTAACAAAAAAGTTATCACAGTAGTTAGTAATGTTATTAAAAAATAATATATAACTATATAATATATACAATGTATTATAAAATACAATAATTAATTTTTAAAACAATGGTTTAAAAAAGAAAAAAAAAAAAAAAAAAAAAAAATGAGGACTTAAAGTTGAAAGTTTCATACAGGTTTTAAAGCGGATCCGCATTAAAGATGGTTTGAAAACAACTTTTTGCGAATCTTAAAGAAAGGCCATAGATGAATCAGCCCGCGCGGAGGTCCGCTCGCTGTGAACCCACCTTTTTTTTAATTACTTTTTTTTAACTGATAACGAATAACGACACAGTAAGAAAAAAAAAAAATATGCTGAGGTTTACAGTTGGCTTTATAATCACCAAAGCATTATTACTGAAGCAAAAAAGTGCTGAATAATTCTTCCTTTTTGTCTTTTAACTTCCAACTAATATATATATATATATATATATATATAAAGAAGAGCTGAATCATTCCGACTGAAAACACACTCTTAAGATGATCATGGGAGCGGAAACCAACAAAACCCCAAAAACCACACTCTTTACAAAGTTCTTAAAAAGAACGTTAATTGAGACAAGAATAACTTTAACGAAAAAAAAAAATTAATGTCTGATAGATAAAAAAACAAAAAGGAGAGAGAGTCAATTTAAAAGAAACATAAAGTGAACAGCGTTGCAGTAGTTTCTCCATCATACTAATACTTAATGTTCGAATTGGCAGTCAGTTGATTGTAAAACAAACGCCAAGGTCTTTTTCCAGTTTAATATCTGAGTTAGGCATCTTAATTGAATCTGTCCGGAAGGTAACGTCGGGCCGCATCCTCTTTTCAAAAACACCTCAAACACTCTTTGTTTCTCAACTAGGTGTAGAATAACTTAATTTTCCGGGTGTGTTTCAAGTTTTATAGTTTTTACTGTTATTCACTCAATACTACAACGGACTATTAGCACAAAAATACGTATATAGTATTGGATACTGCAAAATGGGGACTACTCCAAGAAACATGTATATGCGTGGGAAAGAATACTCCAGAATTGTCTAGTGTAATAAGAATCTCTCCATGATAATGGATACTGCAGAGCAGAATGGGGTCTACTCCAAGATATGCGTGGGAAAGGGTACTCCAGAATTGTCTAGTGTAATAAGCATCTCTCCATGATAATGGATACTGCAGAATGGGGTCTACTCCAAGAAACATGTATATGCGTGGGAAAAAATACTCCAGAATTGTCTAGTGTAATAAGCATCTCTCCATGATAATGGATACTGCAGAATAGGGTCTACTCCAAGAAACATGCATACAGATGTCTAGTGTAATAAGCATCTCTCCGTGGTAACCGATACTGCTAAATGGGGACTACTGAAAGAAACATGTAAGTGCATTGGAAAGAATACTCCAGAATGGGCTTTAATTAAAAAACATATTTCCATGGTGAAGGATACTGTAAAATGGGGACTACTACAAGAAACATGTATGTGCATGGGAAAGGATACTCCAGAATGAGGACTACTGCAGGATAACTGTATATGCATGGGAAAGGATACTACAAAATGGTCTTCTGCAAGAAGCATCTGCCCATGGTAAAAGGTACTATAGGACTACTACAAGAAACATGTACATACATGTCCATGTCCATAGGAAAGGATACTCCAGAATGGTCTAATGTCCACAAGGGTCTAATGCAAGAAATACATGCATATATTAAATTGGTACGAGATGTTTGGAACGTATTCATTATTTTACACTAGCATGATAAGCCACTGCTTTGCCAAGGTATGTGTTTTACTCGGTTCCATCATCCATCTTAGTTCCAAGGGTTTGGACATATGTCTTGATTCTCCACTCTTTCCCATATCTATATGTCTGCCCTTTAGGAATGGACCTCAGTTTTAAGAGAATATTAATAATCAAAGAATTTTAAGAACTTAATTTTCTTTCTTCGCCTTTTTAACAGCTAACCCTTAGGAGTCAAAGATCGAGGTACTTAAAAGCCTCACCCCAACGTTTTAATTTTGATTAAACTTGTTTTTAATTCTCCTCATTCTTTTTCTAATCTTGGGCTTAATCAGACTCCTTTTTTTCCTTCATGTTCAACATATAAGTAAAGCCATTTAACTTTATGTTTATATCTCTCCCCAAATGTAAGCTTCCTAGTAACAATAATGTTGTGAGAGTGGTTACTTTAGATGCATATTGGACGAAAAATGGTCGCACGTATTGGGACGAAAAATAAAATACATCGTCATGGGATGGGTTACAGCGTTTTTCTTATCCGCACGAACATAAGAACATGTCCGACCAAGTTGGTTG
This sequence comes from Gerris lacustris, assembly GCA_951217055.1. Lineage (NCBI taxonomy): Eukaryota > Metazoa > Arthropoda > Insecta > Hemiptera > Gerridae > Gerris > Gerris lacustris. Next base: position 13,618,200 of record OX578283.1, read on the forward strand.
TTGAAATCGTTTTGATTTTTCATGCGTTGTCTTCAAATTATCATACTGTTTACAGTTTTTTTGATCATTTGAGGTCCTACCTTCAATGCCCTTGAGTAGTGATTTAAATGTTGCTGAAAATATTCTAAAATTCTCATAAAATTTGTATAATTCCCTTACAGGGTTTGGAATAACATTCGATATTCTCCTTTATCGTACCTTGCAGCTAACCATTTATTCACGTGTTCTGTTTTTCCACCATTCAAATATAATTACTTTAATAATGGACTTTCAAGATAATACAGAGTGTAATAATTATATGGCCAACTGGTAGTCAAAATGTGCACATTTTGTATTCAGGACTGTAACCACTAGTTGTTTTGTCAAAATCGGATCTATTTGGCCAACCAATTTTCACATCCATCCTGTAACCGTAGCCTAAAGAGGGGTTCATAGCATGCGTTTTTTACGTGCGTTTGGGATTTATATAGATAAATCCCGCGGATGGTACACTCCATGGTTAGAACAAATCTAATACTAACTTTCTAAATAGGATGGTTTTAAAAAGAAAAACATGTGTGTATTTAATATTTACTGTGCAAATGGATGATTCGAAAAATTAAATCAACAAGGAAAGTTGAATCAAGAGGAAGGTTTATTCACGTTAGCTTCAACGCGAGAAAGTTAGTTTTGCATAAGCTTTTCTCGCGTCATGGTATGGCGTATGGCAGCCTATATAGATTATTATGAAGCGCATAAAATCGTAGACTTTGAACCTACCTTAACACCGGTCTCCTGTGGAAGGAAAACCAATGCTATAGAATGTATTTTTAGAGTTTATTTGTAGAGTATGTGCCTAGGTATGACTTCCTTCAATTTAACCATCGCGTTTACGAAACAATAGGCACGAAATATCTCTTTAAACTTTTCGAGATCTCGATCAGACTCTAGGCCTGAAGGTATACAGCCTGGAGGTAGTTCACACCACAGTCTCACGCCGTTTCATGACGAGGAAACAAGCCGCAGGGCCACCGAACACCACCGTCCTCGTGCTCTTTATAATAAGGCAAAGAGATCGTCAAGATGGTGGATTAGCAACGCCCTGGGAATCACAAGAGATGAGATAAAGTCCGACCACTGCAGTAATAAATAAAACGTTTGTTTATCGATCTCGAGCGTTTAATTTATGCTGTTAAAATGAACATGGATTATAATGGGTGCAACGGGCCGGCCTCCTCACCCACCTCCAGATAAACCAAGATAACAAGATTTTTTTTTTTTTTACTTTCTTCAAATTACAATGTGCAAAAGTATTAACTTAATTTTTTGGCCAACACCTTTAAAGGAAGTTGGGTTAATTGTCTTCTTTATAATATTATGGCTATTGAATTTTATTATAATATATTACCCGGGGCAACAAATATATATATAATGTATATTATAGGGTGTTTAAAAAAGGCGCGGCAATATTTAAGGGGGTGATTCCTTGGTGAACCTGACTGCGAAAAGCTGCGAAGGCTTATTGCGCCTAACCAACAAGTCGTATTGAAAAACGGATTGCATCAGCGGAAATTGATTTTAAAAAATCTACAACTTTGGTCCTATGTCTTTTTGTTGTATCCCCATGGTTTTTACCTTATGTACAGCTAATTTTGTTTTGTTGTATTTATTTTTTTTTTCAATTTTATTTATGTGTTGTATATCATTTGAAAGGCCTTGCTGTGAACATTAAAACTGTGTCCTTTGTTGATTATTAACAATTTTGGTTCATGTACCTTGGTACCGATTTATATATTTTTTTTTGGTGTAATTTATCTTTTTTAGGTTATTTATATAGTTCAACGGACTCTGTTTGTTTCTTTTTTCGATGCCCACGGATCTCCCGTGAGGGGGAGCCAAACCCCGGAGATCAGGTAAAAATTACCGTTTTTTCCCAGCTCCTACTACACAAGTACCTGGAATATACAACTACCTGGACTATATAATTACCAACTTCTACACAAGTACCTAGCCTATACAAGAACCAGCTCCTATACAGTCACCGGGAGTATAAAAGTACCTGGATTATACAAGTACCTGGCATATACAAAGCACCTGCCAAGCCTATATAGCTGGGTCTCGCTGGCCCAGAGTCCAGAGATCAGCAAGTTCAGTTACTTAATGTCATATGGGATTGTTTATTTTTACTACGTTTTTATTAGCTTGCTTTCTTGTTTGTTTGTTTATTTGTTTGTTTGTTGAACATTGAATGACAGCAAAACAGGAAATATCGATTATATTATTTATGGGTTATATTATTTCAAATATATCGATGGCACGCTTTAGATTTGGTGTTGGGGAGATCCGTTGTATAAAGATTTGTCCTTTTATAGGTTTAAGATCAGCTCTCTAGATGGTTGTCATTTATGTGAAGTAAATAAATTCGGAACTATTTTTTTTTTCACTAACATTATATATTATTATATAACAATAAAAATTATGCTATCAACATTACATACGATTCAACAGAAAATTTAAAAACGTAGTATATAAAAAGTTCTTTTTATCTTGAAAGTATTTTATATTTACTTGTTTTGTAAGTCTAAATACACGTAACCTATCATGATTGGGTAAATTAGGGGTAAATAAAAGAAGGTAGCGCCCCCTTTTTTGGAGCTAAAATTAATTCCTTGATTTCGCCTCGGGATATGATTTTTCTGAACATGTTTTTCTGAACATGTGTAGAGTTTAAACTCTACACTAAAGTTTTTTAGAGCTTTAACTCTAAAAACTTGACCTCAGCGCTGGCAAATGGAATATTCGATAAAAATAAAGTAGGAACGAGTTCTAAAAATAACTTTTATAAGGTGAATTATATTTTACCTATAAATGGAAGGAATCTAGACACTCACGCTTAGAAAGAGTATTTTAATGTTTCTTGACGGTAGTTTATAAACCTATTAAATAAAAAATAACCCTGGAATCCAACTTGTGTATTATATATGTGTGTATGTGTTGAATAAATAAGTATTTATAGGCAATTAAGGAGATTTATCAATGTGATTGTGTATGCATATTAGACAATTATACTTATTTAAGTATGTATATCGTTAGTAGATAAATATATATATTTATCTACTATATATATGTTTATCTACTAACAACTAAGAAAGAAATAAATATAAATATAATTAATAGTATAACAACTTCTATGATTTAATTGTATTAAAAGATCATTATTACAGGAACGAATGAGACAACAGTACTTTTTATCTTTAAATATTATTATATTTGTGTATATGCGTGTATTTATAACAATCAAATTAATAAAAACAGAATATATATATAAATATATATTGTATATATTAAATGTGTATAAGAAAGATTATAGGAACACGATGTATGGGCGGGGGCGTTGTCCGCTACTAACCGCTTGGCTGGTCTCTTACCGTTTTAACTCCCACCCAAGTATTTATTATTAATTAAAAGAATATATATATATATATATATATATGTATATACATGTTGGATGCTTTTATATATATATTTATATATATATATATATATATATATATATATATATATATATATATATATATATATATATATATATATATATATATATATATATATATATATATATATATATATATGTGTGTGTGTGTGTGTGTATAATATTGACTTGTGTTTTATTTTTTCTTAATTAATTAGTTTTAGGGAGAATTAAGTTTGCAGTCTCGCAGTTTTATTGTATATCGAGATCATGGGCGCGGAACCTATCAGGGAGCCCGCTAGAGCTCAGTAGCGTCGCGGCCGATCCGAGCGCCCAAGTCGTGTTCCTATCTGTTTTCTTAAAATAACGAGCTTATAATACGATATATATATATACATACATATATATATATATATATATATATATATATATATATATATATATATATATATATATATATATATATATATATATATATATAATAACCTTACTCGTTAAATAATAGCGTTATAATTTAAAAAGAATTACTTCAAGACAGGAAAGAAACATCGATAATAAAGCACTAGACAAAACAAAACAGTTATTATTTTTTTAACGATGAATTAAAAATTTAATTAATTTCTTTATTAATATTCATATAAATAAAAAAAAAAAGAATTGTAAAACCTACAGACTGTGAAGTCATAAAGAATGTGATTTTTAATTTGCTCAATTGAAAAAAAATGTGGGCAGCCTGATAATTGCTTATTGCTTTTTAAAGGGAAATGGAATACTTGAACGGAATATAGTATAATATAACTACTAATAGAATCGAAGATAAATTTTTAATAAATTAGAAGTCGGTAAACTTCTTACAGAAAGAAAACTAATAAATGTGTTTGGAAGATTGCTTAAGAGAGAAAAATAGTGTTAAAGAAGTCGGGAAACTTCTTACAGAAAAATACTAATATCATGAGTGTTTGGGAGGTTATTAAAGAGAAGAAACTAACGTAGAAGGAGTCTAAACTTCATAATGAAAGAAGACTCTTATGGAATGTATTTGTAAGGTTGTTAAAAATAAAAACTAACTTAGAAGAAGTCGGGAAAATTGTGACAGGGTTGTTGAAGAGATAACAATTTGCAGAAGAAATCGGGAAACTTCGTAAGAAAGAAAAATAATACGGAGGGTGTTCGGAAGGTTGTTAATAAGAAGGAAAACACGTGGAAAAAGCCGGGAAACTTGCTTCAGCAAGAAAACTAACATAAAAGGTATTTAGAAGTAAAAGTTTGTTGAAGGAATAAAAATAATGGAATAAGTCGGGACGAGAAACTTCTTACAAAAAAAAAACAGGTGTTTAGAGGTAGAGAAGGTTGTTGAAGAGAAAAAGCTAACGTAGAAGAAGTCGGGAAACGTTTTACAGAAAAAAAACTAAAATAGAAAGTGTCAGGAAGAAGAAGTAGAAGAAGTCGGGAAACGTTTTACAGAAAAAACTAAAATAGAAAGTGTCAGGAAGAAGAAGTAGAAGAAGTCGGGAAACGTTTTACAGAAAAAAAACTAAAATAGAAAGTGTCAGGAAGAAGAAGTAGAAGAAGTCGGGAAACGTTTTACAGAAAAAACTAAAATAGAAAGTGTCAGGAAGAAGAAGTAGAAGAAGTCGGGAAACGTTATACAGAAAAAAAACTAAAATAGAAAGTGTCAGGAAGAAGAAGTAGAAGAAGTCGGGAAACGTTTTACAGAAAAAAAACTAAAATATTAAGTGTCAGGAAGAAGAAGTAGAAGAAGTCGGGAAACGTTTTACAGAAAAAAAACTAAAATAGAAAGTGTCAGGAAGAAGAAGTAGAAGAAGTCGGGAAACGTTTTACAGAAAAAACTAAAATATAAAGTGTCAGGAAGAAGAAGTAGAAGAAGTCGGGAAACGTTTTACAGAAAAAAAAACTAAAATAGAAAGTGTCAGGAAGAAGAAGTAGAAGAAGTCGGGAAACGTTTTACAGAAAAAAAACTAAAATATAAAGTGTCAGGAAGAAGAAGTAGAAGAAGTCGGGAAACGTTTTACAGAAAAAACTAAAATATAAAGTGTCAGGAAGAAGAAGTAGAAGAAGTCGGGAAACGTTTTACAAAAAAAACTAAAATAGAAAGTGTCAGGAAGAAGAAGTAGAAGAAGTCGGGAAACGTTTTACAGAAAAAAACTAAAATAGAAAGTGTCAAGAAGGTTGGTAAAGAAAGAAAACTAATTAATATAAAGATGCAAATCTATCTCTCTAATTCTTTAACATGTCAAATTTTTATACTGGCTGACAATATTAGTAATGTTTTTCGTTATTAAGTTATTAGCCATGCTATTAGGGCCAAAGTGCTTAATAGCTAACTTTAAAGTATATTAATGCTGCATTTATTTAATTTTTTTGAGAATTTATCTAATTTTAATAATTTTATTCATTTCTATTGCTAAAAAATAATTTATATCCTAGTAAGAAAAGGAGCGTTAATAAAGATTCAAATCTTTATTTAGTTTTACTTACTGCTTACTGTTGTTTTTATTATTTAGTTTACTCAGGTTGGCTAACTTGTAATATAGCCGGGACTCGGCCTCGGCCTCGGCAGATAACAATAAACAAATAAGCTTTCTTTTTACTTTCTCATATAAAGAGAAAGTATTGTGATGGCGTGAAAATTCGATTTTAATGGATTTACACATTTTGAGGCCCCCAGATTCCAAAAAAGTGGTTTTTAAAAAATGTCAGTCTGTCGTCAGGTCAGTGCAGACGCCTGGAGCCTAAATTACTGGGCCGATTTTGACAAAATTTGACATAAATGTTCAGAAAAATCATATCCCGAGGTGAAATCGAGAAATTAATTTTAGCTCCAAATTTGGGGGCGCTACCCACCAAAAACTGTGAAAAAACGTGAAAAAAATTATTTCTCGAAAACGGTTCCGATGATTTTGATTAAAAAATTCTATAATGTAGCCCATTTAAACACGAATCTAACGATATAAGCTGTTTTCCTGGGAAAAATCTAGTTCTTGAGAAAAAACTTAAAACGCGGACGGAGAGAGCCCGGGTTCGATTCCCCGCCCAGGAGATGTTATTTTTATGATACATTTTGATGAAATGATCAATAATAATTAAATTTACATACGAAAACTAATAAATGGAAAACACTGGGCCAAACAATTATGACCTCATATATGAGAAAGTTTGTCTGAGTTGTCTCGGACTGATTTTTATTTATTATCATTTAAAAGATAAAGAATGGAAGTATAAGATGTATAAAAAAAAAAAATCGAAAAATCATTATGAAGCGAAAATAACATCACTTAAATGGTGACCTCCATTTTCTTTGCACTGCAAGTCTGTTAGCAAAGTCAGTCATTACTCTTCTCTTACCAAGGTTTTGCGTGGGATCGCACTCATTCGCCGCTGAATATTGAATCGCAATTCTGCCAATTTCTAGGCTTATTAATGTACAATTTTCCCTTAAGGTAACCCCACAGATAAAAATCACGCACGGCGATAAATCTGGAGAACGTGCTGGCCATGGAATGTCACCTCGGAGTGAGATCCCACGTCGTTTTGGTTTTTCTTTTATCAGGAAATTATCTTCTTAGCTAGGCTATAGAAGCACCTGAAGTGTGCGAAGTCGCTCATGCTCCTAAGAGGGATCTGACGGAGACAGGGCCGCAGCTAGGGGAGGGCAGGGGGGGTCCTTTGCCCCGGGCGGCAAAATGTAGGGGGCGGCAAAATGATTAACAGACATTAAAATTATTTAACTAATTTAAGACCTGTAATATGACACAGTGATGTAGGTGTAGAGGGCGGCATGCGAGCTAGGCAGATATATGAACGCAGTACTGTCAGTGAGTAGATGCCTTCTTAATTCCCTATTTCAAGGTCGGGTCACAGTGTAGTTTTCGCGTAGTCCGTCTCGACGATGCGCGCCCTATCGCGCAACCGAATAGGCGAACAAGGCGACCGCCTAGGGCGCTAGGGCCTGAGGGGCGCCGCAAGATACTTGCCCACCAAGAAGTCAATGTTTTTACAAAGAAAGATAGATGAATAACTTAAATTAGGAGAGATCTCAGGGGCGGATCCATGGGGTGGAAGGGGGAAATCCCCCCCCCCCCTAAATACACAAAATAACAAAATTACGAAAAAATATCAATTGAATAAAATAAGGTTGAACATTTCTTATGTTTTATTATTTTTCATACCCATTTAAAACTAATAATATAATTATTTTGCAAATAAATGATTATTGTTTATGGAGCAATAGTCAAGTTAATTTTAACATTTAAAACTGGGATTTGGGAATCCCACATGTATGGGTACTTACATGTTTATGTGGGATACAAACATTAAACTATTTTGTGTTTGTTTATTTGCATACCTTAATGGTTGTTTGTTTATATACTCAGTTGAGTGTGTTTCCCCTAGTTCAGTTGCTGTATAGGACGTTGTGAAGGTATTCCATAATGAATCAGAAAGAATTAATAGCATAGTATAGCATTAAGGGTAAAACATTTTTTTTTTTTTAGTCTAAAAACCGATTTAGTTAATTCATGTTTTAAAAAGTCTGCAGAAACAATTTTAAACAAACTTTTAGGTGGTGCTTTTTTTTTTTAGCTGAAAAAGCTCTAAAAAAAAGGCCCAAAATTCACTATTTTGAACCTAATTTTCTAATATTTTTCCGGGGGTGCCCCCCCCCCCGGACCCCCCTTTGGGCTAGGTGCATGTATGACAGAAGAGAGATTAGTAGGACTGGCACCTATTTTAACTGAACTGAACAGGAGTTTATTATTTAAAAATAGATTTTATTTTTTACTAGAGTTTAGTTGTTTCTTTTCGATGTCTCTGATGATTTAAGTCTCTTTTCCATTAAACATCAAAGAGCATAAAAAAAAAAAATCAAAACATTTGCAGCCGAAAAGTCAAATTTACATAAATACACTTTTAGTTTTTGGAAGAATTGTTTTATGTATAATGTATAATATTTCCTGCGTATATGTATAATATTTTCTGGTATATTAAAAAGATTTTACTTCAATTGTTTCGTTTCTTATTTTCAAATAAACCTTAGTTATCAACTTCAATCATGATTTTATATTTTATCCCAAATATTTCAAGATTTTTCACAAGCTGACTTTGGAGTAGGAGTAATAGTTATTGGCGAATTGCTAGGATAAAGTGGTGGAAGGGGGCGGCAAAATTAGGGCTTGCCCCTCCTGGCAAAATATGTAGCTGCGGCCCTGGACGGAGACGTAACTCAGGGAGGCGGAAGTCAGTGATCATCGACAGGTAACGCTCATTTATCCCCGTGTGATTATTATCTTTGGGGTTACCTTAAGCAGGGGTGCCCACCCCCCCCTAAGCTCTATGGCGCACCCCCCCCCCCCCAACTTTTTGAGATATGTTAATACATACACGTCTGTGGTATCTTCTTATTTATATAATCATAATATTTATAAATGTCAAGGGTTTTGACATGATGTATTGTCGTTTAATAAAACATACATTTTCTTATGTGTTATATTAGCTAGTGAGTTATATGTTATTTCATTGGCGACGAGGATAATGGTCAAAGCACGAAAGTCGAATTCAGTGGCTTCACACGACGAAGAACTGAAAACCTTAAACCGTAAACAATTGGTTTTAAATGCCGTAAGTAAATTTAATTTTAATACTTTTGACACTTCCGACGAGGAATGGGAGTATTATATACAACGCTTTGAGCTACAGCTAGATCTCTTTAACATTGGATCGCAAGATGATAGACGAGATGTCTTACTATCTAAGATTGGAACGCCGTCGTTTAGGTTTCTTGTAGATCACTTTCGACCGACTAATGTCAGAGAAGCTAGTTATCAAGAGATCTTAAACGCTCTGAATGGCTATTATGGAAAGAAAATTTTTATTTTGGCGGAGCGCAGGGAATTTCACCAAACATTTCGTAGCGAAGGTGAAACAGTCCCGCAGTTTTTGAACAAATTAAGGAAGCTCGCGGGGCGGTGTGAATTCGGTAAATCTTTGGAGGAAAGGGTGCGGGACCAATTGGTCATTGGTATAAATAACAAACGATGGCAAGAGGAACTGATAAAACTATATCCACAAAACAGTTCAAAATTAAAAGATGTTGAGGCGACAGCAAGCCTTTTGGAACAAGCAGCATTGCAATGCAAGCGATTGGGTGAGACATTTATAGCGTCAAGTGACATCCCGTCACAGGTCATGGAACTCGGAAGTGATCTCACCAGAAAAAAGCTGACGTTAGTCAAAGGCATAGATTGCCTAGGATGTGGTTACAAGTTACACACACAAAGGCAGGTGTGTCCAGCGACAAATAAAACCTGTCTACTTTGCTCATCAAAAGGACATTTTGCAAGAGCATGCATATCTAAAGGAAGAGGCAGCAGTTGATTCATTGAAGAAAATTCTATCTTCAGACGAGACATTAGTACACTACAATGCAACTTTGCCGCTGGTGGTTAGCGCTGATGCTAGTTCGTTAGGAATCGGAGCAGTCTTAAGTCATCGATACACAGATGGATCTGAACGTCCTATTGCGTTTGCGTCAAGACTATTGACCAAAAGTGAAAAGAGCTACTCTGTTATAGACAGAGAAGCGCTAGGAATCATTTTTGCGGTCTCTAAGTTTAATCAGTACTTATTTGGAAGAGAGTTTATCATTAAGACCGACCACAAGCCGCTAGAGTTTATATTTGGAGAAAATCACGAGATGCCAAAAACGACAGCTAACAGAGTATCAAGGTGGGCACTCCTAATGAACCAATACAATTACAAGATAGAGCACATACCTGGAAGCAACAACAGCCCGGCCGACATGTTGTCCAGACTACCGGATCCTACCATAGACAGCAAGGCCAACGATGATGTACAAGGACATCTATTTCATCTTCGAGTGCCAGATTTGACATTGACGATTGGGGACTTGCGCCGATCAACACAAAAAGATAGTAAGTTAGTACAAGTAATCCAATATCTTCAAAGAGGTTGGCCGGATAAAAGTTATGTCCCATCCGATTTACATACATACATGGAAAAGAAGGAAGAGCTTTCATTTGAAGACGGAGTATTAATGTGGAACGGAAGGGTTGTGATACCAGAACAATTAAGAAAGAAGTTTTTACAAACTTTGCATGAGAGTCATCCGGGAATATCAGCTATGAAGTCAGCAGCACAGTTTTATGCTTGGTGGCCCCGTATAAACTCTGAGATAGAGCTTTTTGTAAAAAGATGTGAATCATGTCAACAAGTGCGTCCAAGGGAAACAGAAACACCATTGTTTTCCTGGAACGTACCTACAGACCCATGGTCTAGGTTACACCTGGACTTTGCTGGACCTTTTGAAGGCAAAATGTGGCTTGTGGTGGTGGATGCCATGTCAAAATGGATCGAAGTATTTTTTACTACAGGGTCGTGTTCAACCAAATGGACCACGGGTATATTACGAGGGCTTTTCGCGCGTTTTGGGGTACCAAGAAGCTTGGTGACAGACAATGGTCCTCAATTTACGTCTGCGGATTTTGGAAAGTTTTGTATGGACAATAATATTAAGCATATACGATCGACACCTTATCATCCAAGATCAAACGGCCTAGCTGAACGGTTCGTGAGGACATTTAAAGACAGGATGAAAGCTTCCCGTGCCAGTGGACTCGAGGTAGACACTAGATTATATCAGTTTCTTCTCTCCTATAGAAACACTCCACAGAGAACAACGGGAAGATCTCCAAGTGAGCTGTTGGTTGGAAGGAGACTGAGGACTTGTCTGGATGCTTTAAAACCTGATCTCTTTGGAAAAATAGACTCGGAACTAGTAAAGCAAAAGCTTATTCACGACAAAAAAAGTAGTTACAGAAGTTTTGAACCAGATGATGCTGTATGGGTTCTTAATAATGACTCTAAGGGGTATACAGCTGGAAGAGTCCTAAAGAGGACAGGAGATGTTAGCTATTCCGTTGAAGTTGATGGAGTCAAGTTGAGAAAACATGCAGATCAGTTGAGAACAAGGGTTACCTATGACAATGATCTTCCCTAAGGGGGGAGATATGTGGTATCTTCTTATTTATATAATCATAATATTTATAAATGTCAAGGGTTTTGACATGATGTATTGTCGTTTAATAAAACATACATTTTCTTATGTGTTATATTAGCTAGTGAGTTAAATGTTATTTCAACGTCTTCTTCGGTTACCTGACATATATTTGTCAGTACATATTTATAAAGTACATTCTCGTTACAAATTGTTTTTAGATTTTATTAAAAATAACAGTTCGTTTCAAAATTATTTAAGATAAAGTAATGCTTTTTGCATTATATGGGTCCACATATTATATGAGGATTGTTCTATTTTATATAAAACAAATCACAAGAACTAAAACACACAAACCTAATACAAAATTCAATATGAATACAAAAACTTATATCATACCACGTACAAATTCAACTAAAACTACACCTGCCTACAAAATTGCATCTAAACAAATTTTAAAGTGCAAAAAGATAAGTTTTAAGGATTTCGGAGAGTAAGTTTGTCCATAAAGGAAAATATATTTGGTGGGGATGAATTTTGAAGTTTAACTAAGACGGGCTACAAAAAACCAGATGATTGAGTTGTTTGGTAGCTGGTGAGTTTAAAAACCCTTCTTTTTAAACTTTGTAAGTGCATAATTTAAAAATTTAAAAGCACAATATAAATTGTTTGCTAAAATAGTGAGATTAAGAGGAAGCAAATCAAAATAGTTAAGTAACAGTTTATTTACACAAAAACTGCATGACAAATAAAATTGTAAAAGTTATCAACATCAGTTGGTTAATATGATTTATCTATGAGTTTCTCTCATGTAAATTAACATTGACCATATTGAATTAGAAAAAACATCACAAAAATCTAAGTAACTAAATGAAACACAAGAATTCACACTTTCAGACTCATGACATTAGGAATAATTTTAAGTCCATCACAATTAGTGGTAGCTAGGGCATTGGAGGCCCCTCCAATTGATGAGCAAATAAAATTGCGTTTAGATCTGAATGGGGCCCCCTGATCCCTGATAATGGTATAGAAGTATAATTCCAAGTTAGATTTTACTATGCTCTAAAGGGGCCCCCATTGACATTGGTACAAGGATAGTTTGTACAAAGAGATTAGATTTGGGGCTTACCCACAAAATCGGGCCCATAGTTACGCCACTGACTTCAATATCCTTCTTGCCTTTTTGGTTGTAAACAAACCAGGGCCCCGAAGGCCCAGGCCTCTGGCCAATTACCCCCCCCCCCCCCCCCCGGCGTTGTAAAGACACATGCGGACGCAAATAGCAACCAGTCAACCTCTTGCATTTTGCACCGCAGCCTCCAGTGCAGACAGTGTTTGTGGCAGACAAGACGTCAATCAGAACTACCAATTACTCTTGCTCTACTCGGTGCGCGCTCGGTAACTCCCGCCACTTCCTGGAAATATCAAAACTGGCGTTGCCTCTCTTTCCTTATCTTGGAATCCATAAATTGACACTACGACTACAGCATACGTAGAGACACGATATCATTCTTATTCTTTCTCTTTAGTACTGTTTTGTAGTTCACTCTTTATTGGTACAAATCTTTAAAATTTAGATAACTAAAAAAAAATATATATTTATTATCACATCCATCCCCCCCCCCAAAGTGGAAAAAAGTGATATTTACTACCCCCCCCCCCCCCTAAGAATTTTAACGACGTAGTCAGCGTCATAACCTCCCTCTGTGGGCACCCCTGAAATAAATAGAAGTTTCATAGAATAAACAAACGTTTTATTCCTATTAATGAACACATGCCCCCCCCCCCCCCCAAAATTTCAACGGCGCACTGTGCGCCGTTATACCCCCCTCGTGGGCACCCCTGCCTTAAGGGAAAAGTGTACATTGATAAGCCTAAAAAATTAGTAGAACAACGAGTGAATATTCAGCGGGAAATGAGTGCGATCCCGCGCAAAACCTTGGTAAAAGTGATGACTAACTTTGCTAACAGACTTGAGCAGTGCAGAGAAAATGGAGGTCATCAATTAAGTGATGTTATTTTTAGCTTCATAATGATTTTTCGATTTTGTTTTTATACATCTTAAACTTCCACTCTTTATCTTTTAAATGATATTAAATAAAGAAATATATCTTGTATATTCATTGAATTATTCCATTTTGAAAACCATCAGGTTTCACTGCCGGACCCGGTATAAATAGCGATTGATTTATGACATAGATTAAAAATAAATGTATCATCAATATGTGTGACTTCAAATTATAGTATCACTATTCATGCTTAATAAAGTCATATGGATCCAGTTTTGTTTTAATTATTTTACAAGGCATTATGCATTAGATTGTTTATGTTTAATTTAAATAAAAACTAATGATTGCAAGATTCCGAGATATAACGCTGCATCATCGAGACACTTAGACTCGACGGAAGATAAGCTCACTGTCCAGGGGCGCGCAACTTTCTTATTGCACTATGTGTGATATAGCCTATGGGGATATTAAATGAATTCATGTTACTGTAAAAAACACATGTGTCGCAGGCAAAAAATAAAAAAATGTAGTAAAAAAAAAATATGTGTGAGGCTCTCACGCATTAGAAGTGAAACTTAAGTTCTAGAATGCATTGCTCTCTTTCATTTTTTGACGAATTTATTATTTCAGGATTAAGAAATGGTTATGGGAAATTTAATTGAAAAAAAATATTGCTACGCTAAGGCAACCACATTTATTCCAATAAAAATAAAACTTCGTTACACGATGTCACTATATGAAAAAATAATTAAAGTAATGTTTATATCTGTGTATGTATTGTCATTTGTCATTTATACTAGTGGTTCTTAACCTTTTGGTAACCACGGCCCCCTTAAAATCTCCAAATATAATATTCAGATAGTACCCTAAATACCTTTCGAGGCCCCCCGCTTAAGAACTGACGCCGACGCACCTCGAAATGATTTGTTATTGCTAGGCTAAGGCAACACCATTTATTCCAACAAAAACTACGATAAGGCAACCACATTTATTCCAATAAAAATAAATATTTGTTTTGATTTGCGGCCTTTAAATAGATATAATAACTTATTTAAATTAATTGAATTAGTTATTACTTTTTTCTTGAAAGTATACAATTAAGCCCGTTGCCATGAACCCAAAAAATAATCTTATTATATTAAATAGTCTAATTACATATAATCCATCTAATATTAAATATTACGCTTATATACCAATTTTGTGTACCTTCTAAGTGGCAATGTAACTGGGTCAATGAATAGCATGTTTGCTTCATGATCCGGAAGTCAGTGGTTCGCATCTCGCCTGAGTGAAAGATTTTTTACAGATAAATCTTTCACCAGGATTAGTCTCGAAACACAAATTCCGTTTCATTACTTCCGTCACACAAATTTCATTACAATTAATCTGTAAAAATGTTGGAATCTTGGACGAGTCTCGAATCGAAAACTTCGTTACACGATGGTCCCTATTTGAAAAAATTCACTCTACCGCCGCCAAAGAAGTTTCACTTCAAAAAAGTAATCAAAAAAATGTAGTAACTGTAGAGTTGGGGGATCTAAACTGAGGATCTAAACTGACCGCGAAAATCATCCAATTCAAATGAAAAGGGGAAAAAAGATAGTGCCTAGTAGTAGAGGTATAAATAATTATAAAAATAAAAGTAATAATAAAAGAACACAAAGAAAGCCCAAGTACCTTGGATTATAAAAGGGGGTTAGAATAACAATAAAGATAACATGTAATATTGGCCTGGTGTGTGTGGTGAGGTGTAGAGTTTGAGTCTGCATTCGTCAGCAAACTGGCTCGGGCGAACAGATACTGCTGGCTCTGGAGACGAATATATGTCCGGGCGGACATACAAGGAAGAACTGGAAATATGCTGTGGCTTGGTGAACTGGATAGGTATACAAGTGTCCGGGCGGACATACGAGGAAGGGTTTTATTTAACTGAGATGAAAAAAAAAAAAAAAAATTATCCGGGCAGATATCTCACTTCCATTACAAGTGACTGGCAAAAAGGATCTGAACTGTTCTGGCCAGGTTGGCCAATACAAATTAAATATAAAAATAAACTATACAAAGATCTGTTATAAATATGAAGGTTCTAAACAAAGATTAGCTCACAAAGGAGGACACACTCAGCTGTGCCCCGGAACAAATAAAAATATTTAATATAAAATCAAGAAATATACTTTTCCTTAACATATTATAATAAAATAAAATATAAATAAATAATATATACATATAAATAAATAAAATAAACTGTGGCTTTAACAGTAACCTATGATGAAAGAAATATTTATATACATAATACCACAAATAAGTGTTTTAAATCAGAGTTGAGAAGGTTATGATTTAAGGGGGGGGGGGGGGGGGGGGGGTTAGTTCGTTACTCAGTTTTGTTTTTTTGCTAGTTTTATTATTTTTATTAATATTATGTAATACTTGCTGATAATTAGTTTTATTTTCTTCTTCTAAGTTTTATATATCTATTTACAGGATGTATATATTTGAGATTCATTTGGAGCAAAAAAGTTCGTACAATGTTCAGAAAAATCATGATAAATAATGTGATCGAGTAAAGCTCCAAATTCAAATTGTTTGACTGTAAAAACGTGAAAAAAAAAAATATTTCTCGAAAACGGTTCCGACAATTTTGATTAAGAGCTTATAAAGTGTATCCATTTAAATAAGAATCTATAGTTATAAGTAATTTTCCCGAGAAATATCTAGTTTTCAAGATTTAAAATCGAAAATATATTATATTTGACATATAAATTAAAAGATATAGGATTTAATATAAATTTAGTAAAGTATCAATATACATTTGAGAATAATATAATATGTTTGATTTTTTACAATTGGCTACTCTACAAAAAAAACCCTAAAGTGAGCAGCACTGAGTCAGCTGTTTACAACACATTTGAAGTTAATAAGGTAAGGACAATCCAATATTAGGCACGTAGGGAGTCTATGGAAAAAAAAATCGGCAAGTGGTATATATTATGACTTTAATTAAATGTTTTAATAAACAAGACGCAATATTGACTTTATTAAACATATCACTTCATCACTCACTTTATCTGTCCCCGAAGAGCGGAGAGAGGAGCAGGGGTAAATTTTGTAAGTTATAGGGGCGCATTTTCTAAAGTTACGGAGGCGCCGTATTTTCTTAGTTACGCCACTGTTCAGATTTTTTCTGTCGGAGTGGCGCCCTTTTTAAAACCCCCTACACAACGGCCAACTGTCGGGCCCGACGGTCGGGGCTACTACCGTCGGGCTTGACAGTTGGCCGGGGTGTAGCGCTGTCGGGGCATGAATTCTGTCGAGGCCAACGGTCGGCCGATCGGGTTGGATGGACCATCCGACCACCCAACTGGACTAGTAGTCGAGTTGGCTCATTTGGTCGGCTCGTTCGGTCGGGGTGTGTGTAGGCAAGGCCCGACAAGAACGGTCGGTGCTAACGGTCGTGTCGGCAACTGTGTAGGGGGTATAAGCCAGCGCCTGGAGCAAATTGCTCCAACTGCTCCACGGTAGTTACGCCACTGGTCTGTCGTCTGTGCAGAGGCCTGGAGCCTAAACTACTCGGCCGATTTTGACGAAATTTGGCATACATGTTCAGAAAAATCGAGAAATTAATTTTAGCTCCAAATTTGGGAGCGCTACCCACCAAAAACTCAGAAAAAAATTATTTCTTGAAAACGGTTCCGACGATTTTGATTAAAAAATTCTAAAATGACCATTTAAATACGAATCTAACGATAAAAGCAGTTTTCCCGGGAAAAATCTAGTTCCTGAGAAAAAGCTTAAAACGTGGACGGAGAGAGCCCGGGTTCGATTCCCTGCCCAGGAGATGTTATTTTTATGATAAATTTTGATGAAATGTTCAATAATTATTAAATGTACACACGAAAACTAATAAATGGAAAACTCTGGGCTAAGTAATTATGAACTCTTATATAAGAAAGTTTGTCGGAGTTGTCTCGGACCGATTTTTTATGTTGTATTTTAGTCAATATTATATTTGCACTTTATTTATTACCATCTTAACGTTTACATAGAAGGTTGATTAAAATAACGTGGAAGCGCACCTATAGGATTTGGATATAGAGGCGCAGCTATAGGATTTGGATATAGAGGCGCAGCTATAGGATTTGGATATAGAGGCGCACCTATAGGATTTGGATATAAAATAAAATAAATAAATAAACCTTTATTTCCATCATTTTAAAAAACCGACAACATACAAAATATAAGCTAATCTTATGATGTATGATGCACTCCTAAGTAAGCAAAGCTTGAGGAAGGGGGTGACTTTGGCTCTATAAAAAGTAGTAATAGAGAAGAAGAAGAAAACAAAAAAAAAATAAAATAAAATAAATAAATAAAAAGTAAAATAAAATAAAAGAATCAAGTTACATTATTTATACATAATCTCAATAAATTCCGATTTATATTTTAATTTACTGATGGTATCACTAGAAATATAAGGTAAGGTAGTCTCATCAAATTTGAATGTGCTGTATCAAGCTTTTTCTGAAAGCAGGATAAGAAGGTGCAGACTTGATGGATTGAGGGAGCTGATTGTATAGTCGAGGCCCGATATAACACGTGTGACTGAACACAACTGAACTAGTAAAACTTGGCTCTGCCAACATCTCACCAAAATTTCTCCTAGTAGGATAGTTGTGTCCGAGAGACGCAGGAAGTATTTCCTTTTGCAAACGAAAGATAACCGAGATAATTTTATACTCTGGTCTATATTCAAAACATTAAATTCCTTATAAAGCACATCACTTGGGAACCTTACATTCCTTCTTAGGCAAATTTTAATAAGTAGCATAACTCTGTGCTTGTACCCTTTCAATTAATTCAGTGTGAAGTGTGGATCCTTAAGGGTAATATGAATTAACAACTCTCAATTCGGTGGCTCCACCGAAGCCACCGAATTGAGAGTTGTTAATTCATATTACCCTTAAGGATCCACACTTCACACTGATTTAATAAGTAGTTTATGTGTGATTTTGAGTGGTTCCAGATGAGCTTGATTTGCACATCCCCACCCTATGATACCGTAATCGAAATAGAGGCGCACCTATTAGTTTTTGTAATCTTCATCGTCTATATAACTTAACAATTTCGCGACAGTAATTTATTCTATCAAGGAATAACTCCTTGACCCAAATCATTTTTTTTTTCTTATGATGAAGCTATTAAAAGACATAAAACCACTTTCCGTTTTTTGTGACATTCAATGAGGGAATACTTTTTTTTGAGAACATTCCAGTCCAGTTCCACAAGTGAGACTGAGGTTGGAAGTCCATATGGAACCGTGTGAGGGGTACAACCAAGTTGGATCTTAAACGGCTGGATTAAAGAGGACATTTTTAAGGGCTAAAATTGACACGTTTCTTTCTTTTTTAACAAGAGGTGCAAAAACTTAGTCAAACCAAAGTTTAATATCTTGGCTCATCCAGGCATTTTTTTGGGCTTAATAATTGGCAGATAGTGTTGGGGTGGGGGAATGCATAGAGTTGAAGAAAGGGAGGGAGGGGGTGTGCATTTGGCAGGCGTGGCCTGACTTTTAAGCGAGAAAGATCGTGAATTAGGAGAAGGATAATTGAGGTTTTACTGTAACACTTTTGCTTCCAAAAGGATAAACAAAACATAAAAAGTTAGTAAAAATAATATAATCGTATGTACAAAAATAACAGAAGAATTATACAAAAGGAGATAATTAAATTTTAACAATATGTTTTGTCTTGTTATTTGCCATCATCTTCTCTACTCGTCTTTTCTCCTCTTTGAACGCTGTTGTGTTCAGCTTCTTCTCCTTCCTTCGTTCCTACGTGCAAACAAACAGTCAATCAGTACAATAAATCCAAAACTCAACAATTATTTTTTCCCCCAATTATAAAGTGATTAGAAGTGAAAACCTAAGTACAACTTACATTTGAGGGTATTTACAGTTAAGGCTACGGAAAATTTTAGAAGTTTTACAAGAAGCTATGCCAGCTAACTCCATAGGTGTTAGCTGGTGTGTGTATTAGTGTTAGTCTTTCATTGTGGTGGTTAGAGGTGGTTAGAGCCTAACCACCTCTAACTAACCCTGAATTACATATTATATCTCTCCCAGTATATATTTTTATAGGGTTAGTTAGAGAAGATTGTGTCCAACCAAAATGATTTTCTACAAAATCAATATAAAAAGTTGTTTAGCCTTACTCAAAATGCAACGATGTAGTTAAATATAAAGAAACACCGTATAATTATTACAATGGGGCAGGTGAGTAACCCAACCCTAAAAGTATAAGGGCAACCCCAAATTCAATTAAATTACAAATATAACCATTTTATCTACTAAGATAATATAAATTAAAAGTAGGAAACTAAGTAGTCAAGAAAACTAAAACTAACTTTCACTACTGTTGTTTTTTTTTGTTTTTTTAGAAAAAGAGAAAAATTATCTGGAGTACATAAAAACACAAAATTTGTTGTAATTATTTTAAGGCAACAGAAACCACACTGAAAGTTACAAAGGGAATTTGAAATGTTATTAAAGTATGTCACAACAAATTAATATATTTTATAAAAATAAAACTGTGTTTTACAGTGAATGCTTGAAACAATTCCATCCATATATGTTTTAAAAAACATGTAATACAGCAAAATAAAGGTGGTTTTACTAAGAAATTATACCTGTTTGTGAATTCTGAAGGCTTTCTTCCGATCGTGTCTTTCCTCAGGTTTTTCATCTTTAGGTCTGATAGAGAGAGCTGACACGGCAGAAGCAAGAGATCTCGGCCCGGCACTTTTAACAAAGTTTTCATCTCCTCCGCTCAGAGCTGCCAGTGCTTTAGCTGTCAGTCGCATCTTTGTCTCCGGCATACCAGTCTTAGCATTAATCTTGATTTTCGACTAAAAATTAAAATAAATAATCAATAATAAGTTAAAATAATTTGGCATCACATGACTCTTACATAGAAAGAGATTTATCAAAAACAGTTCCTCAGGGGACCTTAAAACATGAAAATCCGTCAAAATAAAATTTGTGTGGCCTCACAATGTAATAGAAAAAAAATAAATAAATAAATAAAATCGGTTTGAGACAACTCAGACAAACTTTCTCATATATGAGTTCACAATAACTTAATACGTAGTACTGGTAAACGTAGTACTGGCTAACAATACTTAGCCCAGTGTTTTCCATTTATTAGTTTTTGATTTTTCGTAAGTAAATTTAATTATTATTAAACATTTTTTCAAAATGTATCATAAAAATAACTTCTCCTTAGCGGGCAATCGAACCCTGCCTCTCTACGTCTGCGTTAAAAGCTACTTTCTCAGGAACTAGATTTTTCCTGTTAAAACAGCTTATTTCGTAAGATTTGTATTTAAATGAACTAAATTCAGGTCACAATTAGTCCACTGTTAGTACCATATTCATTTCAACCTTATTTGCCCATTCCTTTATCTTACAAATGCGGACAAACCTTTCTTACGAACACATAAAATGTATTGATCCAATTTTAAAGAAATTTGGAAGGTTCGTGAAAAGTAGCTCACAGATGATCCCATATTAATTTTCAACTACACAAATTTAATATTTATTAATTAAGCCTTTCATTAATGTTAAACAAAAAAAAAAATAAAAATAAATAAGCGAAATGGAATTTTACTGGATTCACTGACGAGTGATTAGATTAGCCTACGAGCCGAAGGCGAAGACAGGCTATGACAATTAACTGCCAAGGCAAAGCCGAGGCAGGCAATGAATGAACGAGGCATAAATGTTTCCTTTGCTGCCTAGTTCCATACAATATTTTATCTATGGGCGGCAGAAAAATGAAACTGCTAACATACCATCTTTATTAATATAACATAGTTAATTACCCTGTTATATTAATAAGATAATAACATACGTATTAACTAAAATTAATGTTCATAAAGAAATCAAATAAGAAGCTTGGGAACTGAATCTATAACAACAAAATACAAAACACACGTTTATAACACACATAACTTCTGAATGAATAATGCACGCAATATAAAATATTTATTTATATTTTTACTAACAAGTTACTAAAAGTATTAAAGATATCTTCTATTGCTTAGAATAAAAGATGTAACTAGGATAAATCAAGAAAAGTAGCAAGTCTAATCTAGAATGACTTCAATAATAATAATAATAATATGGATGTTGGATGTTTACATGAAGCTGGAGTGTGACTCCACTATTTTTTTTTTATCAAAGATCTACTATTCATTAAACTTATTTAACAGAATTAACAAATATAAACAAATTATTTTATTATTAAAACTTTTATTTATTAATTACTTTTATTAAACTGTTGTTGCCAACATTATAACAATAAAATGTTTGCTGCATAGGCAGCAAATATTTTCCTCATTTTACCGCCTAGGCAATAAAATCACATTTCTCTGCCCGAAATCAGTTCAATAATGCCTCATTTTGCTGCCGCAAGTAGATAAAATAAATTAGACAACAATGGGTTGTAAATTAAAAAAAAATCATTAAAGAATTGAATCATTTATGCGACAGGATACAAGGAACAAACTATAATTCTTTTAAGACTAGAACTTTAAGAAACTATTGTAAACATCCTAGTAAAAACATTTATTTAAAGTTAAGATCTCTTAGTGAAAAATTATTATCACCTTTTACAATTTCAGGGGTATTTTAGGAAATTAGGATTTTTTGAAAAATATTTTGGATTGTTAGTCACAAAGAATATGATATACAATAATTTATTTTCTCCATAAAATGCAGGTTGGCAAATCTTGCATGATAATAAGGGGTCCATTAGTTATTTTTGTGTGACCTGAGCTAAGTCTGGTCAATGTAACTTGTTCGTCTGATATGTCTAAAACAAGGCTTACATTTCAAGTTTAAAATTATAAATGCTAATTATAATTATACTAACAGGTGGAGCGTCAATGATCTTCGGATGGTTATATATGTTTGAATACGTAGATAGGATGGATTCGCAGTCCCACTTCTCTCTTTCTTTGACTTCTACCAGGCTGCATTCACTTTCATCGTCCGAATCAGATTCGGAAAAATCACCCAGATCAGTTGGCTCCGTCACTAGTTTTTCCTGATCAACAAAAAAAAAACCAAAAGAATCAAAGATGGGAAAATCTATTGAGTTATAAAATCCGAGACCACAGCTATAGAAAGAGGAAAAATACGAAAACCTCACAAAAACTGTGCATGACAGATGGTTAGGCATTTTAGTAATCTTACCTTAAGTTCTAATTACAGTAGAACCTCGCTTACACGACCCTCAATAACACGACAAAATCAATTAAAAGTGCAATTTTCAAATCCTCTTGAGATTGCCATAACACATAATGTTAAATTTACCTCTACAACGCGACTATTATTATCCAAACAACCTCAATAACAAGGATTTTTTCCAATTCACAACGTAACTCAGAACCTCCATAACAAGTCGTTTTGAGAAGTCAACCTCTATAACGCGTCTCTATACAGGAATGGGACGAACTTGAACAAGTCTAGACTTGAAAACCATGCCCATTAACCTCGATAACACGACTGATAGCCAAAATAACCTTGATAACACGACTCTCAACAAAAAGAGCCCCTTGATAACAAGACCTAATCCCCTTGAGACACTTCTTATCGAGGTTCTACTGTATTAATTATTTTTTAAATTCATTATAATGTTAATTGGTTTTTACAGAGTCGTATAAAGTTGGTAATGACAGATTTTCTTAAGTAAATCTAATTTATGGTGCATTGAGTCCCAGGTAGCTCTTTAATTCTACAATTTAACCTAATTATGTTAACACCTGGACTCCTCCACCTTCCTCATCTTCCTTTACTTACAGCAGTCTGCCTTCATCGTTCACTCTGAACACTTTAAAAGTTAAAATCTTTGCTTAATCCGGTCTACCGTCCATCAAATTTGGTGATAGTCTGACCACCTTACTGATCCAGGTATCCTGCCTACCAGGTAAATCAGTTATCTGACTCCCCATCAAGACTTCTGCTGGTTAGCCTGATCTTCCAGCTGATTTGCTGTCTCCCGGACGCTCAGCAGAGATTCTTGGAAGAACACAAGCAACACACACGTCCGCATATATTTTCTACTACATGTACCTTCAACCGAATTCCTACCTTTCCCTTTTACTCCTCCCTTACTACTAAATTCTTGGCATTGTTTTGAACCAACTTTAATTATTGCTTCCGAGCTTACTGAAGGCAACGGAAGCATTGTTTTTTATTTTATTATTATATGATATTTTGTGAAAACCTGTCATTCTTATATTGCTTCAATCCTTTTTTCTTTAAATACAGTCCACTCTTAGTTTTAATACATAAGATCAGGCTTTGCAATAAACTAACCCTATTTTCAGTACCACCACCCGCCACTACTGTTCGTTACCTTGGACTACATCTGGACAAAAGGCTAACGTGGAATCCACACACTCGATTGAAACGAATTGAAACCAACAGACGCTACAAACTATTTCTAAGACTTCTTGATCATCGCACACGTCTCACATTAAAACATAGACTACAAATTTACAACTCAATTCTCAAGCCTACCTGGTCATATGGCATTGAAATCTGGGGTTCTACAAAACCTTCAAATCTTCACCGTCTGCAGTCTCTACAGTCAAAAATCTTAAGAAAACTGTCCCATCTTCCTTTCTATGTTCCAAACATCATCATCCATAAAGACCTAAAGGTATCTTTTGTGAGCGATCTTGCTAAAGATAGATATAAAAATTTCCACAACAAACTTGAACCCCATAACAACCCTCTTGTTCACGCCCTTTCCTCACCTTATATACCTTCAAACCCACCCAGAAGACTGAAAAGAACATGGCCAAGAGATCTTCTAAGAATCAACTGAAGAAACTAAACAATGTATATGCAAATACATATGCATAATAATGTTACGGAGTGCCACCACTGGGTGAACACCCGATCATGTTAAATCAAAATGCTAATTGTATTTCTCTTAACAACACTTATTAAAACAAAAAAAAAAAAAAACTTTGTAGTTGAAGTGAACAATAAACTAAAAAAAAAAGTTCAGTACCAGTGGAAACTAAACCTGCAGTGCACAGTTTTTCTGCAGATTTAGCATTTTCCTCTTTCTATAGTTGAGGCTCCACATTCTACAGTGTTGCAGCCCCACATTTTACAGTGTTTGCAGCCCCACATTCTACAGTGTTGCGGCCCCCAAGATCTTATACCTTGACAGGAAAATCTTATGACTTACAGTTTTTCGAGATTTTTCAAATTCATCAGCGATCTTCATAAGCATATCACTTTTCAAATCCACATCTCCTTCGATTTCTTCACAGTCCAGAGCACCAATTTCAGTCTCATCATAGCCAGCAAACATCTGTAAAATAAGTACATAAAAATTATACATATATTTGTAAAAAATTACTCATTTTCTGTAATTCATGGAAATACAGAAGGTTTTTGGCATTGAATCCACACATCAACATTTCAATATTTTTCTATGAAGTGAAAAAACTCAGTATAGATTTGTCTAATTGACATAGTGGATGGATCTTAAGACGTGAAATAATGAAATATCAATCCATTTTTATTACAGTTTGGTCCGCTAGGAGCTCTGATATCATTTTATATAAAATTTACTTCTATCAGCGAAATGTATGACTACAATGAATACAAGTGAACACCAATCTACCTCCTATAATATTCTAACTTGCTGGTACGATATTTAAGAGTGTCAAGTTTTACATGTTGTTAAATGAAACTTCAACCCACTTATCGTCAAAATATTGTACTATAAATGAAAACCTGTCGACCTCTTGTTAAATCCTAACTTCCTGGCACGATATATTTAAAAGCGTCAAATTTTCCATATCTTTTTTTGCGTGACGAAATTTTCTTCAGTGTCCCTCAGAGCTAAAACATGTCCATCTTAAAAAAATGCTTACAGCTATTGTTAGTAACTTTATTCTTTCTCTTACATAAGTTGGCAATATCTTTTTTTTCCTAGATGAACCAAAAAGTTATTTTTTATTTTATTTTGATAGTAAGAAATAAAAATGTGGATCAATATACAGGGGTTATTCTTATTTAAAGTGCAATTTTCATGTCCTAGATGAATAACTGGAGCGTTTTTCACATAATTGACAGGATTTTTCTTCATGGTAACTTAGTTAAGCTTACAGAACTACAACAAAGCAAAAAAATAATGCGCCGCTTAATTTTAATTGCTACAAAAATTTTCAAATGGCGATTTTGTAACAACCGTGGCTGTCTTTAAGTCAGTTGTTCTTATTCACTTCACTCTAGCTCATACATTAATAATTTTATTCAAAAACTTATTGGATAATTTTGAAGTAGGATCCTACTAGAATTAAAATATCTGTTAGTTATTAAAAATAATAAATTATTACTAAACGGAACTTCAAGTTAAAGATTGTCCTTTAACAAAATGTAATTACCATGGCATTATATAAATGTGACCCTACTCTGGTTGTGGCAGGGAGATTTTAAGTGAGAGAGAGACTAGAAAACACTGGTTTTCTAGCAACGGTTGATAGGAGATGAGCTGAACCCTTCAGTTGGGAGCTAGCCCTAATTCAGATATTTCTTCCAGTTACTTATCGTTTTAAACGTAATTACCGTGCATGTTATTAAAGTCTATTTTCAAAAACTTTTTAGGTTAAGTTATAGTTCATTGTTTAGGCTTTTAAGAGTTCTATTTAATGGTGTATTAAAATTGGATTTTTATTTTAAACTACTGATCAAAATATTTTCTTAAAGTGTGAAATGTAACAACCGTGCACAAAAAAGTGTAATTCATGTGGCTTAATTACCATGTTTTAAAAAAAACTTAATTCCGGCCTAAAAAATTGTAAAATTATTTCCCATCTGTCCTGCATGGTGCAACATATCTGAAATTAGTCGGAGAACGTTCCATAATTTTTCCTGAATTTTTATACTAAGTCAAAATTTTCAGTCAAATTTTAGATTCCTAAAATATCACTTTAAATAAATGAGATTCACCCACATAAAAAATGTGGATCAATGTATATAAAAATGTGGAACAATGTATATAAAAATGTGGATCAATGTATATAAAAATGTGGATCAGTGTATATAAAAATGTGGATCAATGTGACCAAGACTTAACAGAGCTTGAAGAGAGCTCTCTCAGACACTAATAATCTGAGTTTGATTTTCCCTTAGATCACACTCCAAAATGTCGTTAAGTTGATCTAGCATTAACCAGAAAAAAAATGAAATTAAAATGAAACTCGCAATAAGGTGACGTAAATAGTTACAGACCTCTTCAAAGCGATCATCCAAGTGTCTCAGATGGTAATTTCTTCTCATGATGGAGCTGGTCATCGAGTAGTCAGTAAAACGGGACTTGGTTTCCATTTCATTTAAACTTCCTAGATCATCTATGTCTACTTCTCCGTCACTCATTCCTTCGTCTTCTTCATCGCTGAATCCATCCATCAGATCATCGCTGCCAACATCTGACTCGTTACCACTGCAACCATATCATCATTGTAAGGAATACTACTTTTAAAATGCTCTAGATATA
Source organism: Gerris lacustris (assembly GCA_951217055.1). Classification (NCBI taxonomy): domain Eukaryota; kingdom Metazoa; phylum Arthropoda; class Insecta; order Hemiptera; family Gerridae; genus Gerris; species Gerris lacustris. Next base: position 13,645,275 of record OX578283.1, read on the forward strand.
TTAATTATTAACGTTAATAAATATCAATAAGATATATTTGCAAGTACTATTTATGAAAATTCAAAAATTAAATTATAACATTTCCAAGAGATGGACTACAATGTGGGTCCTTGGATCCTTTATACATTTCATCTTCTACTTCCCAAAAAGTTTTATTCCTTGGCAGAATACTATCAGCCTGATAAAGGGTCTTTTGCAATTTAAAGTTTGTTTTTAATTAAGAGAAAACTTTAAAGTTACTTTACTTTTATTTACTTTTACTTTAACTTTACAGTAAGTTTACTTACTCTTCCCGTTTAGCATTAAGCTGCAAAACAAAGTCGTCTTCAAATTCATTTTCAGGATCACTGAAATCATAATCACTGTCCAATGCTGCAATCACTTCAGGGTCTAAGCTTAGGTCCAGCCCTAAAAACAACAAATTCAATATTGGAAGAAATCTTAAATTTTTAGTTGTTATGTTAGAAGTAAAATTCTGAGTTTTTTAAAGTCAAATATTTAATTATAACAAACTGAACATTTTATTCCTTTAGTTTGTGTACAGCCTAGTTTGCACGGGTCGAGTATTTTAGTAATTTAGTACTCGACTTGTTTGGACACTTTGTTACTTACAAAATTTATATACTCGACACTGAATAAATTACTCGACCGTGGCTACTAATACTAAAATACTCGACCCATACAAACTAGGCTTACCTGATAATGAGAAAAGTACTTCCTTCTGCAACTTCATTAGTAGATGCTAAACAACAAGGGGTCAAAAAGTGTAGAAGTCTACATCGTTAATTTGTCTAAGGTAATATCTTAATACACGGGGTTTTTAATATTCACTGTAAAATACGGAAAGAAAATGAGGTAAGATTTCCGCTAAGATGTGTTCTGTATATCCTCCCATAAGGGACATCTTCAGGCCTGTTTTATGTTGAAGTTGATTTTTATTGGTTAAACAAAAAGTTATTAAAAAAGTTAATACAAGGAGCATACCACTACATATGTATTCGTCCCTGCTCTGGCAAATTTGGAAAACTGACATTTGTGAATTTTTTAGCAGAGACAAAATTTAATCAAATACTACATCAGCACATACCTAGACTAGAAGATGTCCTTAATATTAACAAAACAATGTTTTAAACCAACTCTAACAAGACTTTATCTTAACAGAGGACCACAACCTAATAAGAATTTATAAGTAGATAATTCCTTTACAAAAAAAAAAAAAAAAAACACCTGCTAATGTATATCCATATTGGACCACTTTAATTTAGCATAAGCCATTAAACTACTACTATTTATACTTTTAATAAAACAAACGAACCTCTACTAGGTGCTGCTTTATTGAGAACTCCCACCTTTTCTTCAACATGGGATGCAAACACAGATGACGGCAGAATAACCCTTGTGTCTTCTTTCTAAATAAAAAAAAAAACACAAAACTGAAAATTAAAAAAAGGTCTTACGTTTTTATTTGATTCTAAGCTCCTCACATAAACTTGGGGAGTAGGGTCCTTGTCTATTGAGGCAGAGTAATGGCGTATGTCATTACTCTGCCATTGAAAAATCCAAGGTAAGACACTTTCTATTTTCAATATGCAATTTTTTCAACAGTAATTTATTTTATTATATCTCCTTAATAAGTATTTTTCAAGGAGGTTAAAACCATAAAACACACACCTCTTAGATGGATGAGTTAAAAAACTTAAAAATGCTAATATAAAGAGGAAGGGATAAAGGCTGATAAAAATGTATACCCCAGCTAAGAATTAAACCTAAGGTGGCTTTCACATCGAAGTAGCAAGTCGCTGGATGCATGCGTCCTGGTGGCGAGGTGCATGCTACTTAAACACCGGACTGTATAACTGAACGAGAGCTTACACACAGAGGATGCACGTCGCACTTGCATCCTTGGTGTGTAAGCTCTCGTTCAGTTATACAGTCCGGTGTTTAAGTGGCATGCATCTTGCCATCAGGACGCATGCATCCTGCGACTTGCTACTTCGGCGTGAAAGCCGCCTAAGATCCCAGTATTTATGATGCAATGTTCTAACCACTGAGACTTAACAGAGAAATATCCACCCTGTACTGGTTTGATTTAATTTGAGGTACATTTTTTATCTTCTTTAATCTCTACGTATCAATTACCATTCATTTGAGGAACATTCAATATTATCTTTAATCTCTATGTATCAATTACCATTAATTTGAGGTAATTTTTTTTATCTTCTTTAATCTCTATGTATCAATTATCATTAATTTGAGGTATTTCTTTTTATCTTCTTTAATCTCTTTGTATCAATTACCATTCATTTGATGAACATTCAATATTATCTTTAATCTCTATGTATCAATTACCATTAATTTGAGGTACTTTTTTTTTTTTTTTATGAATCTCTATGAATCTCAATTACCATTAATTTCAATTTTATGAAACTAATAAAGAAATAAGTACCTTTTGCTTGACTGGCTGGTCCACAGGTAGAAGTGTAGCTGAGCCTGTACTAGGCTTGAGATGTTGCATATAATCATAATCATCGTCAAAGTATATTCCAAATTTTTCTAGATCATCATTCCTATCACCCTGTATAACATAATAAAGTGTTAATAATACATAAAAAATAATAATATTTCTCCCTATAATGTTATCAAAAGTTATATGAAAATGTGATAAGGTAATGCAAGCAAAAACAGTACCTTAATTGGCTGTAGAACTCGTTTAGGTGCATTCTCATCTGTTACCAACGGATCCTTTTGAGATCTGTGAACCAGTTGGAACGTCACAGAATTCTTCTTGTCAATAAATCTCTTCGTACGCTTCGGCTAGATAAAAAAAAAATATATATAAATAAAAAGATAAGGTAGAAATTATGGTACTTCTTTAGAATGCTACTCCCCTTTTTATTAATAAAAAAAAGTTTTCAAAGTTCATTGGAATAAACACCCATTTGTCTTTATAGTAATTTAGACAAAGGAATGTACAAATAATTATATCTATTCATATTCTAAAAAAAAACATAGGGTAGTAACAATCTAAAGAAGTGGCAAATTAATTTTTCACATTCTCATATAAAGCGCACAAATTTGATTTTGATGAATTTATAGGTTTTTTCCAGCCACACCTCAAACTGTACGACGCATGTGCATTTGCAAAAAACGTTCAAATGTGGTCCGATGCACATGAGTCGGACAGTTCCAAACCATTTTGAAGTATGTTGGAACAAACCTTATATGTTTTGAGGTCCCTTGAACAAAAAAAAGTTGTTTTTAAAAATTTGTCTGTTGTCTGTGTAGACCCGTGGAGCCTAACATACTGGGCCGATTTTGATGAAATTTGGCATACATGTCAGTCACTTTTATGCATGCTATCTCCTGAACTATAAGAACAAAACTAAAATATTTTAAGAAGTGTTTGAGAAATAAGAGCATTGATGGATGTCATCTCAGTCAATACAAAGAAACAGTCTCTCGACGGAAGATAATAGGTACTTGTTTATTTATCAAAGCAGCTTTGCACTGATGATGGCTTTTATAAAGCATCATCAGTGCCGACTTTGGTAGAACTAATGTTAACAACATTATAAAAAAAAAAAAATGAAGTGTGCGAGTCATACGATGACGGAGACTAACGTAAGACTTCAAGTACAAGTATTATCTTCCGTGGAGAAACTATTTCTTTTATTTATTATGAAGTGTTGTTTCCTTTCTTTCTAGAAATCATTTGAGGATAGTTATATATGAACCTTCATATGAAAACAAGGATTCTTGGTAAAATCGGATTGTACGTGCCCCCACTCTGAGGTTAGGTGATAAAATCTCGCATATTAAATTAAAAACCTTAATTTTGTGTACCCTTGAATTTTCTATAGCCACGCACCGCTTTGCGGTGCTCCGCTCATTTTCTAAAGAAAAACAACCCTCCTGTGTATAAACCAGGTAGAGGTCCAACTCGAAGAAATTTCCAGGGCACGTAATCCGATTTAGCCGGATTCTTTGTTGTTTGTTTTACCAAATATTTCCCAATTTCAAGTTACCACTGTTTTTTCTGGAAATTCTCTGAACACGTCTTATTAGACCAACAAGAAACATTTGTACATGGAGTTAATATGATTTGATATCCATAAAATAATTTCATAAAAATTAATACAATCTTGATTTCACATTGTATACTGAATGTTAATCACCACTCTTTCATAAAAATAGCTATCACTTTTTCATCAATATATTAATTGATAAACATTTAAGCGTTTTGTTCAACTGCGGCAGCTCGTGCACTATGTGGGCTATCTATACGCAGAAACCAATAGATTTGATCACTCCTATAATTAATAATTTAAAAATGAATTTATCACAAGACTTAAAATACTAGATTAAAATAAATATGAAGGCATAATTGTTGTTGTTGTTTAACATCAACTAAAATCAGACAATAGAGCAATATAAACACTGCACACTGGAAAAGTATGAAAGGAAGTTACCATTTTCCAACGCTTTTCTTTCAACAACGGTGACTTGTCAGGATATTAATTGAAAAACAGTAAATTGATTATAAGAAACAATATACAGAACTAACTACATCGAATTAGTAAAATAACGAAAGTTTATCGGATCGTCAAAAAATGAGTTAAATTAAAAAAGTAAAAAGATAAAAACAGGGAAGCATGTGATTTGACATCACGTTTAAAAAAAGAATAATAGAGCAACACTGTTTTTGTTTTGATAAATAATACGTATTTTTAATTTTGAAGTATGGCTAGCCTGTTTGTTTTTCTGCCGCCCATCAGCTGTCCCGTGTTGATTTATGTTGAAAATGAATGTGTTTATTACCGTTTTGTTGATATTTTTTTAAATTTTAATAGAATAGATTTTAAGAAGGAATCGAATTGTTCATAAAGGAAATTTAATGAAACAGGTCTTCCAGTTGGTCCCCGCACCGAGTTCCAGTAAGTATTTACTCCCTTTGTCGAGAAGCCTTGAAATCCTACTTAGAACTGCGTATTTGATCTGTCTTACAAAGTTCTATTTTACACCCGATTTCATATCTTCTTCGGTGTTGTAGCGTGTTTTACACCCGTCAATGTTAACGTACACAATTATCAACAGTTAAAACGTTCTTTACCGGTACCGACGACTTAGTTTTTAACTTTTAATATTATCGTTCATTCCCTAGGCGGCTATTTTTCTGACACATGATACGTTTCGTCACGAACATTCCACGATGTTTGCTCTCATCATAAATGGTAGGGTATTTCTGTTATCAATAGCGTTTTTCTTTGTTTGTTTAACACTGATACGGAACACAGGAGACGACATTATCATTACCTTTTTTTTATCCTAGATTTATCATCTCATTTCAGATGCTCCCTCGCTACGGAATATCGTTTCAGTGATCTAATCCTTGGAACACCTACAGTCTTATCAATATCCAGTAGATTTACAAATGTTAAAATTAGTATTCTCGAATATATACAAGTTGTAAGAAAAACAAAAAACCAATTAACTTTGATTATATTTTTTTTCTAATGTTTTATTTAGGAATCGACGAGCGAAGATTCAATTCTTATCAATTACCATAATTTTACCATAATTAAATAAATTTAACATAATTTACTATCATTTGAAATTAACACTGCTATATCAACATTTTGTACGAGTGCCATATTGTGTTACCTGTATTATATATTGTCTGTCTAACTATCCCACACATTAAATGTAAAGTATCATTATAATCCAACATTTACAATTAATCATGAATAATTGAACAGTGGTCTGTTTATTGTTTAAAACAACAATAATACGAAAAGTGGTTTCGACAACTTTAATTTGACATTATTAGTGAACTAAGTAATCTAGATCTTCAAAGGTGACCCCATCATAGATTTTTGTGAATCCCGACCTTTCCATCCCATTTCAGGGATTATTCTTAACAACCTTAGACCTATAGTCCAGGAGATAGCATGCGAATAAGTGTCTGACTGACATCAAGCTAGAATTTTGTGTATAAGTAAAGGTTTTGGTGCCTTTTAAGAATATGTGGTCTGCTAAGTTCGTCTACAGGACATGATGGTAGTTTGTAACTTAATAGGTACCTAACTTCTTTGATTTGACTAACTAACCTATTAAGTGACAAACTATCATCAACTTGATTTCTGGTCTTCTAACTAATTTCGTACTCTGGATCATGAAAATCACATTGCCCACCAAACAGGGCGGGACATGGCCGCTCTCCACCGGTTTGTTTTTTTCAAATGCCTATTGCCAAGCTGTGTCCCGCAGACAAACTTAGCAGACCACATATTCTTAAAAGGCACCAAAACATTTACTTATACACAAAATTCTAGCTTGATGTTAGTCAAACACTTTTTTGCACGCTATCTTCTGGACTACTAGAAATAGACAGGTATGCCAACCTGACTGATTAGAATGCAAACTACTTTCATCATGAGCAACTCCCTTGAGAGTGATGCCTGACTTGGGTTGGTAATGTCAGGATTCACAATATCTGTAATGTAGTCTCTTGTGATTTATTGGACTCTGCTTGTGCATACCTAATCATTAGTGAACTATTAATTTTAGACTTAAAGCAATATAAACCTGTCTCTTCCAATTCAGAATGGTTTCATTTTTAGTTCGCAGATGTTGAGTAACTTAAGTGGTTTAAATCATTCTGTTTTAAATATTAGTTATTGTAGATTTTAAAAACAAAACAAGTCAGTAGCATGCTCCCTATAAACCCTGTATGCTTCATGGTATAAGGTACTGATTAAGATGAAAAAGAAGGAGGTTTTATTCACTATGAGTATGAGTAAGTTTCATTAAAACTCAGGTAAAATAACTAATTTAGACTAACAAAAAACTTAATCAGAACATTGTCTTGCACTGTAAATAAATTACATTAAAAAAAAAACTATTTTCAACAATTCCATCATCTTGTCAGTCAGTGGATTGAATGCATCAATGAAACTTGTGTTTTTTTTATTGTAAATATAGTTCTAAGGGTATCCACTCACGATGGAGCAAGTTGGTGAAACTAGTTTGATTGAAGTTAGATGCTAGGAGTTGACCACTCACGTTGAAGTTGTAGTAGTGAAATGTCTGATATTGTTACAACCTGCAATACATGAGATCTAAGTAAGAGATCAGCAATATGTCGTTACGCTTTGACTGGAACTTATGTTTATATGTGTGCTTGTCCTATAACCATATTAAGAGATTTATTCCCAGTTGCCCTAACTTTACTTATTTTACTCCATGGTGCTTACAGCCCATGTTGGGCCCTGACCTCCGTCCTGGCAGCCCAATCTTCCCGATCCTCAACTTGCGTTTTCCAGCGCCTAATACACAGGTGTCGCAGATCTTGCTAAGCATCTTCAAGCCATCTCAGCCTTGGCCTATCAGACCAGGTAGCCTTTGTTCGCCTGGATGCCCTTCAAACAATTTTTTAGCCGTTCTGTCTTGGCCCATTCTTTGTAGGTGTCCTAGCCATCTTAATCTGCTGCTCTTTATTTCAGCCCTAACTATAAAGTGAAATTAACATAGCACATAGTGACCTGCAGTCTCTCCCGTGTGGATGATTATTCCGTGTTTTTCTTTTACCCTAGTGTTTGTTCTCATCATGGATATGAATCATCTTTCATAATTTGTATTGCTTGTTATTGAAAGAGTAAATGCAAGCAAAAGGGAAATTGAAATTATGCAAACTTTGGTTGCTGAAAAGATTAAATGTATGCCCTCATTAATTTACTTACTGATAAAGTGAGGTGTGAGCTTCAAGATTGTAACACTTATATGAGGATGGTCCAAGCTGCAATAGTTAAATGAGGTGAAAGCGAAAAAAAATGAGGTGAAAGCTGCAATAGGTAGTTACCTAATTCACTTCTCTCGCTAAGAATAAAAAAATCAATTATGAAAAGTGTCATTGTGGACGCAGTAGCGGTCCTAGTTATTTTTGTATTTTGTTTTGATTTACTTTATTTGATGGACCGGTAAAAGGAGTTTTCTTGTTTGGGAAAAATGTCAAGAAAATTTAGTTGCATTGTGAAATTAGACAAGAGGAAAACTTCTTTTATGGTTTAAGGTTAAAGTTTACTGTTGAAGGTAAATGGTTAACGTTTAGTGCATTGTACTAATAGCTGTAGAATAAAGAACGAGGTATAGAAATCAGTAAAGTGTTTTCTTTGTATCAAGATCACACTGCACTCGCAGTAAAATAAGTTCTCATAGTAAAAGAAGCCTTCACAGTGAAAGAAGTCTTCACAGTAAAAGAAGTCTTTACCAAGAGTCAAGAATTGACAGCTTCGGACCATTGATATATTAATTTACAAACATGATATGAACAACTATGCCAAATATCCAAACTTTTCGATTCAGTTCCACAATATGGCCAACTCATAGCTTCGTATACTGCACTGTTTTATAATATGGCTTAATATTTGTTTGTTTTGGCTAGTCTCAGGGAAAATATTTGATGAATATTTTTGTTTAAATATAAATTCTTAAAATTACCACAAAGGAGGCCCCCCTCCCAAATTTTGCAACCCCTGTTAGATTGACCCCCGAATATTTGATCTAAACTAAAGCAGGGGTAGGGGGCCCCGCACCATATCATACGCCTAGGGGCCCACATACTCTAAATCCGACCCTGGTTGCGGCTCATTTCTATATAGCATGGTTCATCTTAAGCGTAGTACACTTCAGGCAACCAAATGTTGGCAAGATGCTGACAGTGCCATATTTCCCGTTAACAAGCAACTAATTTATATATGATCATCAACATCAGGCAACATTACATCAAAGATAAATGATTGCAACATGTAAATGGATGTTGCCTACACTTTGTATCCTGGTGTATTCATACCTTTAAGAGCAGTTTTGATTGGCTGCACCAAGGGACTATATGGCCGAGCCTAGCGACTATATGGCTGTGCCGAGGGACTCTAAGACTCCACTTAGGCACTAATATCGCTCTACCTAGACACTATATGGCTCCACCTAGGCACTATTTGGCTGCTAACTCACACAATAGGAGGTCATGTATAACTTCAGTGGTGTTGCCCAGGTGTCAGGTTTGGTTCAAGGAAAAATAGATAATAATTCAATCTTGTGGTAGCAAGTAACTCGGCAATACTTCTCAGGAAGAACAATAGAGATGTCTCACCACACCCGGACAGTGTCAAACCTGCAGATGGAAGTACACATGCTTCTGAGATGCTTTTAATTAATTACAGTTTATATAACACATTTTATTACTCAGATATAGAGTCCTATAGTTACTAGTGATCCCTGAGGTCAATCATCCCATCCTCGGATAGCACCCTCTTAGTTTTCAATAATATTTTGTTTAATAGAGACTTCAATTGTTTTAAGGCAGCCTTTAAGATTATCTTACTTGATTAATATATTTTTTAAAAATTTACATTGTAAATAAATTATATAAGATATGAACATTTATTAAAATATATCTTGGTCTATCAATTCTAATGTGTGTGAAGCTCATACTTGACCATATTTGTTTCATTTTTTTCTGTGACAGGTTAGTGTGTAGAAGAATGGACGCTGGGCTCATGGTCGTTGAGGATGAAGTAAATGGTAATTTTGTGGGGAATCAACGACCGGTTGGACAGCCTTCATCTGCGTCTTCTTCCAGGAGTAGGGGTTCTTCCAATGATAGCTATACCACTGCCGACTCTAAAAAAAGCCTTAACGACTTGGAAGGTAATAGATTAAAAGTCCCATTGCCCTTAAAGGATTTTGATACTTGTATTGTCTATTGTGTGTGTGATTTTTTTTTTTTTTTTTTTGTAACGATACACATTTGTTTGTTTTCAGGTAAAAAGCTGAATAGAGGTATTTCTAGAGCTACTGACAATGTGAACCTTGTATCACAAGCCAGATCTGAGATAATAGTAGACAACACTGAAAATGAGTTCTTCATAGAGACACCTACATCAACTTTCACACTTCCTGACCTTACCGCATACCCTCGTAAGGCTTTAATTTGTTTTAATTGATTCTTTTCTATATTTTTTAGGTGTATAATGTTGATTTAGGGTGGTTCCATCGAACATTAATAGATCAGGTGAAGGATTTCCTTCCAGAATCTTCTATGTACTTAGTACTTTCTTATTCTTTTTATACCAACCGGTGTAAGTACTCATCTCAGTTTTGAGCTAGCTAGATCACTTTCACCTCCAACTACAGTTTCTATCTCGTAGTGTAGATGTTACATGGTCTGCCTCCTGTGGGTACCTGAAGTCTCTCCTTTTCTCTACATTGAGAGGTTTATAAATTCTGTCTACTAGGAGATGCTCTGATAGTGATGATTCTTATCCTGTTGCTGCAGTGTACCTCAGGCTATAATTTAATTTATTCTCAAAGGATAATTCCTTAAACCTTCTTAAAGGAAGTATTGACAACTCAGTGAGTAGATTATATCAAGGTTTTGTTTATTTTTATGATGCATCTGGTTGAAAATTCTCAAATAATAAGAGAATGGTAACCAACCATTGGCGGTGGGTGGTAAAGAATACAAAATATTCTAAGTGGACTGTAGGTAGCGATGGGTATCAGCTGAAGCTATGACAGAGGTCTAAAATATAAGATAATAACAGCGGTCCTGGTGGTGGCAAATTATTGAAAGCGTTGTGCAGAAGCAGTGAATATAGAGCAGGTCAGGGTAGTCGAGGTCTCAGCAAGGCTCTCTTCTGAACTAGACTGCTAGCATCTTCACGTTGCCCTTCCACCCTTCCTTATTTGTTTACATCATTATCTCTATGATACCTTTAAACCCCCATTAACTCAACAAGCATCCTCTCTGATAAAGATACTTGACCATGCTAATCGCTATTTGGACTCAGCAGTTCTCCCAATGGAATGTTTACTTTGTGGTAGTTCTCTTAGAATTAAGTTGTTTTGTGGTGAGGGCAATAGGATAAGAAGACTGGTTTTAGAGAACTCTACAATGTATTAAAGTAATTATGTATAAGTTTGTGGATACATGGGAAGGTTGAAGACTTCAATAATTTATTTTTGATTCAAGGACAGTACCACTTTTCTGCTATAGCTATAAAATGCTCTAAATATAATTTTATTTTATTTTATTTTTTCACTGTCATAATCATGTGGAAAGTGTAACAGTGTTCCAGCATTAAGGCTAGTATCACAACCCAATGTGTTCCAAGACTGTTTTATAACGTAAGTTATATGTTTCAGCTGATTTCCGGGAATTCCTTGAGAAAGATCTGATAGCTCTTAGTACACAGATATCTCTAGAACAGGCGACCAGGTTGAATTGGTGGAGTCCTCATTGTCAAAAACTGTGGCCGCTCTCCACATCAGGCGATGGAAATTGTCTTCTACATGCTGCATCGCTTGGTATAAATATTACAATATTTATTTTTGTAATATAAATTTTAGATTATTTTATAATAATAAATACTTAACAGATTTGGAAGCATTTAAAAGGGATACAAAATTAAATATATATGTAGGTAGATTGAATTTGACTTGTTGTGACAATCTCTTTCAGTTGTTGTTCCATGTGTTAGTGGCTTTAATTTTTATCTTAACTAGGTTGGCAATGTGTGGGTGCTTCAGTAGTTTAGGTGGGGTCACACTTAGATGGGTGACCACAGATCTGAGTTCAATTCCAGGACCCCTCTCCACTTAGTGTTTAGGGGTTACTTTGGTAAAATAAAAAAGCGGATGTAGGTTTTAAATAACATTTGTTCACTTCACTAATAATTTGCACTTGCGAGGTCGATCTTTTTTATGTTGAATGAACTAGTTTACTGTATTGTTTAATAATAAATCCGGCCCAAAGGACCAAAAATGTGGGTGACTGGTAAAATAAAAAAAGCGGACTGTAGGGTTTAAAGTTTTAGGGTTTAAGTACAATATTTTTGAAGTAAATGGTTACAATAAGATCTACTAGATAGTGTTTGAATGCAGTATCAAACAGTGTTCACCCAGCATCACCAAATAAGTGGAGCTGCTTTTGTAAAGTGGCGTCAAACTGGTTCCGTAAGTAAATTGTAAAGTTTCTACAACTGCTGAAGCAACGCACTAACCCCTTGTTATCAATTACATTATAGTTATATAAGACCTCTGACAGGCCTAGACCCTCCCGTAGGCTGTTGTGCCATGGATTTAGTTTGTTGGGTTGGCAATTTTTTCAGATTAAAGTAAAACAATACTCCTTTAAATTTTAGAACTTATATTGATATATTTCCGGTTGAAGGTATGTGGGGTTTCCACGACAGACTGCTAACTCTTAGGAAAGCACTGTACGACTATCTGAGCTTGTCTCCAAGAAGAGAAGCCTTGTGGAAGAGATGGAGACGTCAGCAGTCCATACTTAACCAACAGGCCGGACTCGTCTACTCGGAGGTAGAATGGAGACAGGAGTGGAACGCTATTGTCAACATGGCTTCTTCCGAACCTAGATTACGAAGGCTATCGATACACAGGTTTGCCAACTATCCTTAAATTATCTTATCTGAATTTTGGTCTTAATTTACACTAGAGACCTAAATCATCTGTTTGTAAAGGCAGGGCTACACGAGAGCATTCGCTCCGACTGAGCATGCGCTTGCCCCGAATTGCTTAGAAATAGACAGGGCGAGCTGAACGGCAACGCATGCTCATTCGGGACGAATGCTCAAGTGTGTCCCCGCCTTTAGAAGAACTGTTTTTATGATCCATAAATATTATTATTTAAGAGGAAAGAAGAGACAGATTTAAAAAAAAGTTCATAATTATTCAGCCCAGTGTTTTTCATTTATTAGTTTTCGTAGATACATTTAATTATTATTAAACATTTTATCAAAATCTATCATAAAAATAACTTCTTCTCGAAGGGGGAATCGAATCTGGCCTCTCTCCATCTAAAGAACGGAGAAAAGCTATTTTCTCAGGAACTGCATTTTTACATCGTTAGATTCATATTTAAATGGACTACATTTTGGATTTTTTTTTAAAATTAAAATCGTCAGAACCGTTTTTGAGAAGTAATTTTTTTCTTAATTTTTGGGGGCAGCATCTCCAAATTTGGAGTTAAAATTAATTTCTATATTTCGCCTCAGGGTATACTTTTTTGATTATATTATTTGCCAAATTTTGTCATTAGTTAGTTAGTGTTTCGGCTAGTAGTTTAGGCTTTAAGTGACTGCACAGACAGACGGCAGACTGACATTTTTTTAAAACCACTTTTTTGGACTCAAGGGACTTCAAAACGTGTTAATCCATCAAAATTGAATTTCCGTGCTATCACAATACTTTCTCTTTATATGAGAAAGTAAAAATAGTCCTATTGGGAAATACAAGCATGAGCATTGAGGTGTTCTGCCTCAATGATTTTCACTTGTACAAAGAGATATATACAGCCGCTAGTAGTAGAAAGGGGAGTACAAACCACTTGTTTGAAGCTAGCAATTGGACCACTGGATAGCTAGCTTATTTGGGCCCACACTTGACACACAAGTGTGCCACCAAAGCGAATACGGTGGGATCGAGCCATGTAAAATCAAATTGCCAATGCATGGGATTGAACCAGTAACCTCAACTTTGATTCATAGATGGCCGAGCAGATATAACTATTGTCTTTAGCACCACGTTTGCTCTGAACCCAAAGAGATAAATAAATCCTAATTATTTTTACCATGGTTATTAAAGACTAGACACAAATCTTTTTTAACCACTTGTTGAGACTGAAAGCTGATTTACATGGAGTGACTACCTCTTTAAATTCTTACACTTTTTATTAAACAAATATTCTTGTAAAGACACTTTCTTATTTACTCTTAAGAAAAAAACACTATTAGAAGATTTTTTACATTGTAATATTGTTTTATCAGTTTTATACTTATTTACAGAGTTTCACTAATCCGGGTACAGTCCGGATCACCGAAAGCCTGGTTTAAGCGGAATCAGTTTTAAAATGTCTGTAAAATATTGTGAAACCAGCTTTAGCCACGTTAAACTATTTTTTATTTATTAAAATCAATGTTAAATGTGGACCTAAGGATCCTCTTTTTAAAACTACATGTTGATTTAGGATAAACATTTTTAAACCTACAAGTTGATTTAGGATAAACATTTTGCACCTTATTAATACAGTAGAACACCACAACCTCAATTACAAGTGCAATTTTCAAATCCCCTTGAGATTGCCATAACATATAATGTTAAATTAACCTCTATTACACGACACTTATTATCCAAACAACCTCAATAACATGGATTTTTTCCAATTCACAACGTAACTCAGAACCTCTATATCAAGTCCTTTTGAGAAGTTTACCTCTATAACAGGAGTGGGTTGACCTTGAACAAGTCTAGACTTGAAAACCCCGCCCTCGAACCTCGATAGCCAAAATAACCTTGATAACACGATCCTCAACAAAAAGAGCACCTCGATAACAAGTCTGTTTCCTTAATCCCCTTGAGACACTTCTTATCGAGATTCTGCTGAATTAATTCACAGTTCATTGATTGTACATTATTAGAAAATTATTGAGGTTCGTCCAGATGAACAAGGTGTCCAAACTAGGAGGGTCTGGATTAGCGAGACTCTACTGTATTAATTACATGTTTTAATTTTCAATTAATTGAGTATTAATTAATATTTAAAAAAAGGGTTCAGTGAATGCGGTTTAATACTCTGAATTCATTTTTATTACTTTTAAGATTCACTTATTGATTTTTTTTATTTTTTTTTTTTTAGTGATCATGGTGGTGAAAATTTGGGAAATATCTACGAAAGTTTAGAAGAAATTCATGTATCGGCCCTTGCTCATGTTCTTAGAAGGACAATTATAGTTGTGGCTGATACTATGCTGAAGGTATGTGTATGTTTTTAATCTGAGGTTGAATTGTGCAAAGAGTGGCTTGTAAATTAAATTTAGGCAGGGCAATGCTGCCAGTGCTCAGTTATAGGCTTCCACTGTTTTGCTCATTATAAAAAACTTGGTTTTCTGGTGAAATCCGCTTCTAGAAGGGGTTAGAGTCCGACGTTTCGCTTCCACTACTGGAAGCATCTTCAGGGGTGCGATGTATCGTGATACACAAGATATACTGACGACTGAAGAGAAGAACGACATAGTTATACTGGTTTTTTAGTACCTGGATTTCCCGGGGGTTCCTTTACTTGGGGTGATCCTTTGTCGGGAAGATGCAATCAGGCAGGTGCTGCCTTCGTCAGTGTTCCTTTGTCAGGCGGGTGATGTAATAAGTTGGGAAGTGACTGTGGCACCGCCTCTTGCTGACCAGAGGTTTTCAAAAAGAAAGGGTGAAACCATCCTCTCTGTTAAAGTTCTCCGGTTGTTCTTCAATCTCAATAGCCTCCATTACTACCCTGCTGAGGTACCTGTTAACAGAAGTAGAATCCACCCTCAGTGCATCAGGCGAAAAAGATCACGATCTTCTTTTTGTTACCGACATTACATTTAATGATTATCAAAGGGTAAATAAACTCATTATGTGATAACATGTGAGTGAAAATCTATGGAAAAAATGATTGGTTATAAAAATCACAATTTGGAAAAGGAGTGAAATAACCTTCTTTTGTAATGATTGCTCACAAGAATTATGATTCCCCAACCTTGTGCCTTTATTTCTTCCCTCAAATAAGTTGGTCAATCTGAGTGTCGCAAAACCCTTTTTTTAATAATAATCTGTTGTAGTTGTATTAGTACTAGGTAGGTAGGATGAACCACTTGTTCGAACCTAGCAATTCGGCCCATTATTTTGCTTATTTTACTAACCTGTAGTATAGAGTTCCAGCCACTTCACACCACTGTTGAATACACTGCTGACAATTCCAAAGCGAATACAGTATGATCATTAGTCAACTATGTTAATCAGAGCACCTGAGTCGTGGGTTAGTAGGTACTCATGACCTCTCATGTACTGCCCTCGACTCACAGATATAAATCAGAGCATCTCAGCATGGTATCACTTTAGGAGGTTCTCTTGAGCTTGTTCATCCCTCGATTCATAGATGTAAATCAGAACACTGAGTCGTGGGTTAGTGGGTACTTATGACCACTGCCCTTGGCTCACAAATATAAATCAGAGCATCACAGCATGGTATCACTTTAGGAGGTTCCCATGAGCTTGTTCATCCCTCGATTCATTGATGTAAATCAGAGCACTGAGTCGTGGGTTAGTGGGTACTCATGACCTCATGTACTGCCCTCTACTCACAGATATTAATCAGAGGATCGCGGCCTGGTATTACTTTACGTAAATCAGAGCACCTTGGCATAGTATCGAACACACAACCTTGGGTCTCCCTTCATTGATGGCCTAGCGGATGGGACATGCGATTTAATCCCACAAGCCATGCTGGCTCCTCTTAGACTAGAACTAACTACTTTTATAGATTACGTGTGACATAACCATTTGTATTGTTAATTTCTATTTAGCTCACATCTGATTTAACTGTTGTTTAGTTTAAATATGTTTTAGTGTTGTTTCATATTCAGTTTAGTTTGCTGCAGAAATCAGTTTTTATTCCGGGTCAGTCTGGTGTATGTTTGTGGTTCTCTCTTAGTCCACTCAAGTTCCCTTATCTCATTAGTCTTCTAAAGTGGGAAGTGTGATTTGTGATCTGAGATATTTTGGGGTATGAGTTATGTGGAATGTAGGAGAGCCGGTGTGGCCATGTGCATTAAATTATTTACCACGTCTGAATCAAGGGCGGTATGAGGTTGTGGGTTCGATCCCTCGCTGTGATGCTCTGATTTATATGGCTCACTAATGATCACATCATACTCGCTTTGGCAGTACAATGTACAGAGGTATGATGTCTGAAGTGGCTGCAACTCTCTACCACAGGGATAGTAAAATGGGCGTAAAAGATGACCTAATTGTTTTTTTTGAACAAGTGGTTCAGGTCCAACAAGTGGTTTTTTGAACAGGTGGTTGGTTGTCCTACCCGTCTAGTACTAGAGTACTATGTGGAATGTTTAATGTGTCACTTGCTTCTCTATGATGTTATCCTTATTAGTAATCTACCATTAAAATTATTTGTTTATTGATATGTTTAATCTTCGCAAAATCTCCGTAAATATCTCAAAATATTTTAACTTTATTTTTGTTTTAGGACATGACGGGAGAAGCACTAGCGCCCATACCATTTGGAGGTGTCTACCTTCCCCTGGAATGTTCACCGGATGAATGTCACAGAGCTCCTCTTCTTCTAGCCTACGATGGAGGACACTTCTCCGCACTTGTCTGTATGGACACACCGCCTAATGGTGAGCTCATTAACTGTACATTTACAGTAAACCCTTTCTTAGCTGAAGTTGTGGTAATTATTAAAGATTAAATATAGTTAATGTAAGACTACACCCTTGTCTTAATAGTTAATTACACTTACTTAATCGTAACCTCTTCTGACGTATGGAGTAGAGGTTTGACAAAGAGATCTCCACTTAGACCGATCTTCCACCAGACACCAAGCCTGGTCTATTTAGGCACACCTCGCTCTTGAAGTGATGACTTTATGTTATCTTCTTAGGTCATCTTGCGTTGGGTCTCTTCTCTTGGGGCTAGCTTCATATGCTTATTTAGTAAAGCGATCCTTTATCATTCTAACTACGTTCCCAAACCATCATAGTTGGTTTCAGCTGATACATTCGGCCACCAACTTAATTTGGAGCTTGTCTCGGAAACTTTGGTTTCTCTTACGATCTCTTTGGTTCTTTCCTTTGACTTTTGTAAGATACCTCACTTTGGATGTCTGTAGACTTAATTATACTGTTATATTACCTTTACACACAGATGCATGATGTTCCTGTGAATCAAAGTTCTTGGACTAAATGTCCCTTTTTCTTTATAGTTATTTAGATAAAATAATTCCTTATAAGTCGTAAACAAATATATGGTGGGTACCCAATTGAATGTAAACCACATGACAACTTATTTACTAGTTTACCCTACCATAGGGTGGGTAACCAATTATTTGAGTACCTAAAATTAGTATAAGTGCAGGATGCAGTAGAACAATTTAAAAAAAAAAAAAAATCATTTATTGCTAATTCCGAACACATCTCATCTCTATTCAAATATTTTTATCTTGATTATAAAAACATTTGTCCTCAAATTAAGTCGCATAATTGCATTCTCTCGTCAATTATTTTTTACTTGTAGACAAAGCTTAAATAACAGCTATTATAACTTTTAAAACTTCAATGCTACTTATCTTATTGTGTATTCCGTGCTTGATGTCATCGTTAAGTTCTAGGTCTTCCGGTGGTGATTGTGCCATGTTCAAAGTGGATTCCGGCGTTTCGCCTCCTATGCTTGAGGCATCTTCAGGGGTGTGTACTAGAGGACTCTAGTCCACGATGTCCCTCGCTCAGAACAACATGTACAACCCTAAAGATGCCTCCAGCGTATGAGGCGAAACTTCAGATTACACATCAAACATGGCTCAATCCCCACAGGAAGACCTAGAACTTAAATTCAATGCTACTTGTTTCAATGGTATATTATATAGTCCAATATTATACAAGTCTGTTGCCAGATGTCTTTAGTTATACTCGTCATTGAGTCCCACATGAGCATTTTTATAATTTGCTCTACTGTTAGTATACTTATTCTAAATTACACATTTATTAAAAAAAAAAAATGTTATTGTGTATTTTACAATTTCTGTGTAGTTTATACTCGAAACAATTTCTTGCTGTTCAAAGCCAAGAAACTTTTTTTCCACAAAATGTTAAATTTAAGAAAGACATACAGTAGAACCTCGATAAGAAGTGTCTCTAGATTAGGGAAACAGTTTTGTTATCGAGGTGCTCTTTTTGTTGAGGGGCGTGTTATCGAGGTTAATGGGCAGGGTTTTCAAGTCTAGACTTGTTCAAGGTCGACCCATTCCTGTATAGTGACGTGTTATAGAGGTTGACTTCTCAAAACGACTTGTTATAGAGGTTCTGAGTTCCTTTGTGAATTGGAAAAAATCTGTGTTATTGAGGTTGTTTGGATAATAATAGTCGTGTTATAGAGGTTAATTTAACATTATGTGTTATGGCAATCTCAAGGGGATTTGAATATTGCACTTGTAATTGAGGTTGTCGTGTTATTGAGGGTCGTGTAAGCGAGGTTCTACTGTATTTATTTATTCCTTATCTTCAAGTGCTTTTTAAATATAAATATTGAAGTATGTGATACATTAAGGTGTGATGCGTACAGTTAAGGTTCTATAAAATGAGAATATTTATTTCCTTTTTTTAAAATTTAAAAAGCTGATAAGAATTGTTAATGCAGTGACCTCATCATATGACGAGTCAGTGATGATGTAATAGCTGTATTAAAAACAAGGAAACATGTGTCAACTCTGGAGACATAAAACAAAACGGACAGACAAGCTCTATTGAGTTACTGCTAGTTTAGTCCTATTAACTCTGCGCTGTGGACTAATTCTGTTTAAATTACTCAGTTTTGTCCTCTTCTTTTTTTGTCAAAACATGCAAATTAATTCTTGTTATTTGTATGTTGATAGGGGTTGCTGCGGCAATTCCACTAACGGATATCAACGGTGAGTTACTTCCTCTTCAGTTCAGTGTGGATCCCGGCAGTACAACCAACTTTACCAACGCTGAAGATCTTAGTTACAGTCAAAAACTTGATCTTCTCACTGCTTACCTAGATGTTATCAGGATAGACCCTTCGGTAGGAGATGTGATCTGTTAAACCTTGCTTTCTTTCATTTTTTAATTTTATTCTATGCTTAGTTTATCTGTATTATTTGTGATAACGCAATAACATTTGGTTTTGAAGGATTTACTCTGATTAAAAAAAATATATATATAAATAATAATTTATTTCAAAGTTCAGACAAAAATAAAACCATGTTTTTGAGAAGGTGAAAAAAAAGAAGGACAAAATCAATCCTTAAAGAAGGGATTTCATTTTTTCAAAACGTTGATGTACCAAAAAATAAAATTTAACTCCTGACTGAACCTTGCTATTTTCAATTTTTTTTACTAAATTTTAGTTGATTGTGTGGTCTGTGCATTTGCATCAATCCCAAACTCCTTTACAAATTTTAATGGATTTTTTTGTACATATTGAGTTTAGCCATTCTTTGAAATTAATTAAATTTATATAGAAAAAAAAATACTCTTAAATTTGGGGGTGCTACCTCTTGCAAAACGCTCCCCCCCCCCCCCTTGAAAAAATACCTGCAACATTTTTTATAATTAAATTTATAGATTGTATATATCTCAGTTGTTTTAATACCCTCAAATAAAAATAAGTTAAATAAAAAAATTATCAATTTAGAATTTTTTAAAGATACAGAATATCACAAGAAAATGTTTATGAGGAAATTTGCCTGAGATGCCTCAAAGTCATATTTTTTTCCTTCAGAGTTTTATTGTTGCCCATCCTTTGATCTGAATAGTTATTGTGCTTTCCCTTTACCATTCAAGTTTAAAAAGAAACGTGTAGTATTATGAATGGTGTTGCATTTATTTCTTAAGAAATTAAAATATACCAGAATCAAAATGATTGGCTGTAGAGGATTGGCTAACTGGAGAGATTGTTGCACTCCCACCAAATCACTTTTCTTTTACACACTTAAATAATTTGATTCTTAGAGAAATTGAGGCATGTGTCGCACCTGATATTCACATGATCTCTGATTTTATTCCCAGAAAGGGGGATACATGTCACACCTGATGTTCACACACATCTCTAATTCGATTCCCAGAGAAAGTGAGACATGTCACACCTGATGTTCACACACATCTCTAATTTGATTCCCTGAGAGGGTGAGACATGTGTCACATCTGATGTTCACACACATCTCTGATTCAATTCCCAGAGAGGGTGAGGCACCTGTCTCACTGTCTTTTCACACACATCTCTAATTGGATTCCCAGAGAGCGTGAGACATGCTGTCACATCTAATGTTCACACACATCTCTAATTTGATTCCCTGAGAGGGTGAGACATGTGTCACATCTGATGTTCACACACATCTCTGATTCAATTCCCAGAGAGGGTGAGGCACCTGTCTCACTGTCTTTTCACACACATCTCTAATTGGATTCCCAGAGAGCGTGAGACATGCTGTCACATCTAATGTTCACACACATCTCTAATTTGATTCCCTGAGAGGGTGATACATGTCACATCTGATGTTCACACACATCTCTGATTCGATTCCCAGAGAGAGTGAGACATGTCACACCTGATGTTCACACACATCTCTGATTAGATTCCCAAAGAGGGTGATACATGCCACACCTGATGTTCACACACATCTTAGAATCAATTCCCTAAGAGGATGATAAATGTGTCACACCTGATGTTCACACACATCTCTAATTCGATTCCCAGAGAGAATAAGACATGTCACACCTGATGTTCACACACATCTTAGAATCAATTCCCTAAGAGGATGATAAATGTGTCAAACCTGATGTTGACACAGAATCTCTATAATATTAAATCCTCAAGTCCATTAGACTTGCCTCTCCATTTTATTTATTTATTATCATACTTTTCAGAGTTCAAGCCCGACTGAAGAGAGTAAAGGTTTGCTCGGTAGTTTAAGTAAATCGGTGGGTCAAAAGCTTCGATTTAAACTGATCAAACCGACGCCCAAGAAGCAACTGCTCTGTTCCGTGCTGCACTCGGAGAAGCGACCTGAGTACCACGACACTATGATCAAGAACTACCTCGAAACAGCGAGGCAGAGGTTCGATATGAACAAACCTCCCAACAAGGTAACATCACGCTTCTAACCTCTCGTTAAAACTAATTTAATCTTAATCACTTATCAAATCATTACATTTACCTAATTCTTAATTAAATAATGTAGCACTCATTCACCCTCATACCTTGATTTTTTTTCTCACTATTTTAAACCTTTATTTTTAGTGGATTATAGGTTATGAACTTAATTAATCATTTAAATTTTTATTTAATTTTTGAATTTATTTAATCGTTATATATATAATTATATTTTTATATAATATATTATATTATATATAAAAAATATATTATATTTTTTTTTTCTTTCTCTTATCATTTATTTTAATATCTTTCTTTTCTCAATTATTGAATGTACAAAAACATTGTACCTTTGTACCATATATTATATATGTTAAAAGTTTATCAGAAATTTATTGATCGAATAAAAACTTTTTTTTTCGTTTGAATTTTCTTTGTGTTATTTTAATGAAGTTTTTTATTAACTTAAGTTGATAAGAAATCCCCATGCATGCTTTCTTTATCTGCCATTTTTTCCACTGCTAGAATTAAACTTGTAGAAACAGTAAATTCTTCCTGATACTTTAACTGAAATACAGAGCTTATAATACAGTCTCTCCTAAATTTACCCAACATTCCATTTTCAATCTAGTTTTTTTTCTACCAATATTTTATACAACTTTGTGAATAATGAATTCTGAATGCTCAAATCAATCACACAAAACTAAAGTGAATATGACGAACTTGATTCCTATTACTTACAAGAGATCTGTATATACACATAATGCATAGTGGTGCTAATTCAGAGAGGTGTTGGATACAGTAGTCAATGATTGTCTTGATTAAGTTAGAGTTTTTGGAACTTACTCTCTGTGAAAAAATTAAAGAATTAGAATTATTCAGTAGCATAATATTTACTGTTTAATATGCTGAGCGGCTTCAACCACATAGGTTTGGTCTTCGTTAACTCCCTGTTGATTTTTTTATTTTTTTTTACAATGTATGAAGAGGAGGGATAAATTATATATAAGATGTTAAGGAAAAAGTTTTTTGCAAGGGGTAGCAGCTGAACAAAATTTAACAGTCTTTGAAGAAATACCCTCAACTTCAAACAAATTGTCCAGGAGGTAGCGTGCAAAAAAGTGTCTTACTAACAACAAGCTAGAATTTTGTGTATAAGTAAATCTTTTGGTGCCTTTTAAGAATATGTGGTCGGCTAAGTTCGTCTGCAGGACATAGCTTGGCAATAGGCATTTGAAAAAAACAAATCGGTGGAGAGCGGCCATGTCTCGTCCTTTATGGTGGACAATGTGATTTTCATGATCCTGAGTACGAAATTAGTTAGTAGTCCGAAAATCAAGTTGATGGTAGTTTGTCACTTAATAGGTGACCTCTTTGATTTGGAGTAATATTTGACTAACTAACCTATATCAAGTGGCAAACTACCATCAACTTGATTTTTGGTCTACTAACTAAGTATTCGTACTCAGGATCCTGAAAATCACTTTGTCCACCATAAAGGACAAGACATGGCCGCTCTCCACCACTAGTTTTTTTGTGGCACCAAAAGATTTACTTATACACATAATTCTAGCTTGATGTTAGTCAGACACTTTTTTGCCCGCTATCTCCTGGACTATAACTTTACTCAAAACTATCTATTATTTGTTATTATATTGCAACTATCTATTTTTTTCTACTTTTTAATTATAGTTTCTAAAGGCTCCCATATATAATCTACATGAAGTGTTAAAACAGAAGGAAAAAACAGATTTCAGGATCATTCATTTGTGGTGAAAAAACTGTCGTCAATTCCAGAAGCAGAATATTCTGGAATTGACGCAGCCGGATTACAATGAAAAGCCAATAGGTTTTCCGAAAAACAACCAGTTCAAACCCATCAGTTATTTTTATAGGCGCACTACAAAGTACTGCTGACAACAGAGTTGCGAGTAAAAACTGATTGCATAGTCAGACCTGTGTGTTGTCAAGGGGGTATTTAAATTGGATCAGAAGCAGAAGATCCGGAAAGACTGGCCCAGATTCATTTTTTCCATTCAGTTTTTACAAATCGTCTATCCATTATGGTGATACTGGTGTAGAATTAAGGCTTATAAGCTAGGCACTCCCCAATATATCTATTCAAGCATTTAGTTTCCTTAAGATCTACCGATTGGGAAAAAATTGTAAATACTGATTTATAGTTCAATCCTGAATCATTTCTTGAAGATAGTTCTTCTTCTAATGGTGTACTGATCTATTTCCTGCATGTTTCTACAAGTAGAGATTATTACTGGTTATGAACTGATTGCATGTAGAGTATATAATATTATCTTTAATATTCTTGAAGGTGTTGGCCAATGTGTATATAAAGCAATTTTTTATTTAGCTAATAACCCGTAAAACAATTTTTTAATCAGTCCATTAATTATTTTACTTTTTATATTGTAGATGAATGGTGATCCCTCAATGATTTAATATTGTTGTTCATTGTGGGTCTTTATAGTCATGCCAATATACTTTATTATTTTGACAGCGTGGGAAAATAAAAAAATAAAAAAATGGGAGGGGAGCCAATGAGAGCTCAAGATTTCGGCGGTTAGTAGTTCAGGCCGACTATCGCTAGAAATATCGCTAGATGTATTTTGGAACATTACGACTTAGGAGCTAACTAAGATGTGTTAATGTGAATTTAAAAACCTTTTATGATCAGGTAAGATGAAGATTAAAGTATAAATAAAAAGAAAAGTAATCTTACAGCACTATATTTAAAACATTATATAAGGAGACATAACTGTACTTCAAAAGTGTGCTGTTGAAGTTGAAGATTGAATAATATATATTATATTGGATTCATTTCCTACTACATTATTTATAGTTTTTATGAGTTGTTTTTCACTTTCTAATATACGTGGTATGGAAAAAAGTATTGAAATTACACATACATTTGATTTTAAGATTTTGATTTTAGTTTTACAAGTGAGCCCATAATAGGGTTTTTTTTAAAAAAAAAAAGTAGTCTATAGTAACTATTGGGGCCTGGGTGGCTCAGAGGCTAGCGTGCTTGCTGTGTGATAACGCAAGTTAAGCAGCCTCGAGCATGGTCAGTAGATGGATGGGTAAACACTTCTGACCACAGCTCTGGGTTCGATTCCCGGACCGGGCCCCCCGCTCAATGTCAACCCAGCATTGCTTAAATAAATGGGAAGCTCCTCAAAAGAGTGGCGCCACCAGGTTTCGGCCTGGAAACCATGATGAGGACACTCCTGGTTGTAATACAACCAGGAGGGGAGTCATGGTTACCGACCACAACTTCACATAAAGTGTGAAGATTTCGGTCCCTAACCCGGGTTTGTTCGATGGGCCCACCCAAGTGGCCTGAGTCTTTGGGTGTAAAAGCCCCCCCGAAAAAAAAAAAAAAAAAAAAAAAAAAAAAAAAAAACTAAACTATTGGGCTGATATCGATAAAATTCGACATACATGTTCTGGAAAATCATATGAATGAGAAATTATGTGAAATTGAGAAATTAATTTTAGCTCTAAATTTGGAAGCACTGCTCCCTGGAAACCTCTGGAAAAAAATAAATCCTTAAAAACGGTTTCTAGAAGCAAATTTTAATTTTAGTCCATTTAAATATAAATTTAATCACGTAAGTTGTTTCCCCCAGAAAATATGCCTTTCTAAATTAAGCTGAACTAACTAAATTAAGCTGATTTTTTTTTTTTTTTTTTTTTTTTTGTGTTGGCATTAGCTTTTCAACAATACAGCCATACAAGTAACTAACTTAAGTTGATTTTAAAACGAAATGTAAACAAAACAAATTTTTAATAATAATTAAATTGAAGAAAGCTTTAACCAAATTTGTCAGACAGAATAAATTTATGAAAGATGTGGCACTTCTTTAGATTGTTACTCCCCTTATTAAAATAACAGAGGGGAGTAACAGTCTAGAGAAGGTGTAAGGGATGTTCTTCTTCGGACTGTTACTCCCCTTATAAAAACAGAAGTGGGATATTCCTTTGTCCCAAAGTAAATTGGCATAAAAATCCCTTTGTCTTAATTGTTATTTAGTCAAAGTAATTTATATTCCAAAAAAAACATAGGGGAGTAACAATCTAAAGAAGTAACAAAGATGTAATTAATCTCATCTGTAACGATACTTAGTTCAAATTAGTATTACCTCACAATAAATAACATATGTACTAAGGTTGGAGACGTCTCTAACTCATTAGTTATAGGGCAGTCATTTTCTCAAGACCTTTGAGAAAATATTGTATTTTTCCGAAAAATATGACATTTTCCGAAACTGATAGGCGCCATCAAAGCTTAAAATAACCGTAAAATTGTAAAGGGGCGTACGGCTACCCTACTATCTTTTAAGTTGTTGTGAAAAACAAACTGAACAGTTTGAACAATATTGTGTTGCTGCAGCACAAGCTTGCTGCACACACTTCAACCAAGTTCATGAACCCTTCACAATTTGCGCAAATTTATAAGAGCTATCCCTATTACTTTCATCATTGTTTAATCCTGCAGTGTAATTAATCTGATAGGAAATTTTCTCAGCTATGATTCATGTCCTTTATTTTGAAGTAAAATAGCAAACCTATGTATAATAATATAGAAAAATTCTAATAAAATTCATATTAATACATGATACAAAGAAGTTACTTTGGGCCTTGACCATCATATAGATTTTTAATTAATCCTTCTATAATTGTAGAGTTAGTTACTACTGGTTTTATTGTCTTATCACTTCATTATTATAATGTCTTTTGTTTATATTACATTGCAAAGTGTGATGTGATGAGGGTAAGGGTTTATAGCAGGGGTAGCTACCTGTTTGTTGGGCGCAATATCAGGTCAGAAAATTGCCGAGGGTGACATGCCGCCGTTGACGAGCAAAAGAAAAAGTCAAAACTTTCAAAAACTTATTACCTTATTATAGGTTAACCTTAGTTTTCAATTCCAAAAGATTAGAGAGCAAAAATAATTTTAAAAATTGGCAATTTGGGTCATATCGGATATTTGCGGGCGCAAATATCCGATATGACCCAACCTTCTAATGCGCCCACATTAGAAGTACACCGAGGACATCT
Source organism: Gerris lacustris (assembly GCA_951217055.1). Taxonomy (NCBI): domain Eukaryota; kingdom Metazoa; phylum Arthropoda; class Insecta; order Hemiptera; family Gerridae; genus Gerris; species Gerris lacustris. Next base: position 13,672,092 of record OX578283.1, read on the forward strand.
GGTTGCCAACCTTTGGTCTATAGTAATGATAAGTTTTAGTAGAGGAAGAAATTGTTCAGTAACGTCGTACAAAAGTGTTTAACTGTAGTGGTTAAACCTTTTATTTAACTATAGCATAGTTAAACCTTTTATTTAACTGTAGCATAGTTAAACCTTTTATTTAACTGTAGTATAGTTAAACCTTTTATTTAACTGTAGCATAGTTAAACCTTTTATTTAACTGTAGCATAGTTAAACCTTTTATTTAACTGTAGCATAGTTAAACCTTTTATTTAACTGTAGCATAGTTAAACCTTTTATTTAACTGTAGCATAGTTAAACCTTTTATTTAACCTTGACGAGGTAAAACATTTTATTTAACCGTAGTGTGGTTAAACATTTTATTTAACCGTAGTGTGGTTAAACATTTTATTTGAGACAAAACATGAGTGGTTTGGATTTTTCTTTAGTTTATATATTTTTTATTAGTACATTCATTTATTAACATATATAGTAGAACCTTGCTTACACGACCCTCAATTTCACGACAACCTCAATTACAAGTGCAATTTTCAAATCCCCTTGAGATTGCCATAACACATAATGTTAAATTAACCTCTATAACGCGACTATTATTATCCAAACAACCTCTATAACACGGATTTTTTCCAATCCACAACGTAACTCAGAACCTCTATAGCACGTCGTTTTGAGAAGTCAACCTCTATAACGTGACTCTATACAGGAATGGGTCGACCTTGAACAAGTCTAGACTTGAAAACCCCGCCCATTAACCTCAATAACACGACTGATAGCAAAAATAACCTTGATAACACAACCCTCAACAAAAAGAGCACCTCGATAACAAGACTGTTTCCCTAATCCCCTTGAGACACTTCTTATCGAGGTTCTACTGTATTGTACTTACTATGTTAAATTATTTTTTTTAGATTTTGAAGATTATAAAATAAATAAGTTTAAAAATAAATTATGCCTGGTGGTTATGATTTATTTTTATGCTTAAGTTAGAAAAAATTAAAATAAAATGTACAATCTTCCTATGCCAGAGCGAAAAAACATTTTGGGGTATCTAGCTACTCAACACAAATGAACCATACAATCAATAATATTTTGATACAATAATATTATGAAGGCAGGGGCATACCATAACACAGGAAATTACTGAAAGGGTCAATCAAATTTGGGAAGGCAAATTGATATTTTTGTTGTTTAAGAAACAGACAATTTGGCAATAAAACTTTGGTAGGCCTGGGCTCTGCCACAATAGACCTTGTTATGCCAGTGAATTAGTTTTGATGTAAAAAAAGCACAATAACTAATTCTCTGGAAATTGTTTATACTATAGCATTACCAGATGTAGCGGCCAACTTCTCTTTCCTCTTTAAATGTCATTAAAGCGATTTCCAGTATATCAAATATAGATTGATCTCAGAATAGATGGCACTCATGTGCTACCACTCCCTAGTGCCCATGTTAATCACTCCTAGTGACTCGTTACAGTGACACCCTCCACCTTTCAACCAGTTTTTGCACATATGTTCACAAAATTCACATTGGCAAAATTTAAAGAGTGCAGACATTTGAAATTAATCTGGTGCTATCTCCAATAACTTTCTACAAACCATCCAAATTTCGTAAAAATCAGATGTGTTCTTTTGAAGATATAGGTGTAAATAAATGTATGTTTTGTGTGCATGTTGAAGAGAAACAAATGGGCGCAGATGGTTGAAGCTTAGATGGGACCAACAATGGGCTAATTATGACCCACCATACAAATATTAAAATAGGACGTGTAGTTTTTAAGACTCTTGGTTCTCAAAAATTGAGCGACAGACAGACTGACCAAAAGTAAGAAGTTCCCTGATATCTGAAACGGATTTCTTTCTTGAAATTTTTTGAATCGGAGACATAAAATATTTTCGTTCCTCAGAATGATCACACAGCTTCGGTAAGCTTGGAAGCAAAAAATAAACAAAATTAAAATAGAAATAATAAACCAGTGTCAAAAGTAAATTTGTTTACATTACAAGCATGGCTTAACCATTTTGAAAAAGTACAAAAAATGTCACTAATAATGTTTATTTTATTGAGCCAGTTTTTAAGTAAGACATGTTATCATCAAATTCCTAAAATCAAAAATACCATCTATTGGAACTATGTTACGTTTTTAGAAAAGAATAAGACAGATCTGCTCATAAGTCACAAAGAGGCTACTATACAATAAAATATACAAAATAAAAATGTTTTTTTGTATTTTGTTAGTTACATAGAAGCTTAAGAATATAAGTAATGATTTTAGAATAGATCAGTTTATTAGAGAGATTTAAAAATCTTGAGTTCAACAGCTAGTGCTGGAGGAAAAAATCCCGTCAAGTACTTGCCAGCAAGTTACTAAAAGGGTTTCTTCGGTCATAAGAATAAGTTCATTATTATTATTATTATTTTATTTTTTTTTTTTAAACAAATATATGTTTTAATTTTTTGGGAGGTAAAATGACCGCTATTTTGGTAACACGATTTATTTTTGTGAACCAAATTTCAATACCTTTAAAATGATACCCAACTTTGAATTTTCAAATCACAAAAATGTTGGGACTCCATAGTTACGGCCCCCTAAAATTTCTAAATTTTGACTTTTTTTAGATCAACTCACGGAAATTTCATTGGACTACAGAGAAGTATATTTATGTATTTTTGCTTTATTTTTAGGACCTATCCTAATGGGGGGGGGGGGTACATTTTAGGTTTCTTTTAATTTTTGGGGGGTAAAATGGCCGCCATCTAAATTTCAATACCTTTGAAATAACACCCAACTTATAAATTACAAAAAATATATAATATTAGATCGCAGAAATTTTGAATGTTTAAGTTCGCTACAGTTTTTCTGTTTTTTGGGCAAAAAAGTTTAACTTGTATACCAAATTTTAAGTTTATAGCTTCAGTAGGTCAGGAGATATACTCCCAAGATGCGACGGACGTACAGATGAACTACCAAAAGCATAAGGGTTTCTAGGATGACCTCGAAACCCTAAAAAGCAGATAAATGTTTACAACACCTCATTATTTCTAAAATTTTACCACGACTGTCAATTAATGGTATGATTGTTGGGTGCAGGAAAAAAACACATTTAATTTTCAAGAAAAAAAGAAGAAAACATTTTACATTTTATAGTTGTTTTTTTATTAACATGCATGGTACTGATTAATATTTCAGTGGCACATAACCTTACCACCTGCGAATATCCTGCTTTCCTTTTTTTTTTCTTGTATTATAAATATATTTGTTTATTTATATTTGAACTTTCAGGACATAATGATATTTCTGTTCTTGATTAGTTGGGTCTTTTAAGGAAAATTGAAACACCTCACATTTACGATATTTAGACCCCTCCTTGGATCATTCTCAAGCTAACTGACTACCTGAGACTGAATGATATTTCTGTTCTTGATTAGTTGGGTCTTTTAAGGAAAATTGAAACACCTCACATTTGCGATATTTAGATCCCTCCTTGGATCATTCTCAAGCTAACTGATTACCTGAGACTGAATGATATTTCTGTTCTTGATTAGTTGGGTCTTTTAAGGAAAATTGAAACACCTCACATTTGCGATATTTAGATCCCTCCTTGGATCATTCTCAAGCTAACTGATTACCTGAGACTGAATGATATTTCTGTTCTTGATTAGTTGAGTCTTTTAAGGAAAATTGAAACACCTCACATTTGCGATATTTCGATCCCTCCTTGGATCATTCTAAAGCTAACTGACTACCTGAGACTGAATGATATTTCTGTTCTTGATTAGTTGGGTCTTTTAAGGAAAATTGAAACACCTCACATTTGCGATATTTAGACCCCTCCTTGGATCATTCTCAAGCTAACTGACTACCTGAGACTGAATGATATTTCTGTTCTTGATTAGTTGGGTCTTTTAAGGAAAATTGAAACACCTCACATTTGCGATATTTAGACCACTCCTTGGACCATTCTCAAGCTAACTGACTACCTGAGACTGAATGATATTTCTGTTCTTGATTAGTTGGGTCTTTTAAGGAAAATTGAAACACCTCACATTTACGATATTTCGATCCCTCCTTGAACCATTCTCAAGCTGACTGATTATCTGAGACTGAATGATATTTCTGTCTTGCTCTAAGGCGAATGATATTCTGCATTGTGGGTGACCCTCAAGGTCGTGGGTTCAAACCCATGATGTATTGATTTTACATCAATGGATCGAGAGCGGACCAAGACTAGGGTAGTAGTAGTAGTAGTAGTAGTAGTCTAGTACTTCCTACTAGAACGGGTAGGACGAACCACTTGTTCGAACCTTGCAATTAGGCCATCACTTAGGCCCTTTTTACGCCCTGCGGTAGAGAGTTCCAGCCACTTCACACATCATACATGTGTACATTTGTACCGCCGAAGCGAGTATGATGTGATCAATAGTGAGTCATATAAATCAGAGTGTCACGGCGAGGAATCGAACCCCGTCTCGTTCCACTCAAGATTCAGTGATGGCCGAGCAGACGTGGTTTAACCCGCACGGCCACGCTGGCTCTCCCTGACTCCAAGACTAGGGTACTCCGTAAAGGGTTCTTTACCATGGTGCTTTAATTTGTATCTATGAGTCTAGAGTGGTACTGGGTTATGGTTATGACCCCCCACACTTTAGCGCTCTAGTTTTCATTTTTCACTAATGACCACACCATATTTGCTTTGGAGGTACATTGAACAGCTGTATGATGTGTGAAGTTGCTGGAAACCTCCACCAAAGTGCTAGTAAAATGTGCCTAAAATAAAAGGCCTAATTGCTAGATTCGAACAAGTGGTTCATCCTACCTGTAGTACTAGTATTAGAACCTACTACTACTAGTAAGTTGTATAAATTGATAGATGCGAAACCTATTGTGAAAATGAAAAATCGGATTAATTTGAAATAATTAAAAGTTATGATAAAGTATTTGGTCAATATATTATTTTACTAGGGAAACTTATTTTTCACAAGTGTAACGGGGAAGCCAAGTCCAGAATATTCTAGGAAAGCAGTGTAGACCTTAGGCTAGCAAAGGCTGGAATTTCTGTCTAGTGGTGCTTTCCCCCACCAAGAATCTAACAGACTAAGCCCTAGCACAGAGTCACACGGGGAGTCCAATCTTAGCTCTGGAGGTGTACACATCTTACAAACAATCACTCACACACATTCATATACGAATAAATAACTATCAACAATATAACCAGTTCACTTTATTCCACTCACCAAATCCCCGTTACATTGGTGGCAGCGGTGGGATTCACCCCACACAATTAATCACAATCAAATAACAATTTCAAACAAATAACACATTTTATTATTATTCAATTTTTTTCTAAACTGACACCTCCAGAGCTAAGATCGGACTCCCCGTGTGACTCTGTGCTAGGGCTTAGTCTGTTAGATTCTTGGTGGGGGAAAGCACCACTAGACAGAAATTCCAGCCTTTGCTAGCCTAAGGTCTACACTGCTTTCCTAGAATATTCTGGACTTGGCTTCCCCGTTACAGCCAAGCTGGAATTTCTGTCTAGTGGTGCTTTCCCCCACCAAGAATCTAACAGACTAAGCCCTAGCACAGAGTCACACGGGGAGTCCGATCTTAGCTCTGGAGGTGTACACATCTTACAAACAATCACTCACACACATTCATATACGAATAAATAACTATCAACAATATAACCAGTTCACTTTATTCCACTCACCAAATCCCCGTTACACAAGTAGACATCTCACAACACCTAATGATACAAAAGAAACTCCTCTAGAACAACCAGATGGTTCATCTCGCTGTTATATAGGGAATGGTAGGTATAAATACATAAAGTATAAGAGGTCTATCAGGTGAGTAGGCCCCATGGTAACTAAATGTTTCCATATGTTATGGCATGTAATGCCAAATGTCCCCAGGTATTTTGTATTGTAAACAAGTAAGGCACGTTCACGTAAGTACGTGGGGCGATAATCGCCGGTTTCTGTACATTAAAGTTGTTTTTATTCACCCCCCATATTGGCTGCCATCTTGAAAATTTTAAGTGTAAAATTTTAATGATTGCATATTCTTTTTCTACATTTCAAGACCTTTACATTGATGTATAACATGTCATAGTTACTAAGAACATTTTTTAGACGCCCGCCATATTGGCCGCCATCTTAAAAATATTGGGTGTGAAATTTTAATAGTTGCATATTCTTTTTCTTCATTTCAAGACCTTTAAATTGATACATAACATGTCAAGGTGACTAAAAACTTTTTTTTTAGTCGCCCACCATATTGGCCGCCATCTTGAAAATATCAAGTGTGAAAAATCCAAAATGTGTCCAGTTGCCTCAAATGCCGAGATACACCTGTGTGCCGAATTTCATGTTCCTAGCTATAGTAGTTTATGAATTGAAACAAGCATCGGACAGACAGACAGAGTCGTTATATAAGGTTTCTTTTTGTACAGAAACCTAATATTCCTGGCTGTAGAGTTATACAAATACTGAGTCTTCTCTGGCTATAGGAATTTCCCATTTATCCAGGACTGTTTTTAGTTGTTTTACCATGTTGTAGCATAGTAAACCCAAGTACACACTATCTTGCAGGTCCGTCAGTTTAAACTGAACAGTCCATCTGAAAGCCAGTCGCCTGAGCTTCTGTATATTCCAGCCTCCTGAACAGTCTCAACAGACATTAAGGCTGGTCAGCCTTCTGACACTGTTCAGTCTAAACTGATAAGCTTGTCAGATCCCCTATACCTGTCTTAAGTTCTGAGACAGTTGTTTCTTCAGAGTTTCTGTGGAACTTGCTCTGCAAATCACTCTGTATTAAAATAAAAGCAATTGCAGTTTTTGATGCAATAAACAAATCAAGTTTTGTTTTGGTTTCAAGGTTGTTGTCATTGTTGTGTTTATTATGTGAAACTTCTTAAGGCATGATAGAGTAAATTGGGTTGGATGAAACAAAATCGTGTAACGAAGTTTGTGTTTCAAGACTCGTCTAAGTGATAGATTTTTTACAGGTAAATCAACTGCCGGCTTAAGTCGAGTTGATTAACCTGTAAAAAATCTTTTACTTGGACGAGTCTCGATCCACCAACCTCTGATTCAGCAGGCATGTTTGCTAACCATTGCACCACGGGGCTTGATGCTTATTCAATACACAGAATTGGTATATAAGGCACAGAAGTGGTATTTTACATTATAATAATGTAATATGTATAAATGTGGTTTTCATGTGTTTTCTTCATTATTCGCTGAAATGTTATGAAAATATTTTATTTTTCAATTAAATTCCACATAACCATTTCTTAATCTTGAAATAATAAAATCATTAACAAATGCAAAGAGAGCAATGCATAAAATCAATTGTTTTTAGAACTTAAGTTTCTCTTCTCTTGCGTGAGAGTTTCATACATTTATTTATTTATTTTTTCAGGAAGGAGAAGGGGAAAGCACAGAAGGTGGTTTGAGGTACGGTGCCGGAAATTCGCAATTCTACACGGAAGTGGATACGGAATGTCACGAACGAGTTTCTGCTCTGAAACCCCAGACTCTTCAAAGACCTGATACTACGCTGTACCTGGGTAACTCTACTTTTTACGAGGGATCTCATCTGTGTAAGGCAGAAGGTTGTGCCTTCTACGGCAACCCGCAAACACAAGGCTTCTGTTCAAAGTGCTATAAATTAATGGAGCCTCCGTTAGACTAACTTAGGCTTTCATTTTTACCTGACGGAGTTTCTCCGTTAAGCTTAAATTAAGCTTTCATTTTTACCTGTGAGTCACATTTTAATCAACTCCTATTACCTTTCTGATTAATGTTTTATGAAATAAAAATTGATTTTATTTTTATATATAAAAAAAAAGAATAATATATATATATTGTTTTAATTTTCCAATTTTTAACTTATTAATTTTTTTTTTTTTTAAAAATCACCCTAATTAACCCATGTTACAAATTATAAGACTAAATTATTTCAATCAGAAATTATATCATTAATTATATTTCATATGAGAATCTTATTTTGCATTGTTGATATAATAATAAAAAAAAATATTTATAATTAATATTACCTTTCTTAGATTGGAAAATATTTATAATTATTTGTTAACTATTACGATAATATATTGAGTGACTGATTTTCTCTTGTGAACTTACCTGAATTTCCTCAATAGGAGGGGAATATTATGTAAGTAATTTTTATTTTGTTAAGGAAAGTCAAATAAGTTGTTTCCTTTCGTTAAAAAAAAATATATGAAATTAATTTTTAAAATATTTTCTTTTCTTTTTGATTTGTTACGAACTTAATAACTTACAATTTTTTTTTTTTAGAAGAATTATTTTGAGTTCTACAATACAATAATTATAGGTGTGAGTTAAAGAAAAATTAATGGAGATTAGTGTCAGTGGAACCTAGTGGTTAGGCTACTCACAAACCCATCTGGAACCAAAATTCAAACACATATCTGGTAAGGTTTCAAATCCGAGATAGGTGACACTTATTTCACACAGATTACATTGAGTAGATGTGTAAAATGGATGATTCCTGTCCTGTAAATAATATAATGCTTTGACTAGAATGTATAAAAATTTGTAAAACCAAGAATTAAGATATTAGATTTGTTCCAACCAAGCAGGAAACTGTTCTTGGGATCCTCACAGGCATGTCTGTTAGATAAAAGCCATTTCAACGTGGGATCCTCACAGGCATGTCTGTTAGATAAAAGCCATTTCAACGCGGGATCCTCACAGGCATGTCTGTTAGATAAAAGCCATTTCAACGCGGGATCCTCACAGGCATGTCTGTTAGATAAAAGCCATTTCAACGCGGGATCCTCACAGGCATGCCTGTTAGATAAAAGCCATTTCAACGCGGGATCCTCACAGGCATGTCTGTTAGATAAAAGCCATTTCAACGCGGGATCCTCACAGGCATGTCTGTTAGATAAAAGCCATTTCAACGCGGGATCCTCACAGGCATGTCTGTTAGATAAAAGCCATTTCAACGCGGGATACTCACAGGCATGTCTGTTAGATAAAAGCCATTTCAACGCAACTTATATATTTCATACCATCCTCCAAACTGTTCCTACCTAAGCAGGGATCGTTTATCACGATCCTCAGCCAAAACTAAGCATCGGCTGAACAACATGCCCATTAATGTAAATTTGTCACTAGAAGCTAAAAACGACGAAAACATTTTGCGCCGGAAGGTTATAGTCATGTTATAGTTGAACTCAACAACAGGTTATAATTATAGTTTTTATTTACCGTATCAGTTTTAAGTTATGTTTCTTCTTCTTTAGCAAATTTTCATTGGAGTAATTTACTAATGTGCCTATTATAGTGCCATATTTCATTTTTTCTTTCATTAATAAAAATAAATATTGTTTTGATCAAAATTGTTTCACTCCCTTTCAAGAAAATAGTTAGAAAGAGAGCTCGTACTTCACCAATTTTTAAGTTCTGCAAAAACACTAAAAACGTTAGTGTGAACACAGACTCCTCGAAAAAGAAAAGAAAAACTTTCTTTAGCCAGAATTCAGTAATAAATCGTGAATATATATTTTTAAAGAATTTCATTAATGTAAAAGAGTACTGTAGTTTATGTTAAAAAATCAAAACAATTTTGACTGATGTAAGAAACGGTGGAAAATTAAATAAATTTACAACCATACGAAATTGGCAGTCTATTTCTCCTTTATTTATTTTTATTTTTTATAACAATAATGGGAATAATGCAGCTTTTATGACATTTAAGTGAGCTGTTTTGTTGCTTTCAAAGATTAATGTGATTATATCAACATTAATTTTATACTCCGGGTACGGGGTATAATGAGTAGTATTTTTCTTAAAGAAATGTAATAAATTATATAATTTTTTTTGTTAGTCTTATTCCTATTGAATATTGAAGCTTATTCAATTCAGCTAAATTAAACTATCACAATATTTTTTTCAAACAAAGACCAGCCTCTTTATTATAAGTTTTAGTCTTAGCCTAGCAGAGTTCAAAATAATTGTTCTATGAAAAATGTAATATTTTCCAGACTGATTCCTGTTATTTTTAGGTACCTGTAAATATTTTTGTTATCACAAGTTTAGATTGTACAAATTAAAAGAATTAATATTGACTCCATCTTCATTTCCAATCCAAGTCTTGGAAAATGAACAAGTAGTTCCCTTTTCTTGCTTCCTACAAATACTTAAAATGTTACCATTATACAGAAAAAAATTATTTACTACATATTACAATTTATTTATTAATTATTATTATACCGATAAATACTAAAAAAGTAACGCATAACATACTATTCAGTAAACCCATACAACGTTCACGAGTTATAAGTTATAACCTTCTCTTGTTGTTGAGGTTGAGGTTCGATTGTAACCTATTATCTAGGATTGTAACCTCCCGGCGCAAAACTTTTTCGTGGTATTTAGCTTCTAGTAATTTGTCACCCGTGCTCCTGTCAACAGGAAGGTTCCTCATCTTTTAGGTTTCCTTGAATGTTTTTTATACTGTACAAAAGAGTCACAAAACAGTTCCAACCTGACGGTGGTTTTATTACAGTAAGTGCCTGCCTAAAACCTGTTCCAAACGATTCCTTGAACAATCCTTGAGACGATGTAAAGGACAGTTACAAATAGAGGGGTTGGAACGAATCTATTATCTTTGCACAACTACTTTGACATGAAACTGCCTTTGAATCCCAAGCTGTCATCAGAACTGTCAGGTTCAAAGTTAGAAACTCCTAGTTCTAATTGTGCTAGATGTAGTATTAGAACAGGGTGGACAAACCATTTCTTAGAACCTATCAATGCTTTAGATCTACCTATGTCTCTAGACCCATGATAGTTCAGAACTCCTTGAGCATGGTTCTATGAAATACCATTCTCTTCAAAACTGATGTTGATTGATCTTTTAATGTTGAAAGAGGATTTTATAATATTAAAATTAATCGAATATCTAATGTTAATGATAAAAGAAATCAAAAGTCCATATGAAGTGTTACCACTTGTGGTGACAATGTGGTAAGAAAACCTCTGAAAGTGGTAAACTCTGTTAGACCATTGAAATTCCTCTCTGATCCCAATGTTTTCATAGAAGAAAAATAATTTTGAATAAATCTAATTCCTAATCTAAGAATTGAATATTAAAAATGGTTTTTAGAGACATAAAAAAGATCACTTATCTGAACTAATAAAATTAAATGCTATAAAACTGATATGAATTAAATAAAAATGTAGGTACTCTAGAGTCTCAATTGTCCGAGCTCTGATAATGAGTCAAAAGAGAGAGAAAGAGTTCATGGAAAGGAGGAGGGGGGGGCCGAGATTCCAATAACCCGAGTCAAAAGAGAGAGAAAGAGTTCATGGAAAGGAGGAGGGGGAGCCGAGATTCCAATAATCCGAGTCAAAAGAGAGACAGAGTTCATGGAAAGAAGGAGGGGAGCCGAGATCCCAATAACCCGAGTCAAAAGAGAGAGAAAGAGTTCATGGAAAGAAGGAGGGGGATCCGAGATTCCAATAATCCGAGTCAAAAGAGAGTTCATGGAAAGAAGGAGGGGGATCCGAGATTCCAATAATCCGAGTCAAAAGAGAGTTCATGGAAAAAAGGAGGGGGGAGCAAGCTTCCCTGAATTAAACCCATTTAGGACAGAACAGTGTTATGTAGTAGAAATGGTTCCGTATTATTTCATGGAATTCTTTTCCTGTCTAAGCAGGTGTGTTTACATTCAAATTCAGGAAAGCCTATTAATTTATTTCTTCTTCTTCAAATCTAAGTCAGATCTTAAACCGAAAGCATCACCTAACATTTTTATAATGAGTGAAAGAAAACATACTGAACTTCTGATAGCTGTAAAAATAGATGCATTTTTGCCTATAGATAGGGTTACCATAATTTATGAAGGCCAGATCCGGGCATAAGGAACTCCAGGGGGGGGGGGGGGTTTCTGGTGGGAAAATTGCAAAATACATATATATATATATATATATATATATATATAATTTATTAATACACTATTTGTTTTATGTATTAATATTTATTTATTAATATTATATTTAACTTTTGCTAGTCTCTGCTGGGTTCTTCATTAGTTCTTGCTTCATACTTTTCAGATAAACTAATTTTCCTTAGAAAAGGCTTCTAGTCATTTTTTTGATTTTGTCGTGGAATCTGAGCATGTCATAATAGAATTTGCTATAATATTAAGAAGCTCTTTTACAACTGACAGAGATAATCTTCCTCTTTCAGGCGTCCAAATAGACCATCATCGCTTTTGCTGCATTTCCCGTTCATATTAGTAAAATCCGGACATTTTTCAAAACCGGACATATGTTTCAAATTCGGACAGTCCGGACGAAATCCGGACGTATGGTAACCCTACCTATAGATTATGGTATGTCATTGAAAACAATTGCACAGGAGTTAGGTGTGTAACATTGGAAACATATTAGGATAACATTATTTTAAAAACCTAATTAAAATAAAATATGAATTTATTATTTTTCTATAAATAGTTAAAAAGTAGAATTCCGAATTCATATTTTTTGTAAATTTCCAATAATCCGAGTTTGTTGGTAATTTCGAGTTAGTGCCTGTCCCATCCATCTCATATTATCGAGACTCTACTCGGAAAAGTATTTGGTGTTAAATGTTTGGTATAATAGCTCAAGATTAAGAGAAATAAAAGAAGAATTTCTCTCTGTGATGTGTTACATATGTACACTACAGGTGAACGTATATTTGTTTTGAAATTTATTGAAAATTTTCACTGAACACTTAAAAACAATTAAAAGAAGATATGTTATTTTAGCTATAGTGACTATATGATTGGTATATGATAGGTATGGTAGCTTGGTATATGATTGATAATTTCAGGCCAAATATTAAAAAAAATATATCAATAGGTACATCACACAATGACCAATTATTAAAAATTGAATTATTGTCCATTTAAAATATCGATACATCTGAAATTAAGCTTATGTCTGTTATCTGAAATTGTATATAAACCGCTTTTTCTAATTTTTGTCCAAGTTCTTAGCACAAATTTTTATCTTTAAGATTTTTAAGTGCAATTATTAGTATTCTGCTAATGTTGTATGCTGTATATTAATGGAAAAATGCAAGGGGGTCGATGAATAATATAATTTTTTTAAAAAGGGGTCGATGAAGGAAAAAGATTGGGAACCCCTGCCCTAGACTAATGAGCGTCAACCCCTTACTGTACCAGTTGTACAAATATACACCATTAAAAATGTTGAAATTTAACACCTTTTTTTATTTGATGATTTTTTTTCCATTATGAGATGTTTCTACCCTTTTTTATAGTAATTTCCCATCATGTTAATTATATTGTGTAAAATTAAAATTAAGGTAAAATTAATAGTTATTTATGCACCTAGGGAGTAAAGTAAGCCATTATTCCCTGAGCGTAAAAGTTGGTTCTTGAGGCGAAGCTGAAGGAACCATGGTCCCTAAATCCCGAGGGAATTAGACGTGCCGAGGGAATAACTCTAATTAGCTCCTGAGGCGCAGCCGAGGGAGATAATTATCGCGAGGGGAATAATGGCACTTTACTCACGAGGTACATACAATATTTTTTATCTCCAGTAGGAAGAAAATACACATTTTCTTCCATTGCACAGTTTTTATTTATTATTTTAATAAATAACAATAATTATTAGCACTTTTAATAGCAGATATAAGAGATTCAATATAAAAAACAAATAAGAATTGGAATTAAACTCAAATAGAAGGTTATTTAGATGCAGGTTATAAACAAAGATAAACATGGTCGAAAAAGCAGTGTCGCCAACCTGATTTCTACAACCTCACTACATTAGCCATTCATTCTCTTCTATTTATAAAATAATTTAGTTGGCAATCCTTCTTTTTCTCCCTGGTTTTACAAGGTTGAAAAAGCAGTGTCTTAGAAAAAATGTGTGAGGATCATAAATTATATAAATCAATTAACTATGGACAATTGACAAAAAATAAATAAAAATACATAATTTTTAACAGATTTTTGATGTGTTCAATATTACGTATTTTTATTTTTATTTATTAGTTGTCAATTGTCCATAGTTAATTTTTAAATAGTTAATAGATTTATATAATTTATGACCCTCTCTCATAGAGATTTTTACCTCAGCAACATCATTATTAATAATATAATTAATATGATGGAAAATTAACTTAAAAAAAGAGTCGAAACGTCTCACAATGGGAAAAACTAATTGTTTATATCATTACCGCACCTAAACCATCCATCAACTTAAAAAAAGAAATCATCAAATAAACCACATAAAATACTTTCCACTATTTTGTCATAAAACCTCTGCGGATTTTTCCTCACAATTTATAATAATAAAACTGATAGAGCAAAAAGTGTCAATTTATTGAATTATTTTGTTAAAATTAAATTTTTCAGACAACGCAAAAAGAAAATTTAATCTTTTTTTTTTTAGTTTAATTATAAATTACCTGTGACATTTTATCATTATTACGTTTAATAATTGAATTAGGTAATTTTGATTCGTATAGATCTTTTAAATTTTTGTACAATTTTAATCTTTAAGTATCAACACTGAAATGTTCATGAGATAATGGTTTGTTTAGAAAAAAAACAAACTTTTATCTCTTATCTTTATTAAAAAAACCATTTAATTAAAAAAAAAAAATAATAATAATCTGTTGTACTTTATTAAAAATGTTTGCTAATTATTAATATATATGTGTTAACTAATCGATTAAGTAATTTAAAAAAAAGTAATTAAGAAAAAATTAATTAATTGTTAAACATAATTGTATCATTGTTAATGTTGTTTTTTTTTTTTAAAAAAAAATTGTTTAAATTTGGTAAATAAATGTAAATTAAACTGCCTACAGTGTGGGACAACGTAATCTCGATAATTTAATTAAAATAAATCATGGTTCCAACAATGCTGGGAAATGTCTACGGGATTGTCACGGGCATGCACAATGGTAAAAGGCAAAAGCTTTTATCCACTGGATTTTTGTGGAGCTTTATATACAATTAGTGGTTTACTAGATGGGATTTTGTGGAATTTAATTTTACTCATTGTGAATAAAGATAGTTTATTTTTTAAAAAAAAATCGGTCCGAGACAACTCAGACAAACTTTCTCATATATGAGTTTATAATTACTTAGCCCAGTGTTTCCATTTATTAGTTTTCAAATGTACATTTAAATATTATTGAACATTTCATCAAAATTTATCATAAAATTAACTTCTCCTGGTCGGGGAATCGAACCCGGGCTCTCTCCGTCCGCGTTTTAAGCTAATATCTCAGGAACTAGATTTTTCCCGGGAAAACCGCTTATATCGTTGGATTCGTATTCAAATGGACTACATTTTAGAATTTTTTAATCAAAATCGTCGGAACCGTTTTCGAGAAATAATTTTTTTTTCATGTTTTTTCAGAGTTTTTGGGGGGGTAGCGCCCCCAAATTTAGAGCTAAAATTCATTTCTCGATTTCGCCTCGGGGTATGATTTTTCTGAACATGTGTGCCAAATTTCGTCAAAATCGGCCCAGTAGTTTGGGCTCCAGGCGTCTGCACAGACGACAGACAGACGACAGACGACAGACAGACATTTTTTAAAAACCACTTTTTTGGACTCAGGGGACCTCAAAACGTGTAAATCCATCAAAATCTCAAAATCGAATTTTCGCGCCATCACAATACTTTCTCTTTATATGAGAAAGTAAAAAGATTCAACAAAGATTGCTTTTAATTTATCTTTATCAGTGAACTTATAAGGACACAAAGTGCATTGCATACAGTCAATCCTTGACTTAATTTGTGGGATAGTAAAAAGCCCTGAATGTTGTCATTAAAAGGTTAAATTAAAATGGGGGGGGGGGGTTAAGAATGTAAAGTGCATAAGTGAGGTAACTACATACAATAACACCATTAGTTTCAAAATATATTTTAATATTTTGAGCAAAGTAAAAATTCCATATTCCTGCTCCATTGATAAAGCTGACATGCCTCTTCTTAGTTTAACTAACACCTTCCCTTGTCACTAATGTAGCTGATATGCCTCCTCTTAGTTTAACTAACACCTTCCCTTGTCACTAATATAGCTGATATGCCTCCTCTTAGTTTAACTAACATCTTACCTTGTCACTAATGTAGCTGATATGCCTCCTCTTAGTTTAACTAACACCTTCCCTTGTCACTAATGTAGCTGATATGCCTCCTCTTAGTTTAACTAACACCTTCCCTTGTCACTAATGTAGCTGATATGCCTCCTCTTAGTTTAACTAACACCTTCCCTTGTCACTAATATAGCTGATATGCCTCCTCTTAGTTTAACTAACATCTTCCCTTGATACTGATATAGCTGATATGCCTCCTCTTAGTTTAACTAACATCTTCCCTTGATACTGATATAGCTGATATGCCTCCTCTTAGTTTAACTAACATCTTACCTTGTCACTAATGTAGCTGATATGCCTCCTCTTAGTTTAACTAACACCTTCCCTTGTCACTAATGTAGCTGATATGCCTCCTCTTAGTTTAACTAACACCTTCCCTTGTCACTAATGTAGCTGATATGCCTCCTCTTAGTTTAACTAACACCTTCCCTTGTCACTAATATAGCTGATATGCCTCCTCTTAGTTTAACTAACATCTTCCCTTGATACTGATATAGCTGATATGCCTCCTCTTAGTTTAACTAACATCTTCCCTTGATACTGATATAGCTGATATGCCTCCTCTTAGTTTAACTAACATCTTCCCTTGATACTGATATAGCTGACATGCCTTCTCTTAGTTTAACTAACACCTTCCCTTGATACTGATATAGCTGACATGCCTTCTCTTAGTTTAACTAACATCTTCCCTTGATACTGATATAGCTGATATGCCTCCTCTTAGTTTAACTAAGGGTAGTGACACACTTCGCTACCCGGTCAGCAATGAGAATAGAATGCAACCTGTCACTCGAGGTGGCACTACCTGGTCGACCGTCCGAGGGTCTCAAGTTTAGCGAGTTTGTTTACATTTAACAAAACTAATTTGAAGTTTGTTTAATAAAAGTAACTGTTTATATCGAGTTTTTTGTGAAAATCAATGCGTGATTTAAGTGATTATGACGAATATGAGTAGAATAATATGCCTCCCGAAATAATTAATATCGCACAAAATATAACTAACGAATTAATGTCTTTATTAAAAGAGAAATACAAACTTACATACTGGAAGTTTATTATTCTTTCTGTATTTATTATTAAATTATTTTTCTAATATTTTATTATTAAAAGTGTGGTTTTACTACCCTCGCTGTCGCTCGAGTGTAACTCCACACTCGCATAATGTACTATTACAAGAATTTGTTAATGATTGTACTAATACTACAATTAGTGTCATGGGAGATCCAATGAGAGCTGAGATTTTTTACATCTACAAGGTCATATGTCAAAATCTCATGCTCTCATTGGTTGTTCCTTTGATTTTCTCATATTGTCAGAGTAAACACTAATTGCAGTATTAGTATAGGATGTAAAGTCTTGTCCAGATTTTTAACACGAACTGAGCAATGAGTAGAATATTGGTCTGATAATCCAGGAGATAGCGTGCAAAAAAGTGTCTCGCCTATTACCAATCTATGTCCTGCAGACGAACTTAGCCAACCATTTATTCATTCTTAAAAGGCTGAGTTCCGTGAACTTACCACTCCACAAATGTTTGTTTTTCAAATTCAGCAATTGCATTTGAAGCGAACTCGATGGTCAATTCCAAATGGCTCAATGTTGATCTCATTTGTATTTGTGTTGAGAGGATTTACTATGAACGCCAGAGTACTTGTGTTTGTTTTAAATTGCTCAAATGCTCATTGCGAAATTAAGTAACTTACCGCTCTCCATGTCTTCGACGAAAAGAAGTAATTTATTTTCGAAACAAACCACTTCTTCAAGTTTTTTTCTTCAAGGGTTTCCCTTTCCTTGCAGTTTTACATTTAGCGCATTTAGTTTCTTTGCGATATCCACCATGAAGTTGCATTTTTGCAACCATTTCTCTTCTTTCAATTCGGGATGGACAATGCCTTTTTCATTGAAGAATGTCTTTATTTCACTTAAGCAAGAAGCAAAACGTTTCAATAAGTTACCCCTGGAAAGCCATCGCAC
Source organism: Gerris lacustris (assembly GCA_951217055.1). NCBI lineage: Eukaryota > Metazoa > Arthropoda > Insecta > Hemiptera > Gerridae > Gerris > Gerris lacustris. The sequence goes on from OX578283.1 coordinate 13,690,274, forward strand.
TTTTTTTGTGCAGAAGTAGGTCAGAATACTGGCTTCCTATTTCTTCAAGAAATTCCTTAAACTGGCGATGGTAGAGTGCTTTTGCCAAAATGCTGTTAAAGATCTTTATAACCAAGATCATGACCTCAACCATTTCAGTATAATATTTTTTATGAGTTTTGAAAATAAAATAATTATTAATATTTGCTCATGGAACTGGAGAGCCGCATCTTGACATCAAAAGAGCCTCATGATCCTCGCGACCCGGAGGTTGCCGACCCCTGGTCTAAGCAATAAGCAAAACATTGGTGTGACCAATGAGCAAAACATTGGTCTGAGCAATGAACAAAACATTGGTCTGAGCAATGAACAAAACATTGGTCTGAGCAATGAACAAAACATTGGTCTGAGCAATGAGCAAAACATTGGTCTGAGCAATGAACAAAACATTGGTCTGAGCAATGAGCAGAACATTGGTCTGAGCAATGAACAAAACATTGGTCTGAGCAATGAGCAAAACATTGGTCTGAGCAATGAGCAAAACATTGGTCTGAGCAATGAGCAGAACATTGGTCTGAGCAATGAGCAAAACATTGGTCTGAGCAATGAACAAAACATTGGTCTGAGCAATGAGCAGAACATTGGTCTGAGCTATGAACAAAACATTGGTCTGAGCAATGAGCAAAACATTGGTCTGAGCAATGAGCAGAACATTGGTCTGCTCATTGCTCAGTTTGATATAGCCTAAAATATAAATATTTTAAATTAGCATTATCACCACTCAGTAGGTTCTGTTGTTTTAATTTTTTATTTATTTATTAACCCTTAAATGCTAATGTTAGTCGAATCGACGAGCACAGTTTGAACCTTAACCTTTTACGCTCGTTTGCGATGGTGATGGGTACCCCATCCTTCTGCAGTGCTTGCACTGGTATTAGTAACACACCTGCTAGTGCAGCGGTAGTAGTCCTTTTGAGCATACACTAGTTTTCTGGCACATTCCCATCAAAGCTACTTCGTCGATTCGACTAACGTTTAGTAATAGACGTAGGAAATTAATTGGTCGTCAAATGAGCCTATAGCCTGGGGTAAGGGGCAATAGGCCTAGGGGTAAGGGGCAATGGGCCTAGGGTAATTGGCCTTGGGACAGAGACCAATCTGGGGCCTGGAGCACTTAGCAAAGTGCCTAGGGCTTTTGGCCTGGGGCATGGGACCTGGTGCATCAATGTTCACTCAATTTCAGATTCTTCTGATGTTCCTTCTAAGTTGTTTGTCATCAAAAGTTTATATATCTCACTAAAAGATTTAATAATGTGTTTCTAATAGTTTTCTCTTTATAAAAGTGTAGTTTCAACCCAAAAAATGTATTTTCTGCATATGTTAGTCGAATTCATATCTAATTGATAATTAAATAGAGCTGTTGAAGTTGGAATAATTTATTATTTTTTATTAATATATATATATATATATATATATATATATATATATATATATATATATATATATATATATATATATATATATATATATATATATAATATTATAATATTATCCTTTGTATATAAATTAATATTAGGTGTTCATGTTTTTAATTCTGATAGCAATAGATTGTTTTTGTATAATATTTTATTATTTTTATATGCTTTACCTATCTTACATATAACTTATTTACTATTTTATAATATATATCTAAAAACATTTATACATATAGTGGATAAAATAAAAACGCTACTCAAGGTCTGCACTCTGGGAGAGAATCCAAGAACTAGTCTACAAGAAGGTACTCTCCCCTCCCCTTCCCTTCCCAGTGTTGAAGAAGACGCCGCCATACTTACATGCACTTTTTATAGTTTTTTCGCTATTAATAATTTTAATTTAGTTTACCGCAATTCGGGTTTATTATTATGTTTATTATTGTGCATTCAGTTTATAAAAACAATAGAGTATTATTATTACATCAAACACCAGTGATCCAGCAAGATAGCCCTTCAGTAGCCAAGGTGAGCCAGACTTCCTATTTTATCCACTCAATGATACATGTACCCACTTATCTCAATCTATAATTACTTTGTTTTCATTTTTTTTTCTTCCTGCAATCAAATAATATGTCAGCAAAGGCAAAGAGCAAATAGATGTTAATAAATGAATAAACATAACTAAAATATTTATAAAAAATTAAAACATCAAAATTTCTTAAAAATAGCGTTTTTTTAAAGCTTTGAAACGATAGTGCAACACCTAGGTGTCATTCGATCGGGCCAACATTTTACGTATGATAGTTTCTAATGCATACACAAGTTTTACGAGGTAGGACTTTTTCAAATTAAACATTTTTTTGATTAGATTAGCCTCCGAGCCGAAGGCGAGGACAGGCTATAATAATTAACTGACTAGGCAGGATAATTACCTATTTGCATAAACGAGGCAGAAATGTTTCCTTTGCTGCCTTGATGCATAAAATATTTTATCTACAGGCGGCAGAAAAATGAAACTGCTAATATAACCATCTTTATTAATATAACATAGTTAATTACTGTATATACTACTTGTTAAAGCCACAGTTTATTTGATTTATTTATATGTATATATTATTTCTTTATATTTTATTTTATTATGTTAAGGAAAAGTATATTTTTTGATTTAATATTAAATATTTTTATTTGTTCCGGGGCACAGCTGAGTGTGTCCCCCTATGTGAGCTAATCTTTGTTTAGAACCCTCATATTTCTAACAGATCTTTGTATAGTTTATTTTTATATTTATTTTGTATTGGCCAACCTGGCCAGAGCAGTTCTTTTTTTGCCAGTCACATGAAATGGAAGTGAGTATGTGGAAGTGATATATCTGCCCGGATAAATTATTCTTTCATCTCAGTTAAAACCCTTCCTCGTATGTCCGCCCGGACACTTGTATACCGATCCAGTTCACCAAGCCACTGCATATTTCCAGTTCTTCCTTGTATGTCCGCCCGGGCCCGGACATATTGTATTCGTCTCCAGAGCCAGCAGTATCTGTTCGCCCGAGCCAGTTTGCTGACGAATGCAGACTCAAACTCTACACCTCACCACACACACCAGGTCAATATTACAAGGTATCTTTTATCTTTATTACTATTCTAACTGTTAATTAACCCCCTTTTATAATCCAAGGTACTAGGGCTTTCTTTGTGTTCCTTTATTATTACTTTCATTATTATTTTTTATACCTCTACTGGGCTCTATCCTTTTCCCTTTTCATCGAATTTGAGGGATTTTCGTGGTCAGTTTGGATCCGAAGCGCCCAACTCTACCCTACTAAAATTAATGTTCATAAAGAAATCAAATAAGAAGCTTGGAAATAATAACAATATAAGTGAATAGCAAACTGAATCTATACAACAACAAAATACAAAACACACATTTATAACACACAAAACTTCTGAATGAATAATGCACGCCATATAAAATATTTATTTATATTTTTACTAACAAATTACTAAAAGGTTTTTAATATTGTGTCGTATATCATTTTAAAGGCCTTGATACGTACATTAAAGCTATTTTATTTGTTGATTTTTTAAAAATTTTGTACATGTACTTTAGTACCGATTTATAGTTTTGTTGTAGGTTAAAGGGTTTAAATACTTTTTTGATATTAGGTTTTTTATTTATATGTATATATTAGTTAATAGAATAGAATAGAATAGAATGCTGTTTTATTAACATAATACAAAAAAATTATATAAATAAAATTTAAAAACAAACAGGTATTATGAATTGGCGTTATGCCGTCTGCAGTATATTAGTTAAATGAATGCCCTTTTGTATTGTTTGTTTTTTTAAAAATATAATTTTGGTACCTCAGAGTACAGGGGTACAAATGTTAAAGTTAATCTTTTATAATATGATGTATATCGTTGAAAAGCTCTTGCATACTAGATTAATTTTTGTTATATTCTATTTTGTGTTATTTTTAGTTTTGAGGGGGGTAAAATAAAAAAAAAACTTATTATACAGCGGTTTCTACGATTTGGTTGCAGTTTTATATTTTTTTATTAAATTAATTATATGTGCGCTAACTTTTATAGCTTGTTGGAGGCTTTGTTTCTCCAACAAATGTTTAAATTTTTTCAACTTTATTAAATATTTACTGGAACAGTGCCGCGCCGTTCCAACTTTTTGATTATATTTATCGAGGTATTTTTCTTAATTCGGTCTTTTCTTTGCGAGGAAGCTATGTGCCACATTAATTGGTAGAGTATTTTAATTAAAGATCTACTATTCATTGAACTTATTTAACAGAATTAACAAATATTAACAAATTATTTTATTATTAAAAAGTTTATTTATTTATTACTTATTGAATATATAATGTTATAAGATAGAGATAATAGTATAAACTGTTATTGCCAACATTATAAAATTAAAAATTTGGCTGCCTGGGCAGCAAATGTTTTCCTCATTTTACCGCCTAGGCAGTAAAATTACATTTCTCTTCCGAAATCAGTTCAATAATGCCTCATTTTGCTGCCGCAAGTAGATCAAATTATTTTATATCCAATAGGGACGAAAAGTAACTTTTCAGGGCTAGTGTATAGGTAATAATGTTGGTATTTTCATCCCTGTTCTTAAAAACGGGGAAATAATGTGAAAATAGGGAAATAATGTAAAAACGGGATTATAATCCACGTTCGCCAACCTAATTATTTTGTAAATAGTAGAGAAGGGATGGCAAATACAGTGAATTTATTGAAATCAGGTTGGCAACACTGCATTAAAACTCCCAGCTGTATTGCGAGTCATTCTACGATGATTTATTTACTTTTGTTTAGCTTTCGTTCAACTTCTCTTTTTTATTACTTTAAAAGTGATTATTAATCGTTTTAAATAATTTATATTTTGTTTTAATTTTAAATAAAGAAATACAAATGTTTTCTTTATTGATTAAATCTTATACAGCGTTTTTTCTGGAGATAAAATTTTTGTATGTACCTCGAGAATAATGCATTATTATTACCTTGTTATCATTATCTCCCGAGGCGTAGCCGAGGGAGCTTATTGGCATTAATTATTGTCAATAATATCTCTGCTTCGCCTCGAGATTTAGCTGCCTTGATTCCTTCAGCTTTGCCTCAGGAATCAATTCAGTCACGCGGGAAATAATATCTCACATTATTCCCTAGGTGCATAAATTACTATTACTTTTACAATACCTTGTCACTTAAGTCACTTACAATATGATATCAGTAATTCATAATATCGGCTTTATAAATATCGATATAAAGGCCAATTTATAAAATAATAATTAGTGGAGTGAGGGGGTTCAATGTTCGATATGGAAAAAAATGAAATAGAGATATCGATATCAGAGTAAATATCGATAAGTGATATTACCTTCGATCCATGTTAGATATATCGATACGAATAAAATACTGGTTTGTGATTTACAACACTTAAATGTTTTGTTTCGTAGCCTTCTGCTGTTAATCTCTTAACGAAGTTTTCTTCAAGTGCAACTATTATATTACGTAAGTAAATGGAAATAATACATTATTCTCTACAGAATTTATAAACTATATATGTCTAGGAAATCGAAACTTAAACGTTGCAAAAATATATTTTTGTTTTGAAGCTTATTATATAAGAATATATATATATATATATATATATATATATATATATATATATATATATATATATATATATATATATATATATAGAAATGATTATGCTACGTATACAATCGTAGATTTTATTTTAGCATTTTAAAGAAGTGGTGATAATTATTTTGGTAAAGGTTTAGGCAAATAACCTATACAAATAAACTATTCAAATAATAAATGTGACATTTCTTTAAAAAATAAATCTAAATATTTTTTGACAACGTTTGAAAACTAATCTCTTTAACAGTTCTTCTAACAGAAATTTTCACAAAACATTTTTTTTATTTTTTTTTTAACAAGTTCTTTATTGGCATAAGTAACAAAACATTATTTGTGTTTACCGGAGCCATAATGTTATTTTGTGCCTTTTTTAATTTTTGATATTTTGTAAAGGATTGGAGCTTTTTAATCAAATTTGTGGAAGGGTGTAATGGACAATTTTGGATTATATATTTTTATTTTATTTTTAAAATGGAAGATTTTGATTGGATTTTTGTTAGGGTTGTTTGCAGGTATTTAAACGGGTATAATAAGCAGTCTGTGGACTGACTTAACCCTAGAAAGCTAACCTGGAGTCAAAATGATTTCCATTTTTTTTTAACTACGAATGCACGGTGTCTGTAAAACACAGAACTCCCACATCTTAGATATTCTATTTCCCACCCTTGAATGACTTCTACACTTATATCAGTTCCACATTCGGATTCTAAAGAGGACATATCGTTTGTTTTTCTGCAGTCACGGAGTCATTTTGACTCATGTTTAGTCTTACACGTAAATTTGTTGTAGGTCATTTTGACGCAGAATAGTATTTTTTAGAATAGTATGCCGTGTTATTGTTTATTTGGCCATTTCAAATCTTATAAATTATATATTATATAAGTTTTAATTCAATAATTATTTCAAATTAAAGGTAATATAATTGTAATTTATTCATTTATAAGTATAAATTGTTATATTTTTGTTTTGTCTTTATATGTCTAAATTATATAAAGTTAATAGAATATGAATATAGTCAAATAATGGAGAAAAAATACAATGATCCAAACGACATTTGTCGCTTGATGAAGGAAATGACCTATTCAGATAACGATTATGAAAAAGAGCGTATTCGACAATAATGGTGACGGTTGTGATTTGGACCCTGATTTGACAATAGAAAATGCCTTTTTTGATCCCATCAGCGATGATGAGGAAAATGATAAATTATTTGAAACAATTTACAAAATAGAAAAACCAAAGGAAAGGAAAGAAAAAAGCTACATAGAAAAAAGTAAATACAACCACTCCGCTAGATAACAATACCGGATTTGTAATAGTAGTCCAGATTGAAAAACCGGAATTAAAAGGAAAAAATTGTTTTTTATGGCAAACAAAGCACCCAAGTGTCCCATCAACTAGCACTAAAATGTGTTAAAAAAATATTGTACATATTAGGCCTTTATATTTTAATAAAACTGGGTATAATAGATTAGGGAGTCAATATGACTCAAGGTTGACTAACCTTATGACTTTAAGAGGTTAAAAAATATGGTTAGCGTTCTAGGGTTAAGAGTGGACTAACCTGGCATTTGCCTGGTAAATTGAGGGAACCAACAGAAATCCTAAATTAGGTTGGGCAGACCCGAGTCCTTTTAAAGTTCTTCCTATGTTTTCCCTAAGTAATTATTTTATTTTTATTTCGTTTGTGGGATTTCTGTTGGTGAGTGGTCTCCAGATTTTACAATTTTAGGCTAAGGGGAGTAATTTATTTCTTTTACGAATTTTAGAGTAAGTGTACTATTTTTTAATGTTGAGAAAAGTATGGTCTTGATTTTTTCATTTTCATCTTGAATTTCTTGAATATTGAGTTCTTGGAATAATCTATTACGTTCGGATTTATACTTAGGAAATTCCAATAGGATGTGAGTCATATTTTCATTTTTATCTGGGCATGTGTAACATATATACAAAACATAAAACATTGTCTGTAGCTTCTTCTGCAACTTTGGTTATATACATTTTTTATAAACAAAAAAAATAGATTTTTGAAATCTATTTAAAAGCCCCGGTTCATGACCCTATATTGAGCTACCAACAAGTTTTATATCCTATAACTCCCGCAGAATTGAACTTAACATTGTATCCAAAAACCAACGAAATCTTTTCAGCTATTTGGACGTGATTGACGCACAGACAAACAGACGTAAAATTTGCTAAACTTAAATTATCAGGTCTACTAATTTAGTGAAAATACAAAATTTCAACCTAATCAGATAAATGTACAGACACCACTTCAATCTTATATATATTTAAGATATAAATTCCCAGAATACTAATTTAATCATTATGAAACAAATTGAGATAAATTATGCTTTATCTTTATAAATGATTTCATATGCTCAACCAGGGAGTGACCATGTAATAAACAATAGCCATTGCCAACCTCATTTTTAATAATTAACTTTTATTAAAATTAGTTTAGGTGAATTATTAAATAATATAATTGAATTGTTAAATTGTGAATTATTAAATATAATGCGAATTAGTGTGGCACATAGCTTCCTCCCATACTATACCGTATTCTATAACGATGTTATGCATCTACATTCCATTACTGTCTTAATTTATTTAATACCTTCCTCCATTTTTTTAAATCTACCAAAATGGTTTTAATTTTTTGCATGAATAAAAGTATCAATTTAGCGAAATTTAATAAGCGCAGACGGTTGAACTATAATATAGGGCCATTGACCATCGGTGGCCTAGGGGCAAAGTGGGTGGTTGACCCTAGTGGGTGATTGCATGAAAACAAACTTCCCTTTGCATGGTAGTGATCCCCCAAGTTTCATTAATTTATCTCAAACCGTTCAAAAGTTAAGAGGGGGGAGGGGGGGGGGGGAGACTTTTGGACCATCCTGTATAACAATAACAATTATATTATCAACATTACATACGATTCAACAGAAAATTTAAAAACGAAGTATATAAAAAGTTCTTTTTATCTTGAAATTTTATGGTCTTTTTATCTGTGATTTTTACTTCTTACGGATCCGGATCTGTGATTCATAGTCCAGGTTCCCTTTATCTATAAAATAGATTTTAATAATACCTCTAAAGTATATCTATTGATGGAGATGACGGAATTATAAAAATCAATTCATAAAAGAAAAAAAAACCAAAAAACTCTGACCTTCAGCATGTTACTGTAATAAAAAGAGCAGTGTTTCAGAGACAGTAACGCTATCTCGTGCCTTGGAAAAGTAACTAATGATTGAGGAAGAGCTCATCCTACTTAGAAACCTCTATAAACGCTTTTGGTAGTCCGTCCGTCCGTCTGTCGCATCTTGAATCATATATCTCCCGACCTACTGTAGCTAGAGATTTGAAATTTTGTATACAAATTAAAAATGTTTGCCCAAAAAGAGGAAAAATGTAGTGAACTTCACAACACAAAATTTCTTCAATCAGCGAGCAATTGCAAACTGATTTTTTTTTTTTTTTTTTTTGAGTGTATATCATTTTTAAGTTATTAAAATTTAGATCAGAAATATAATAATATACGTTTATTGCTTATAAACATAAATGTTTGTACAATGGAGTTCAAAGCTTTATCTTCAACTTCTAAAATTTAATCTAAAACTTTACATGATATTTAAACCATAAATAATTAAATTATAAACAAAAAAATGTTCTGATAAAAGTTAAATTTTCTAGATAAAAGATAATGAAAATAAAATGAAGTATATATATTTAGTCACTTCATGTTTATTAAAGAAACTAAGCAAGTAAGGCTCGCTTCACGTAAGTACTACTACGTTCACACATCGTTTTGAAAGCGTTTCGCGTTCATACAACAGAAATTACAGGTGATCGAAATATTTGTTTTCGATATTTCATAACGGTGACGTCACGAGTAAAACCTTCTTTGTTGTTACCTAATATGCCCGCGTATTTTTACATTTTATTTACAAGATATAAATAGTTATTTATGCACCATAAATAACTAAGCCATTATTCCCTGAGCGAAGAAGTTGGTTCTTGAGGCGAGGCCGAAGGAACCATGGTCCCTAAATCCCGAGGCGAAGCCGAGGGACTTAGACTCTTTAATTCCCGAGGCGCAGCCGAGGGAATAACTCTAAGCTATATAATAACTCTAAGCGCAGCCGAGGGAATAATGGCACTTTACTCACGAGGTACATACAATATTTTATCTCCAGTTGGAAGAAAATACACATTTTCGTCCATTGCAAAGTTTTTATTTATTATTTTAATAAATAACAATAATTATTAGCTCTTTTAATTGCAGATATAAGAGATTCAATATTAAAAACAAATAAGAATTGGTATTAAACTCAAATAGAAGGTTATTTAGATGCAGGTTATAAACAATGAATCAATGATAAACCAAGGATCTTATATAAAGGGGATAGAGGGTTGAGGCAAAAAAGTGACCCCATGAAGATATGTAAAATGTTGGCTCCAATGGGACAAATTACCTTCCTCTTGGTTATAGGTTACCAAGAATTTGTTTATAGTTGTCAGGTTATAACCTGTTAAAAAAGGTAATTTGTCCCAGTTCAAAGGTCGTGGAGCATGCGCAGTATGATTTTTTCTCCAATTTCTCTTACCTTCATGGGGTCACTTTTTTGCCTTCAACCCCTTCTTAACATTACATCCGCTTTATATAAGATCCTTGTGATAAACATGGTCAAAAAAGCACAGTGCCGCCAACCTGATTTCAACAACTTCATTACATTAGCCATTCATTTTCTACTATTTATAAAATAATTAAGTTGCAATCTTTACTTTTTCGCCCTACTTTTACTTTGTCTCCCTACTTTTTGAGTTCAGGGATGAAAAGACCTGTTTTAGTCCCTCTAAACTAATTCAAAATCATAACTTTTTCCCCCTACTGGAGATAAAAGTTTTTACAGGTTCTTTATAGTATTAACTTTTCTTTAACAACGTTTTTGCAGTTTAAAAAAAAGAAACGGAAGCTCACGAAAACAAAGAACTTGAAAAGTGGAAAAGAGTAAAATAAGCAGATATCTCGATCCCCTCCACGACCTGTTTTTACGAGCGTTTTGAATTCGATGCCCCGTTCCGATCACGTATTTTTGGTGGAGCGGATCTAAACCGATACGATCCGTCGGTCTCCGTTCATACAGCGTTTTGAACTAGCGGATCGTTTTCAAAACCGTTTCCAAAACTATGTGTGAACGTAGTATACGTGAGGCGATAATCGCCGGTTCCTGTACGATCGCTTATCTGTTATATGTAAAATTGCAACATTTTATACTAAAACTTTTTTATACATTTTATCGTATTAATGTTACTTATCGGTGACACGTACATCTCGTATCTTGGGTTTACTTTTCGTAATTTCATGAAACTTGATTAAAGACTGTTTCCGTGTCGTAAAGTAAGATAAACATCGAATAAAAGCCGACAGTATGCAGTATGAACTTCTTTAGCTGGTGCTTCCACCTATTTGAGTTATAATTTAGCGTGATTTACGAAATATATTATACAGTAAAAAAGTATCATATCATCATTATAGTTGAGCGGACATCGGGAACTGCCGGGCATTGGGGGCAGTTCCCGATGTCCGCTAGGCAGGGCGATGTGAGTTGGAAAAAATAGCATCTAGTTTTGAGCCATGTCGTGTTGTTTTTTTGATTTTTTTTCGATGAATTATAATATATGTAATTTTTTAGTATTTGGGAGATATGCTTGTCACAGGCAGACATCCAGCTAAAAAATACTCAAATTGTTTTGAAAACACTCAAAATAGATAATTCCAAAATAGATAATTGAAAACTCAGTTTTGGATTTTTTGGGTGAAAGCAATACTTTTCCTTTAGGTATAGATATAAGGAAAATTAAAAATAAATATATGTAATTATTAAATACATAATTAAATTGATCTCCCCAACTGGCAGCTTGCTGAAAAATAAGAATATTTTACTTCAAACTTTTTTTCTATCTCTAATATTTTTGCCCCCATATATGGGACAAAAGTATAAAAATGGTAGATTTCAGCGTCTGGAGGCAAATTGGGAGGTTGCCCCTAGTACGCGAGCGGATGAATACACACTTCCCTTTACATGGTACAGATCCCCAAGTTTCATTTATTTATATCAAACCGTTTTGATTTTATAACGATATAACTGTTATTTTTTTACTATTTTCGGAAGGGTTATTTTGCTATCTTTGTCCTCCTATAAGAGGCAAAATTTTTTAAAAAAAAAAGAAAAAAAGTTTCAACTAAAATTTTATTATATTTCACCGTAGAATTCAAATATGCTATCAAAAATATACACTCATATTTGAAATTTTGAAGTTGGGTGGTCTGGGCGCAAAGTGGGTGATAGCTCCTAGTATACGCGAGTGGATGAATACACACTTCCCTTAACATGGTACGGATCCCTCATGTTTCATTAATTTATCTCAAACCGTTCAAAAGGTAAAAGGGAGAGGGTAGACTTTTGAACCCCCCTGTATATAAATCATAAATATAGATCTACAAATCTCAGGACCGATACAAACTAATGCTGGGGCTGGTATCAAAGTTGTTTAACTCACTGATACACAGTTCAACATGTTTCTAAAACGTATAGCTACGCCCACAAAAATCTACGGCGTTTATATTATATAAACAAGTTTATAAAACCTAAAAATCGACTGGAGCCCACACGCATGGTGAGATATGTTGTAGAAACGACCCAAATTATACTACAAATCGTACCGTGTATGGACCCTGCAAGGAATTAGTAATCAAATGACAAGATGTGTACAACTATTGTAAAAGTTTGACTAGCATTGAGTTATTTTATTTAGCTTTATCATTAAAACATTCTGAATGAGACCAGTCAATACAACCATTTTTGTAATACATTTGGAATCGATAGACTCTAATAGCACCTATTATGTAATAGTATAATGTCTTAATATATATAATTTTGTTTCTAGGGCAGTGAAGGTAGAACTAACAGAATGAATTCAAAGTTCAGGAGAAGGGGTGGAAGCTTTAAACCAAATTGTAAGAAAATTCCAAACCGTTTCTCAAATAGAATCAATAAGAATAAGGATAATTTACCACCGTCCGACCCAAATGATAAATTGAGCTATCAAATCCTTGAGCGTCTCGCTTCGAAAGCCTCTCCTGACGAAGCCGTTAAATATGTTCATGACATCATTTCAGAATTTCGGTTCTTAGTCTCTTCCAAACCTGAACCAAAAAAATGTTTATATTTGTTGAATATTGGTGTTAGAATTCAGTCGTCGTCTTTGGTGGATGAACGCAATAACATTTACTCCATACTGTGTTGTAAAGAATTTGTAAATCATATGACAAATTCCCTACCTCTTATCTGCATGTGGGAGATTTCAAAGCCTGAAAAGCTTGATTTATTGCATAGTATCGTATTATTTTTTCAATATTTATACGATAATTCCTTACTGAACAACACAGTAGACGCCATTGACAATATGATCTCCCTGAGTTTCATAGTTGTTAAAACAGTTGGAAAAAAACTGGACTGTCCCTCTGATCTTTCGGAAAAGATAGAAAAACTGAAAAATAATTTGGACGAGCTAAAGGTAAAGCCGGATGCCCTTTGCTCAGGTGTTGATCAATTGAAATTGGGTTGTGATGAAGAGCCTCCTGATGATTATAAACAAATCAGCCTCTATCCTATACCGCTCGATTTCAAGCAGATGAATTTCTTGAGAGAAAATGTTGTGGACGGACCATATAAGGATGTGAAGCATTATTTAGACGTCCAGTTTCGACTACTCAGAGAAGATTTTATGTTTCCACTGAGGGACGGTTTAAAGTATTACAAAGCTTCTCTCAACTCTTCTGTTGACAATACAACCAAGCGAAATTATAATGTTCACATTTATAGGAAAGTCCGAATCCTTACTGCAGTGTGTGGGAAGCGAAATTCAGGGGATTTGGCATACAGAATCGAATTGGATAAAAATTATTGTAACAAAATAAAGTGGGAAAATTCAAAGAGGCTGCTTTTCGGATCACTTGTATTGTTGTCAAAAAACAATTTTAACTCATTTCAGCTGGGCATAGTTTCAGACAGGAATATTAGTGATTTGAGAAGAGGTTCCCTTAGTGTAATTTTTGTAGGTAAAAATGTTTACGGAAGTGAAATCTACAGCAATAACTTTGTCATGGCTGAGTCGGATGCTTTCTTTGAACCTGTTTATCAGACGTTGAGAACCATTCAGGATCTTCCTTCGAATGAACTTCCTATGCAGAAATATTTGCTTGTACACGATGTCACATCTTTACCCCCTGCCTATATTGACCAGCATAAAACCATTATGCTGCAAGGTTTAAAAGTCACTGTAAATGACGATTCAACATGGCCTAGTGCTGCTATATTAGATTTGAACGAATCCCAGTATGCCGCTCTCAAAGCCTCTTTCAGGCAGGAGTTTGTGGTCATTCAAGGACCTCCTGGCACAGGCAAGACTTTCTTGGCCTTAAAGATAATTGATGTACTCTTGAGCAACTTTGCATTTGATTCTCCCATTCTTATGTTGGCCTATACAAATCATGCTTTAGATCAGTTTTTAGAAGGGATAAGGAAATTTACAGACAGTGTCGTGCGGATCGGAGGTCAGAGTACCAACAATACTCTTGACAATTGCAATTTTAATAATATTAAACAACGATTAATCGAATTCAGGAAAATAAAGGAAAAAGAGTTTCTTAAAAGAAGAGGGAATAAAAGAAAAAACATTTTGTCCCCAGAAGAATTTACTTGTATGATACAACAACTTGAAGAAGAGTTGTATAAAACCTTACCTGGTGGGGTAGTTGTGAGATGGCCTGATGGCTCCAACCCATTTGTTGGTTGTTTAAAATCTGACATGAACGAATGTTATTTCAATATATTGCTCGAGACGGAGACTATCAAGGTAATAGAGAATTGTGATGGACTTATCAATGTAACCCCTGTTTCTAAAGCTTATGGGATTTTTGATATAGGTCAGTTGATGGTTTGGTTGTTTGGAGATACTTATATCACTGTGGCTCATCTATTCGATGAATCAAGAGTGAAAGTAGAAAAAAATAAAAGTAATGATCCAGCTGAAGACTCACAAAGCGATTCAGATGACGATGAGTCCTTTGATGATGACATGACAAATGATTATGAAGAAATCCTAGCCATCAAATCGAAGAAGAGTATGTTTGAAAAGTTAAAGAAACGTATACCGCTGAGATATATGGATCTGGACCGTGTTGTAAATATGCTCAACATTGATTTATCAAATGGCAATAAAGATAATTATTTAACTCCCGATGAAGTGGTAGAGATCAAGCAGTGGCTTACAATTATCAGGGAAATAAAAAGAAAGATGAGAGATGGTTTGAATTATACTAAGAAGAATCTAGTTATCAAAGATGATATGAGATTACTGACTTCTGATGAAAAATGGACATTGTATCATCATTGGGTTCAAAAAATTAAAACTATAACTTTGAACAAGTTAGAATTAAAGAAAATTGAATATGCTGAACTATTAGAGTCATTAAACATGTGCAAAAAAAGGGATAATAACAAATTAATGTCTAAACTCAAGCCTCGGGTTATTGGAATGACAACCACTGGAGCGGCACGTCTTCACGACCTAGTATCCTCCCTGCGACCAAAAGTTGGTGAGTTATTTAACTGTTATATTCTTTAATCATTCGTTTAAATGCGAATATTATTTAATTATCAGAATCAAATAATAATCAAACATTTTACTTATTAGAAAGTTGTTGTTAAATTTCAGTTATTGTGGAAGAGGCTGCTGAAGTTATGGAGGCTCATCTAGTCTCCTCTCTCACTGAATCTTGCCAACATCTCATACTCATAGGTATTTAAATATTGCTGTTGAAAATTGATTCCTTTAAAGTAAACTTTTAAATGGTCTCTTTATGAATGAAATTGTTAAATAAATAAAAGCTATGATTTAACATATTGAAACTTTACTACAAAGGATTATAATGAAAGTGATTTGAATGATTTTTTTTTTATAATTATGGGGCTGCCCACCCATGTATAATTGATATTTTAAACAGTTTATAATTTCCAGGGGATCACAAGCAGCTAAGACCAAGCACATGTACTTATGAACTAAGCAAGAAGTACCACTTGGACGTGTCCCTATTTGAAAGAATGGTGAGGAACAATGTGGGCTGTAACACCCTGAATGTACAGCACAGAATGAAGCCCAACATTGCTTCCCTCATTACACCCATTATTTACCCAGAACTCTTCAACCATTCTTCTGTTGAAAAGTACCCTCCAGTACTTGGGATTACTAAAAACCTCTTCTTCATTGATCATCAATTTCCTGAGGAGAAGGTACAATCTGCTATATATTTTTATTTTCTTATTTTGTTTGAGAATTTGAGGATAGTTTAGGGGACAAGTATTCTGCTTGTCATTTAATTAATTGCATTAATTAATTTTTATTCAGCTTCTTTTAAAGGTTCAAATTTGTGGACTGCCCATTTAATTCACTCTTCAGTAACCTGAGTCGCCAGATCACAGTCAGTTTCTATTTTAAGGTTTCCTCCACACTTTGAGTCCAGTTGCCGTCACCTTTTGATCGAGCCCAAGGCCAATAAGATCTTAAGCAGTGAGGGAAACGATGGATCGTTTCCTCACTGCTTAAGATCTTCAGTCTGGTTGCTTCCGGTAAGGACTCACTTCCTTTACAGAAGCCCCTCCAATTTCCTTATTTCTTTAAGATTCTCATGCAGTTCCTTATTTCTTTCTTAAAATTCCTTCTGGCCTCCCTGAAGCTCCTTTCCCCTATTATTACCTCTCTAGGTCGGAGAATGAAGCGCATCTACTCAGTATTTACTGTCTGAGCTATCCCAAACATTGTGATGACCCAGAATTCTACTAAAATCATTTCTGAGCACACTGCTCATATTGATACGGTTGATGCATTACCTGATTTTTTTTTTTTTTTTTTTTTTTTGCTTCACATCGTTCTTAAGAACGATTTTTTATTGTCTTCGAATTTAAAATTTGTAATCCATTTCAGACATAAGAGAACATTTTTTGTCTCATGTCTCTGTCGTTCAAAATTTTCGGGAACCAATATAAATAATTATTGTGGCGATTTTTACTTTTCCTCACTACCTATAGTAGAAAAAGTATTGTTTTCACCAAAATATTTTTCTCCAGGTTTCAATGGAATTATCCGTTTTAGGTGTTTTCAAGAGTGGTTTTCAGCATGACGTCTGTATGTATGTATGTGTGTTATCATCGTAGCGCCCAAGGTATTTAACCTAAAGAATGGAAACTTAGCCGAAAAATCAGTCCTTACCTGTAGTGGTGCCGCCCTGAAAATCAAATTTTTCCGCCATCTTGAACCCAGTTTGCAGAATCAGCAAAAATTTTAAAAAATCGTAATTAATCGAAAATGGCCCTGATCGAGTTGAAATGTGGCACGAATGTACCTCTCTGTATGATAAACAAGCCTACAAAATTTCATTTTGATATTGGCCGCCATTTTGAAGTTATGCAATTCTCCGTCTTCACTTTATTTTTCAACCTTCAAGTATTAATTTTTACCTTTTCCTTATAACATTATTTTATTCTTATGAATTTATCGATATTGTAAAACTTTTATTATTACTTTTAGTATATATTGAGACAGTTTGTATGATTCCTTTTAGATGACCATAGACGCGCCCATATCTAACGTAAATCAACTGAAATTAAAATTTAAAATAAAATAATCAAATTTTTAAATTTTAATTTGATTTAGTTGAATGTGTTGTTAGCACTTTTATTAGAATCCAGTTTGTTTCAACAGGACTTTGAGTCAGAAAGTCGCAAAAATCCACACGAGGCTGAGTTTATGATTGCACTTTGTCGACACCTGCTTCTCCAGGGCTACCAACCTTCAGACATCACCATCTTGACTACTTATGTCAGTCAGCAGTACCTTATGCGAGAGGTGAGTATTGAGTATTTAACACTTATTAAATCTGTTGGATATTCTTAGGGAAAAGTAATAAATCGGTTAGTTCAGAACGGTCACCCATCCAAGTACTGACCACGCCCAGTGCTGCTTCCTCCTGCTGGTAAGCAGTAGGAGAGGCCACTTTAGTGGCCTCTAAAGTGAGGAAAAGTTCCGAGGTACCCTGTACCTTTTTTTTATTTATTTAATTTTTTTGTATTTTACGATTTTGGTAGTATTCATACTACGGAAAGATTACATTTTAATTTAAATCAAATTATAATTATTAACAACTACGGGAAACAGACAGAGAAAAATACACTCCAGCGCTGGGATTTGAACCACAGGCCTCTATATTCTCCTGCGTAGCTTAGTTGGTAGAGCGCTATACTGGAAATATAGAGGCCTGGGGTTCAAATCCCAGCGCTGGAGTGTATTTTTCTCTGTCTGTTTCCCGTAGTTGTTAATAATTATAATTTGATTTAAATTAAAATGTAATCTTTCCGTAGTATGAATACTACCAAAATCGTAAAATATGAATTTCTAATTGATTGTACTAAGTACAGGTACTAATTGGGTACTTTATAATTATAAGCGTTATTTCTCGATCTAGTTCTTTGTCATTAATGTTGACTTCTCCGATTTGTGGAAAATTGAAAGCTTAAATTCGGGACAAGGTATCATTAACGTCAGAGAAATTCATTCTTCTGCGTAGCTTAGTTGGTAGAGCGCTATATATGAGGCCTGTGGTTCAAATCCCAGCCCTGGAGTGTATTTTTCTCTGTCTGTTTCCCGTAGTTGTTAATAATTATAATTTGATTTAAATTAATTTTTTTGTTGTGAATACAAATAAACCTATTTAACAAAAATGGGTCAGAGCCAGAGCAAATTAAAAATTTCAAGATAAAAATAATTTTTTATATACTACGTTTTTAAATTTTCTGTTGAATCGAATGTAATGTTGATAATATATAATTGTTATTGTTATGTAATATAAAAAAAAATAAAATAAAATAAATAAATAGTTCCGAATTTATTTACTTCTCATAAATGACAACCATATAAAGAGTTGATCTTAAACCTATAAAAGGACAAATCTTTGTACAACGGATCTCCCTAACACCAAATCTAAACCGTGACGTCGATATATTTGAAATAATATAAATAATATAATCGATAAATAATATAATCGATATATTTCCTGTTTGCTGTCATTCAATGCTTATCTCTTATTTATAAAAATCATAAATTTGAAACCCGTCAAAATGAAGATTGCTTAAATATGGGACATTGCAAAACAAATAAAATAACTTTCGGATTTTTTCCGAACTAACTTTCCATACAGAAAAATTTGCTGAAAACCATTTGAATTCTGCTGAAAGATGGCTAAAAGTATTAAAATAATGCATTGTCATCGTGTTCTGAGCTATGCTAAAAGTTTCAAATGTCTAGCTATTCGAGAAGTTAGTTAGAAATCAATTGCCAGATTTGTACCGGACAAACAAACAAACAAGAAAGCAAGCTAATAAAAACGTAGTAAAATATACTATTGGATGCATCACATCAAAATAAAGAGTAAAATCTCCTCATAACAGTGCTATCAGTAAGAGGCCTTTCTTGAACTGCCCTAATTTAAAATTAAATTATACTCAAAGTATTCATGTCAATTTTATGTTGAACATTGAACAACGAGACAACATAGGTTAACTGAACTTGCCCGAAGATTAAAAATCGGCCCCAATAAGCTTCATTGAAAACAAATGTGTGCTTACCAATATTCTGGGTTCGTGAAAGTATCTCTGTTAATAGAGATGTTCGTTTCTTTATGCCAAATTGGCTTAGCGTTTGGTGTGAAATCCACCAAGTCGGCTCATTTCTTCATTTAAGTATAGTTCCCTTTCCACTATTATATGTGTATCTTCAGCTAATGAGAGCTTCTTAACGGTAGATAATAATTACTAAATTTTGTTGTGTATTTCAGCTAAAGAAGAAACAGGCTATGCTGGCAGATGTCAGAATTACCGTAGTGGATAACTTCCAGGGAGAAGAGAGTAAAATTATCCTGCTGAGTTTGGTGAGGAGCAACGAGGAGTCCAAAATAGGATACCTCGGTACTCAGAACAGGATCTGTGTGGCGCTCTCTCGAGCCAAGCACGGACTTTACATCATCGGCAACATGTCTAACTTAAAATCAAAATCACGAGTATGGCAGAATATCTACGCAAATCTACAAAACCAGGAAGCCATCGGTAATATATTTTTATTTTACGGAAAACTTGTTTTTCCTCGAAAGGCATGAATAGTTTTTAGGTTGATGCAATAATTGTATTTACAAATTTTATTTATATTTTTTGCAGACGAAACACTCCTCTTATAATGATTAGATTATAAGCCATCATAATAATATAAATTACCATAGTGT
Organism: Gerris lacustris; assembly: GCA_951217055.1. Lineage (NCBI taxonomy): Eukaryota > Metazoa > Arthropoda > Insecta > Hemiptera > Gerridae > Gerris > Gerris lacustris. The sequence continues at coordinate 13,710,292 of OX578283.1, forward strand.
TTGAAATTATGAAAACCAAACAGATATTTAAATATGGAGGTGTCCCTTAAGGGGGGGGGGGATTAAAATGGGGATGTAGCCCATTGTTTAAGATTAAAATGCTTGTGTCCATAAATTCATAAAATATGTTTTAACTTGGATATCTGCTGATTGCAGTACCTGAACCCTTTTTACAATTAGTAGTAACTTTTGACACTCAGATTGGCCAACCTGTATGAGGAAAAAAATAAAGCCACTAGGCATGTAGGAGGGGTGGAGCCAGTGAAATTTTTATTAGCCTAGTTGGCCCGACCTTCTCGAATTCAAAATCCAGTGCTCTCATTGGCTCCCCTCCACATTGTTTTTGATTTTCCCACGCTGCCAAAAGTTAATACTAATTGTAAGAAGAGTGTAGTAACTTTTTTAAACTCCTCCAAAACTACTTGATAGCATTTGATTGCACATTCAGAAGGTATATGAAGTACTTGTAGGTTTGGGAAGGAAGTCCGAGCGAGCGTCTTTAGACGAAAATTCTCCTTTTTAAACTCCTCCAAAACTACTTGATAGCATTTGAATGCACATTCAGAAGGTATATGAAGTACTTGTAGGTTCGGGAAGGAAGTCCGAGCGAGCGTCTTTAGACGAAAATTCTCCTTTTTAAACTCCTCCAAAACTACTTGATAGCATTTGAATGCACATTCAGAAGGTATATGTATATGAAGTACTCGTAGGTTCGGGAAGGAAGTCCGAGCGAGCGTCTTTAGACGAAAATTCTCCTTTTTAAACTCCTCCAAAACTACTTGATAGCATTTGAATGCACATTCAGAAGGTATATGAAGTACTCGTAGGTTCGGGAAGGAAGTCGAGCGAGCGTCTTAATACTTGTAGGTTTTTAAGCACAAGGAAGTCTAAGCGTCTTTAGACGTGGATTATCTTCATAGCATTTGTCATCTTTAAAAAGAGTAAAATCCTGAAAGAAGTAATTGCCACTCACTCACCAATATTTGGTTAAAAAACAAGCATTGGTTAAGTACGACATTTGATTTTTTCTGGACTGTTTATTTTTAGGAAATAGTTTGACATTAGTTTGTCAGGTTCATGGAGTAGAGACCAAAGTGATGAATGGTATGGATTTTCATAAGTTAAGGCATGGAGGGTGCACAGTTCCATGTCCCATGAGCAGTTCTCAATTGTGTTGTAGGCACCCTTGTCAGAAACTCTGCCACCCTGTGGATACAGATCATGTTTACTATCAATGTCCTCTTCCTTGCCTCAGGTATATAGTATGTTAAATCTAAATTATGTTTTATATGTTATTTTAACTTTTACATTTATGAACCGGTAAAACAAAATGAAACTCTAATCCCAATCTTATTATGCGCTCTTAGTTAATGATTTATTTATGTTGTAGAACAATGTGTGAGGACCCGGCAAGGCATGCTTGTCCTAAGCCTTGCCACGCAGGATGCTCTCCATGTGTGGTCCAGGTACCCAAGGTTGTACCCACCTGTGGTCATACAGTTGAAATGTACTGTTCACAAAATCCTTTGGAGTTCAACTGCAATTTTAAGGTTTGTACTTAATATGATTATCAAGATAAGATATTAATGGAAAATTCAATGAAGAATTCGCTTAATTGAATTTTGATAATTATAACTAACTTTATATATAAATATTTATACCATGGTATATTTAAATTTTCCACAGTATTGATTAAGATAAACATTGATTAAAAAACCGGCAAACAATTAAAAAAGGTATTTCGTAAGATTTATCATCAATGTATTTGAGGAATGCATCAACATGTAGTAGGAAATCTAAGATATTATCTATTACTACGTTTCCGTGAGTTTTCATAACCGTTTCAAACCAAAAGTGTTTCTATGAGGAGTTTCCAAAACAGTTTTCACAACAATTTTGAAAACTATAAACTCCCAGACTAGTTATAGTTAAGTCAGGTTATCATATCTCTGCTCTTCATACCTTCTGCTCATGTCTCAATTCTGTTTTCAATTCAATACCGTTCCGGATAACCCCATGCTGTAATTACCTAGGCTGTGAACGGGACTAAAAAAAAATTAAAAATTGCTTGCATGCGAGTCTGCAAGACAGTGAGACATTTTCATGTAACGTTTTTTGGTAACGCTTTTTGGTGCCCTTTTTTGGTAACGCTTTTCGAGTTTATATGCGATATGCCAAAGTAAAGACGTGAAAATGTCAAAAAATTCGAGCGTGCAGATTCTTGCGTTTGTAAATTAGGAATTAAATCGAACATATGTAGTGCACGAAGAAAGATAGTACATTTCTTCTTTTCCAGTTTATTAAGAAGTAATCTTTTAGCTTCTTCACCTATATTTTTATAATAAATGCAAAAATTTATAGTTTAACTAAAATTGAAAATAATAATGTAAAAAATAAATTTTATGTATATGTAAGTTTATTAGGAATAAAATTTTAAGGATTATGGCGTTTGTCCGATGCAAAGTTGGGGAGGGGGGGGGGGGGGGGGGCGCCGCTGGGGCTCGTGACTACTGGAGTGTCAGCGAGAAGCGATGAGAGTGAGACGTGGTAGGTCGCCGATCAGGAGGGCAGGGGTGGGTAGGCCCTACTAAGCGTGGTAGTGGGAGACACTATACCTACTGAGAGCGGGCAGACTCGATTGAACATCTCCTGTATCTTCCTGTTCCTATATATTTCCTATTCGTGTAACGCTAGTTTTTGGTAACGCTTTTCGAGGTTATGTGCCATAGCCAAGTCATGAAAATGTCAAAAAATACCCGTTTCCATGCTATTGTTTCTAAACAGTTTCAACCTTGACCTTGGCCATGAACTCAAAACTTTTTGAAATCACTGTTTCCATGGGGTTTTGAATACCAAAACCGGTTTTGAAAACTCATGGAAACGTAGTTAATATACCCAACAAGGCATTCAACATTGGTTTCAGTGAACGTCAAAACTCCTACGGTAAATAGAAGAATAATTATTGCCAATTTTTTAATTTTTATTTTAATAATAAAATCTTTATTTCATGAAGATTGATTTTAAGTTTAGTTTCTTCAATTGCTCTACTCACCAACAATGTAAACTGATTTAAATAGTATCAAAGTAAAAGTTATTATTAAATTTGGCTGATTGCTATTCTTTAGATGTGGTTGCCCTATTAAATTGCTGAACGACAAAGTAAAATAACTATGTGCTCATTATTGTGTCCATGTTTGTAGGTTGAGAAGACACCTCCCTGTGGCCATACTCAGCCCATAGAATGTTATATGGATCCAGAGAATTTCTATTGTATGCAAGACTGCACTAAAACTCACCCTGCCTGCAATCACAAATGTATCCGGAAATGCGGAGATCCTTGTGGAGACTGTAAAGTGCTGGTAATGATAACTTTTTAGTATATTTTAAATTGCTTTTTTCAATGATTAATTAAATTTGAACGGTAGGTCATAATAAGCCCATTTTTGTTTCGATAATAGTTTCAATCTTCTACAAACATTTAATATTAACCAAGGAAGGAGGGTTGGGGCTGTACCTGGTTACAATGTGTATTCTAAGGGGAATTTTCATTCTAGGATGAAATGTGGACTATAACCAAAGGGGCTTGTGGTAAGAACATGTGTACAATCTATATTGAGAGGAGTATGGTTGGAGTTTTAGGTCAAAAGTTGAGTCAGGAAAACTAAAATGTGGATAGCAATTAAATAAAAAATCAAAGATATAGCTATGTTTGGAGATAAAAGACAAGTTCAGTTAGACCAAAAAACTGATAAAACGGAGCCCAATGGAATATACAAGGAGGAGAGGTTGCCCACATCAAACACTGCACCACAAGCTGGGATTAGTATGTGGTGGTATTGTCTGTGGTATGCTTGCGGCATTGTACACTGAGTATATTAGGACTGGAAGTACTGGCAGAGAATTAAATTACGACTCCAAAATATTACATGGATTAAGCAAGATTTCTAAATTAATCAATTATAATACATTTTTCCCGACCATAACTGCCTAAATAAAAACTTTTGTTACCATTTTTACTTTTCCTCACTACCTATAGTAGAAAAAATATTGTTTTCACCAATCATTTTTTTTTTTTTCGAGATTTCAACGGAATTATCCGTTTTAGGTGTTTTTAAGACCTCCTGGGTGGTTTTAAGTATAACGCCTGTATGTATGTATGAATATGTATGTGTGTATGTATGTGTGTTATCATCGTAGCGCAGCGCCCAAGGTATTTAACCTGGAGAGTTGAAACTTGACAGAAAAATCAGTCTTTACCTGTAGTGGGCCGCCCGGAAAATCAACTTTTTCCGCCATCTTGAACCCAGTTTGCTGAGTCAGCAAAAATTTAAAAAATCGTAATAAATCGGAAATGGCCCTGATCGAGTTGAAATGTGGCGAATGTACCTCTCTGTATGACAAACAAGCCCACCAAATTTCATTTTGATATTGGTCGCCATTTTGAAGTTATCAATTTTTGAATTTTGAAACTTTGACGGTTAATAATATCGAAAGTATAAATAGGTTTTTGACATATAAGGATATCGTTTGAACCGGAAAAAATTAAGGAACAAATATAAAAAAAAACCGATGAAATTCCATTAATTAGTTTAAAAGTTATAAAAGCGAATATAATTATTTATTAGTGCGATAATTTTGATGACGTCAAAGTTTGTTTACATCTGTCAAAATACCGCCAAACTTCAAATAATTAAATAAAATATAGGTATTAAAAATAAGGTTTTTTTTAAGAATGATAATAAATCAGTTTGTTCAGAGCGGTCACCCGTCCAAGTACTGATCACGTCCAATGCTGCTTCCTCCTGCTGCGAAGCAGCAGGAGAGGCCACTTTAGTTCGGCCTCTGTAGTGAGGAAAAGTTCCGAGGTACCTTGTACCCGATTTTTTCTATTTAATTTAAGGTTGATCTCATTTATTATTGGTCAACTAACGTCATGCTTTGTTATTATATTTAGTATATTATTATTTAGTTGTTGATAATTGATAAATAAATTGATGGTGTTAGGATAATTTCTCTTCCAGTTGTGATATTGATCATTTAGCTCTTTGTGGTGATAGGTGGCCCCCGCTTGGAGTCATAGTGAAGATTCAGGGTCTATTGATATTGATAACCATGTTTCACTCAGCTACCCTGATACCCTTCCAATATTATAATGTTGATGACTTAGCTCTTTGTGGTACAGGATGATAGGACCCTGAGGTGTGGACACATTCAACAAGTGAAGTGCTCTTCTCCTGATCCTTGTTGCATTGTCAGATGCAGCAAAGATTTACTCTGTGGGCACAACTGTCGAAATCTATGTCATAGTGGACACTGCATTTGTTCAATACAGGTAATATATTTTGTTTTTCTAAAAAAAAAAAAAAAAAGTATTTGAATTTTTCTTTGGTACCAACCAGTTATTCTCTTGGTCAATCTTTTCACACAAGTTCTCTCTATTTGACCTTTCCATTTCCAAATTCTCTTCTTCATAATGTACCTGAAACTACTCATAGAATTCATTTTTATTTACATATTAAATAATTAGTAGTTTATACCACAACCTTTAGGCCGCACTTTGTGGAATACCGTTGGCAGTCATGCAGTAGTGTTTACACCACACTTTAGTTAAACATTTTTTTTTTTTTTTGTAGGAATACTTTACCTTTTCATGGATTATAATGTGAAATCCATTAAAAAATGTATACAAAGCACATATTAAACAGAAAACTTTAGAATGAATAAACCTGTAAAAAAAAAAATACGTGTGTTGTCGTGGGACACCCGGTCGGAACGAAGTTCCTTACATTTTTCATTAAATATAAATTATAAAATCACAGTGCTAAGTATGTATACATTGCTAACTACTTATACATGGCGGAGTTAGAAAAGAGACAAAATTAAAAGTAACGAACTGTTTGTACCTAGCAGAGTTAAGGCAAAATTAAAAGAAAATCATTATTTGTATAATTAAAGCAAGCGTCTTACTATAAATATATATTGAATATAAGAAAAAAGTTTATCATGATGAGTTTATAGTGAAAGAGTATATTTGTTAAAGGAGTTTGGATTGGAATAGGACTGTTTTCTACCTACCCGGCCAATTAATTTAAAATATTATAAAATATATCTCTTCCCTACTCTACAGCTTCTGCTTGTATCAGGGTGAAATTTTACATGATTATATTTTATTTTTTTACAAAACAAAGTGATATTTTTGACATATATAACAAAAATAATCAAAACAAGTCAAGTAACAGGCTTCCTTAATAACACTTTTTCCCGTCTTTTGAAGCTTACGTTTACGCGAGCGTTTCGCGTGAACGCTTGGGCGGATAACTTTTTCCGTTGAACTCAGCCTAGGGATTGGTAAAATGAACATGTGTACCAAATTTCATCTAACGCGGTGATCGTTTACTCAAGTTATCATCATCTGTAGATTTCGTGACGGATTTTGCGTGACGGTGATTTTGTGACGGTGATTTTGGTCGTTTTTTTCGGATTCACTCCCGGGCTCCAGAACGTGCCATAAGGAACTTCGTTCCAATAAAATATCTTGACTTAGGACACCTAAAATCTGGTAATGGTAGCACCATAATGGTTACTCTGCTCAGACATCCAGTCATGGTGATTGACACTTTGCATCTGAATGCTGATGGCATTATCGAGAGGGAATGAATTATCATTTTTTAGCAGATGGTCTTATTTTGCTGGTTAATCCCTATATTAGATCACTATGCTTATAATTCCTATACTATGTCTCTATATGCTTGATAATTCCTATACTAGGTCACTATGCTTAATACTTCCTATAGTATGTTACTATGCTTAATAATTCCTATACTATGTCACTACTATTCTTAATAATTCCTATACTATGTCACTATTGTTAATAATTCCTATACACTATACACTGTCACTATGCTTAATAATTTGTATACTATATTACTGTGCTTATTCCTGTACTAGGTCACTAATTATTTAAAGAAAATTTTACTTATTAAAAATATACAGAGTGACATTTTCAGTACATATTATTCAAAATAAGCCTGTGACAATTTTGGTTTTAATGAACTACATACCTTCGAAGCTGATCAGAATCAGAATATGTATACTATTCTAACAATTAGTATTAATTTTTGGCACTCAGGTTAGCCAACCTATGTGAAGGAAAAAATAAAGCCACTAGATCAGTGGGAGGTGTGGGGCCAGTGACATTTCTATTTACCTAGTTGGCATGATTTTCTCAAATACAAAATATAGTGCTCTCATTGGCTCTCCTCCACATATATTCCCTCCACATAGACTTTCCCGCACTGTTACTCAATACTACCGCACTGTTAGTCAATACTACCGCACTGTTAGTCTATACTACCGCACTGTTAGTCTATACTACCGCACTGTTCGTCAATACTACCGCACTGTTAATCAATGCTACCGCACTGTTAGTCAATACTACCGCACTGTTAATCAATACTACCACACTGTTAGTCAATACTACCACACCAATACTAACGCACTGTTAGTCAATACTACCGCACTGTTAGTCAATACTACCGCACTGTTAGTCAATACTACCACACTGTTAGTCAATACTACCGCACTGTTAATCAATTCTACCGCACTGTTAGTCAATACTACCGCACCAATACTACCACACTGTTAGTCAATACTACCACACCAATACTACCGCACTGTTAGTCAATACTGCCGCACTGTTAGTCAATACTACCGCACTGTTAGTCTATACTACCGCACTGTTAGTCAATACTACCACACTGTTAGTCAATACTTCCGCACTGTTAGTCAATACTACCGCACTGTTAGTCAATACTATTGTAAGAATAGTATAGTCTGATACATGGTTAATCGGAGATTTACGGCATTTAGACTTAACAAAAACACAGTTATTCAACTTAGCTATAGAAGGAATCGATAATTATGTTATAGTTATAATGTTTGTCTGCGTCTGTAAGCATATCTCAATAAGTTTAAATAAGAATGAAATTTGTAAGGTACAGTTTAATAAAAACCACATTGTTTAACCAACTAGTTCCATAAGTAGATTTACCATAGATTGTGACGAATTCCTTTTCCTACGTAGATTTATAGCATTGCTATCGTAAGAGGATTATCTGTTGTAACTGTTAATTTTTGTTTATAACAGGTTCAGAAGACTCTGGAGAAATGCGGCCATGTAATCACTGTCTCATGCTCTAAAAAAGATTCTGATTTATGTACAGAACGTTGCGGAAATAAATTAGATTGCAATCATTACTGTAAATTACGGTGTGGTCACAGAGTCTCAAAAGAGTGCTGTTGTCCTATTAAGAATTGTAAATCGTGGAAAGGGTTAGCTGAAAGTAGTTCTTTGTTTAGAAATGAGACTGTTGAAAAGGTTCGGAAATCTATACCTGATCTCTGGACTTAAATCCAGATCTTTTCTGCTTTTAACTAATCATGTCTATAATAAGAAGCAAGAGAGCAGAAAATTAGCATGAAATAATGTCATACGATAGTATTGTACAAGCTTTTATTTAACTTGCAATGTTTGTTTGTTTGTATGTATGTATGTATGTATGTATGTATGTATATATGTATGTATGTATGTATGTATGTATGTATGTATGTATGTATGTATGTATGTTCGGGTCAAATCTTGCAACTGAATTTTAAAGCAGTTATCCTCAACCAATTGAATTGAAATTTTGCATACACGTTTAGTTTGGATGACAATGCATGGTTTGCTAAGTGACGTCATTCAAAATCCAATATAGTGGGCAGCACAAGATGGCGGACTAGTTATTGTTTTAGCACGCCCATGATATGGGTATCAAATAAAAGGGTTTAGTGAGAAGAATACGAATAAAAGCATGTATATAAAAATATTTTTTAAAATCAACTTATTTTTACTACGTTTTTATTAGCTTGCTTTCTTGTTTGTGTTTCCAGTACAAATCTTTCAATCGATTTTTAACTAACTTCCCGAGTAGCTAGACATTTGAAACTTTTAGAATAGCTCAGAACACGATGACAATGCCATTATTTTAATACTTTTTGCCATCTTTTAGTAAAATTTAATTCGTTTTCAGCAAATTTTGCTGTATGGAAAGTTAGTTCGGAAAAAATCATCAAGTTATTTTATTTGTTTTGACATGACCCATATTTACATTCTTCATTTTGACTGGTTTTGAAATTTATGATTTTTTATTTTAGTACCTGGTATGGCTGATAAAATTGTTAAAATGTCCAAGAATGATTATATCAGGCCTTTTTTATGCAAAAACTAATTGTATTTTTATGAGATATATATATATATATATATATATATATATATATATATATATATATATATATATATATATATATATCAGTTTTATGTTACATAACTGATATTGGGTTATTTCAAGAAATTTAGGGATTGGGTTCATATTGACATCAGTATTTTTGTAATTGGTTTATGCAATTAAATTGTATTTTAAATTATAACACTATTTTATTTTAAATTCTTACTTTATGTAAAATACTTTAAATTATGTTATTTTATTATATTTTAAATATTTATTAATGTAACTTCACAATGTTATTCAAACCCTTTTGTTAAAGTGTTATCACCATTAGGTATATTGTAATTCAATAAATAATTTTTAAAACATTCTTATTGTTTTTTCCTTTTTATTTTACTCGATTTTAATTAACTTCGCTTTGTCTGCCAATTTATCTAATTCAATCTAACTTAAATTTGACCCAGTTGCTGACTTCTTAGAAAGCTGAAACTTGCATAGATGATATATTTCGATGACCATTCAATGATCAGTCAAGAGATAACGAATAGGAAGATAGTTAACATCTCTCTTGTAAGAGTTCTTCGAAGGTTAGAGTGTGGTTCAACCTCATCCTTAGAGTTTAGAATAGACAGTGGCGCCCACAGAGGGCCCAGGGAAAAGAGGAACTAATTTCCGTGCGTACCTGTATAAAAATATGTGTGAGACTTTCATTCACGTTATGTGTATAATTTTTTATAGAATTGTTAATAACTTTGGTTCTACTCAATATTTTTAGATGAAACCAAGCCTACAAATTGCGCAAAAGGTTTGCACTCACCTCTAAAAAAAATTAATCAATATCGCTATGACGTATTGCACCTATAAAGTTTGACTGTGGGATGGACACATACACGAAAAAAGTTAAGGCCGGATTCGGTTTTCGGAAGGCATAAAATGCAAAAATATCCAAAAAAAAAATTAATTCTGACTAATGTACAGACCAAACTTTAATTTTATATATATATATATAGTCCAGTCACCAAAACGCAAAACCTCGAAATTTTGGGAATCAACATCGATTTTTGTTAACATTTGGATTTTGAGCTCTACATACCCTCTACTTCAAAATCTACCCTGTGCCGAACCGGGCTTTTAATTATTTAGGGTGAAAACTACCCCTTAGTGCAAATAATTAAAAAATCGTAGATTCTAGCATGTAATTGGTTAAAATAAAGTTTAAATTAATTATTTGTAGATCTCTTGACATTCTCGAACAAGTTTATGTTTAATCAAAATGATTTAACCCCTGTAAATCATCCCCTGAGGGCAATAATTTTCAAATCAAGTTTTAAAGATATGTATTATAACTTGAAATGATTTAAAAGTGGTCATATTAAGTTTGAATTATTGTATTTTATTTGAATGAAATTGTTATTTGTAAGACTCTTCAACTCTTAATGCCATCGCGCACTAGGGGCAACCACCCACATTGCCTCCAGGCCACCCAACTTCAAAATTTCATATTGGAGTGAATATTTTTGATAGCACATTTGGATTTTACGGTGAAAAATAATACAATTTTACTTGAATATGTTTTTTCTATCTCCAATATTTTGCCCCCTACAGGGGCGCAAAAATAGAAAAATAACCCTTCCGAAACTAGTAAAAGATATATTATATCGTTGTAAACTATAAAGGGTTCACGATAAATTAATGAAACTTAAGGGATTAGTACCATGTAAGGGGAAGTTTGTTTACATGCAATCGTGCAGTAGGGGCAACCATCCATTTTGCCCCTAGGCCTACCAACTTCAAAATTTCAAATTGGAGTGTATGTTTTTGATAGCGTATTTGAATTCTATGGTGAAAAATAATAAAATTTCACTTTTAACTTTTTTTTATCTCCAAATGGTAGATTTCAGCGCCAGGGGGCAAAATGGGTTGCCCCTACTGCGCGATTGCATGAAAACAAACTTTCCTTTACATGGTACGAATCCCCCAAGTTTCATTAATCTATCTCAAATCGTTCAAAAGTTAAGAGGGGGGGGGGGGGGAGAAACTTTTGGACCACCCTCCATATATCTAAACACGTACACATAGATTAGAACATACCGTTAAAATGGTTTCACCATGTGCCAGCTGTTTGAGCGTTGCTCCATTGTATGCTACATTTTTCTGTCTTTGTCCCTATGCTCCAAAATTCGTGCTCTGATTTTTTTTTTAAAAAAAGTACTGTTGGTTTTTCGACGATTTCCTATATATACGTCGCGTCAGAGAGGTTACGTAATAGTGACAAAGGTTGCTGTGACGTCATGCGCCCTCCACGATTTTTCGTCAGGTTATCTTTTCTGGCTCATAACAAACCATTGTTTACTAGAGTTCTGTGAGCATTTTATAGTTTTTTCCTCTTTTTATTCTATTAAAAGCTTTTTTAACCGTTTTTAACCTTATCATATATTAGTAACATCATTAATAAGCCAAGAAATGTATACATTATAGGTGATAAAACAAATAATTCTCACAAATAACTCAAATAGATGTAAAATAACCAGGGGCGTAACTAAGAAATCCGGCGCCCTCCCGCAACTTTTGAAAATGCGCCCCTCTATAACTTACAAAATTTACCCCCCCCCCCCCTTACCGTTTTCCCCCTCTTTGTTAGTCATTCTGGATCAGATGGAGTGGGGACGATAAAATAATCTGTAAAAAAATTTAATAACTAAGTAATTTATTTAATTTTCAAACAGATTATTATTTCAATTTTTTTTAATGCTAGTGTCAGTGGCGATCCTAGGGGGGGGCAGGGGGGGCTATAGCCCCCCCTGGGAGAAAATTAGCCCCCCCTGGAAGAAAATTAGACCCCCCGAGGCCCCGAAAGAAAATTAGCCCACCTTATTAATATTATTTTTAGCGTCCGAAGTAGTTTCCGAAGTACTGATTAGCCTCCGAGCCGAAGATGAGGACAGGCTATGAATAAACGAGGCAGAAATGTTTCCTTTGCTGCCTTGTTGCTGTTGCATACAATATTTTATCTACGGGCGGCAGAAAAAATAAACTGCTAAAATACTATCTTTATTAATATAACATAGTTAATTACTATGTGTTATATTAATATGATAACATAAGTATTAACTATAATTAATGTTGATAAAGAAATCAAATATGAAGCTTGGGAATAATAAAAATTGTGAATAACAAAGTGATGCTATAACAACAAAATACAAAACACACGTTCATAACATACATAACTTCTGAATGAATAATGCACGCAATATAAAATATTGGCTGAACTGAACGAGATGATACGGTCGAGAATCGCTTGGTGGCACAACTTTGCTTAATTTATACACTTGAGAGATTATATTCCTTTGTCAAACAGTACATTTGTATGATTTAAACATTTGAGAAATTATATATGTATGATTTGTTCATAGGAGGGTTTATATCCCTTTGTCAAAAAAATACGTTAAGAGTCAAAATACGTTAGAGTCCGCCATATTTTCTATAAACCGTATCATATTGTTCAGTTTTACCAAAATATTTATTTATATTTTTACTAACAAATTACTAAAAGTATTAAAGATATATTCTTCTGCTTAAAGAAAAGAAGTAACTAGGATAAATCAAGAAAAGTAGCTAGTCTAATCTAGAATGACTTCAACAATAATATGGATGTTGGATGTTTACATGAAGCTGTAGTGTGGCCAGTGACCGCATTTTTTTTTAACTAAAGATCTACTATTCATCAGGGCCGTCCCTAGGGGTTTAGGCGCCCGGGTCAAAAGCACATGTGGCGCCCACCTTTATTACCAAATTCACCTAGTATTTTAAGACCTGGCTACGCCCCCCTAGACGTGGCGCCCGGGTCAGCTTGACCCGGTTGACCCCCCCTAGGGACGACCCTGCTATTCATTGAACTTATTTAACAGAATTAACAAATATAAACAAATTATTTTATTATAAAAACGTTTATTTATTAAATATTACTTATTAAACTATAATATACATTCTATATAATGTTATAAGATAGAGATAATAGTATAAACTGTCATTGCCAACATTATAAAAGTAAAAATTTTGCTGCCTAGCCATCAAAATGTTTCCTCATTTTGCCACCTAGGCAGTAAAATCACATTTCTCTGCCCGAAATCAGTTCAATATTGCCTCATTTTGCTGCCGCAAGTAGATAATAGTATATTATGTTACAAGGCTGTGAAGTGAGTTTTTTAACTCACTAACCTTGGCAATATTTACTGTCTCGCTTCGCTCGACAGTAAATGTAATTGCCGCGGTAAAGAAAAAACACTTCAAAGTCGCGTAGCATATGCTATTTTTTCCGAGGTAGCAGACAATGAAAAAACATTAAATATTAATCACTAATCAATATATAATAATAACAAATATTTGTACATATTTGAGACTTAAAAAAAGAAACCTTAAAATGAGGTTATACTATAAGAAAAGATAAATAAAACGCATTGACATCTAGCTGATTTTTATCGTACTAGAAGCATTTCTACAAAGACTGCAGCACTACTAACGGAAGTTTTGACAACTACCCGCCGTAAAGAAAAAATCTTTTAGTGCCTAGGACGTAAAAGATTTTTTCTTTACAGCTAGGAGTAATGAAAAGATTTTTTAAGTCCACGTAATGAAAAAATGGATTTTAGCTATGTTTTTTTGGCTCTAAAGTTACTATTTCACAGCCTACCACGGAAAAAATAATTTAATGATGATTTTGTAGTTTTAAGTTTATATTTTCACGGGAAGAAGTTAAAAATTAAATATGAGCATGCGCAAGTCGCAAAAATGTGGTAAACTCAAAAATTTATATTTTTTTAAAGTTTCGAGTAGGTATCAAATGAAAGCTGCTGAATCGTAAGTTACAAATATATATTTGCTTTTTTAAATTTTGCATTCCTTATTGGTTAAATAAATCATAATATACCCAAACAAAATCCCCCCCCCCCCAACCACTATATAACGGCTGGCCCTAAAATTTTGAAATAATTCATGGTTATACCTTATTGTGGGGCAATGACAATTCCGGGAGTGCATCCCCAATTTTCAAAAATTGGCAATTTTGTACATGAAAATGAGAAGTGCGCCCAATTTTTTTTTAATTTTGAGTTGGGTATCAAATGAAAGCTGCTGAGGAGTAGGATACAAATGTATGTATATATACTCTTTTAAATTTTGCATTTCTTATTTTTTAAATAAGTCAAAATATACCCAAAGATATCCCCCAACCACTATATATAACGCCTGCTCTTAAAATTTCAAAATAATTCATGGTCATACCTTATGGTGGGGCGATGAAAATTTCCGAAAAAATGTAATTTATCTTGTCGTTATTACCGATAAAAAACATTGTGACCCCCCGGGGGATCGAACCAGGGACCCTTGAGGTCAGAGAAAAAAATATACAACGGTAAAAATTAATTATATAACGGGATATGCTTAATCATCTACAAAACCCTAAAAAGTACTTGGACTCAAGTACTTCCCCGTGATTTTTTAACTTAATTTTTTATTTATTTTAGGGAAAATTATGGAATGTTTTGGTTAGTTTAGGTTAAGTTTAAATTTTTTTGACCTTCTATCATTGCCACATTAAACGTGGCACTTTGCGTATATAAAAAAAATAAAAATAAATAAATAAAATATAATTCTGATTTTATCGAAATGCTACAACCGGAATCGTTTTGCACAGAGAAACTGTAAAAAATACAAATTCTGTAAAAAGGAACAGTTAAAAAAAAATGAAGTAAATCGGACAGTACGAAATAGGTGGGCCAAGTAGTGCAGTTGCAGTTTTACCAATAATGTCCGAAAACCTAATCTAAAGTTTTTCTTTATCAAATTTTTGCTAGGGCCCCACTTTCGTCGGGGGGCTACAATAGCTCGACCACCTTCCCAAAATTCAATGTCCCATTTTGGACTAAACTTTATATTATGACCACCCTAAGAAAACATGTTTTTCACAACTATTGAAAAAATGACCCAGTTTATTATAGATGTGAAGTAATATTGCATAATTGCTATTACTGATCTATTTAATCTGCCATGATTGGGTGCACACCTTTTATTATTTTACAATTACTATTTTTAAGATTGTATTAAAATGTCTTCGTTGGTCAGAGCACTGTAACGGAAATGTATAATATATATAATATATATGGTTCGAGTCCCGCTGCAGGGGTCTATTTTTCTCTGTCTATTTCCCATTGTTAATAATAATTATAATTTGATTTAATTTAAAAATTAAAATTCTTTTAAAAATACTTGTGCATACTTTTGTGCCAACGAAAGTAGTTTAATTTATTTTATGAAAAAGAATTAAAATCAAATTTCACCTCAAAGAAGCATAAAAACGCTGTTTTGAGAGGTCATATTTTATCAATTTTCCTTCCAATAATGCACTGCTGTCGACGTCCATGTTAATTTTAACATTTTTGTTATCTATAAATATTATATTGTTTCTGACAATTTATACATTTTTAATTAACCTATACAGTTTTTAAACCATTCCTTTTGTTATCCTCATGTTAAAATTATTATTATTTAAAGACCAATACTTTCTTCTGTGATGATATGGTAAGTATCATAGGAGACTTTAAATAAGCCCCCAACTATACTTACAGTAGAACTTCCCAGTCCAAGTTCAATGGCAAGTAAACATTCTTGAATAAATTTAATTGTTTAGTCTCACGAAAAAATTACATAGAATTGCCTCTGGGAAGGACTGCAACAACATATAACATACAAATGAGTCCTTCCTGGTATATTAAAATGTATACTACACCCGCAAAACATGGGGGGCTTTAGCCCCCCCCTGAAATTTTGAGCCAGGATCGCCACTGGCTAGTGTACAGCACTATTACAGTAATAATGTTATTTTTATTTCTTAATAAAAATAGTAAAATTGTAATATGTATAAATAAGAAGAACAAGCTAACAACCTTGCTCCTTGCTTGAAGACTTGAACTGGAATATCTTAGAAAATAGTTTTTAGCGACAAACAGACAGACACGGAAACAAAAATGTTTCCTATTATCTGAAACCGATATCTGTCTTTGAATTTTTGAAATCTGAGACATCAAATTTGTTAGTTCTTCAGAAAGATCACATAGCTTCTGTTACTTTCGGTAAGGTCGGAAGCAAATTAAAAAAGTGTTTGCTACTGGAGGAGGAAGATGACGATAGGATATTTTAGTTATCAACAAATTGACGTGGCATCCCCTAGAGTCCCGATGGCTATATAATAGTCTAAAAAATGCACTCACCTTTTTAAATGAATTCTTCACTAAAATAATTTAATTCTACGCACAAATTAACTGAACGTAGAATAAGAAATAAAAAATAGCAGAGCTTTCTAGCGAAAGGAAAGTTAAAATTCACAGCAAAATACACAACCACCCCGCACGAGAGCTATAACTAGAACTGAACCGAGCTGAGTTTGATACATGTGATTAATTAAGGGAAGGGTAGAAAATATAAAAACTCTAAAGGGAGGTAAAATTAGCTAGGGGAGAAAAGAGTTAGAAACTAAATACAAAGAGGTTGTGATAAGGAAAAAGAAGTAAGAAGGAGAAGGGTTAATATACTTACCCATATAATTATAGGTACAGTGACACTTAGCTTGGAAACCTAACTGAGCTCTAAATCATAACATCTCAACAAATTCTCACTCTGATGTAAACTCTTCATTTGTTTTATCTCTCGTTATAAAAATAATTCTGCCCACATAGAGTTTCTTTTAATTTATATTATTAAATATTATTGTTTACTCATTTTTCGGCGCCCCCTAGACCAGGCGCCCCCCCGCACCGCGGGGTTGGCGGGGGCGCTATTTACGCCACTGAAAATAACTTACTTACAGATGTGCTCTTTTTACTCTATTAAAAGCTTTTTTAACTGTTTTTAACCTTATCATGTATCAGTAACATCATTAATAAGCCAATAAATGTATACATTATAGATGATAAAACAAATAATTGATTAAAAAATAATAATAAAATAAAATAGCACTGATAAAACTCAGTCGTATATCCAATGTTATGAGCCAGCTGACCTAACAACATACACTTTTTTACGTAAGTGACGTCACACTTCCCCGGCGTATTCCGATTCCTATTTCTTTTCTTTTAGATTGATTGGTTTATAAACCGACGACGCAAAAATTATCGTAGCTTAAAAGAGCCTTCGTGATGTCCGCACCCTAATTTCATTCAATGTGCTAAATTCTATCAGCAAAACTTCGGGCCGAGCTGGGCCGGTGCATTGTTCCCACCCCACCCTAATTCATAATCGGCAAAAATTCGGGCCGGTCTCGTGAGCATTAACCTAACTCTATAGAAGTCATAGAATTTAGAAGAACCCCTCCTTAGCAGACTTAGTTAAGGTAATGCGAATAATTCTGGGATAATTGTGTTTTGTGTGTTTTTTAGGGGGAGAGGGGGAGTCTCCCCCGCTCTCATATGAAATTATTATCTTTATTTAATTTATTGTACCTATATTATACCTTTATTCAAATGGGGGGGGGGGGGGGGACCAAAGCCCCTCCCCCTGTGTACGCCCCTGATCTTGTTACGAACTCACAATCGCCTGCTGAAAGTAAGGTCTAATAAGCACCAACATAGATAATATTCTATGTTGGTTAATAAATTTATAAAAATCAATTACAATAAAAGAAGAATTAAATATTATTCAGAAGATAACTAACTAAAAGAATTTAACTTGAGCCATAGCGTAAACAATATTGATAATATAAATTGAACTCAATTAAACATGAGAAATTAATAAATAGAAAATTATGTGATGGTTGATTAGCAATCAATGACCTTTATTCATATTCATGATATACTCGTAGTTAATAGTCATTGCCTAGAAAGTCCGATTCTTTGACTTTGAACTGCAACCCTCCTAGATTAGATACATAATACATAAACTACGTTTCCATGAGTTTTCAAACCGAAAGTGTTTCTATGAGGAGTCTCCAAAACATGTTTTCATAACAATTTTGAAAACTATAAACTCCCAGACTAGTAGTTATAGCAAGGATCGTATAAAATAGGGATTAAGCACTAGGCGAAAAAAATTACGCCAAGAACTTGGAAAATCTAGTAGGATAGATTACCTTCCCGTATGGTTATTATAGCTATAGCAGACAAGGATCTTAAGGCCACCCTACACGATCAATCTGATTGTCAATCTGATTGAATCAATCAGATTGAAGTAGATTGACAATCCTGCCTTCAATCACAAGGGACCCTACACGTTCAATCAGATTGACAATCATTTTATAATATGTTTTGGCTAAAGTGAATTGTACGGTGTCATTGCCATTGAATTTTATACTTCGATTTGGACATCTAGCTGGTCTATATGCAGCAGGGTTATTTTTCTTCAGAAAATGAGTGGAGCATAGCGAAGCGGCCGTTTAAAATTCTAGGGCAAAAAAAATAATTTCGTATTTTAATTCTGTAAACAACACCGTACAATTCACTTTTACCTATTTTGTTTAATGTTTTAATATTCAATTGCTTATAAATATGTACCTGAATAGAATTTATTAAATTCTTTTATACCTGCTTTGTGATTAATTTTATTTTTATACACTGATAATGTATAATTTGCTTTTTAAAATTATCTTTCTCTAATCACTATCTTCTATCTTTACTAAATAAATTTCAAGTAAAAACATTTTTAAAAACAAGCTTTTATTCGTATTCTTCGTAGCAAACCCTTTCATTTGATACCCATATCATGGGCGTGCTTAAAAAAGGAGAGATGGCACGCAACGCACTGGACTGAAGAAAAGATTGATGAAGCCACTACACGGTCAGTCAGATTGACAGAATCCCCCGCCACTCACAGAATCCCCCACCACCTCGCATGATTGAAGCTCGGATTTCAGAATATCTGGAAATCCGTCAATCACATTCATCAATCCATCAATCTTGCCCCTACACGTTCAATCAGATTGTCAATCCTACGTCAGATTGACAATCAGATTGATCGTGTAGGGTGGCCTTTATATAAAGGGGATAGAGGGTTGAGGCAAAAAAGTGACCCCATGAAGATATGTAAAATATTAGCTCCAATGGGACAAATTACCTTCCTCTTGGTTATAGGTTACCAAGAATTTGTTAATAGTTGTCAGGTTATAACCTGTTAAAAAAGGTAATTTGTCCCAGTTCAAAGGTCGTGGAGCATGCGCAGTATGATTTTTTCTCCAATTTCTCTTACCTTCATGGGGTCACTTTTTTGCCTTAAACCCCTTCTTAACATTACATCCGCTTTATATAAGATCCTTGATAGCAGATCAAGAAGAATAGGACAAATTCAAGGATGTTAAAGGCCAATTTACACCAAGGATCTTATATAAAGCGGATGTAATGTTAAGAGGGGGTTTAAGGTAAAAAAGTGACCCCATGAAGGTAAGAGAAATTGGAGAAAAAATCATACTGCGCATGCTCCACGACCTTTGAACTGGGACAAATTACCTTTTTTAACAGGTTATAACCTGACACTTATAAACAAATTCTTGGTAACCTATAACCAAGAGGAAGGTAATTTGTCCCATTGGAGCTAATATTTTACATATCTTCATGGGGTCACTTTTTTGCCTCAACCCTCTATCCCCTTTATATAAGATCCTTGGTATCTAGTACATAAGTTTAAATTTTTATTTTGCGTTGCACGTCGATCTCGGGCTAATGGACGAATTCCCATTGAAAATCGATGGTGGCGCTCTCACCTGTCAACGGGCAGTTTCAAGAACTAAAACAACAAACTTTTTTTTCATTGGAAGGATAGAAGAAATTTTAGAATCTTGCTTTTATTTATTTACATTGATATTGTCAGTATCTTTTCTTATAATATTATTAATTAACAACGTAATTGGCACAAATTTAAATGCTATTAAGTTATTTTTATATATACTATCATCTATTAACATAAAATAGCAAGTTCGAGTTCGAGATATGTTTAACAAAAATTGAGTTGTGAACCAAACTGTTTGATGTGGTAGGTTTAGCACTGTTATCAGAACAACTTGTTGAGTAGATCGTTTACTTCTACCTAAAGCCGGCCTTACACCTTGCGATTTGTCGGTGCAATCTGAAGGAAGATATATCGCACGATATATCGTTGCATCCTGGGAGCGTTTCCACCACACCGATTTCTACCCCGATCTTTGACCCAATCTTCCTTAATAGACGAGCTGCAGTGTTGCCACTAAATTAATTTATTTATGATTATTTTAAGACCTAATATTTTTATTTCTATTTTATCTTTTTACTGCATTCTTTATTATAAATATAATCTATTATGAGTATTAATAAACCTTATTTTAGTAATACTCATTTATTTTATAAATTATTATTTATTATATAAATTCGTAATATTTTTAAGGTAAAATGCTCAAATAATTTAGGTTAAAGATTATATATAAAACAAAAAAAGTTTTTTTATGTGTAGCGAGGAATGTGGGCGCGGCTTAGCCTGAAAAAAATCCTCAGCAAACCAATTTTTGCTGCCTAGGCAGTAAATTTAGTAAAATATATGTAGTGGAAGGAAGGAAGAGATCGGGGTTGCCCGCAGGTTGTACAACCTCCCTTTACACGCACCGACTTGTCGCAACGATCTCATAGATTGAATAGGTTTTGCTTCGATCTACAACCCAACCCCAACACCGACATCGTTATACAATTTCCATTTACACCTTACAATATATCGGTGCGATTTATCGTTCCGACCAGATTGCACCGACAAATCGCAAGGTGTAACGCCGGCTTAAGGTAGAAGTAAACGATCTATTATATAAGCTATTATATAAGCTTCTAGATTCCAATATCGGAAGTCTAACTCAAAGATTTACATTTTCCCAAAAAGTTAGTGACCTCACTGTCTTTGGACAGACCTTGACAAGGTCTGTCCAAAGACATTGAGAGGTCACTATATTTTGGGAAAATTTAAATCTTTGAGTTAGACTTCCGATATTGGAATCTAGAAGCTTATATAATACACCAATTCTGAAATGCCCCTCCTCGTGTTTTACGTTAGGATCATTTCTTGATAAGGTTTAACAATTCCTGGTTTTGTATAAATAAATGTATGTTTGTGCGCATGTGGAAGAGAAAGAAATGGGCGCAGAAGTTTTAAACGTATGGCACCAACAATGGACTAATCATGGCCTACCATCTAAATTTCATTCAAATCGGACGAGTAGTTTTTAAGATATGTTGGTTCGCAAAAATTGAGCGACTGACCGACAGACACGGAACCAAAAATGTTTCCTGATATCTCAAACGGATCTGTTTTGAAATTTTTAAAATCGGAGGAATAATAATTAAATCGATGACATATTTATTTTCCGAGCTTGCTGAAGGTATTTCGAATTTAAATAGACTACATTTTAGAATTCTCGGAACCATTATCGAGGTTTAATTTTTTTGGAGTTTTTTTTGGGGGGGGGGGGGAGAAAATGTAAAACAAATGACACGACCACCCCTAGCACGAGAGCTATAACTGTACAGAACTGAGCTTCATCTCATACTTTTATTAGATTAATAGATAACAATTCAAAAATAAGTGGAATGGTAGAAAAGATAACAACTCTAAAGGGAGGTAAAATTAGCTAGGTAAGAAAAGAGTTAGAAATTAAATAAAAAGAGGTTGTGATAGGGGAAAACAAGTAAGGGGGATTAAGACAGAAAGAGAAATACATATTATTATATAGTAGTAACAATCGACAGAGATAGAAATGAAAGTATGACTAGTTAAGTTCGGAACAGACTTCCTTATCTAGTACAGCTAAGCTAAAACCGTATCAGATAAGATAACGTTTAGTTGTAATAAGCACTTGGATCTCCTTCCAGTCCAAAATGAAGAACTCTGAAGTCTAAACCATAACATCTCATAACATTCTCACCCTGATTTAAACTCTTTGTTGGTTTTATCTCCCTTATTCATTCTTATCTCCCAAAAATAATTTTATTAAAATAATTATTAAGTTTTTATTATAACATTTTTCACACTCCTGGGCCCCTGGGCAATTGACCCCCCCCCCCCCCCCCCCGGTCGCTCACTTCACTACCAGTACTACTATAGTAAGTACTACCACTACTAAAAATAATTGATGTTCCCGATATATTGTTATATCGATATAAAATATTGATATATCGGCATCGATGTATCGATATTTTCGATATATCGGCATCGATTCGCAAGTCGCAACTTTACAATAACTTGAAATCAGTTTCTACTTCCACTGTAGCTTCTACAAGGTAGAGGCATCATTGTAGTTTATAATGATTACGTTGTAATAAACTCTTTTTCAAGTGAAATTTATACGTAAGTAAAAAATTGGTTATACTTATTCAAAATATTTGCTGAACAATATTATTTCTTGATTACACTGCTAGAAAATTGTAACGCAAATGTTAAATTGCAGTTTTCTTTCACCTAAAAATAATATAATTCCTTCAGAAAATAATAATTTAATTGTGAAATGAATTTGTGTATATTCTAAATGATAAATGTTTAATTGTACATCGGATGCTTGTAATCTGTTAGATAAGGAAATTATATTATACGTTTGCCGAGGTTCTGTAATTCACAGTAAATGGCGGGGCTCCCTGGTAGTCTACCCTGGTATCTTCCTGACTCCTCACTATCTCTGCTATGTTATCTCCTTTTATTTTTATTACTTAAGCTGTGCTGAGGAGTGTTGTTAATTAATTAAGTACACCCGATCGAGTTTTTATAATTTTCACTATATACTATATATGGCAAAGTTCAAAGTTATCTTTACAAATTTGTTGTAATACAAGTATTTGTTACTTAGTATAAAATCATTATTACGTGAGTTATAGTCTCTAATTTTCCAATTCATATCTTTTTAGGTGAATATATTAAGAAATTATTTATTTCCTGAACATGGTGGGTTTCACATTGTGTCTGAGGCGGCTTTCACACTGCGCATGGTACCGAGCGAGGCCGATTCCGCTTGAGAAACAAACACATGTATTAGCATGGGCATGGCTGTATTTCTAAATAGGCCGAGTAGGCCGCGGCCTAGAGCGGCAAATTTTTAAGAGGCGGCAAAATTTACAAATTTAACTTTTGTACGAAATACATTAATAATAATTTGTGATGCAAAAGTTAGGCCTCGGGTGCGATAAGAGCGGCTAGTGAGAGAGTTGAGTGACGAGTGGCGTGTTTTCATCCTTCTGCTTGTAAACCTAAAATGCTGTTGCTACGATAGCTCCTAACGGCGGGCGTATGAGAGTGGCGCTGCTCCAGCTTGCTGCTCACCGTTTGCCGCTTTCATTGTACCCAAGACCTTACAAGTTGTCAGGGTATTTGGTAAATATCGGCAATAGCGCGCCCCTTCTCACTCCAACGTATTTTTTGACAAAGGGATATCAACTCTCCTATGAACAAACCATACATATATAATTATTTTATATATATTATTATTATATACGAATGGAAGGGATGAATTGATATATCGAAGCCAACTTTACGACTTTGATTACACAGAAGGGGTACACTATTGCCGAGTTTAGCCAGGATTTATTATAATGAGTAGTAAACCAGATGGATACTAAATTGATAATAGACACAAATATTTGACATTCTTATACTTGATGTATTTATAATAAATTAGACACAATTTGAATAAACCCTTTTTAGGGTCCGTAGGCAAAACCAAGGACCCTTATATTTTCCTGCGTGTGTCTGTCCGTCCGTCCTCTCGCCTGCTCTCACGGCTACACTTTTCGTCCGATCACTTTGAAATTTGGCATGTATGTGTCTTGTACCTGCCCACATATTTTAAAAATATAGCGACTTAAAAAAAATATTTTTTAAAAAAAATAGGGTAAAAAAACTTAAGGGTTAAATTTTTTTTATTTTTTTTCGATATCGTGAGGGGTATTATATGATAGGGTACGTCGAGCTGATTTCAAAAATATATAATTCTTTGGTTATAACTTTGATAGGGCGAGCGTAGGGGAGTTTAAAGCGGGTGAGAAACGTGTCCCCCCCCCCTTCTATCTCGCTTATGTGAAGTGCAAAAAATCTGAAAAAATTCCTGAATATTCTTTGACCAAAATTAAAGATACCACTTTTTGGAAATTTCGAAAAAAATATTATTTTATTTTTTATTGACAAAATACGTTTTTTTTTTTTATAATTATGGTCTTTTCGATGTATTTATATGGTTGTAGTCCGGTTCAGTGGCAAAAAATACTTTATCGGAAGTTTGTTTATGTGTTTTGAGAATATCAGACCCATAGGATAGTTCAAAGTATGCTTTTTAGCTTTTTAAAAAACACCATCAATAGGGTACTACTAAAACAATACAGTGTGGCCTACGGACCCTCGCTGTGTGCTGACTAGCTCACACTTGACCTGTTTATTAATTAATGCATTACGTTATTTTTACAACGTCACTGAGTAGTTTAAGTCACAAATAACTATAATTTTTATTTCTGTTATTTTTTGTTAAAACATAAAAATAAATGTCGGAGGATGATTTTATTTCAGTTTAATACAGACAATTTTGTATAATTTCATACTGAAATTTTGAGTGGTCTTTTAATAATATTAGAATTTCTTTTAAATTACTGTGTGTGGGAATCTAATTTTTTTCATAAAAGCTTATTTGTAGTAGGTTCCACAACAACCCAACCCCTTACAAATTATCAGAGTACATTATGAAACAGTTGTTAAAGTATCATAAGTGTTTAATAGTTCTTAATTTTAATACATTATTCTTGGGTATAAAAGATAAGTTTTCAATTGAAGTAATTCATTTTACATATCAAAAATTAAAGTTTACTCGAGGCTGTAAATAAACTTAAGATTTTGTAAATGATTGCAAGCCTTTTGAAATGAAAACGTATAAAATAAGGGGTTGAATGAAATAAATTTACGATCCAAAACCGCGTAAAACTGATGAATGTTTGAGGTTAAAAATTTAAAAAATTTTGGGGGGCCCCTGGACCCCCCGCTTATTGCGATGACTTCACAAATAAGTCACGCTTCAACCCCCCCCCCCCTCGAGCTATAACAGGAGCGGAAAATTGTCCCTAGCCTATAGGCAGCGAAAGCCTAAATCCGGCTCTGAGCATGGGGCTATTCACATTAATCGCTGAGCGAGATCAAGCCAACCCAGGGGATTTGGTTCGAGCGTTTTTGTTAGCTAAGCGTTTTCGGCCGCCAAAAACGCATTGTAAACAGTTGTAGAATGCGGACTAGTAGATAATCGGCCGATCGGCTCGGTCTCGCACACAGTGTGAATACAAAAACGCTCGGCCCGGCCTCACTCGGTCTCGCACGCAGTGTGAAAGTCGCCTGAGGGAGGATTAACAGAAAAGTGATTGTTTTCATTCATAATTGCGGGAAACAACCTTTCCTTTGTTACATTTTTATTAAAAATATTTTATATAGGTGAATTATAAATAAATGAAATATGAGTAAATCTGAAATTTCTGGTGCAGTTCGGAAGATTTCTTAACCTATAGTTTTAGTTGTAGTGCCTTTTGATCAGCTTGTAAGAGCACTTTAATAAAATAAACAACTAATGAATGAACGTAATCTTTAAATCACTTGACTAGTACATGGTAATAGTACTGTGATGGACAATGTGCAAACTGAATGCTGACAGTACCCAGTGGAAAGAATGTACAATGGGTGTGATTCTAACTTACGGTTGTTAACTAACAAATAGCAGAGGGTCTATTTTGCTCTTAACTCGTGCGGTCCAAGCACGTACCTCTAGTGCGACTGCCTAAAGGTTAATCAAGGTTTAACCACAGTTAACCTTTACTAACAACAACAATCCTTAATCAAAGCAGACATGAAGATATTAGCCAAAATATACAGTGCAATTGTTCAATTCCCTAAGATGATAAATAAAGGCAGGTGTTTACTTAAACTTATTACGGTTAATATGTGTATAGAAATCAAATGCCAAAGGTAATTATTTCTTATTGGGTCTGTAATTCAGACATTTCAGAGTCTCAACCAAGGCTCCTTATAGCTATAATTTAGATTTTGAAAAAAATAAAAATAAAAATGTTCAATGAAATTAATTTTCAAATATTATCATTTGAACACTTGTAATTCTGATTTACTTAAGTAATTTATAAGCATCCAATTCATTACAGAGGTGGGGGTGAAATTAATGTAATTGTTATAAATAACCTGTTACTTGAGAATAACCGTTCCTCTCATAACCTTTTACTGAAGATGTTGAGTGGCTTTTGGGGAGACTTGCCTCTCTTATCAAAAAAGAGTCTAAAAATGATTAATATAACCTCGCCTCACAGACAAATTCAACTAGATAATATATATATATATATATATATACATTAAATGGTTCACCTCTGTAAACCCCTCAGTTCAATATGAAAATGTCAAAACTGCTTTTTGTTTTGTTGCAATAGTGTACGTGAGAACTGCAAGGGAAAGGGATAGCTCTGGAGACAACTCAAAAGGACTGGTAGCACTGATAGCAGTGAAGGCAGCCCTTCACCATCCCTTTACAGTCCAATGAGAAAACTACCTTCACTTATAAAATAACCCACATCCCGTCCTGCCAATATGCAGAGGAGAACACAGGTAATTCATTTTAATATTATATACAGGGTTGTTCTCTAATTAGAGAACAACCCTGTATATACTAAATATACAACTGGAATAACACAAATGTTATTGGTTTTGTTTGTTATTATAGAGCTACACACGTAGAGATTGGTGGACACCTGAACCTAATTCTTATTTAGTTGACGAATCAAGAATCGAATGTGCACGTGTCCAGGGTAAACTCAAACAGTCCGCCATTACTATCATTGAGGAATATATAAGCGATGTCGACATTAAGGTATATTATTCGATTTTCTGAGCGAGTGTATATACAGTAGACACATGTTTCCTTGTTTTTAAAACAGCTATTACATCATCACTGACTCGTCATATGATGAGGTCACTGCATTAACAATTCTTAAATTAAAAAAAAAAAGGAAATAAATATTCTCATTTTATAGAACCTTAACTGTACGCATCACACCTTAATGTATCACATACTTCAATATTTATATTTAAAAAGCACTTGAAGATTAGGAATAAATAAATACAGTAGAACCTCGCTTACACGACCCTCAATAACATGACAACCTCAATTACAAGTGCAATTTTCAAATCCCCTTGAGATTGCCATAACACATAATGTTAAATTAACCTCTATAACGCGACTATTATTATCCAAACAACCTTAATAACAAGGATTTTTTCCAATTCACAACATAACTCAGTACCTTTATAACAAGTCGTTATGAGAAGTCAACCTCTATAACCCAGAAACGGGTTGTTAAGGTCGACCCATTCCTGTATAGAAACATACAGGAATGGGTCGACCTTAAACAAGTCTAGACTTGAAAAACCCGCTCATTAACCTCGATAACACGACTGATAGCCAATATAACCTTGATAACACGACCCTCAACAAAAGGAGCACCTCGATAACAAGACTGTTTCCCTAATCCCCTTGAGACACTTCTTATCGAGGTTCTATACTGTAGTAAAATTTGAATTGTTCAGTCTAATTGACTGAATGATTATGATTTTTTTAGATTAGATATTTTTAAAGAAAAAATACCAAATCTATTCATATATTTAAACAAATCATATGATTATGATCAACTAGCTGATTTTTTTAGGTTAGGAAAAATCATATTTTCCATAATCTACAATTTTACGTCATAAAAGTTTTGCTGCACCCCTGTGGAGGCCACACAGCACACTAATATGCCACGGTACACTGCCCTAGACAATGGATTCATAAGTTGTCATCTATTGAAATCATTTGACTAATTTGTGTTTGGTTGTTTATTTTGTTCAGGAGAGCATGAAGTGGTATATGGAACAATTTGTTGACGAAGGTTCAATCTTCGTATCAACTTGTCTCAACTACATAGTAGAACAGACGAAGAGAGAGAAGAGACAGAAAACTTCACAGCTGATGGGTGAATTAATTAAGTACCATCAGTTCCCTCCATCGCTACTAGTCGCTGAGTAAGTTTTAGTTTGGTTAATTTTTTAGCGACTTATAGTGTGTATGGAGTAGGGGTTAAGACAGTCTAGGGTTTTTTAAACAGATGCATGGAAAGGATTAAGATGGAGCTAGTATTATTTAGATGGCTAGACCTCCTCTTCATTTCATTCACATCAAAGTCGGGTTAAGATAAGTGTTAATTCCAGCAGCTCAGATTGGCCAACCTTTATGAGAAAAGAAATAAAACTACTAGACCTGTTATAGGCACTCTGCTATTGATATTTTTTTGCCTAGTTGCCTATCCTATTTGACATCAAAATCTCAAGGTCTCATGGCTTTCCTCCCCATTTTTACTATCTTATGTAAAGAGTAACTATTGTGACGGCGCAAAAATTCGATTTTGAGATTTTGATGGATTTACAAGTTTTAAGGTCCCCTGAGTCCAAACAAGTGTTTTTTAAAAAATGTCTGTCTGTCTGTCGTCTGTGCACGCATGTGGAGCCTAAACTACTTGGCAAACATGTTCAGAAAAATGATACCCCTAGGCGAAATCGAGAATTTAATTTTGGTGGTGCTACCCCCAAAAACTCTGGAAAACGTGAAACAAAAATCCTCGATAACGGTTCCGACAATTTAGATTTAAAAAAATTTAAAATGTAGTCCATTTAAATACGAATCTAACGATATAAGCCGTTTCCCTGTGAAAAATCTAGTTCTTGAGAAAATAGCTTTAAACGCAGACAGAGAGAGGCCGGGTTCGATACCCCGCCGAGGTGAAGTTATTTTTATGATTATTTTGATAAATTTTTATGAACTCGTGTATGAGAAAGTTTGTCAGAGTTGTCTCGGACTGATTTTTTTTTATTTTCTCCAGCTGTCAAAAATAACTCTCATGTTGACTGTAGGAGGTTTGACTAGATGAAATTAGTAGTTTTATAGTGAGTGCGTGATGCTGGAAAAGGCACAAAGAACCCCCAGAGAGTGGTTTTTTTCATCAGGCCTGACCTCTCACTTAGGATTCGGTATGCAATACCACTATGTATGTTTTTATACCTAATCTATGTTATATTTTCTTGTTAATCTTTAGGCTGAAATTGTTCTTTGAAATGATCTATGATTTTGCTATAGATGTTCCTCACATATGGGAGTACCTAGGAGAAATATTTGGTATGCAATTTTTATTTTTTTATACATAATTTCTTGTAGATAACTTTAATTTATACCATAGTTATTTTAATTTTAAGAAAATGTGTATGATATAATATGTAAACTTAAGAATCAATAAATTAAATTTATTCCTATAAATCGCTTTGGTAACCAAGCAAAGAGAAGTCATTGCCTACTAGATGGCTCTTTACTGCAATTTTAATGATGACACAGGGTCAGCGCTTAGACTCATCTAAGTCTGTCGGCAAAAGCAAGGAGCCTTACCTATTCAAACTGAATTTAAGTAAATTTAATGCAGTAAACCCTCCTGAATATCCAGATCAGGTTGAAAGCACTGAAGCTTATTGAAAAAGAAAAATTATCACAAACTTCTTTTGATTATGTACTGTTAAACCATGTATTTAAATCTGTAAAAGTTTGGTTAAAGGCGATGGGATCACACTATGGCAACAAACAGCTTATTTTATTTAGTGAGCGTTTGCCCAGGTTGGCTACGTGTGTCCTATAACCTGAAAAATTTGTTTGAATTTGTTGTCCCGCTTTGCCTGTGGTAACATAAGAGTGTTTGGGCTTGGTTGACCTTAGGACACCCTCCTAGTGTGAATGCTCCAGGGTGGATAATGAAATGTTGATGAAAAGCTAGTGCCTTCAGTGCATTATTGTTTATCTTATATTCCTTTACTGTAACATGAAGCAACATATCTTTATGAATAACACCTTATCTTCAAATCTCCCTTATCTCGTTATTTATTGTAACCAAAATATTCAGATAAATCAGAAACTCTTATAATAAGTAAATTCAGTAGAGCCCCTCATGTCCGTCACTTACGGGACTGTAGCATGGTCAGAACACAAAAAAGATCTGATAATCCGAGGACCAAAGAAAAGTGATCATTTCAGAGTAAAAATTAAATATTTATTATTAAAAATAAAATCATATTTTACGATTTTGGTAGTATTCATACTACGGAGAGATTAAATTTTAATTTAAATCAAATTATAATTATTATTAACTACGGGAAACAGACAGAGAAAAATACACTCTAGCGCCGGGATTTGAACCACGGGCCTCTATATTTCCAGTATAGCGCTCTACCAACTAAGCTACGCAGGAGAATGATTTTCTCTGACGTTAATGATACCTTGTCCCGAATTTAAGCTTTCAATTTTTCACAAATCTGAGAAGTCAACATTAATGACATAGAACTAGACCGAGAAATTACGCTTATAATTATAAAGTACCCAATTAGTACCTGTACCTAGTACAATCAATTAGAAATTCATATTTTACGATTTTGGTAGTATTCATACTACGGAAAGATTAAATTTTAATTTAAATCAAATTATAATTATTATTAACTACGGGAAACAGACAGAGAAAAATACACTCAAGCACCGGGATTTGAACCACGGGCCTCTACAGTTGGTAGAGCGCTATACTGGAAATATAGAGGCCCGTGGTTCAAATCCCGGCGCTGGAGTGTATTTTTCTCTGTCTGTTTCCTGTAGTTAATAATAATTATAATTTGATTTAAAATAAAAAAAAATTGTAATCTAATGTACTTATGTATAATGTATACTAGAATATACATACTAATCCTGTTAAAGGAATACACTTTCGTGTTTTTCAAACCCTTTTTCCAATCAATTACTGTTGTTACACCAACTCCTAACTCTCAAGCAAATTTTAGAGCAGACTTACCTTTGTCAAGCCGTTGAAGAACATCTAACTTCAATAGTAATGTTCACATAATCGCTTTTGTTTCACTAAAACAGTACTCACAACACTGCATTGTAAAGATAGAATGGCACG
The DNA here is from genome assembly GCA_951217055.1 of Gerris lacustris. NCBI lineage: Eukaryota > Metazoa > Arthropoda > Insecta > Hemiptera > Gerridae > Gerris > Gerris lacustris. The sequence continues at coordinate 13,741,586 of OX578283.1, forward strand.
CACGATAATAAGAAACAAATTGTAGTGATCAGTACAATACAAAAAAAACCGACTGGTTGCTTTTATTGTTTTATACTCAATATTCTGATAAGGTTGTTGATAAGCTTCTGAACAGAGATAAATCCACCATCGTCTTTTTTCCACTTTTTTTTTTTGCTCAGCTTCTTCTATTCTAGCAGCTGCTACGAACTTTACATCCTCTTCCTGCAACATGATGTTGTATGGAGTAGCAATAAAATTTATTAATACCCTATAGACCTAAGGAAGACTGAATGATGTTGCAAATATATAGCGCTTGTAGTACATTCAACTAACAGCCAACTGAGTGTTGGAATCCCTCTGGACCGAATCTCTTTGTCCAAATGGAGGGGATGACCAACATCAAGATTGGACCACACACTCGTTAGTCGTTTGTTGTTGTACCACAAGTAGAAGTAAAACAGCTGCTCTCTACTTTTGAACAGAGATGGATCCACTTGTAGAACAGAGTCAATGAACCGCTTGTTTTGAAACCTAGCAACTATGTCGCTTATTTGGCCCCTGTTTACTTACCCCACAAGGGCGGGCCAGCATGGACGAGGGGCTCTAGGCGCTCGCCCAGCTATCAATAAGTCGAGAGGACTCAAGGTCGTGGGTTCAATCCCGTGCCATGATACTCTGAATTGCATCTATGAATCGCGGACAGAGCAGGGTGAGGGACACCCCCTACGGTGCACTCTTCCCTGCACTGTCATGATGATGTGATTTGGGTACTTCCTTAGATTTTGACTCCCCTATGTTATTTTAGATTATAAATGACTTTGACTAAATAAATATTAAGACAAAAGGGGAGCTTAGTCTAATGTACTTTGGGGCAAAGGAATATCACACTTCTGTTTTTATAGGGGAGTAAAAGTCTAAAGAAGAACATCCCGTACATCTTCTTTAGATTATTACTCCCCTCTGTTTTTTTTTAATGGGAGTAAGTGCCGTGATTTGTATCTATGGTTCAAGGACGGAGCAGGTCGAGGGACACCCCCTATGGGGCATTCTTCCCCCACACTTATATAGCTCACTTATGACCACACCATACTCACTTCGGTGGTACAATGTACAAATGTATGATGTGTGAAGTAGCTGGAACTCTCCACCACGGGGCGTAAAATGGGCCTAAAAGATGGCCTAAAGCTAGGTTTGAACAAGTGGTTCGTCCTACCTGTTCTAGTAGGAAGTACTAGATTACTACTACTACTACTTCACAAGGGGTTCAGCCACTTTACACAATATAGGATATGGTCAATTAGTGAGCCAAATAAACCAAATTTCCAAGGTGAGGGATCGAACCTGTGACCTCAACCTTGATTCATAGATGACCGAGCAGATATGACTAATGCTTTTAGGGTCATGGCTGACTCTGAACCCATTATTAAGTAAAAAGTTGTAAGTGTTTGTTTAGTGTGGTGTTTGTTGTTAAAAGACTTTTTCCTTTAAAATATATCTCATTTTAATTTGATATTCTTGTTATTTGGTTGTCCAAACCATCTAGATAACCAGTATTTTACTATATACATACATACTAGGTAGGATCACACCTCAAGGCTAAGAATTTTCTTTTGTAAGGTAATTCTAGTTTGACTTGTATGTCTTAGTGACTTGTTTGGTTTGTGCTTTCAGGTAATATCATGTGTATAGGAGTTATGGATTTCAGTCATTTAAGAGAGGCAAGCGAGTCGATCCCAGACACCATGTCTGATACTAATAGACTCGACGCAACTCTCAGAGAAGTGTTCCGAATACTACTGCTCGAAAAGGTAAGCCTTTTTTTTCCCTGGTAAGCATTAAACTTTGGGTACTTAATTAGAGTTTCAAGATCATCCTAGAAACTCTTATGCTTTTGGTAGTTTGTCCGTCGCATCTTGGAGTACATCTTCCGACCTACTGTTGCTAGAGATTTGAAATTTAGTATACAAGTTAAACTTTTTTCCCAAAAACAGGAAAAATATTGCAAACATAAAGACTCAAAATGTTCAGGGTGGCCACAGACCGGGAAAACCGGGAATACCGGGAAAAGTCAGGGAATTTCGGCCGACAGGGAATAGTCAGGGAAAAGTCAGGGAATTTTGTCATAGGTCAGGGAAAATCTACCGGCAATTAAAATCCTTATTTCATAATTTTAAAGCACAGAAACCTTAACTTTCTCGAAATTTCTAATAAAAAAAAAAATGCTGTATTTAGAACAAAGGCAGAAGGATTAACGACCTCTATACTTAGAAATTATATCAAAAAATCCCGTCAAGTACTTACCAGCAAGTTACTAAAAGGGTTTCTTCGGTCATAAGAATTCATAAGTACATTATTATTATTTATTTTTATTTTTTTTAACAAAAATATGTAATATGTCGCTTTTCTTACACCTAAATTATCCTTCATCGAAACATTCATCAAAAATATGTATAAAAATTCACTTTTAAGAAACGAGGAGTGCATATTATCCATTACTATATCTTCGGTAGTATGCACTAATTTAGTTATTTAGGGGTAAAATGTCGGCCATTTTAAAAAAAACGATTTATTTTTGTGAGCCAAATACTACCTAATACCTTTAAAATGATACCTTAAAACTAATGAAATGATACCTTAAATGATACCTTAAAATGATACCAAATAATACCTTTAAAATGATACCCAACTTCGAATTTTCAAATAACAAAAATTTTGGGGCTCCCGAGTTACGACCCCCTACAGAGATGCATATTTTTGTATTTTTGCCTTATTTTTAGCTCCTGTCCTAATGGGGTAGCGAGGGGGGGGGCATTTTTTTTTCCTTTGTTTCAATTTTTTTTTTTTGGGGGGGGGGGGGGGGGGGTAAAATAGCTGCCATAACGATATATCTTTGTGAACGAAATTTCAATACCTTTAAAATGATACCCAACTTCGAATTTTCAAATGACAAAAATTTTGGGGCTCCCGAGTTACGGCCCCCTAAAATTTCTAAAATTTAACTTTTTTAGACCAACTTCCGGAAATTTCATTGGACCACAGAGATATATATTTATGTGTTTTTGCCCTTTTTTGGACCTTTCCTAATGGGGTAGTGCAGGGGGGGGGGGTACATTTTGGGTTTGTCTTAATTATTTGGGGGGTATAATGGCCGCCATTTTGGAAACGCGATATATATTTCTAATCTACATTTCAATACCTTTGAAATGATACCCAACTTGAAAATTACAAAAAAATATAAAATATGTATTGCGATCTACTCGCAATTGATCGCAGATCGTAGAAATTTGGAGCGTTTAAGTCCGCAATAGTTTTTCTGTTTTTGGGCAAAAAAGTTTAACTTTTATACCAGATTTCAAGTCTACAGCTTCAGTAGGTAGGGAGATATACTCCAAGATGCGACGGACGGACGAACTACCAAAAGCATAAGGGTTTCTAGGGCGACCTCGAAACCCTAAAAATGGGTCTGAGACATCTCAGACAAACTTTCTTATAAACGAGTTCATAATAACTTAGCCCGGTTTTTTTTGCATTTAATAGTTTTCGTTTGTCCATTTAATTATTATTGATCATTTCATCAAAATTTATCACAAAAATAACTTCTCCTGGGCAGGGAATCGAACCCAGGCTATCTCCGTCCGCGTTTTAAGCTTTTTTCTCAGGAACTAGATTTTTCTCAGGAAAACGGCATTTAAATGGACTACATTTTAATTTTTTTTTTATCAAAATCGTCGGAACCGTTTTCGAGAAATAATTTTTTTTCACGTTTTTTCAGAGTTTTGGAACATGAATTGTTACTTTCTAGGATAATTGAAGCGAGCGTAGCGAGCTTCCTACATTCAACGAAATATGCTCCGTGTCTGTCTGTCTGTCTGTCTGTCTGTCTGTCTGTCTGTCTGTCTGTCAGTAACGTTCACGCGTGTGACGATAACTTGAGTAAAAGTTGACCGATTTAGTTGAAATTTGGTATACATGATCCTCTTACTAATACTCAGACTAAGTTCGTTGGACAGCCTGATCCGTCCAAGAGTTCGCGCGCAACGCTCGCGTAAACGAGAGGTTCAAAAATTAAATTGGAATTTCAGGACGGGAAAAGATTCTATCATCATCTATTCGATGAGACGAACATTTTTTTCAAATAACATTTTTTAGTAAAACCAACAGCGACACCGCTATGAATTAATAAAGATCGCTAAAACTATTAAAGCGGGCCTAAACGTTTAAAATAGAGAAAACAACCTTTTTACCGATATCTTACGTTCTAACGTAACGATTTTAATAAAACTTCATAGACACCATCTGATGCACAATTGAAACAGGCATGCAAAATTTCAATTTCATACATGCAGTAGTTTGTTTGTAGCAAAGAGATACAAATTATAAATATTGAAATAGAGATGTGTGGTAAGTGGAATAGTAAGAATGCGGGGTGGTTCCCTTACTACTAGCCGCTGCACTACTACCAGACCCATTATCTATCAACTCATCATGATTCACAATAATCTTTTTTTTCAATATTCAATACATATTTATTACTATACGCTCGCTTAAATGATAGAGCCACGCGATGCCTAGTAAGGAAAGGTTACGATTTGATTATACTTTTTAGCGTTGAACAGGAAAACGCTTAACAGGAAAAATCGGTGTGGACCCGACAAAATACTAGACATAAGAAAAATCATACCCCACGCTGAAGTCAAGAAATGAATTTTAGCTTGAAATTTGGGGGCGCTACCCCCCAAAAAACTCTGAAAAAACGTGAAAATGAATTATTTCTTGAAATCGTTTAGATTTAAAAAAAAAAAAAAAATGTAGTCCATTTAATAAATACAAATCTAACAATTTAAGCCGTTTTCATGGGAAAAATCTAATTCCTGAAAAAAAAAAGCTTTAAACGCGGACGGAGAGAGCCCGGGTTCGATTCCCCGCCGAGGCGAAGTTATTTTTATGACAAATTTTGATGAAATGTTCAATAATAATTAATTTTTTCTACAAAAACATGAAAACTTGTGTATTCTATGTTTGCTTGATGATCTTTAACTTTTTAAAGGAAAATCTTGTAAAGTAAATATCGATGATGGTCAGGGAAAACCTGAAGTAGGTCAGGGAAATGTCAGGGAAAAGTCAGGGAATTTTGTCAAGCTATATTAGTGGCCACCCTGATGTTTTCGACCAGCGAAGAATTGCGAACTGATAGCAATATTTTATATTTTTTTTTGTAATTTTTAAGTGGGATATCATTTTGAAGGTATTGAAATTTAGATCACAAATATATATTGCGTTTCCAAAATGGTGGCCACCCCCCAAATTATTAAAAAAAAAATGAAGATAGCGTAAATATTGGATATGGCAAAACAAATAAAATAACTGGCAGACTTTTTCCGAACTAACTTTCCGCACAGCATAATGTGCTGAAAACTAATTGAATTCTGCTGAAAGATGGCTAAAAGTATTAAAATAATTCATTGTCATCGTGTTCTGAGCTATGGTAAAAGTTTCAAATGTCTAGCTATTCGGGAAGTTAGTTAGAAATCGATTGCCAGATTTGTACCGGACAAACAAACAAACAAACAAACAAACAAGAATGCAAGCTAATAAAAACGTAGTAAAATACATAAATATATATCTCTGTGGTCTAATGATATTTTTGGAAGTTTTTGGAACAAAGAGATGTTTAATCCAATTTACTTTGAGGCAAAAGAATATCACACTTCTGTTTTTATAAGGGGAGTAACTGTATAAAAGAAGAACATTCCGTCACCTTCTTTAGATTGTTACTCCCTTTTTTATAAGGGGAGTAACATTCTAAAGAAATTCCATACTTTGTTAGCTAAGAGCAAACTAAATTTTACGATTAGAAGCCTTTTTTTCCCAACATTTTATTGAGCTATATTTTTTCATATACTTTTTTCCTGCCAAAATTTCCGCAGCCCTGCCCTGGTTTCCCCTGAACCTCGCTCGGGCGTTCGGACATATTCTGCACCCCTGGCTTGGTCAACTAAAAGTAAACTAGAATATCCCACTTCTTAGTTCCTTCTCATCATAGCTGTGATACATAGTACTGTAGATTATATTTTATTTTATTTGTTTTCAGGTGCCTAAAGCAGTGAAAAAGTTGTGGGACTCGTCCAATGTACTGATAGAAGATTTCATTAGTGACAAATCAGCTTCCAATCAATTTTTAGCCGTAAGCGTAATATCATTTATTTTGCTTCCCAACTTTCGCATGCTCAAAAATTGATTACAATTAATTAGTATTTTAATTTTATTTTTTATTATTAATTTATTTTATTATTATATACATTTTTACCAATAAAATTATTTGTTAGTAATGTTCTGATAAATTTAAAATAATTTTTGTATTGCTTCCGAGCTTACTGAAGGTAACGGAAGTCATGTGATCGTTCTGAAGAACAAAATATATTATGTCTCTGAATTCAAAAATTTCATGACAGAAATCTGTTTCAGACATCAGGAAACATTTTTGGTTCCATGTCTGTCTGTCGGTTGCAAACTGTCTGTGGTTTTGCAATCCAACAAATGTTAAAAACTTCACATCCGATTTCAAAAGTACTCATCCAATTTTAATGAAATTTGTATGGTAGGTCAATTAGCACATTGTTGGTCCCATATAAGTTTCAAGTCTCTGTGCCTATTTGTTTATTTTCCACATAGGCAAACAACAACAACAACAAGCATACATTTATTTACACCTATACAGGGTGGCCACAGACCGGGAAAACCGGGAATACCGGGAAAAGTCAGGGAATTTCGTCCGACAGGGAATAGTCAGGGAAAAGTCAGGGAATTTTGTCATAGGTCAGGGAAAATCTACCGGCAATTGAAATCCTTATTTCATCATTTTAAAGCACAGAAACCTTAACTTTCTCGAAATTTCTAATAAAAAAAAAAATGCTGTATTTGGAACAAAGGCAGAAAGATTAACGACCTCTATACTTAGAAATTATATCAGAAAATCCCGTCAAGTACTTACCAGCAAGTTACTAAAAGGGTTTCTTCGTTCATAAGAATTCATATGTACATTATTATTATTTATTATTTTTTTTTTTTAACAAAAATATGTAATATGTCGCTTTTCTTACACCTAAATTATCCTTCATCGAAACATTTATCAAAAATATGTATAAAAATTCACTTTTAATAAACGAGGAGTGCATATTATCCATTACTATCTTCGGTAGTATGCACTAATTTAGTTATTTTAGGGGTAAAATGGCCGCCATTTTGAAAAATGATATATTTTTGTGAGCCAAATTTCAATACCTTTAAAATGATACCCAATTTCGAATTTTCAAATGACAAAAATGTTGGGGCTCCAGAGTTACGGCCCCCTAAAATTTTTAAAACTTGACTTTTTTATATCAACTCCCGGAAATATCATTGGACTACAGAGATGCATATTTTTGCCTTATTTTTAGCTCCTGTGCTAATGGGGTAGCGGGGGGGGGGGGGTACATTTTGGGTTTGTCCTAATTTTTTGGGGGGTAAAATGGCCGCATTTTTGAAACGCGATATGTATTTCTAATCTACATTTCAATACCTTTGAAATGATACCCAACTTAAATATTACAAAAAATGTTTCGATATACTCGCAATTGATCACAGATCGTAGAAATTTGGAGTGTTTAAGTCCGCAATAGTTTTTCTGTTTTTGGGCAAAAAAGTTTAACTTGTATTCCAAATTTCAAGTCTACAGCTTCAGTAGGTCGGGAGATATACTCTAAGATGCGACGGACGGACGAACTACCAAAAGCATAAGGGTTTCTAGGGCGACCTCGAAACCCTAAAAATCGGTCTGAGACAACTCAGACAAACTTTCTTATAAACGAGTTCATAATTACTTAGCCCAGTTTTTTCCATTTAATAGTTTTCGTATGTGCATTTAATTATTATTGAACATTTCATCAAAATTTATCATAAAAATAACCTTCTGGGCAGGGAATCGAACCCGGGCTCTCCCCGTCCGCGTTTTATGCTTTTTTCTCAGTAAACTAGATTTTTCCCAGGAAAACGGCTTGTATTGTTAGATTTTTTTTTTATCAAAATCGTCGGAACCGTTTTCGAGAAATAATTTTTTTTCACGTTTTTTCAGAGTTTTTGGGGGGTAGCGCCCCCAAATTTAGAGCTAAAATTCATTTCTCGATTTCGCCTCGGCGTATGATTTTTCTAAACATGTTGTGCCAAATTTCGTCAAAATCGGCCCAGCAGACGCCTGGAGCCTAAACCAGGCGTTTGCACAGACAGACATTTTTTAAAAACGAATTTTTGCGCCATCACAATACTTTCTCTTTTACATGAGAAAGTAAAAATACGTGAATTGTTACTTTCTAGGATAATAAGGAAAGGTTACGATTAGTTTATACTTTTTAGCATTGAACAGGAAAACGCTTAACAGGAAAAATCGGTGTGGACCCGACAAAATACTAGGCATAAGAAAAATCATACCCCACGGCGAAGTCGAGAAATGAATTTTAGCTTGAAATTTGGGGCGCTACCCCCCAAAAAACGTTTTATTAAAAAAAATAATCGTTTAGATTAAAAAAAAAAAAAAAAAAAATCTTGTCCATATAATTGCAAATCTAACAATTTAAGCCGTTTTCATGGGAAAAATTGCTTTAAACGCGGACGGAGAGAGCCCGGGTTCGATTCCCCGCCGAGGCTAAGTTATTTTTATCACAAATTTTGATGAAATGTTCAATAATAATTAATTTTTTCTACGAAAACATGAAAACTAATATATGAAAAACATTGGGCTAAGTAATTATCAACTTGTATATGTATTCTATTTTAGCTTGATGATCTTTAACTTTTTAAAGGTAAATCTTGTAAACTAAATATCGATAATGGTCAGGGAAAACCTGAAGTAGGTCGGGGAAATGTCAGGGAAATGTCAGGGAAAAGTCAGGGAATTTTGTAAAGCTATATTAGTGGCCACCCTGCTATATCTTCAAAAGTACTCGTCAAATTTTTAATGAAATTTAGATGGTAGGTCACAATTAGAGCATTGATGGTCCCATATAAGTTTCAAGTCTCTGTGCCTACTTGTTTCTTTTCCACATATGCACAAACATACATTTATTTACACCTATATCTTCAAAAGTGCTCATCCGATTTTTATGAAATTTGGAAGGTTTGTCAAAAGTAGCCCGCAGATAGCACCATGTTAATTTCAACCATCTGCGCTTTTTTTTTAACTTTGCTAAATTGATACTTTAATTCATGTAAAAAATCAAAACAATTTTGATATATTAAAAAAAAAAAAAAAAACTGTGGAAACAATTAAATAAATTAGCCAATAATAGCTTGTAAAAGCATAAAATCAGTAAAGTTTGTGATAGGATGCGAGGTAGCTATGTGCCACACCAATTGGTAGTCTATTTTTGTTTGTATTGTATTGGGTTAGTTGATCAATTATTTTTTTCAATTTTAAATTTTAAACTTACTGACCAATTTATGACGCTCTCCGAAGTACTCGGAGAAAGTAAAATGACTTTGAAAGTGAGTAAACTTATTATTTTTTAAAAAAGGAGATCAAATTGTCAATGGCGTCTACTGTGTTTGTTAGTAAGGAATTATCAAATAAATATTTGAAAAATGACTAGAGGCTTTGCAATAAATCATTTTTTCAAACAGTGGAATTTTCCAAATGCAGATAAGAGGTAGAGACTGTGACATATGATTTAAAAATTCTTTACAACATATTGTGGAGTAAATTTTATTCCGTTCATCCACCAAAGATGAAAACTGAATTCTAACACCACTATTTAACAATTGTAAACATTTTTTAGGTTCAGTCTAATTAAATTATGTTTATTATACAAAGGGGGCTTTCAACTTTTCAACCACTAGCAGCTTTGTAAAGTAAATTTTCCCTAGTGGAGAGATGCCTTTCTGTTTTCCTAATCAACGGACTCATCTAGAAAAACTTGTTTTTACTTTTGTTAGGATTATGCTTTCCTTGAAGAAGAGGAAGAAATGGTCATGAGTGATGATGAATTACCCTTCACAACTGTCGAAGAAAAACCTGCAGGTTTTCTTAAATCTGATGAAAACTTGGATCAAAGGCTCACTGTAAGTATTTTAACTTTACTAGTAAATTAATTTCAAATATTTTCTTATTGTAATTGTCTGTCTGTTGTAATATCTCACCTCTCTGAGTATACAACTGAGATTATTGTGTTTGTAATTTGGTTCTAGAGAGAGTGTGTTATCATTTTTAGATACATAGATCAGCCATTTTACATATGTCTGGGTGTGATCATTAGGTGTTGAAATGTCTTACAGTTGCTGTGAGTGTTCAATATATATCAATTTTCACATGGTACTTGATTCATCTATATGTTATCTTTCCAAACCAATTATATTTACAATTAAAGTCTCGAAAAGTGTGTTTAATTTTGTTCACTCAAAACTTGCATGTATGCCATTTATTTGTAGCAGTTAGGAAATATTCGTCCCAGATTTATTTCAGAACAAAATTTTAATTTTGTACATTTAAATTGTTTAAACAAAAATGACTATAAGTTTTAATAGGCAATAATAAAATGATTGTATTTATTTCCGGAATGAGTGTGGGGTGAGTTAAATTAATTGCAGCTTGGATTAGATTTTATGTTGTGTTTATATTTTAAAAATATGGGTGATTTGAATTAAACTTTAATAATTTCTCATTCCTAATACTTATTTCGTACCATTTTTATCGTTATATTACCATTAATTATTGTAATATTTAGGTAGTTTAATTACCCTTCAATCTCTGTATCCTATGTGAAAACATTATTTCGGTTAAACTTGTCCAGTTCTTTAAGAATTGTTTCTAATTCACACAGTTTAATAAAAAAGAGATTGTCCATTTTTTCACTTATTTTGGTTTGATTATAATTTTTGTTAAAATTGCATCCAAAACATAATTTATTAAGATATCACTTAGCTTCACTGATGAGCTATTACCCATTTGCATTCCTCTTATTTGCCTATACAGTTCAGCGGCAAAATGGTTTATAAATTTCCAGCTTCATTCCGCTAATTTTTTTTCTCACAAATTGATGTCTTTTGCTGACAGTAAAAACCTGGTAATATGACCACCTATCGTATTACATATTAACAGATGATTGATTTCAAGCAATTGTAATATTTATCAACAGTATTGATTTAGTGTGTCTATGGATTGATAGCACAAGGGGTGTTAATGTCCGAGTTAAAATTTGGGCCTCTGCGCATCATTCTTGGTCTTAAACTAAGAAGTTAAAAAAAAATTAGTCCAATTAATTAATGTGAGGGTGTTGTTAAGATCTATTTTTTTCTCTCTCTCTCATTTACAAAAGTTAATCTCTGCAATTATTAACTATTTTTCACTGTTTATTTACCTTTATAACACTACTAACTACTCCTAAATGAAAACAAATCTAGGTGTCAATTAGCTAACAAGTTAATATAAGTTGTGGTTGTAGGATGATATAAGCTGAGGAGTGGCTGATGTCTTAATTCTTCCTTTTTTTTGTAGACGGCAGCCTTCATGGGCCTTCATGGGGGGTATAGTAGATACAGGACACCATCACCTCTAGGAAGTAGATTCATCGCCCTTAATTCTTATCAGTCTTCTGAGGGCAATTTACTACCATCCGACCCTGATGACAGATTTAGCTCTGAAATCCTTGACCATCTTGCTTCTAAATCCTCTCCTGACGCAGCTGTCTGCTACATTTATAACAACATTTTAGAATTTGGACTTTTAGTCCGTTCCAAACCTGAACCTAAAAAATGTTCACAATTGTTAAATAGTGGTGTTAGAATTCAGTTTTCATCTTTGGTGGATGAACGGAATAAAATTTACTCCACAATATGTTGTAAAGAATTTTTAAATCATATGACACAGTCTCTACCTCTTATCTGCATTTGGAAAATTCCACTGTTTGAAAAACATGATTTATTGCAAAGCATCTTGTCATTTTTCAAATATTTATTTGATAATTCCTTAATAACAAACACAGTAGACGCCATTGACAATTTGATCTCCTTGACTTCCATAGTTGTTATAACAGTTGGTAAAAATCTGGACTTCCCCTCTGATATTTCAGAAGGGATAAAGCAACTGAAAAATAATTTGGACGAGCTAAAGAAAATGCCAGTGGCCCTTTGCTCAGGTGTTGATCAATTGAAACTGGGTTGCGATGAAGAACCTCCTGATTATTTTAGACATATCAGCCTCTATCCTGTTCCACTTGATTTCAAGAATATGAATTTCTTAAGAGAAAATGTTGTGGACGGACCATATAAGGATTTGGAACATTATTTAGACGTCCAGTTTCGACTACTCAGAGAAGATTTTATGTTTCCACTGAGGGAAGGTTTAAAGTATTACAAAGCTTCTCTCAATTCCTCTGTTGACAATACAACCAAGCGAAATTATAATGTTCACATTTATAAGAAAGTCCGAATCCTTACTGCAGTATGCGGGAAGCGAAATTCAGGGGATTTGGCATACAGAATCGAATTGGATAAAAATTATTGTAACAAAATAAAATGGGAAAATTCAAAGAGGCTGCTTTTCGGATCACTTGTAATGTTGTCAAATGACAATTTTAACTCATTTCAGCTGGGCACCGTTTCAGACAGGAGTATTAGTGATTTGAGAAGAGGTTCCCTTAGTGTAATTTTTGTTGGTATAAATGTCTACGGAAATGAAATCTACAGAAGTAACTTTGTCATGGCTGAGTCGGATGCTTTCTTTGAACCTGTATATCAGACGTTGAAAACCATTCAACTTCCCATGTATAAACTTCCTATGCAGAAATATTTACTTGTTCACGATGTCACATCTTTACCCCCTGCCTATATTGACCAGAATAAAACCATTATGCTGCAAGGTTTAAAAGTCACATTGAATGACGATTCAACATGGCCTAGTGCTGCCACATTAGAGTTCAACGAATCCCAGTATGCCGCTCTCAAAGCTTCTTTCAGGCAGGAGTTTGTGGTCATTCAAGGACCTCCTGGCACAGGCAAGACTTTCTTGGCCTTAAAGATAATGAATGTACTCTTGAGCAACTTCACATTTGATTCTCCCATTCTTATGTTGGCCTATACAAATCACGCTTTAGATCAGTTTTTAGAAGGGATTCTGAAATTTACAGACAGTGTCGTGAGGATCGGAGGTCAGAGTAACAATGAAGTTCTGGACAAGTACAATTTTAATAATATTAAACAACGATTAATAGAATTTAGTCAATCAAAAAAAAGAAGAATGTTTTCTATAAGAAATAAAAAAGGAAGAGTCTGTTTGACATATGAGGAAGAATTGCTAGAAGAAAAACTTGAAAGAGAGTTGCGTAGAACCTTACCTGGTAGGGTAGCTGTGAAATGGCCTGATGACTCCAACCCATTTGTTGGTTGTTTAAAATCTGAAATGAATGAATGTTATTTCAATATATTGCTTGAGACGGAGACTATCAAGGTAATAGAGAATTGTGACGGGCTTATAAATGTAATCCCTATTTCTGAAACCTATGGGCTTACTAGTTTAACTCAATTGATGATTTGGCTGTTTGGAGATACTTATATCACTGTAGCTCATCTATTCGAGGATTTGACAACGAAAACAGAAACTACTAATTATTATTACAATCTAACTGAAGTTTTCTTACAAAGCGATTCAGATGACGAAGAGTCCTTTAGAAGGATGATAAATTCCTACGATTACAATGAAGTCCTAACCATGACTTCCGAGGCTGATATGCATCGTGAGTTGAAGAAACGTATACCACTGAGACTTAGTGATCTGGACCATGTTATTGATAAGTTAAACACTCTATTATTAGCTTCTGAAGAAAATAATTTAACAACCTATGAAGCAATGGAGATCACTGAGTGGGTTAAAATTGTCAAGGAAATAAAAATTAATATGAGTAGAGCCTTGCATTTAACTAAGAACAACAACCAAGTGGAAGCAGATGATTTAAGCTCACTCACATCTGATGATAAGTGGACATTGTATCATCAATGGGTTCAAAGAATCAAAATTATAACTTTGAACAAATTAGAATTGAAGAAATATGAATATACGGAATTATTAGAGGCATTAAAAGGGTGCCAAGAAAGGGATAATAATAGATTACTGACTAAACTCAAGCCTCGGGTTATTGGAATGACAACCACCGGAGCGGCACGCCTTCATGACCTTCTATCATCCCTCCAACCAAAAGTCGGTTAGTAGTTGTGTAACTGTATAATCACTATTTACTTTCTTATTTACGTGGTTCATACAGAGAGAAAAAATTGTGATGGCGTGAAAATTTTATTTTGATGGTTTTACATGTTCTTTTCTCTCTCTATATACATACTAAATGTATGAGATAGTAAAATGTCTGAAGTATAATCTATTTAAATACGAATCTTAACCGTATAAGTTGTTTACCCGGGAAAAATCTAGTTCCTAATAAAATAGCTATAATTTAAAAGGGTGAGAGGTCAGATGCTGGGGTGGTATTATTGATTTGTATACTAAATTTGTATAAAGTGCTCAATAATAATTAAATGTAACTTACAATGGAAAACACTGGACCAAGTAATAATGTTTGTCGGTACATTATTTAACTTTACCTGATAATCAATACCTAATAATTGACAAGATATTAAAGTTGTTGTTGAATTTCAGTTATTGTGGAAGAGGCTGCTGAAATTATGGAGGCTCATATTGTCTCCTCTCTCACTGAATCTTGCCAACATCTTATACTCATAGGTCTGTATAAACTTTATAAAATTCTGATTTATTACTGGGTTCATAAAATACGCTACTGATGATCAGCTGAGGTCTTTAAAGCAGGTTTCTTAATTAGATTCTATGACGTTCTCCTCTTCATAAATCCTAGAAGTAAAGCGCAGATTGTGGGAAGTGAAGAGAGAAGAAAATTTTGTAAAAACTTAAACGAAGAAGGCATATTTGAAGCCGGGGTCATAGCTTTAACTCGCTGATGCGATGTCTGCACGATCGGAGCATTTAAATTTCTTGTGTTATAAAAACAGAGGTGATGCTAAATTTGATGCGATGCATGTGGACACAAGAGACCATCTGGAGAACATTGAAAAATCAGTGGCTGACTTAACTCCAATATAATATGAACCCTTATTTGAAAGATCTAAAATTAATGAAGATTGTGCTCAAAATTTTTCAGGTTTATTCGGAATATTCAGTTTGATTAGTGTGTGTTATAGATTTTTATGATAAATATAAAACTGATTCAATTACAAATTAATTAGAGGCGCAATTTGAAATTTAATTTGCGAGTCCCCACCATTCTATTGATATTTTAAACCATGTATAATTTCCAGGTGATCACAAGCAGCTAAGACCGAGCACATGTACTTATGAACTCAGCAAGAAGTACCACTTGGACGTGTCCCTATTTGAAAGAATGGTGAGGAACAATGTGGGCTGTAACACCCTGAATGTACAGCACAGAATGAAGCCCAACATTGCTTCACTCATTACACCCATTATTTACCCACAACTCTTCAACCATTCTTCTGTTGAAGAGTACCCACCAGTACTTGGGATTACTAAAAACCTCTTCTTCATTGATCATCAATTTCCTGAGGAGAAGGTACAATCTGCTATATATTTTTATTTTCTTATTTTGTTTGAGAATTTGAGGATAGTTTAGGGGACAAGCATTCTGATAATCAATTATTGAAAACTGATACGTCTTTATAGTTTTATTGGTAAATCTTTATTAAGATTTATATGTATCTTAGGGTGCGTTCGTAAAACACTAACCGGTCAACCTCTCGGTCGACCGGCGGTTTGTTGTGGTTAGTGTCATGGCGGCTTGAAATCATTTTTGTTTCCGAACGGGCAGCGGTCGACTGAAAAGATTATAAACAAAGAGAGGTTACAAATATAAATTTGTTTTTGTTTGGTGTGAGATAGAAGTGAAGCTGTGACGATTCCTCAAGTAAATAAACTATTGCAGTGGCACCCCTTTAGTTTAAATCTGTATATAGCTATCACCCCTTTCCTTTTTCCTTCTACTAAAAACTCAGATTACACGACGTTCAGCAGATTCTTCCTCCTGAAACCTTGAACTTCACTGTTTACATCGATAATATCAATTCTTCTGTGTACAAATGATACATTTATAATCTCTTAAATGTATAAAATATGCAAACGGACAGTTTAACAAATGTATATAATCTCTCATGAATGAATCAAGCAAAATTATGCCACCAAGCGATCCTCGACCGCACAGTCTCCTTCAACTCAGGCAGGGGTTCTATTTTAGATTGTCTAAAATAACAACTATATCGGTATCCATAAAATGTTGAAAACTAGGATTGGTAACAAAGTAAATAACTATTATAGGACAAAAGTAGGTCTATAATGAACTGTGGTACAAAGGAATATCACACTTTTCATCTTTCAGTTTTGATATATTGTTATTATTAGTCAAAAAAATGACCCACCAAATTCATTTCAATTTTAAAATAAAAAAGGTGAATAACAAAGTAAAAGAGTGCCGAAAAAGGTCCATGCTTTACAAAAACTAAATATAAAAAAGAATTTTAAAGATTAGCAAAAAAAGACTACAAATGTATTCAATGTTAATAAAATGTTATCAAATGTTTACAAAAGAACAATGACATTTTGCCAAGAAAGGTAACATTATGGTTACTAACCGAACTAACCGTATTTTGATTTCGGTCGAAGCGGTCGACCGCTAAAAACAACCGGAGCTTTAGGAACGCGTTCGGTTGTTTAGGTTGGTGTTTCCGGACACACCAGTTACTTCTCGGTCGACCTGGTTAGTGTTTCCGAACGCACCCTTGCAGTGTTGATAGCTTGAAAGTAGAAGGTTACACCAGGTTCCTAACCTGGGGTACAAAAAAATATATCAGAGGGTACGCGAAAAAAAATAGTAATGGCGGACAAAAAAGACTTATTTATTAATTAAATTTAAAACAATTTATACAAAGAAGTTCAGATTTTTAAAAGCTAATCTTATTTATAAACTGTTTTTAGTAATAAACGCTTTCACTTTTAAAATAAAATATATGTGCTAACATCTTTGGAATTTATTTAATTACACTAAATAAAAAGTAGCGCTTTAAGTGCAAAATTAAAGGAGTGATGTAAAATTAATAAAGGAATCTAGTCGCAATTTATAATGGTATTTAGATAGCCGGAGGGTTATTATGGTGGTGTGTGCCTCCAGCTGACGACACAAACCCCCTAGCCTAGAATATGAGTGTGGCCTAATCAACTAACTAGGATGTTTCTTTTATCTTGGGTCCAAAATTCTGGCTTGATAACACTGAAGAATATAACACCCTTGCTACGAAAGCGGTTAAATTTTTGTTACCTTTCACAAGTACCGAGCTTGTTGAAAGGGCATTCTCTTCCTATTTGTACATATACACTAATAAATAAATTTACAGTTAATGTTGATACATTATTATTTAAGAATTATGATTATTGAATTTGCATTTCATTTACAATAAATGTTTGTTGTTATTATTATTATTAAGATAGTTTTTTTTTTCAATAGGACTATGAGTCAGAGAGTCGCAAAAATCCACACGAGGCTGAGTTCATGATTGCACTTTGTCGACACCTGCTTCTCCAGGGCTACCAACCTTCAGACATCACCATCTTGACTACTTATGTCAGTCAGCAGTACCACATGCGTGAGGTGAGTATTGAACTCTCATTATATCTGCTTAACTATAGGTTTATTACTGTCATTTGTTTTATTTTATGGCTAAGGTCATTTATATTATTCATATAATAATTATTATTATGCTTGACATGTTTTTTTTAATTTATTTATGTTGGGAGCTAGCGTGGCCGTGTGGGTTAAACCACGTCTGCTCAGCCATTAATGGATCAGGAGGTCGGGTTCAATCCCTGGCCGTGATACTCTGATTTACATGGCTCACTAATGATCACATCATACTCACTTCAGCGGTACAATGTACAGAGTTATGATGGTGTGAAGTGGCTGGGAACTCTCTACCACAGGGCTAGTAAAAAGGGCCCGAATGAAGGCCTAATTGCTAGGTTCCAACAAGTGGTTCATCCTACCCGTACCTTACTACTACTACTACTACTACTATGCTTGACATGTTAATTTGTTTGCTTGGGCATTTTCCTTTCTAGACTGACAATTTCATAGGTTCTGTTTACCTAGTGGTCATCTCAGTTTATCTTTTGTTATTTATTTATGGTGACATCCTGGTCATCGTCATTAAGCTATTACAGGACGGAGGATCTATCAGAGTATGCTAATCACTCGGCCATGCCTGTCCCTAACTAATATACAGGGTGGTCCAAAAGTCTCTCCCCCCCCCCCCCCTTTTAACTTTTGAACGGTTTGAGATAAATTAATGAAACTTGGGGGATCCGTACCATGTAAAGGGAAATGTGTATTTAACACTCGTGTACTAGGGGCAACCACCATTTTGCCCCCAGGCACTGAAATCTACCATTTTTATACTTTTGCCCCATATAGGGGGCAAAATATCGGAGATAGAAAAATAAGTTTGAGTAAAATATTCTTATTTTTCACTGTACAATCCTGTACAGATAGTTGTTTAGTTAAGTCGGTTCTGTTTTTCATTAAAGTATACAGTATTAAGTACACCTTTCAAAATTATGTGCACGTCAACAGCTAATAAGTGCTATTTAACGATAAATCAAAAGTATTATTTTTGTCGGGTCTTTCAGCTAAAGAAGAAACAGGGGATACTGGAAGATGTCAGAATCACTGTAGTGGATAACTTCCAGGGAGAGGAGAGTAAGATAATCCTGCTGAGTTTAGTGAGGAGCAACGAGGAGTCCAAAATAGGATACCTCGGCACTCAGAACAGGATCTGTGTGGCGCTCTCTCGAGCCAAGCATGGACTTTACATCATCGGCAACATGTCTAACTTAAAATCAAAATCACGAGTGTGGCAGAATATCGACGCAAATCTACAAAACCAGGAAGCCATAGGTAATATATTTTGATTATACTGAACACTTGTTTTTCCTCAAGAGGCATTAA
This sequence comes from Gerris lacustris, assembly GCA_951217055.1. Lineage (NCBI taxonomy): Eukaryota > Metazoa > Arthropoda > Insecta > Hemiptera > Gerridae > Gerris > Gerris lacustris. Next base: position 13,760,623 of record OX578283.1, read on the forward strand.
TGATTGTTAAGCAATTGCTCTTGATGCAATTGTTAAGTTATTTTATTTTTTGTTGCCTCATTCAAATAAGAACTGTGAAAAGTTTAAAATAATAGGTACTTGTCAGTTAGGAGTTTCTAAATTAACCTGGTCACCCCGAGTGCAACGTTTTAAGTAAGAGTTTATATACCTTAGTCGGTACTTGTCAACTAAAATATAAGTACATAGCAACATCGATATATATTTAATACGCTGGGGAAGGGCTTTCACTTGACAAGTACCAAATAATGGTTTGGTGTTAAGGTTTACTAACATATTTTAGCGAATTTTCAAAGAAAATTACGCTATTGCAATGGCTTCAAAATTTTTGTAATGCGAATTTTTGAAAAATTTTTCCATGGAAATCCGTTTTAGACCATTCTGAATCGATTCCTGAAATTTAACACTTTTTTTTATGTATGTATGTATATATGTATGTATATATGTATGTATATATGTATGTATATATGTATGTATATATGTATGTATATATGTATGTATATATGTATGTATATATGTATGTATATATGTATGTATATATGTATATATGTGTCACTCCAGACGATATCTCCCCTTGGGATGCACTTAAAAATTTCAAATAAATTTTAAAATGTCAATAATATCAAAAGAAAGGATGAGTTCGTTGGCCAGAATTTTTGGAGTCCATTTAGGGGTCAAATTTTGACCATATAGGGTCAAAAAACGTGTTTTTTCCATTTTACCCCCCTTTTATGTGAAAATATGATAAAAGTGTAAATAACAACAATTACTGTACTCTTAAAGAGCTTTCCAACGACATGCATCTTGAAGGGTAAATACTATTTTGACTTTTGTACCCCGTACCCCTGTGTACCAATTTTTTTTTTCACCCGAGCAAATTCTAAACCAAAATTTTCCTATATTATCATAAGCCAATAAAACGCAGATTTCTTTGAAAATTCGCTCATTAAGTCATGGTGCATGACTGGACTTTTTTTGCTACAAAATGTAACTTAATCAATCTGTCTTTAGGAGAAAGTTTGACATTATTTTGTCAGATTCATGGAGTAGAGACCAAAGTGAAGAACGGCAAGGATTTTAAAGAGTTAAAGAACGGAGGGTGCACAGCTCCGTGTCCCATGAGTACTTCTAAATTGTCTTGTGGGCACCCGTGCCAGAAACTCTGCCACCCTGTGGATACAGATCATGTTTACTATCAATGTCCTCTTCCCTGCCTCAGGTACTAATACATTAATGTAGATTAAAAGTAGTTGTTATGACAAGTTGGAATGTATTTAAAGATAATGTATTTAACCTGCGAGCGGGCGGCATTTACACCGCCTTTTTAAAAAATCACGCCCCCTGTGGTTTTACAGTATTCCAGCTTATCAGCTCGTCTAGGTATTCTCCAATTACTATTTTCTAGGTTTAATAAAACCATCGGTATACCCAGAACGTGAGCGGGTCGCCCTTACTTTAGTTTGAAACTCGACAAGCTCTATAGTACACACGTCAGTACGGTGAAAATATTTGAGATTTTTTTTTGTTTACTGTATTCTTATGCAAAAGAATTTGATCATTTTAAGAGTTACGTTTACCAATTACATATAAATATATAATACAATACCAGAATAGAAGAGAAAGTGTTAAAGGCTGCGTTTTTATTATTTTTATGACAATCCTGAAAGAATTTTTACTTTCGTGTATAAGTGTACTTTGTTTTTTTTTTTTTAAAAAAAACGTGTTCAGTATTTTTTTTAATTAGAAATTAATGTTTTATTATAATTACCTATTGTGGAAACTAATTTCCACAAAAACCAGGAGCTACAAGCTTTAAATACGGAAGGAAACTAAAGCGGTGTAAATGCCCGCTGCTGCTAACTAATATGGCGCGCCCGCCCGAAGGTTAAAGATATGTAATTTTTATGAACAATATATTCAAAAATGTGGTAGCAAAGAAGCACTTTCTCCTCACCCGATTTTGTTTCATATTAATTTTTCCTTCCTCTTTTAGCCATTTCTTCATGGTTCTTCTCCATGTTGTCCTTAGTCAGCCAAGTTTCCATTTCTCCTGCGGATTCCATTCTAGGACCAGCTGACTGTTATTATTTTTGGTTTATCTGAGGGTGTTTTTGATCCAACAATTTTCTATTAAAATATTTTGATATCCTCATATTATCAACTAATCTGAAGTTTTCTTTAAAACTAAGATATTTGTTTGTCCAATACATGATTTTCCTCTGTAATGGATATCATAAATGCCATTTGTGTTCAATTGTAGACGGCCCGGGCAAGATGTGCTATCTGGATTTCACTTAGGTGAAGGCTGAGCTTATGATGTTTCTTCAGGATTTTAGATGGAGAAGTTCTCTAGTGTGAGCTGCAGAGCACAGAAAAGGAGAGAAAAAAAAAAATTATAATAAATTCCTCGGTTCATCTGGGAAGAGGAAAAAGAAAAAAAAAATATAATAATAGTAAAATAGAAAAGGCACAACTTACTGCATCAGGCTTCGGCTAACAAGTGAAGGTCTGGGGGCCTTTAACCTTATGATAGAATTATGTTTATATTGGAACATGTTTTATGATAGAAAAGATACTTAAACCTTATGATAGAAAAGATAGAATTTGTTTATGTTAGAGCATGTTTTATGATAGAAAAGATACTTAAACCTTATGATAGAAAAGATAGAATTTGTTTATGTTAGAGCATGTTTTATGATAGAAAAGACCTATTAAACCTTAATTTATTATTTGTGTTTGCAGAACAATGTGTGAGGACCCTGCAAGACATGCTTGTCCTAAGCCTTGCCACTATAAATGCTTTCAATGTGTGGTGGAGGTACCCAAGGTTGTACCGTCCTGCGGTCATACGGTCAACATGCCCTGTTCACAAAATCCTAGGAGGTTCGCCTGTAATTTCATGGTTTGTCCATAATTTGACTTTTATGATAAAATATTAATGGATATAAGAATTTAGGTTTGACATATATTTCCAAAAAATAATGTAATGAAGACATCTGTAAAAATTTATTATATCTGAGTGAAGAAAAAAAAAAAAAAAAAATCCTTAGCCTGTGCAGTATAGAATGTTATATAACATTGAATTTCATAGATTGTAACAATATCAACATTTTTTCCCAGGCATAAATGGCTTGCAGACCCTTCAGAAAGTCTAAGATATACTATGAAACATAACATGTCTACAGTATTCTCACAACTAGAATTAGTGCGTTGACAGCGCGGGAAAAACTAGCAAATGGGGTGACGAGCCAATGAGAGCTTGAGATTTTCCCGGACAAAAGGTCGGGCCGACTAGGCAAAGATAAATGTCTCTAGTGGAGGAGAGAGATCCTCTGGATAAACGCTGCCCCACCCCTACCCACAGACCTAGTGGCTTTATTTTTTCCCCCAGAGAGGTTGGCCAATCTGTGTGTCACTCAATTTCCCGCGCTGTCAACGCACTAATTCTAATTGTGAGAATACTGTAACAGTTCATTATTAATTATAAGTTACAAATTTGCTTGATAGATGCAGAATAATTTTGCTGATGGTAGGGTCATCACCCCTCTTATTTGGGACCCCTCAATTATCTTGTTCTAACTATATAGTTAGTTTCGATCTACCTTAGTGGTTTTCTTCACTATGCGTTTCTGAGATCAATTTTTTTGAGCAAAATTAATCATAAAAGAAACAAATTGAATTACAAGCACAATAATTTTTTCAGAAAAAGCTCCAGTACATGTACTGTCAATGTTGATTTTCATTTTTACTGATGTTACCAATTAGTTTTGTTATTTGCTTGTAATTCAGTCCATGTTTGTAGGTTGAGAAGACACCTCCCTGTGGCCATACTCAGCCCATAGAATGTTATATGTATCCAGAGGATTTCTATTGTAAGCAGGACTGCACTAAAACTCACCCTCACTGCAATCACAAATGTATCCGGAAATGTAGAGAACCTTGTGGAGACTGTGAAGTAATGGTAATGATAGTTTTACAGTTGATTTTTATTTTTGATATTTCTCTTACATCAACCGTCAAAATAAACTTTAGGTTTTCCCAGGACAAAGTTACTTAACACTTCTACTCAATGAAATGATCAGGGACAAACATGTCTCACCTCTCTGGGATTTGAAGGTGTTTTTGGTGTCGGGACAGTGGTTTGAATCAAATAGGTACATTTAAGCTCTTTGCTGAACCAATCCTCAAAAACATTTAGACATTGGATAGAAGATATTGATAGCCTCTCTCTTGTACAACCAAGAGTTGTGTTGCCTCCATGCTTGAAGCCATAGTGAAGATTCAGGGTCTATTGATAACCATGTTTCACTCAGCTACCCTGATCCCCTTTCAGTATTATAATGTTGATGACTTAGCTCTTTGTGGTACAGGAGGATAGGACCCTGATGTGTGGACACATTCAGAAAGTGAAATGCTGTTTTCCCAATACGGCCTGTCTTGTGAGATGCTACAAAGATTTACCCTGTGGGCACAAATGTTCAAAGCTGTGTCATAGTGGATCCTGCGTTTGTTCCTTAAAGGTGATATAAGTTTTTTGTTTTGTTATTAATATTATATAATATTTATAAAAAAAAAGTCAACCTCTATAACGCATCTCTATACAGGAATGGGTCGACCTTGAACAAGTCTAGACTTGAAAACCCCTCCCATTTCCCTTGATAACATGACTGATAGCCAAAATAACCTTGATAACATACCTCCTATTTTAAATCTAAATTTTCTTTGAAATTACTCCAGCAGAGATCAGAAAGGACCATTTCAAAATAATGTCCTCAGCGACACGTAACAGGTACTCGGACAGAGGGTTTATAAGCAGTGAATAATCTATAATCCTCAAAAGGTTATGGTACCTTTAAAATATTTGTGTGACTAAATCATGCACTTATATGTGAAAATGCCAAAAATATGCTATAATGTGCACTTATGCCGGAAATATGCAATTATATTCATTAATGCCCAAAATTTGCAAAATAAGCATTATAAATTTGAATTTTAAGAGGCCTATTTCCTTCCAAACATCATAATTTGTGATGAAAAATCACTTAGGTCAATAAAAAAATTATATGCAAAATCCTAACTTTAGTAATCACTGTTTCATTTGAGACCTTTTGACCTTGCTAAAAGGTCATCTTCTGCCATGGTTTTTTTACTGCAATACAATTATTATAGTAATTAACATTTTATAACAATTTCTTTTACAAATTTAAAATTAATGACATTTGCAATTTAAATTATAATGAAACGTCTCAAATGAAACAGTGATTATGTCTTATTATATCTCTTCAACCGACTATTACTAATATATACTATTTATTTTATTGCTTTTCATCCTGTCTTCATCTTTTTTGTTTGAATTCCTTCAGACGTGTTACTCTCTTGGTCAATTATTAATCACAGGTAGCACCTATTCAAACTTTATTTAAAATTTAAATGTTTTTTTCTGCTATAAACATGGGATACTCGTTAGGAACGAAGTTCCTTACTCTTTTTATTAAATAAAATTATAAAATCACTCTGCTAAGTATACGATGCTAACTACTTATACATGGCGGAGTTTGAAAAGAGACAAAATTAAAAGTAACTAACTATATGTACTTAGAGCGGAGTAAAGAAAATTAAAGAAAAAGCATTTTGTTTTATCATTGAAGGTCTTGCAATAAATATGTATGGAATATTGAAAAAATAATTAATTATGATGAATTGATAGTTAATAAGGGTGGTTGTAGTAGAGTGAGGAAACAGGACTATTCCCTAATCCTCACCCCCCTGCCTAATACTCAATTTAAAATATTATGAAATATATCATTTCACTACATAAAAACTTCAGCTTGTATCAGGTTGAAATTTAAAATCCCTGTTTCAATTGTACTTTAGACCAGTGGTTCTTAACCGGGGGGCCACGGCCCCCCAGGGGGCCTCGATAGGTAGTTAGATACTAGGTATATTATATTTGGAGATTTTAAGGGGGCCGTGGTTACCAAAAGGTTAAGAACCACTGCTTTAGACGATGTGTATGAATTTTTATTAAAATTGTTAGGTTAAAACGTAAGATATTGGTAAAAACGTTTTTTTCTCTAGTTTAAAGGTTTAGGTCCTCTTTAATAAATTCAGCGATCCTTAACACCGCTATGAAGGTGTCGGTGTTGGTTTCTAAAAAAAAATATTTAAAAAAGTTGTTTCTCATTGAATAGATGAAGTTAGAATTTTTTTCCTTCCTAAAATTCCAATTTTACATTTGAATTTATGTTTACGTGAGCGTTGCGTGCTAACGCTTCGATGGATAAGCTTGTGCAACGAACTCGTCCTGGGCATTGGTAAAATGAACAGGTGAACCAACTTTGATTTCAACTAAATCGGTCATCTTTTACTCAAGTTATTTTCATCGGTCAATTTCGTGACAGTCGGTTTTGTGACGGTTGATTTTATGACGTTCGGTTTTTTCGGATTCCCTCCCGGGCTCCAGACGCTGTTACATGCCATAAGGAACTTTGTTCCAAAAAATATTTTATTTCCATTTATAAATTTACAATAAAATGTTGTTTACATGTTTGTTTGGAAATTACACCTTACAATGGTAGTCCAGGGGGGGCCTGGGTGGCTCGGAGGCTAGAGTTAAGCAAGTTAAGCAGCATCGAGCCGGGTCAGAAGGTGACCGCAGCTCTGGGTTCGATTCCCGGACCAGGCCCCCCGCTCAATGTCCACCCAGCATTGTTTAAATAAATGGGAAGCTCCTCGAAAGAGTGGCGCCACCAGGTTTCGGCCTGGAAACCATGATGACTCCCCTCCTGGTTGTATACAACCAGGAGGGGAGTCATGGTTAACGACCATATCTTCACACGAGTGTGAAGATTTCGGTTCCTAACCCGGGTTTGTTCAATGGGCCCACCTAAGTGGCCTGCGTCTTCAGGCGTAAAAGCCCCCCGGAATAAAAATAAATAAAAATGTAGTCCAGGGAGTAGTGTGGAGTCCGTTATCTTAGAATATAAAAATATTGTATACAAAATACACTAATTTATGTAATTTGTTTTTAACAGGTCAAGAAGACTTTAGAGAAGTGCGGTCATGTATTTACGGCCACTTGCTCTGAAAAATATTCTATTTTATGCACAGAACGCTGCACTAAGAAATTAGATTGCGGTCATTATTGTAAATTACAGTGTGGTCACAGCGTCTCAAAGGAGTGCTCTTGTCGTAATAGCTGTAAATCACTGAAAACATCTGAATTTTGCTTAGTGAATAGGATAAGACGTGATTGTGGGAGTTGGCAATCCAATCTCTGGTCTTAAATCCATTTATTTCCTGTTATTAACTAAACAAGCCAATTACAGCAACAGAGCAGAAAATTAGCATGAAATATTGTTTTTGAGATTCATTGGATACTATTAATTTTTAATTAGCAGACTTGACAGAGTAAGGTCTAGTTTGGCGTTTCTAGTTTATCTACCTTATCAAACAAATAAATATCCTTCTTTCTTCTGCTGCTTTTTCTTTCTTAACAAATATTTGTTAAATATTATTTTGAATTATTTTATCCTACTTAATATTAGGGTGTCCATCTAGTCTCTTTTACTGAGGTGACCATTAATAGAAAAATTAAATATAAAATAAATTTTACAAAAACATAAATTTTTATTAAATATTTCTTTCTTAAAAATTCCACAGGTAGAATAACTAATTGATTTAACACCCAATCATCAATTAGTTACGAGCATTAGGTCTTACATTGTTTTTTAAAATAAATTTATTACATAAAAAAAATTACACATTTTGAGTTTGAACTGTTAATTCAAAATAAATCAGATGTAACTTAAAAATATATTTTTTAAAATAAAGTGGTTATTCTTTGTATTTAATGAATCCTTTACATGTTTCGTCTTAATCTGAATTATATAATATTATGTATCCAGACTTTGCTTAATAGCTGAAATTCAGAAAACTGCCAAAGGGATTATATAACTGTATGCAATGAATGACGCTCCATCAGCTGTATAAACCTTACGATTGACATTCACAACCAGTTAGTCGCCGTTTCACATGAGCAGCTATTCATTTATATGGAGATGCTGGATAAGCAAGGAGGCCCAGTCCGGGTATTGAACCCAGATCTGTGGTCACCCATCCAAATAGTGACCACGCCTGATGCTGCTTAACTGTATTGATTAGACCAGCCTATGCTCTCCTGTCCAAGCTACCGATGTTGTTATTTAAATAAAGTGTTTGAGAGTTATTAAAAGCTCTTTATTTCAAGACAAATGACAGTAAAAAACATCTACCAATGTAGTATGGTACACTTTATAACTTCAGTGCTTGCGCTTTTTCTTCTTTTTTTTTTTTACGAGTTAGGTCACGTGAAGAGCTAGCTTAGCTATGTGGATTAAATTACTTACCACATCTGCTCGGCTCTCAATTAATCAAGGGTGGCATGAGGTTGTGGGTTCGATCCCTCGCCATTATACTCTGATTTATATGGGTTACTAATGATCACAGTATTCCATTTGGAGGTACAATGTACAGAGAGGTATAATGTGTGATGTGCGGACTAGTAAAATGGGCCTAAAAGATGGCCTAATTGCTAGGTTGCAACAGTGGTTTGTCCTACCTGCCTAGTAGTAATACTAGCACCTTACTACTATTACTAGGTCAGGTGGGATACAAAACTGCCCCAGCCTATATTTTCCCCATTTGTGGGGTCTAAAATTCAACCCAATTGGAAAACTCTAACTAATACTTAAAAGAAAATACTTTATTATTTTATCGATAACAATTTTATATACAAAAAATTAAAATATGTTAAAACTAAAATATTAGGAAGAAAAATTACTATAGACTTTGACAATAGTGTCTAACCCAGATACCACAGATAAAGGGGTGATATTAGGGCCAAATAAAAGGTTTGTTCCAACAGCCAATTCGAGGACGGTTCTAGAACCAGTTCAGGATTTTTTAATGCGCATGCGTCTATGAGGACTGGTTCAGAACTGATTCAAAAAGAAGAGCCTGTTGGAACGATTTAAGAACTCTTTCAGAACTGCAACCTTTTAGATACCTTCCGGATTCCCCCCCTCCCCGTTTTGCTTTCGTTTCCTTAGCAACAGTCCTACAGTAGTATAGTTTGTTTGTAGTTACCATTTGCATTTAAGTTACCTACTTGACTTGTACCTGACTACCTGTTGCTTGTACTCATTCTACATATTTTTGTGATACGTTTTTTTTTAATTACTTTGGATTATTTTCTTCAAATACGTTTTTGGTTATTATCCATATTATTTGTTGCGGTGCGGACTTCGTTACGTCATGTCTTCATATATTGAACAAGGTAAGTTGTATTTGTAACATTCTTATATTTTTGCGGTGCACAAGAACTGCCCGAAGTCACACGCCTCTTAATTTCTAAGGCCCGGTCCACACAAGCGTCATCTGGACGCTTTCATAGGTGACGCTAACCATGTGAAAGGACGCGGCGTAAAGATGTTCTGATTCTGATACCCGAGGACGCAGCGTCCAGCATCGAAATGACGCTCCTGTGAACCGGGCCTAACGTGTTTACCCGCTGTAAAGCATTCCGTTATTCCACATTGACGTTATTAGTTATTAAAGTAGAACCTCTCTTTCAGCCTCGATTACACGAGAGCGAATTTACTCGATCTGCAGCAGTTAATTACACACAGCGAGTAAATTCGCCCCGTGTAATCGAGGCTTTAACCGAAATACTGTAAAAAAAAAAAAGTTTAAGATAACTTAAGTGTATTTGTTTAGTATATATCTATTACATTTTACAAGCAGATGGTGCTGAATATATACATACTTATGTACTTAATTATTTACTTGATAATATATTAAAAGGAATATTTGTTATGAAAAGCATTTGATATGTATTAAAAATTATAAGGTCTTGTTTAGACGAATATAGGTGAGGAAGAATGAACCAGGGAAGTGTTTAACTAATTTATGACACCTATTTTGGTTAGGAGAGGTTTAACTATAATCAAATCGAATAAATATCTTATATAAATGTGTAATAGGAGAGTGGCCAATGTGTTAAGTACCAGTGTTATGTTCTTAGCTCTCCTCATGGCTATGGAGAATTATATAAAATGCATATATAGACCAGACAAAGGTCCAAATCCAAGTTAAGTTTAAATAGACAAATAGACTCGATATATTGATAATAATAGTCTTGGCAGAGGTCGATAGTGAGAACGTAATATCACAGGGGGTCCCATTTTCTAAGTAAAAATTATATCTTAGTTATTAAAAATGAACTTAAGTGCTCTATTCTGAATATATTATAAGAATATCCATACTAGTTCAGTTGAGGAATGCGCTTCTAAGTCTTTCAGACCCTTTTCCCAATCTTTAATTATTGTTACACCAACTGCTAACTCTGAAGCTAGTTTTAGAACAGACTAAACCTTTTTAAACTGTTAAAGAATATCTAACTCCTTCAGTAATGTACGCACAACCCGTTTTTATTTCAGTTGAGCCGCCATATTAACTAAAAATATAGTGTAACACTGGATTGTAATATTGAATGACACGCACGATAATAAGTACTAAGTCTAGCGATCAGTACCAGTACGATAACAAAGATCCCACTAGCTACTTTTATTGTTTTATACTCAATATGATATGGGTGGTCGTGTCAGATTAAACTTTTTTTAAAAATCAAGGGGTGTCATGGTCGGATATTCCGAGGAGTCTTATATGGGGGGTTCTACTGTATATATTTATATAAATATATATGTGTGTGTGTGACCAAGAATTTGGTTAATCTGCAGCACAGAGTAAACTTATCATTTTTAAAGGATGAATTTGGAAAGCATATCCTAAAATCCAGATTAACCATATTATTTTTTATGTGTTGTTCTTATTGTCTCTTTTATTTTTTTTGTTTCAGAACTTGGACATTTCTTAGTTCTGCCATTTCAAGAGGAGGAGCAACAGAGGTTCCAACATGACACTTTTAGGTGGACAAACAATTCCACAAAAGTGTTAATAGATTTATACAAAACCTACAAAGAAAAAGTTGGCACCTTCAGGATCAAAACATTGAAGGCCATGTGGGAAGTAATTTCCAAAGAAATTTCAGACTTGTTAGGACTTGAAGTTTCGCCTAAGGCCTGTGAGAACAGATGGAAGGTTCTCGACCGTAATTACAAAAAATGGGTTGAGAATAACAATTTAACCGGCAGAGGGAGGAAGCACTTTGAGTTCAGTGAGGAGATGGACTCTTTATTTTGCAAAAAAAGAAATGTCCACCCTGAGTTGTTGTTAAACTCCAATTCTATAAATACTGTGCAAACACGTCCATCCATGCCTCAGACATCCGAGGAGACACAAAATTCAGACATAGATGGGGATGTGGCTGAAATCAACCAAGTACCTGACAGAAGGGAAGATGAAGCCACTTCTTTGACATCTGTCAAAAAACGTCAAAGGAAAAGAAAAATGACAACTTTAGAGAAGATAAGGCTCGACAGAGCAGACTATCATAAAAGAAAACTTGAACAAGGGGAAAAGAGGTTATTGCTGTTGGCAGAAAGGAACAGGCTCCTACAAAGTAAATTGGAGCAAGATGAAAGGAAAATTGCATTCATGGCACAGACGACTGAAGTAAACAACAACGACTGCCACTATCACAACCAGTGATATTTATATTTGTAATATTTATACAGTGATATTATTTTTTTGTGATATTAGTAATAGTTATTAGTTTATATATATAATATTTTTGTGGATTTTGGTATATTTTTGTCTGATTTTGATGACTTTCTTATTGCAATGTGTTCTATGTATCTGAGTTAAAATTATAAATTCTTAACTTTAATTTAATAAAACTTAAATGACGTCAGAATGAATGTAGTATTTAAAACAAAGATGTAGACATATTTACATTGGATTTCGGTGTGAACATGAAATTGGATCACTAACGCTCTGTATATTGGTGCTAAAGAGAAATTTGAAGTATGGTTGTTATTTTTATGTTAAGATAAATGAATGTGATAATGCTTAGCACTGCTGATCAGATTTGTTAATATTGTTTTAATTGCTAACAATATGTGTGAGCATTCTTATTTTTTAATTGTCTATAATCGAATTAATTGTCTTTTAGTGTTACCTATACAATTCGTTGGAATTGTCTTATCTTGTCACTTTTTTTTTCTTGTGATATTAGTAATCATAATTAGTTTTATATATATATATACATAATATTTTTATTTATTTGAACTTATTGGGCTGAACATATAATAATAACATGAGGAACAATAACAAGACGAATATAATATTTTTGTCTGATTTTGATGACTTTCTTATTGCAATGTATTAACAAATTTTTATTTCATTAAATTTTTATTTTCTATGTATCTTAGTTAAAATTATAAATTCTTAACTTTAATTTAATAAAACTTAAATGACGTCAGAATGAATGTAGTATTTAAAACAAAGATGTAGACATATTTACATTGGATTTCGGTGTGAACATGAAATTGGATCACTAACACTCTGTATATTGGTGCTAAAGAGAAATTTGAAGTATGGTTGTTTTTTTTATGTTAAGATTAATGGATGTAATTAAAATATGTGTGAGCATACTAATTTTCTTAATTGTCTTTTCTTGTAAATATTGTTGTAAATATGTTTTGTAATATTAGTAAACGTTATTAGTTTTATATATATATATATATATATATATATATATATATATATATATATATATATATATATATATATATATATTCCTTGTGATATAATAACAATAATTGCTGTGATATTTTAAACTAATTTTAAATACAGATTTCTATTTCTTTGAACTTTTTGTATTATTACCCTAAAGCGAAGATGTCCAACAGCACTACCAATAAAGGAAAGAAAGGTGGTAGTAAAAATATTGGCAGTATGCAGCCCATATTGTAGACAAAATGTAATATTGATAAACATTCTAATTTGTTAAAATTAAAAATCATCAATGGTTAAAATGGTGTGGTTATTGACTGTACTCCAGTTTTTATTATTGCAGTGGATGTGTGGTTGTGCATCACCATATAAGTAAGTATCTTACTTTTTAGTCGCATTTATTAATTCTATTTGTTTTAAGAGATTTATTACAAAAGAAAAGTGAAGAGTACAAAACAAAGTACGGAGTTAAATCAATTTATTTTATAAAATTATTTTTTACAAATCTGCACATTTCAATTTGGGAGAAGTTGGCTTGAAGAGGCTTATGTGTGCTTTTTGAAAAGTAAAAATTATTAGAAACAAAAACAACATAAATTGTTAGTTTATACTTGTGGCCAACCTGATTGTTATTATTTTTAGTTGTCACTTTTGTGCTTCAATCACGTCGGGGTCACCAATATGGCTGTGCCGTTCTTACCCGTTACTTAAGTTAGAATAATAAGTTACTTTTCCACGACCACTCTTCTATATTTTACAAAATTAAATACAAGAATTATAATCAGACTAAAAATGAATTAAATGTATTTAATTTTGTAAAATATAGAAGAGTGGTCGTGGAAAAGTAACTTATTATTCTAACTTAAGTAACGGGTTAAGAACGGCACAGCCATATTGGTGACCAACGACGTGATTGAAAACAGCGTGATTGAAGCACAAAAGTGACAACTAAAAATAATAACAATCAGGTTGGCCACACACTTGTGCAAATTTTGTTTCAACTAGAATTGTCATCTCCTCACTAAGTTACTCTTAGTGGGGACATTATGCTATTAATTTCTATTCCCCTCCTATGTCGAAAGTAGTAAATATTTTATGGCCTACGATCTTACATAAGCATAAGCAATCGCTAGTAACAGAGTCTTATGGTATTCTGCACATGACACCTAACCCCGATACATGAAATATATTATGTTAATTGATCAATCGAAGCCACATCTGACCATTTAACCAACATCAGACACAAGTCATTGAAAATGGCATTTATTACCTTCTTAGAAATTTTTGAGTGACAATTATGTGCACTTATGGCTTCATTGGCCAACTATTAACTAATGTGACATTAACAAAAGTATTTGGTGGTAGTACTCCTCAGTAGCTTTAGACAAGTGCGTTATAAAATAAAGTACATACTTCAATTGTTTACAAATTAATCAAAGATATTTGTCCAAAAGAGAACACTCAAACCAAAATGTTTTCATTTCATCATTACTCCAACTCTTAAGTTGAATTCTTGGTCATCATCTTCATACAATATATCCCAACCTAACATTCTGTTTAAACTAAACCTGTTGTATTACATACAATGAAGAATATTGAAATGCACATCATTTCAAAGTGTTTTTGTATTTAAGCAAATGTGTGTGAGAATAATGTTCCCTTCTTCCAGTCAATCCTTGAACAAACCACCCGCAACTTACGCCCAAAGTTTGCTCCCAAGACAGCATGTCTGCACATGCTTTGTTCTTCTGATCGCATTAAGAACCAACAAATTAAAGGAAACAGGAGAAATTGACACATGTTATTGTATGCGGCTTAAGGTGCTCCATAAAACAAAAGAGCAAAAGCAAGAATTGGCCTTTTAAATATTTACCAAAATAATTTAAAAAAAGGGTTCTTGCATAAGAGTGACTGTAAATGTTCATTGACAAATTCAAACTTGTGATGACTCTTTAATTGTAGTTTAATTTAAACCTCAGAAGTCCATGCGATAATAATAATATTCAACTAGCCTTGTATTAAGAAAAAATATATAATAATAATTAAGGTAAAAAATTAAATTAAACCAAAATACATTAATAAAAAAATTGTTTTATTGTAGACATGGAAATTAATAAAAATATTACAAAATATTAAGTCTCAATTAATAAAAAAATAAATTCATAATGTCTATTTATCCTTAGAATCTATTGTAGTGATAGTGAATTTACAACATCATTTCTCACGGCCGTTGCATTGACATCGTCCTCATTGTTCATGTCATCAGCGTAAGCCACTTGCATAGGGTCTTCAGGTTGAAGTTCTTGTTGAAGTTCAAGGCTGTCGTCAAGCCCTATATTATGAAGAACACATGCAGCCCTTATAAAGTGTACCATGTAGGGCACACTTCTAAGTTTTATGTGATATAGTTGGCGGAATTTTTGTTTCAGTAATCCAAAACTGTGCTCTACAATACATCTGTTTTTGGACAGTTTAATGTTATAATTGATCTGCCGTCTAGACAGTTGACCCCTGTCCCTGAATGGGGTTAACAAATTTCTTTGAAGAGGGTAGCCACTGTCACCCAATAAGAAATATTCAGCGCATCTCTCTTGCAACTCTCCGCATAGTGGAGAATTCCTGAACACTCTGCTATCGTGAACAGAGCCTGGGTAGCCCACAAAAACATCTATGAACCTCAAATTCTGGTCACAAACAGCTTGCAGCTAAAAATTACGAAAAACACAAGTGCATTAGTTATAGAAGTCTGGGCAATTCACTTGCAAGTATTGAATTGTTTGCAAGGAGAGATGGGACAGGACACTATCTTGCATAAACGTGTAATTTAGCATTTGATCTTCAATTTTAGGCAACATTGTGCTTAACACATCTTCAATGTTTGTTATAACAATGAGGGACAATGATGACAAATGATCGTCATTTCTTTATTTATACACCGAATTCAATAAATAAGGTATCGTTAGATTTGTATTAAAAATTTCTACAACTTTTGTCTCATGTAAAATTTCTTCATGCCAACTGGTTTTCATGGAATTTGACTTTAAAACGGCCATTTTGAAATTAGAAAACTAATGATTTTGGAAATTTTAGATATCGGAATTAGTAAAACATCTGTCAAGTTTCATATAAACATCTTGAAGGGTTTTTGAAATATATATATATATATTTTTTTTTTTTCTTTAAGAAATACACAATGACGCATTACGGCTAAACTAAGCCGAAATAAAAAAAAAATTACAGAGCATTTTCTATTTATTTTCACATGAAGAACCCTGTTCTGAATAGCACGCTAAGCTTTTTTGGAAACTTTTCCAGAATGTCAGTGTGAAATGAAAATGTATGTCAAAAGAGAAAATTTTTATACTTTAAGTTTCCTGGGGGAGAGCCCAGACCCTTCTTTCCTCTGGAGGTTACAATATCTATACAACCCCTTTCAATGTCCCATTTTTGACTAAAATTGTTATGGCCACCCTATACATACATGTATATCAATACATATATGTGTTGATACCTTACCTGTATTGAATAATAGCCTTTCCTATTTATATAGGACTCATGGTCAGTTGACGGCTTATCTATTTTTATGTGAGTGCCATCAATGGCACCAATCACTCCCGGAAATCCATTCCTCCTGAAGCTCAACTCGTTTGCCCTTTTCTCTTCATCTGTCGGCCATCTTATAACTTGAGGAGAGAGGTTGCTCACGAAGATAGTCACCCTTCTTATAACTCTAAAAAGACTGCTTATGCTGATGTCAAATCTGTCAGCAACATCTCTGAAGCTGGCAGTCTGATGCCCACAGAACCACAGGAATATGAGAATCTAAAAAGGAAGACAAATTATGAAACTGACATTTTTAAAAATTATCGTACGTGCATATAAAAGAAGTATTATTTTTGAGCAGAACCCATCTTCACTTGTATTTTTTTTTTTTTTTTTTTTTTTTTTTTAAATTAGTGACAAGTTTGGTTAAAATGAAAGAACCTGACGCCTCTGATAGGTATCTATTATTAGACTAAAGGATATTTATCACAGGGATATTATGACATCTAAACGCTGGACATATGCCTTTATTAAAATAACTTTGGAACAAAGGACCATCAATTGTGGTGTGACGCTTATCAGAAGGGGCCCAGGTTCTAAAATCAAACCCAATTTTAGTAGGAGACACGTTTACGAACCTGGTGATATCCTGCCAATTTGCCATAATGCCCTGATTGAAGTTTGTAATGCTCACTCTGCATATATTGCCGGGAAATATCTTCAGCTACTTCTTTATTTAGCCGGAAGTGATCTTTGAAGGTTGACCTGTCGTACTGAGGTACTATGTGTTCTAAAAAGTACAAATCAATGAGTTAACTAGTTACTATAAATTAAAACATCACAACTGATATAGACAGCATATATAGCATAGATATATAGCATAATACTCAGATTGACTTTACTTGAACTGCTTCTTTTTAACATATAACAAAACTATGATCTGGTAATTTTTTGGTTCATTTTATATAAACACATGTATGTGAAATGGCACACTCTAAAAGGAAATGTTAGTTGTACGGGTGTGGAATACACATGGAATATTTACTTAACTCTGCAATGTATGCAAAAACACAATAAGGTAAATCTGAGATATACGGTGCTATTTGGGGAAAAGGTTAAAAAAATGCGAGGGCCTTACTCGAATGTATTATTTTGACAAAGGGATATCAACTCTCCTATGTACAAATCATACATATATAATCTCTGAAAGGTATAAATCATACAAATATACTGTTTGACTAAGGAATACAATCTCTCAAATGTACAAAAAAAGCAAAATTGTGCCGCCAAGTGATTCTCGACCGCACCGTGTATCTCAGTTCAACCAAGCTCTGACTTTACCAAACAAAATTTGCATAGGTTTATTTAATGTAAAAAAGAAACAGATCTTTTCTTTTTAAAAAAGAAAAGACAATTAGGAGGCTGTGCAATTACAAATTTACTAGTATGAACAATTGTTACTAACCTAAATAGTTTTCATTCTTCTGTTTTGGCTGACCCAACATCAACTCTAAATCAGAATCCGATGATGAAGAAGACGAGTCGAAGTCAGTATCATTAAATAATTCATCCATGATAAACTCAAAAAAAAAAATTGTAAGCGGGGTATACTGTAGAGAGTAAAAGCGTCAAAAAAAACACGCCACAACAACAAACAGTAAGGGACAACAAACAGTAGGGAAGAAGCGTAAACAAAACTAGAAGCGTAAACAAAACTAGAAGCGCAAACAACTAAACAGTAGATAGAGGTTATAACATTTAAGGTTGTAACCTTACACCTCCCACCTCCGTTCCTCTATAAAATAGTTTCTGCGCATGTCGTAATATTTGTACTCAAACGAGTCCCGGCTAAAATCCGGGAACTGGTTTCACGGTTCTAGGACTGTCCCAGAACCGTTCGGCTTTCTGTTGGAACACGGGACTAAAAGTTCCAGAACCGTCCGAGAAGCGTGTAGGAACGGTCTTTCGATACTGCGCATGCTCCCGGCAGTTCTAGAACCGTCCGAGGCTCTGTTGGAACAAACCTAAAGTAAACATTAAGGGGTTGAACCGGTTGTGACATTAAGGCTACGGCCACACCGGAGCTACCTCGCATGGAGCCTAGTGGCTTGGTGAGTCGCCATGTAGAACAGAATGGACTGTTCGTCCAACGACTCGCCTAGTAACCAAGCACGCGGTGTGGCCGGTCTCGTATGTTCTAGAAGGTTGGTTCACATGGATTACACGCCTGGCGACTCACCAAGCCACTAGCAGGCTCCAAGCGAGGTATCTTCGGTGTGGCCGCAGCCTAAGGGGTTGAAACGATTGTGACCTCCCCTGAGCTCAGGAGAGGTCACAAACGTCATTCAAGGTGCAAATTAGATGATCGTTTCTTTTATTTTTTCCTGTATATTTCCCCGATATTACCCATGTATTAATTGCAATGTTTTCTAAGGGCCTTATTATACATACATATGAGATCTGGGAGTATATAAGGCAGGGCCACCACATCCCGGTGTTGGGCCCGTGAAAGCGTGCAAATGAGTCTTTGACTAACATCAACTATCTTTTGGTGTCTGTAAAAAAATATGTGGTCGGCTAAGTTCGTCTGCGGGACATAAGCTCGACAGCTTGGCAATAGGCATTTGAAAAAAAATAAAATAATAATAATAAAAAAAAAAACTAATGGAGAGCGGTCATGTTCCGGCCATTTTGGTAAACAATGGGGTTTTCATTATCCTTGGTACAAAATTAGTTATTAGACCAAAAATCAAGTTGATGTAGCTTGTCACTTGATAGGTGACCACTCTTATTTGGAATAAATTATAATTGAATAACTAACCTATCAAGTGTCAAGCTAAAATCAATTTGGTCTACTATACTAATACCAACTAACTTAGTACTCAGTATTATACTTAAATTCAAGAAATACTCCTAAGAATATTATACTGTGTCAAAGGCACTGAGCGGCAAGCCATATCAATGTATTGCCCATATCTGCCCCCCCCCCCCCCCCCCCCTCCAAGTCCGAGGCCTTGTCGGCTGAAGTTGATTATATCAATCAATTACCTTAACATTTGTCAATGAGTTTAATGAAATGAAAGGACGGTTCAGTGACTTGGAACCCCCTCTTATCAGTAAAGAGAAGCATCCAAAAAGATTATACTGCCATGTTTTGTAAATCTGACCCCTCATCAGATTGGCTAACATATGTTAAAAAAAAATAAAGCCACTAGGCGGTTATCCTATGATATTTTTGTTTGCCTAGTTGGCCTGTCCCTACTACCCGCCAAAATCTCGAACTCTCATTGGCTCCCCTTCCGTATTTGTCGATTTTCCCGCGCTATACGTCGCGTAAAAGAGGTTACGTAAAAGTGACAAAGGTTGCTGTGACGTCATGCGCCCTCCACGATTTTTCGTCAGGTTATCTTCTGGCTCATAATAAACCATTGTTTACTAGTGTTCTGTAAGCATTTTATAGTTTTTTCCTCTTTTTATTCTATTAAAAGCTTTTATAACCGTTTTTAACCTTATCATATATTAGTAACATCATTAATAAGCCAACAAATGTATACATTATAGATGATAAAACAAATAATTCTCACAAATAACTCAAAGAAGATGTAAAATAACTTACTTACAGAAGTGCTCTATTTACTCTATTAAAAGCTTTTTTAACCTTATCATATATCAGTAACATCATTAATAAGCCAATAAATGTATACATTTTAGATGATAAAACAAATAATTCTCACAAATAACTCAAAGAAGATGTAATAGTACATTCCGCGTCGAGTGCGGAAAGTAGTATTTTGCATGCGAGTGTGGAGTTTGCACCCGAGCGACAGCGAGGGTAGTAAAACCACACGAGCAATGCAAAATGCTGTTTTCGCACGAGGTGCGTACCGTACTTTATCTACGATTGTTAGATTTAGATTTAAATAATAAATACAGATACAAATAAACTTGCTGTATGTAAGTTCGTATCTCTCTCTTGATAAAGATGGCATTAATTCTTGAGTTGTATATTTTGCCGATTTAATTATTTCTAGAGGAGTATTATTCTCCACATTTTCGTCAAAGTCACTTGATTCACTCATTTTTTTTCACTATAAAAACTCGATATAAACAGTTACTTTAACAAAATAACAGCATATTAGTTTTGTTAAATGTAAACAAACTTGCTAATCGTGCGTAAAGATGAAGAATTCCTCTTCTTTACCGCCCTAGGGTGGAAAAGAAGAGGAATTCTTCAGAACTGTGAGACGGGCATGCGCAATGAATACCAAGTACGTAAAGAATCACTTTCTACCCATCTAAACAGAGATACAATGTTTATATTTCGTATCAATCGTAGATAAAATAACTTACTCACAGATGTGCTCTTTTTACTCTATTAAAAGCTTTTTTAACTGTTTTTAACCTTATCATGTAAGTAACAAGTAGATTGGCATAACTTTGAATAAACATTTACATCGAGCGCTTAATGTAAAAAAAAAGCGCTCCAAGAAATGATTTCAAACGAATACTACCTCCCCCCACTTCAGTGGTTTCCGCTCTCCCACTCTCTTCTAATTTTATTAGCTTGCTTAGGCTTAGCGCTTAGCCATATAAACAGACTTCTTCTTGACGAATGAAACGCACTAAATTACAGTTTTATCTTTTTTAGAATAAATTATAGTACTTTAACTCATTTCTGACTTAAGTTCTGTCACCGCTGAGAGCCAATAGTTATTCTATTTATTCTCTTAGAATAAACTGGAACAAATACGTAAGTAAAATTTAAAATATTCATTATTCTCTACAGATATATATTAATTAACTTAACTGCTAGATGTTAAATTCTCATTAAAGAAAATAAACTAGTTTCCTTTCACCTAAAATAATATTTTTTTGTACAAATAGTTTGTAATAAAGGGACACTTAATTAATGTTTTGATATATAATGGCAAAAATAATCTTTCACTGTTGTATTTATTTATACTCAACTTATTTTAGTTGAATTATAGGTATTATATTTAAACCTGCCCGTGTAAAACCACATTTTTAACCTTTAATACGAGTAATAATTTTGAACCACAAGACTAAAAATCAGCCAAAATAATATACAATGATATAACCAACAATGATATATATTATTACAATTATTATATACAATGATATATAATAAGTGATAATTTAAACTTTATTCAACTTAAAATAGGATTCAAACAAGTAGGTGTTCCGACCAACATTTTTAGAAGGATAAAAACAATTTGTAGAAATAAAATACCAACGTGGATTGTAGATGAATTGAACAGTGTTAACTTCTTATGGTATCTGTGATTCACAGTGACTCAACCCTGACTCTTTATTTTACTGTAATTCACAGTCTCTACCCAGGCTCTCAAGCTCTCTGTATGTATTAGGTTAGGGACATCGATAGCTAAACATCGATGTTTTCGATACATCGACATCGAAAGAAAACATCGATTTTTTCGATACATCGACATCGGTCCTCCATCCCAACAAGCAAAAAAAGAAGTCCAGTTTCAAAAAAAAATCCCTCGGTCTCGCTCCCGAACATCAACAGATACATCGATATTTTTAAGTCCGATACATCGATGTTTTCGATACATCGACATCGATGTCCCAACCCTAATATCAATACGAGTATATATTATATATTCTTTGTTAATGCCTCTTGAGTTTTTTTATGAAATTAATTTTTAAGCATGTATTGTGTTTTTACACTTGTAAATGTAACTGAAATACTTGGAGTGTTTTATGTAATATGTATTAATATAATTATCAGCCTTCATCATATTATGGACATTAATCACCAAAATACCTGTGTTAAAGTGTAATCAGCGACGGTAACGCTATCTTGTGCCTTGGCAAAGTAAAGTAACTAAAGGAAAAAAGCATTGTTTAGTTCTTCTAAATTCCGCTAGATGCCACTACTTGATATTTTTCATTTTCAATTTAGAAGGATTACATAATTTGTATACTTAATTTTATTTGTATATGTAATAACTTGGTTTATTATAACATTTGATTAACAAAGAATATATAAAGAGATGACACATTGACATTGAAATGATGTTTACTTGTAAAATATTTATATAAAATAATATTCTTTGTTAATCAAATGTTATAATAAACCAAGTTATTACAGTATACTTAAGTAAAAACTATCAGCAATTTATTAAAACTTAATCTAATCTAAATAACTTATGGTTTATATGAACCCGTAGTTTCCCTGACAACCATTTTTAGTGCTTCAGAATTAATTAAGGGATTTCTGTTTAAATATTCACAGTGCACAGCTTCATAGTAATGAGAAAAAAAAAGTTCATAAACTATACTTTCTCATGTATTAGAGAGACTGAATTTATATCCCATTATATTATGACCAATTAGATTAATTTTTTATTTAACATATTTAATTTGGCACTTCTTTGGATTGTTACTCCCCTTATAAAAAAACAGAGGGGGAGTAACGATCTAAAGAAGGTGTAAGGAATGTTCTTCTTTAGACTGTTACTCCCCTTATCAAAACAGAAGTGTCCTAAAGTTCATTGGACGAAACATCCCTTTTTCTTAATTGTTTTTTTGTCAAAGTCATTTTTATTCAAAAACAACTTATAGAAAACACATTATACTTTTTAACTCTGACAGCTTGGGAAAATCGAGAAAAAAATGGAAGGAAAGTGAATGAGAGCTTGAGATTTTGGCGGGTAATAGGTCATTGCCCAACCTATTACCCACCCGCCAAAATCTCAAGCTCTCATACACTCTCCTCCCATTTATTTTCTCGATTTTCCTAAGCTGTTAGAGTTAAAAAGTATAATGTGTTTACTATAGGGGAGTAACAGTCTAAAGAAGTACCTTTCAATTTATCAACAGGTGATTATTTACATTTCGTGTTCAATTTTCAGCTAATTTAAATTTATTTTCATCAAGGTCTCATAAAATAGTTTTATTATGTTAAATTCGTTTTTTTTAAATTAACTTCAAAATAAAATGGATTTATCAAAATAGTCAAAAGTTTTAGAAATTTTTAACAATTGGGGACATGTGCTTTCTAATTCAGAGCAATAATTTATTGAGCAATTTCGTCTCAGGGTATGATTTTTTTATATACAAAATTCTTCGGAATCCTGGAGCTAATAAAGGCGTGTCCACACTATGCCAAGCGGTAAGGAATGGCAAGGCCAAATGGCATTGCCAAGTGTAATGTGGACGTCTCCCTTGGCATTTGCTATTTTGCCAAGCTTGGCACAAAACCTGCCCCTTGACATGCCAAGCCAAACCCGCCGATTGTCGGTCCGGATCAAAGAAAGCCAGATGGCAAGAAAGTCGTATGGCAAGGTGTGGACATGCCACCCGGCAACATTGCGCTTGTCAACCAGGGTCGAACCCCTTCTGACACCACTCTTAACTTTTTTGTGTCTAAAATTTGTTAAAATTATGATCACTCCGTTCTTCTTATCTTTTGTGACACCTATTTTTATTTTTATTTTTTTCTCATACACAACAATCTCGACTGGCTTTGCCAGTTGCAGTGTGGACGGATGAATTTTTTAGTGGTGCCATCTAGCTTTGCCGCTTGGCCTTGCCAACTGGCATTGGCAGCATAGTGTGGAAGGGCCTTAAATTAAGCATCTGGCATCTACTCAGAGATTTTAAAAAAGGCGCCCAGGGCATATACGATAGGTGAGCTGTCCTGGTAGTGTGTTTATGCTACATCGGGCTACATACGGAGATATGCGAAATGAACCGTGTTTCACTTGGGGAAAGAAATGCAACTCTTTCTAAGGCGCCTCGGCAATCGATAATAATACTTTAGTTCTGGGAAAGGTACATAAACTTGTACTTTTCTGGAAAAAGTACAAAAATCAAGTCCAAAAGTACCCAAGTCAGTAATTGCGTTTTTTTGGTTGTTTTTCTTCAATAACTTTTAAAATAATAATTTAGTTTAATTTTTTTGGGGCTTTTGTACATGTTTCATAGTTCTATTGGAAGTTGTATGGAGATTTTTTTTATCTTTAACCCCTGAAGAGGGGCGTCATCAGGGAACAATTGTTTGTAGATCAGATGAAGGTACAGTACTTACTCACTACATTAAAGGTTACTCTATGCTCCCCTACATCACTCTTAAATATCATAATAAAGTTTGTAAAAATACTTTTTGTGAACAACTGTTTGCCAAACAATTTTCAATTGGTGATAATCACAAAGCACCGGTTTGTGGCATTTTTTCTTTTAAACACATGATACTCAGATGTCTCATTCCACAAATGATACATTTTAAAAACACGTTCCGACATGATTTGTCTTCAGAGTTCCTTTTCTTTTCATCTAGTGTGAGTTGTTGAGCCTTTAAGCAGTCTTTGGATGGATAAAAGGCTTCATAAAACAACCATTTTTCCTTATCTTCACTGTATGCTATTAATCCGGATGCTGTAAGGTGAACTGCTGTCAAAATATTTCTATTATTAGTCAAGGTGAATTTAGGTTTTTCTTGATTTTTGTTAAACTAGAAGCTGCTAAATTTAACCCTTCCTTTTAAAAAGGACATCAACGATTTCAAACGAGTCTTAAGATGTTCATTGAAATCGAATGAAGTACTTCTCGGCCAAGCCTGTAGAACTTCACGAGGAAGGTGCGACTACAAGGGGATAAAACATAGTTGAGTCCACACCTAATGTTTTTAGTGCTCGTATCTGTGTCTCCATCATATTGTAAAGGGAGGTTAAGTTGTTTTGATTTGTCTAAAATCATTTTTAAAAGCTCACACGCATATTGATAGACATCAATTTGTAAATCCTATCTTCCAAATCTAGCATTTAATGAATCTACAGCTTTGTTATAGTTTGGAGCTGTTGGTAGATAGCTCTCTAGAACTGAGCATGCCCTGGAGTTGGTCTCAGTTGCTTGAAGAAGGTATTTATCTTTTTTGTCGATTCCCAAGTCCAGGTGAATATGTTCAAATTGAGTCCAGAATTGTAACCAGCCTATTAAATCTCCTTTGTATTTCCTGAGTACAATCTTTGAGAGCCGAATTTTTGTTAACGTTTAACTGCTACAAGCATTACTATTATCAGAAGAAATAATTTCACTTTTACTCTATAGTTGTTTATAAAGGTCTTTTACTTGGTTAAACATCAATGTAAAGTAGTAATAGTAGTAGTCTAGTACTTCCTACTAGAACGGGTAGGACGAACCACTTGTTCGAACCTTGCAATTAGGCCATCACTTAGGCCCTTTTTACGCACCGTGGTAGAGAGTTCCAGCTACTTCACACATCATACATTTGTACATTGTACCTCCGAAGCGAGTATGGTGTGGTCATTAGTAAGCTATATAAGCGTGGGGGAAGAGTCCCCATGAAGGGTGTCCCTGGCCCTGCTCCGTCCTCGAACCATAGATACAAATTACATCATCATGACAGGGACCGGACCCACATCAAAGAGTGGAGGAAGAGTCCCCATAAAGGTTGTCCCTCGCCCTGCACCGTCCTCGAACCATAGATACAATTTAAATCATCATGACGTGGATCGGACCCACATGAAAGAGTGGAGGAAGAGTCCCCATAAAGGGTGTCACTCGCCCTGCACCGTCCGCGATTTATTGATGCAATTCAGAGTATTATCGCACGGGATCGAACCCACGACCTCGAGTTGCCTCGACTTATTGATAGCTGAGCGAGCGCCTTAAGACGCTCAGCTACCCTGGCTCCCTTAGCATCAATGTATAAGAATAATTTATTTCTATTTCTTCCTCATTTATAAAACTTATCTTCTAATACTCAATTTAAAATTTCCTCATAAAGACTATTAAGAGTTTTCAGTTTAGTTCCCAATGTTTCATAATTAGGTTTAATTATATCACCTTAGATTCTTGATAAAGGAATACAAATCATTAAAGATAAAAGACTAATTCGCATTGAGAGAAACACCAGTCCACAGCTCCAGTCGGTGCCCCAAAAATTATAAAGAAAAATCCCTATGATCACAATAAACAGACATATTTTAATGCGTTGGTATTGCGGGAGCCCATTCCAAGCTATTTTGATCACACTAAGGGGTTGATAATTTTAACCATGATTACAGTATATGACGTGCATTTTGATTTTTGTATTTGTCCGAGCAACACTGGGTATTTCAGTTACTAGAAGATAAATTAGATATTTTAGCCCACAAATAATAACCACACTAAGAACAATATTTAACCAGATGTACCTACAGTCTTTGCACAACTAGAATCGACGCGTTGACAGCGCGGGAAAAACTAGCAAAAGGGGGGACGAGCCAATGAGAGCTTGAGATTTTCCCGGACAAAAGGTCGGGCCAACTAGGCAAAGATAAATGTCTCCAGTGGAGGGGAGAGGCCCTTTGGATAACAGTATAAGAAGGCTTCGTAGTGGCTTTATTTTTTCCCCCAGAGAGGTTGGCCAATCTGTGTGTCACTCAATTTCCCGCGCTGTCAACGCGTCGATTCTAGTTGTGCGAAGACTGTAAATTAGTTTTAATAAAGCATTTGAATTAATTAGAACCTAACAACACCTATGGTATAATGTGTTAAAAATATAATTTTGTTTCTAGGACAGTGAAGGTGAAACTAATAGAATGAATTCAAAGTTCAGAAGAAGGGATGGATCCTGTAAACCCGAAAGCAAGACAATTCCAAGTTGTTTCTCAAATAGAGTCGATAGGACTAAGGGGAATTTACCACCGTCCGACCCAAATGATAAATTGAACTATCAAATCCTTGAGCGTCTCGCTTCGAAAGCCTCTCCTGACAATGCCGTTAGTTATGTTCATGACATCATTTCAGAATTTGGATTCTTAGTCCGTTCCAAACCTGAACCTAAAAAATGTTTGCTATTGTGGAATATTGGTGTTCGAATTCAGTCTTCGTCTTTAGTGAATAAACGCAATAAAATTTACTCTACACTGTGTTGTAAAGACTATTTAAATCATATGACTAAGTCCTTACCTCTTATCTGCATGTGGGAGATTACACGATCTGAAAAGCTTGATTTATTGCGTAGTATCGTGTTATTTTTTCAATATTTATACGATAATTCCTTATTGACTAATAAAGTAGACCCGATCGACAATTTGATCTCCTTGTGTTCCATTGTTGTTAAAATGGTTGGGAAAAAACTTGACTGTCCCTCTGATCTATCAGAAAAGATATCAAAACTGAAAAGTAATTTGGAGACGCTTAAGCAAATGCCAGATGCCCTTTCCTCAGGTGTTGATAAATTGAAATTGGATTGCGATGAAGAACCTCCTGATGATTATAGACAAATCAGCCTCTATCCTATACCGCTCGATTTCAAGAAGATGAATTTCTTAAGAGAAAATGTTGTGGACGGACCATATAAGGATGTGAAGCATTATTTAGACGTCCAGTTTCGACTACTCAGAGAAGATTTTATGTTTCCACTGAGGGACGGTTTAAAGTATTACAAAGCTTCTCTCAATTCTTCTGTTGACAATACAACCAAGCGAAATTATAATGTTCACATTTATAAGAAAGTCCGAATCCTTACTGCAGTATGCGGGAAGCGAAATTCAGGGGATTTGGCATATAAAATTGAATTGGATAAAAAGTATTGTGACAGAATAAAGTGGGAAAAGTCGAAGAGGCTGCTGTTCGGGTCACTGGTATTATTGACTAAAAACAATTTCAACTCATTTCAGCTGGGCATCGTTTCAGACAGGAGTATTAGTGATTTGAGAAGAGGTTCTCTCAGCATAATTTTTGTAGGTAAAAATGTCTATGGAAATGAAATCTACAGCAGTAGCTTTCTCATGGCTGAGTCGGATGCTTTCTTTGAACCTGTTTATCAGACATTGAGAACCATTCAGTGTTTACCCTCAGATAGACTTCCTATGCAGAAATATTTGCTTGTTCATGATGTCACATCTTTACCCCCTGCCTATATTGACCAGAATAAAACCATTATGCTGCAAGGTTTAAAAGTCACTGTAAATGACGATTCAACATGGCCTAGTGCTGCTACATTAGATTTGAACGAATCCCAGTATGCCGCTCTCAAAGCTTCTTTCAGGCAGGAGTTTGTGGTCATTCAAGGACCTCCTGGCACAGGCAAGACTTTCTTGGCCTTAAAGATAATGAATGTACTCTTGAGCAACTTCACATTTGATTCTCCCATTCTTATGTTGGCCTATACAAATCACGCTTTAGATCAGTTTTTAGAAGGGATTCTGAAATTTACAGATAGTGTCGTGAGGATCGGAGGTCAGAGTACCAATGAAGTTCTGGACAATTACAATTTTAATAATATTAAACAACGATTAATAGAATTTAGTCAATCAAAAAAAAGTAGAATGTTTTCTAAAATAAATAAAAAAGGAAAAGTCAATTTGACATACGAGGAAGAATTGCTGGAAAAAGAACATGAAAAAGATTTATATAGAACCTTACCAGGTGGCGTAGCCGTAAAATGGCCTGATGACTCCAACCCATTTGTTGGTTGTTTAAAATCTGAAATGAATCAATGTTATTACAATATATTGCTTGAGACGGAGACTATCAAGGTAATAGAGAATTGTGACGGGCTTATCAATGTAATCCCTATTTCTGAAACGTATGGGCTTACTAGTTTAACTCAATTGATGATTTGGCTCTTTGGTGATTCTTATATCACTGTAGCTCATCTATTTGATGATTTGAGAATGAAAACAGAAGAAAATAATAGTGATCTCTTGAATGAAGTCTTCTTACCAAGCGATTCAGATGATGAAGAGTCCTTTAGAAGGATGAACAACTTGTATGATTACGATGAAGTCCTAACCATCACTTCCAAAGGTGCTATGCATGATGAGTTGAAGAAACGTATACCTTTGCAACTTAGTGATCTGAACCATGTTATTGGTAAGTTAAACACTCTATTAACTTCTAAAAAAAATACTTTTACAACCTATGAAGCAATGGAGATCACTGAGTGGGTTAAAATTGTCAAGGGAATAAAAAGTAATATGAGTAGGGCCTTGCATTTAACTAAGAACAACAACCAAGTTAAAATAGATGATTTAAACTCACTCACATCTGATGATAAGTGGACATTGTATCATCAATGGGTTCAAAGAATCAAACTTATAACTTTGAACAAATTAGAATTGAAGAAAGATGAATACATTGAATTATTAGACTCATTAAAAGAGTGTCAAGAAATGGACAATAATAAATTATTGACTAAACTCAAGCCTCGGGTTATTGGGATGACAACCACCGGAGCGGCACGCCTTCATGACCTTGTATCTTCCCTCCAACCAAAAGTCGGTAAGTACTTACTGTATAACTGTATAATCACTTTAATGAATTTATTTAGAGAGAAATAACTGCGTGGTGCGAACATTTGTTATTGGTTTTTTGATGGATATACTCATAGAGACAATTGCAAAGGGTGAGACATATTATGTGCACGGCAAATTTCAATAAAATGTTCAATAATAATTAAATGTAAGCATGAAAACCTGACGCAGCTACAAAAGGGAAAATACTGTTCCAAAGTAATTATGTAGGGTAGAGCGGGGTTGGTTGGGACAGTGGGATGAATTGGACACTGTTGTTTTTGGTTGAAAAGAAGGTGAGATTAGCAGCCCTGGTGGACCATTCAGTAGCCCTTCAGTTGCTATTCAATCCCTCAAGTGGTCTGATGTCTTGTTGATTACCATTGATTTTTAAAAAAATAAATTCGATTTTGAGGTAAGCTTATGTAAAATTTGAGACCCACATCAGAAGCCTCCCAGCTCCTCTGCAATATTCTTTGGAGTCTCTACTATTTTTACCTTGTAATGGATTTATTCATGATTACAAATCACTTTGGTTGCTTACAGTGAAATAATGGGTTCCAATGTTGTTTGTGTTGTTTTTAAAAAATGGCGTCGAGGGATGAATTGGGCAGTAAGTCCCATTCATCCCCAACTATCCCACTCATCCCCCATACCACACACACATCATACCTATTTCTTCTTTTGGTTGCCTACTTTCTTACTTATTTAGTATTCCTTCTATTTAAGTACTCAAATTAATTGTTTTCATGATTTCAGTTGCAAAATCAGGAGTTTTGGTATGTATCCAAAGTATTCCACCCCTGTGTCCAATGTATCCCACATATTGGAATACATTGGACAAAGTGAAGGTTTTGGAAAAACATAAAAAGTAGTATGATAATGCTTATTTTAAGTCGCTATAAGTCTGGAATATGTTAGTTAGGATCTCTATGTATGGTAATCATACAAAAGTGAAAAAGTTTATGCAAAATTGTGGCTCTCACGGCCGCTAAAAAAAAAGTGTCCCAACCAACCCCACTCTCCCCTACTCTTACATAAGAAATTTTACGTGCTTAATAAGACCAAGTACATCATTTAACCTTATTTGATTATCAATACCTAATAATTATCAAGATATTAAAGTTGTTGTTACTTTTCAGTTATTGTGGAAGAGGCTGCTGAAATTATGGAGGCTCATCTTATCTCCTCTCTCACTCAATCTTGCCAACATCTTATACTCATAGGTCTGTATGAACTTTATAAAATTCTGATTTTTCTTGAGTTAGAAAAAAAGAAAAGAAATTATTGAAATTTAAAAAACAAAATTAGAAAGTACCAGTAATCTGAAATTAACTGCTATTGAAAAAGAAAGTAAACATTCTTGTTTTAAAAGCATGTTTTAAATTAGTAATAATGAAATAATAAATGTTATTATTATTATTATTATTATAATAATGAAATAATAAATAATGACAACTCTTCATTATTTTAAAAATTTACATTTTAAGCATCCAGAATATGTGCCAAAACTGTCCAAAGCATATCCAACTGGATATGCTGTGGAAGTCCCATGGGCATTAGAAGGGTGGACATCATTCAGCCAGAAGACATCCAGAAGCAAAACTTCTACCCTCCACAGGATGTGCCAATGGTCCTGTGGATATCCTATGGAAATTGTCGTGCGACTTGGGAAAGGCACAATTTGAAATTTAATCTGTGAGTCCCCACCATTCTATTTACATTTTAAATCATGTATAATTTCCAGGTGATCACAAGCAGCTGAGACCGAGCACATGTACTTATGAACTAAGCAAGAAGTACCACTTGGACGTGTCCCTATTTGAAAGAATGGTGAGGAACAATGTGGGCTGTAACACCCTGAATGTACAGCACAGAATGAAGCCCAACATTGCTTCACTCATTACACCCATTATTTACCCACAACTCTTCAACCATTCTTCTGTTGAAGAATACCCTCCAGTACTTGGGATTACTAAAAACCTTTTCTTTATTGATCATAAATATCCTGAGGAGAAGGTAAATTTGTTTATACTTGTATTTAACTGTTTTATTTAAAGCATGGAAAGATGTAGTGTCGGGTATACTGTTTATGTCCTAAAGAGGCGTTCCACTCTTAGAATGTAACCTTCAACCGTAGTTCTTTTACATCCAGTATTCCTGGTTTTACATTTTTTTTTTTTCTTTTTATATCGTTTAAAAAGTTTTTTCAAAACAAAAGTCCAGTTAGTAAGAAATACTAGGATATATACTGTGCATTTAACAAGTATAGGGATAAGGGGGAGTGAAAGGTAAGAGTAAATAAACGGAGCTAAAAAAGGATAATGTTTACTTCCCACTACAGCAGTCTCTTAGTATTCCACCAAGTGTCAGACTAATGGACTGCCAGATTAAAAACAAATGCTTGGTCAGTGGAGGTTTATTTAATAAAACAAAGGCTTTTTAGCATTGGGTTTTCCTACGGGCCCTAAAAAGCACCATCAATAGGTATTACTTAAACTACTGAGTTGCCGACGGGCCCTCACTGTGTGCTGACTAGCACACATTTGACCTGTTTATTTAAAAATTAACAAAATTGTGTCATTTGTTAGTATTCTAAATGTGTTACTTCACTAATAAAGTTTCATATTAAGAGAAATTGTTTAAACAGGGTATCGATTCAGAAAGTCGCAACAATCCTCACGAGGCTCAGTTTATGATTGCACTTTGTCGACACCTGCTTCTCCAGGGCTACCAACCTTCAGACATCACCATCTTGACTACTTATGTCAGTCAGCAGTACCTCATGCGAGAGGTTAGTATTAAACTCTCATTATACATAATTCAAGGGTTCAATAAGTATCAGGACTGAATTTATAAAAAACAAATTTATTATAGATATGTCTACTATGAGTTAATATTCTTCAAAATACAGTAGAACCTCATTAAGAAGTGTCTCAAGGGGATTAGGGAAACAGTCGTGTTATCAAGGTGCTCTTTTTGTTGAGGGTCGTGTTATCAAGGTCATTTTGGCTATCAGTCGTGTTATCGAGGTTAATGGGCGGGGTTTTCAAGTCTAGACTTGTACAAGGTCGACCCATTCCTGTATAGAGTCGCGTTATAGAGGTTGACTTTTCAAAACGACTTGTTATAGAGGTTCTGAGTTACGTTGTGAATTGGAAAATATCTGTGTAATTGAGGTTGTTTGGATAATAATAGTCACGTTATAGAGGTTAATTTAACATTATGTGTTATGGCAATATCAAGGGGACTTGAAAATTGCACTTGTAATTGAGGTTGTCGTGTTATTGAGAGTCGTGTAAGCGAGGTTCTACTGTATAATACTCCTGCATGTGAATACTCAACTGTAATACAAAATCCTTGAGGACTGAGGACCACTCCTTTTGTGTCAAAGAAGACATCAAGCCATCAATTTCAATTTTGATTTGCACGAGCAGGGTCTTTCCTGCCATTTTTAATTTTTTGATGCCACCCAAAAATTCATGGATTTGTCCCTGTAAGCCTCTCGGATCATATCAAAAGCCACGAGGCGTTTATCATATGTCCATTTTCCTCTACTAGTGACATTTTTGTTTGCCTAGTTGGCCAACCTCTCATTGGCACCCTGCCACAATTTTCTGATTTATTGCAAAAAACCTTATTCTGCTGTAACTAGTGCAAGTCGGTTCTTTTCTTCATTAAAAGTCCAGTACTCTTTCCACAATTATGACAGTGTTTTTAGCTAACAGAGTTATTTAACAATAAGTAATAATTATTAATTTTGTTGTGTATTTCAGCTAAAGATGAAACAGGCTATACTGGCAGATGTCAGAATCACCGTAGTGGATAACTTCCAGGGAGAGGAGAGTAAGATTATTCTGCTGAGTTTGGTGAGGAGCAACGAGGATTCCAAAATAGGATTCCTCGGTACTCAGAACAGGATCTGTGTGGCGCTCTCTCGAGCCAAGCACGGACTTTACATCATCGGCAACATGTCTAATTTGAAATCAAATTCACGAGTGTGGCAGAATATCAACTCGAATCTAAAAAACCAGGAAGCCATAGGTAATATATTTTGATTATACTGAACACTTGTTTTCCCTCAAGAGGCATTAATAGTCTCTTGATGCAATTGTAAAGTTATTTTATTTTTTTGTAGAAGATATTCTTCTCTAACCTAATCTAATAATTAGATTATAAGTATCTAAACTATAAATTACATTGTCAAAATATTTTTTTTCCTATCCCAAGCAAAACACAAAACTTGGTTTATCTGTTTTCAGGAGATAGTTTGACGTTATTTTGTCAGATTCATGGAGTAGAGACCAAAGTGAAGAACGGCAAGGATTTTAAAAAGTTAAACAACGGAGGGTGCACAGCTCCGTGTCCCATGAGTACTTCTCAATTGTCTTGTGGGCATCCGTGCAAGAAACTCTGCCATCCTTTAGACACAGATCATAAATATTATCAATGTCCTCTTCCCTGCCTCAGGTAACCAGTTTATTAAATTTAAATGATGTTTTATGTGTTTAGACAAGTTGTAATATATTTATTTATGTTAATTTTTGGCCTTTGTATAGTAAAATGTCTACTATCAGAGCAGGAGAATCTGTCCCAAAAAATTATTGACCCAAATGTCTGATGATAATTTAGATTTACTTACTAACTTTACTGTCAAACTCCTCATCATAGCTCAAGACTGGAATTCAAAATTAAGCCTGCGGTCCTCTGGAGGCGCTCCAGGTTTTCCAGGGTGGAGCATCTCCTGGGTGGTTGTAACAACTGGCAATGTCTATTCCTTTAGATGAGCAAGTCTGGGACAATTTTGGAGTCTGTGGAATACGGTCTCTAGACCCTTCCCACACTTACAAGCATCGCTTTCTCCAATTTTAAATTTGTTGTATAGGTGGACTTTGAGTTAGCAGTGCCCAGTGCATAGCCTGACTCAAAGTATGTAATGTATTTCTACCTCTGGGTCAGCAAAGAAGCAGTTTCACCTAAATCAATTTAGGCCAAATTCTTTAATGTCTTTCCTACATCCTTTAGCCCTTTCTCTACGGTTCTCCATGTACCTTGGGTTTGTGAGGTTTCCATTTCCTTTGTGGATTCCATTCTAGAGCCAGCTAACTAATGTTATTTTCTGTTTGTCTGATCAAACCATTCTTCCTCTTTTTCATTGTTTCCCTTGTGAATTTGAAACACATTTTGCTTCCGAGCTTACCTAAGGTAACAGAAGCTACATGATCGTTCTAAAGAACAAAAAAATTTTGTTTTCTTAGAGAAAACTTTATAATCTCCTCCGCTTTTTGTAACTGCTCCCAGTTTAGTTAACATAGTTATAGTAGTTAACATTAATAGTTTTGAAGATCGGCTTTGTTTCTTCCCTCTAATAAGTTGGCCAATCTGAAAATATAATACTGTAAACCTTAATTTATTTATTTATTTTTGTAGAATAATATGTGAGGACCCTGCAAGACATGCTTGCCCTAAGCCTTGCCATGAAGAATGCTCTCAATGTGTGGTCCAGGTGCCCAAGGTTGTACCCTCCTGCGGTCATACGGTTAACATACCCTGTTCACGAAATCCTAGGATTTTCAACTGCAATTTCATGGTTTGTCCATAATTTGATTTTTAGAATAAAATATTAATGGAATTAAGTATTTAAAAATGAAGAAGACCGCAAAAAAGTATTAAATGTCAATGCCATAGAAGTGAACTCTTAAGCCTGTTTAACACAGAAAGTTGGATTGTAACAGCAGTAAATAATAGTACATTATGCGTCTAGTGCGGAAATTAGCATTTTGCATGCGAGTGTAGAGTTTGCACCCAAGCGACAGCGAGGGTAGTAAAACCACACAAGCAAAGCAAAATGCCGTTTTCGCACGAGTTGCGTACCGTATTTTATCTACGATTGTTAGATTTAAATAATAAATACAGAAAAAAAATAAACTTCCTGTATGCAACTTTGTATTTCTCTTTTGATAAAGATGACATTAATTCATTAGTTGTATTTTGTGCCGAATTAATTATTTCTGGAGGCGTATTTTTCTCCTCCTATTCGTCATTATCATTTAAATCATTTATTGATTTTCACAAGAAACTCGATATAAACAGTTACTTTTATTAAACAAACACCAAATTAGTTTTGTTAAATGTAAACAAACTCGCTAATCGTGCGTAAGGGTGAAGAATTCTTTTTTACCACCCTAGGGCGGTAAAAAAGAGGAATTCTTCAGAATTATGAGACGCATATGCGCAATGAATATAAGTACGTAAATAATCACTTTCTACGCATCTAAACAGAGATACAATGTTTATATTTTGTATCAATCGTAGATAAAAGTTTTTTGCTGGCATATGAAGCTTGCAGACACTTCAGAAAGTCATGTATCTGTATGTGACATAACATGAGTATTGTCTTGACTTTCAGACTTATTATTAGAAATACATTTGCTTGTAGAGATGTAGAAAAATTTTTTGTGTATAAATATCTAAACTTATAGTGAAGAAAGCTTAATTATTTCCTAGCATCATTATTGTGTAATTACCAAAACCTTTACTACATCTCATATAATTCTAAACCAGTGACAGATTGAAAGTGGTTTCTTAATGATATGGCAAACCAGAATATGGTTCCAGGATATAGTGGGATGGAAGGAAATGAAGTGGCAGATCAACTGGCTTGGCTAGATTCTAGTGTAATTCCTTCTGTCCTGGAACCTATGGTAGGTATATCTTGCTGCGTTGTGAGGACCACTTTAAAGAAGTCTTTGTTAAGGGATTTTTTAAGAACCTGAGAAGTTCCTCCCAGAATGAGACAGTCTGTTGTTTATTTCAGGACCCTCTCATAAATTTTAGTGACAATATTTACTAAGACAATATTTGCCCTAAACAAAGGTACTTCTCATTTTATGACTGGATTTATAATCGGTCATTGTCGTCTTAACAGACACTTGCAGCTGATAGGCTTGATTGAAAGTCTTGCCTGTCTGCTATGCGGAGAGGAAGATAAAACTCCTACTCACCTACTTAGCTGCTGCCCAGTGTTCACTCGTCTTAGATGGCAAACTTTTGGAATTCCAATTTTTCCTTTAGAAAAATTTAAGGAACTGCTAGACTACCGACTTTTTGTAGGTCTGTCAGTCTGCTCAGATCATAAAAGAATCACACAGAGAATTTTTGAATTCTTCAGCTAACCCGGGTTTGCTCAATGGACCCACCTAAGTGGTCTATATCTTTGGGTTTTTTACCCCTGGTAATAAATAAAAACACAAATAAAAATCTTATATATTTGATTTGAAGTTCTTATTTTTACTATGGTTGATTGAATCGCTGACAAAAGTGTTTTGGATTGAATTGTATAAAAGTTGAAAGTTTATGTTCAATATTACTGATATTACGAAGTAGTATTGCTATTTGCTCAATATCATGTCCATGTTTGTAGGTTGAGAAGACACCTCCCTGTGGCCATACTCAGCCCATAGAATGCTTTATGGATCCATCGTTATTCATTTGTATGAGGGACTGCACTAAGACTTACCCTGGCTGCAGACACAAGTGTGTCCTGAAATGCGGTGATCCTTGCGGAGACTGTACAGTAATGGTAATGATGGTTTATAGATTCACAGTTTTTATTTTTATTTAGCTATTTCTTTAATGTCTCTATCAAAACAAATTTAAGCATTTTTAAGACAGTTTTTAGAGTCACTTAACACTTCTACTCAATGAAATAATCAGTGACAAACAAGTCTCACCTCTCTGGGATTTGAAGATGATTTTGTTGTGGGGGGACAGTGGTTTGAATCAAATGAATTCTCTTTTCTGAACCAATCCTTCTAAACATTTGGATATTGGAAACAACATTATAATAGCCTCTGTCTTCTACATCCAATACTGTGTGTCTCCAAGGTGATAACCATAGAGTGAAACATTTTTTTTTTTTTTTTTTTTTTTTTCCGGGGGACTTTTTTTATAAAAAAAAAAGTCCGAAGCAATAAGACCTCATGAGTGGATCCAAGGTGCAAACCCGGTTTAATAGTCCATCCTAAAGTACCCTATCCTCTAAGCAAGCTAACAGACCCACAGAAAGTGAGCACCTTGTTTAGGGGAAGTAACCTTAGTTCTTCAATTGGCAGGATGGCTGAGCCAAAGATTCTCCACCTCAAGCGTGTTAATGCAGGACAGCTGCTAATAAGATGAGAAGGTGTTTCATCCTCTTCCTCGCACAGCCTGCACACTGGGCTTTCTGCTAGGCCAAGCAGATGTAGATGTCGATTTAGCATGCAGTGTCCAGTAAGAAATCCTGTCAAAAGGTGACAGGATTGCTTTTTGAGCGAGAGCAGCGATCTGGTAAGATGATGAGATGGTTCCCGGATCATCATTTTTGATTGTCGCATACCTGAAGCAGTGTTCCATATTCTGTTCATATCTAGCCTCATGAATGTCCTTATGGAATGTTTCACTCCACAACGTGGCACGCCTACAACTGGTTCTGGTGTAATTGGGGTCGAATTGGAACCCGTTTTAGCTAACTGGTCAGCAATCTCATTCCCCTCAATGCCACAATGTCCAGGAACCCATATCAGTTGTACCTTGTTAAGTTGTCCAAGAGTGTTAAGATGGCTTTTGCACTCAGCAACCAGCTTAGATGTATACCTTGGTGCAACCAGTGCTTTGATCGCTGCCTGGCTGTCAGAGTAGATTCTGATTTGTCTGTTAAGCATATTTTTATTCAGGATAATTTGAGAACAGGCCAAAATTGCATATATCTCTGCCTGAAATACAGTGGCATATTTGCCTAAGCTCACACTAAGCTCATATCGGGGTTCTGCACAGAAAACCCCAGCCCCTGATAATTCTTCGATTCGGGACCCGTCGGTGAACCACATGTCTGTTCCTGGTGGCACTTGAGGATCATCTCCAGGTTCCCAGTCTTGTCTTGAAGGAAGCAGATACTCCCAGCTAATGTCAAAATCCCACTGTGGTATCATAGAGTCCTGTAACATCACTACTTCCGGGCAGATTTCTGTGATACAATTCCATATTGCACTGTGTCCTATACTGTCGTATCCCATCCATAAACCAGCACAGTGCAGGCGATATGAAGCTAACATAGCTTCGTACTTCAGGTACATCTCTAAAGGTGGTAAGCATAGCATAGCCTCAAGTGCCAGGGTTGGTGTAGTTTTCATTGCTCCTAGTATACCAACACAAGCCGTTCTTTGAAGGTGCTGAAGTGATTTCTTTGCAGTTCCTAAGGATATCCTTGGCCACCAGACGACACATGCATAGGAAAGAATTGGTCTCACCATGGCAGTAAAGATCCAATGCAGTACTTTAGGTTGTAATCCCCAGGTGGGACCAATGGCCTTCCGGCATACCCAAAAGGCCGCCATTGCCTTATTCAGTTTTGCTTCAAGATGAAGTTTCCAGGTCAGTTTTTTGTCCAAAATTACACCTAGATATTTTACTGAGTCTGCGAGGTTAAGCTTCTTACCACTTAGCATCAGTTCTTTACTTCCATCCAATTTTCTTTTTTTTGTAAATAGTGTCACCACTGTTTTTTCAGGATTAACTCCGAGGCCGTGATTATAACACCATTTTTCAACAGAATGAAGAGCTCTTTGTGCAAGCTCAAATACTGTGGTAGTGAACTTGCCCTGAACCAGAACTGCTACATCATCTGCATAAGCTTGAATGTAAATCCCATCTTTCAGAATGAGCTTTATGAGACTATCCACTACAAGGCACCAAAGTAACGGTGACAGAACTCCACCTTGTGGACAGCCTCTCCTTATAGCCACTTTTATGCTGTGTCCATTTCTCTCAACTTTAGCTAGTCTAAGAGATAGCATTGATCTGATCCATGCCACTATAACTGGGTGAACACCATGGTCAGAAGCAGCTTGGCTGATAGATTCAACAGAAACACAATTAAAAGCCCCTTCAATGTCCATGAAGAGTCCCAGCATCAGCTGTTGCTTATTGAGGGCTCTTTCGATTTTGCAAACTAAATGGTGAAGTGCTGCCTCACAAGATTTTCCTGCTTGATATGCATACTGCTGCTTGCTTAATGGAATGGTCATGTTGTCCCTAATCCATCTATCCACCAGCCTTTCCAAGGTCTTTAATAAGAACGAAGTAAGACTGATGGGTCTGTAAGATTTAGGAAGAGTAAAATCGGGTTTACCCTGCTTTGGTATAAAAACAATGCGCACCTCCCTCCAGGAGCTAGGGATAGTTCCTTGAGAAAGGAAGGTTCGGTAGATCTTAACTAAATCGTCAATAATCAGATCCAGGCCTTGTTGGAGCATTATTGGCATAATCCCATCACAGCCAGGGGATTTAAATGCGGCAAAGCTTTTCACTGCAAATTCCACCTTATTGTTTGTAATGATAGTATCTGCTAAGGCTTGAGCTCCTTCCACAGGTAAAACCATAGGAAAATCAGATATTTCAATGTCCTCACTTATATCGGAGCCTGGCATATGTGTATTTACCAGATATTTAAGGGCCTCCTCCTCTGAAGAAGTAAATGTGCCTCCATTAAGCAGTAAGGGACCACTACACATATCGGTCGGTGCTTTGGAGAGAATCCGGTGAAATCTTGCCGCTGGAGCTATTCCCCCAATATCTGCACAGTAGGCTCGCCAAGCATCCCTCTTAGCTTTTTTAATTTGTGCCTTGTATTGTCTACGGACGGACTTATATTCCTCCCAAAGCTGTGGCAAATTATTTCTTTTAGCTTTGTTCAAGATTCTGTTAACCTGTCTTCTAAGAGATTCTACTTTATGAGTCCACCAAGGTGTTGAGAACCTTTGGGAACGGACTTGTAATGGACAACTAGTTTCATACGCTGTACTTATGGCTGTTGTAAGTGCTTGTACGTAGTCTTCGGTTTCTTTAAGTCCGTTGGGACAGTGTCCTACTTTGTCAAGTTCTTCTTTGAGCACCTTTCGATATATGACCCAGTCAGTGGTTCTAATGTTCCTGAATCGAATCTCTTGTGGAGGGGGAACTTTTATCATAAATAGGATGTGCCTATGGTCTGATAGAGATTCATCCTGAATAACATGCCAATCCTTAACACATGTTAGTAAATCTTCTGTGCAGAAAGATATGTCGATCACTTCTTTTCTTCTTGCTGTGAAATAAGTAGGGACAGCCCCGTTATTAAGGACAAAAAGCTGTGTGCTAGATAAAAATTCAAGTAAGGCTGCACCTCTAGGGTTAGTGTCACTGCTACCCCATACTAAATTATGCGCATTAGCATCAGAACCTACTAGAAGGGGAAACTTATTTTCTGTGCAGAAGCGGAGTGAAACATACTACTGATCCCCTTCCAATATTATAATGTTGATGTCTTAGCTCTTATTAACATTTGGATATTGGAAACAACATTATAATAGCCTCTATCTTCTACATCCAATACTGTGTGCCTCCAAGGTGATGACCATAGAGTGAAACATACTACTGATCCCCTTCCAATATTATAATGTTGATGTCTTAGCTCTTATTAACATTTGGATATTGGAAACAACATTATAATAGCCTCTGTCTTCTACGTCCAATACTTTGTGCCTCCAAGGTGATGACCATAGAGTGAAACATACTACTGATCCCCTTCCAATATTATAATGTTGATGTCTTAGCTCTTATTAACATTTGGATATTGGAAACAACATTATAATAGCCTCTGTCTTCTACATCCAATACTTTGTGCCTCCAAGGTGATGACCATAGAACGAAACATACTACTGATCCCCTTCCAATATTATAATGTTGATAATTTAGATCTTTGTGGTACAGGTTGATAGGACACTGAGCTGTGGACATATTCAGAAAGTAAAGTGCTCATCCCGCAATACATTCTGCATTGAGAGATGCAGTAAAGATTTGCCCTGCGGGCATAAATGTCTAGAGCTATGCCATAGTGGATCCTGCATTTGTTCAGTAAAGGTGATATAAAAGTTTTCTTAATTTTTTTTATATTATTTTATTACTTCCCTGTTCTTTCTTAATTTTGTTTTAATACCTCCAGACACGTTATTCTTTTTAAATGCAGTGAAAGATGGCTGTAAGGTGTAAGAAATGATAAAACTTCATTTTTCCATAGGAAACGTTTCGACCCTTATTAAGGTCATCTTCAATCCTTTATTAACTGTAACAAATAATTCGGATTTCACAAATTAATCCTAATTTATTCAAAACTTCATCAACAAGTCTTTTATTTTTAACTTTATTTAATTTACACATAACTGACCACTATTTTTTAGCCGTTTTCAACTATTATTTTATAAATTGATAACATAATAAAATAAAATTTAAAAAACAAATTAGAAAATATTCCACAACCTACAAATCTGGATAATAATAATTAGTAAAATTACTTACAAGTTTCATTTGTCAACGTCGAAAATTTATTAAAATTTTTTTTCTTAAAATTTTTTTTCTCCATAAGAGAGTGTCATATAATACAATTAACTAATTGATGGTTAAATCAGATTTTAATTATTTAAAATTAATACAAAAGTAACATTTAACATAGACAATAAAAAAAAAAAACAAAAAAACAACAAACATTTCCTATTAACAATAAAATAATAATGAAATGACTATCACAGCAAAGGATAATTATATTAACAAGCATTAATATAAATTTTGGGAAGGAAATGTCACCGAGAACGTTGAATGGTATAAACTTAATTTAATTAAATACTAATGATCCCTATCAGGGGATTCACTGCTAAAAACTATTTTTTGATTAGTTCCCTCTAATTTGATAATTTATTCATAAAGGTAAGTATACATATAAATACTAGTTTGTGTGGAAAGAGTGATTAAAAAGATTGTTAAAAAGGTATTTGTCATGCAGCGCACCTGGAAGAGAGCTGCTGAACTAATAAAGGAATGTAGGAAAATAATAGAAACTTAGTAATATGAAACTGGAAATGAATATTTATTAAATATATATATATGAAATATGAATGGATATTGGAAACAACATTATAATAGCCTCTGTCTTCTACATCCAATACTTTGTGCCTCCAAGGTGATGACCATAGAACGAAACATACTACTGATCCCCTTCCAATATTATAATGTTGATAATTTAGATCTTTGTGGTACAGGTTGATAGGACACTGAGCTGTGGACATATTCAGAAAGTAAAGTGCTCATCCCGCAATACATTCTGCATTGAGAGATGCAGTAAAGATTTGCCCTGCGGGCATAAATGTCTAGAGCTATGCCATAGTGGATCCTGCATTTGTTCAGTAAAGGTGATATAAAAGTTTTCTTAATTTTTTTTATATTATTTTATTACTTCCCTGTTCTTTCTTAATTTTGTTTTAATACCTCCAGACACGTTATTCTTTTTGTCAATCGGTAATCACAATTCCTCTGTAACACTGTAGTTAGGGTAATTAAACTTTTAATAAATTCAGTTTCGCAAATTTGCCTTAAAAATACATTTCTGTTGCTGTAAACATTTGTCTGATTAAGCATTAAGGCAATGCATTATAAGTGCATAATTTTTTATAATTGTTGTTTTTTTGTATTGCTTCCAAGCTTGCCAAAGGTAATGGAAGCTATTTGATCATTCTGAAGAGCAATAATTTTTTATATCTCCGATTTCAAAACTCCTAAGACAGAAATCAATTTCAGACATCATTTGGTTCTGTGTTTGTCTGCCGGTCTGTTGATCAATTTTTGCACTAACATATCTTAAAAACTATGTGTCCAATTTTAATGAAATTTTGATGGTAGGTTATAATTAGCCCATTGTTGGTCCCATATGTGTTTCAACCTTTGCTCCTATTTGTTTCCCTTCCACATGCGCATAAACATACATTGATTTACACCTATATCTTCAAAAGTACTCATTTGATTTTGATGAAATTTGGATGGTTTTGTCGAAAGCAGCCCTCAGATAGCTCCAGATTCATTTCAACTGTCTGCGCTCTTTACATTTTGCTAAATAAATACTATTATTAATGTAAAATATCAAAGCAATTTTGACATATTTTATAAAACGGGAGGTAAATTAAATTGATTTGCCAATAATAAGATGTAAAAGCATAAAAATCATTAAAGTATACGAAATAGGACGTGAGGAAACTATGTGAAACAGTAATTGGCAATCTATTTTTGTTTATAACAGGTTCAGAAGACTCTGGAGAAATGCGGCCATGTAATCATTGTCCCATGCTCTAAACAAGATTCTGATTTATGTACAGAATATTGCAGAAATAAATTAGATTGTGATCATTATTGTAAGTTACAGTGTGGTCACAGTTCGAAAGAATGCTGTTGTTCTAGTAACTGCAAAAAATGGAAAAAGTTAGCTGCAAGTAGCTCAGTGTATGGTATAAAGCGGGCTAGTGGGAGTCGGAAATCCAATCTCTGGTTTTGAATCCTTATATTTGCTGCTCCTAACTGATGAAGCCAACTGCAGCAACTGAGCAGAACATTAGCATGGCATATTTTTATAAAGATATTTATAGTTATATTTTAGAGAGATTTATACTATATTACTATTTTAAAAGATCAAACTTGTCAGGGTAAGTAAATATAAGGAAAGCTCAATTTTAGTATTTTTACAGTCAAACCTTATCAAATAACAATATGTAACCCCTCCCTTCCTCATAGATAACTAGTTCTTCATAGATAACTGGTTGGAAGCTTAGTAATGTCTTAGTAATTACTGCTTTTATTTTATTTTATATTTTTTTTCTTTTTTTTTTGGGAGGGGGGGGGGGGGGGGGGGGGTACAACTTAACAATACCTATTATTATATTAAATTTAACATAAATGTGATTGAAACTTTTTAAATTTTGTTTATTCATTAAAACTCTATTCTGACATTGTAAATGTAGTTTATTAATTTAATTAATTCTTTAACAAATTAGTTATCATATAAAAGTTTGACTATTTTAATTCTCTGTGATATTTGTACATAGTCCACAGGCCACCATAAGAAG
Organism: Gerris lacustris; assembly: GCA_951217055.1. Lineage (NCBI taxonomy): Eukaryota > Metazoa > Arthropoda > Insecta > Hemiptera > Gerridae > Gerris > Gerris lacustris. The sequence continues at coordinate 13,805,111 of OX578283.1, forward strand.
TGAGTCGCTGATTGATAAAGTTTTCTTACCAAGTGAGTCGCTGATTGATAAAGTTTTCTTACCTTATGGAATCTCTTATTTATGCCTTGTCCACCAATGAATTTGGGGAATGGCAACTGGGCGCTGGGTCATTTCTTTTTTGTTGACATGCCAAACTTGCCCTTCTGCGGGAACATTGAAAAGAGATAGATAAAGTTTTGATTTTCACAGGATCGTTTAATTAAATGATTTCAAAAACAGTGGTAAAGGTGGCCACCGATACGAGTGGGCCGTTTTCTTTTCAACGTCCCCGCAGAGCGATATGTTTAGGGCGGTGGCCACCCCAAACGGCCCACTCCTATCGGTGGCCACCTTTACCACTGTTTTTGAAATCATTTAATTAAACGATCCTGTGAAAATCAAAACTTTATCTATCTCTTTTCAATGTTCCCGCAGAAGGGCAAGTTTGGCATGTCAACAAAAAAGAAATGGCCCAGCGCCCAGTTGCCATATACCCAATTCATCGGTGGACAAGGCTTAAATAAGCGATTTCATAAGGTAAGAAAACTTTATCAATCAGCGACTCACTTCTTATAGTGGCCTGTGGACTAACATCACTGACATTATGGTTATTTTAAGACATTTAAGGATTTTTGGTTTAAGTCATAGCATCAAGGATAATTCTCTTAATTCGTACTTTAATTCTATACATGGATTCCACGGTCTTAAGACTAATGAACAATTATACATTAACTCCCTGTTTTGGCAGGAGGAGTTAACAAACAGTGTGTGCATGGTTCGAATGCACGTTGGGGTGTAAAAGAAAAAAAAAAAAGTTTGAGTTGAAATTTTAGCTTCTGGGCATCAACCCTGCTTGGTCTTAAAAGTTGAAAAAAGTATTCCAATTAATTAATGAACAGGGTGTTGACATGAAGAATTTTTAAATATTGTCATGAGTAAAGTACCTGTTTTTAAAAATATCAAAAATATTTAATTAAGGCGCATTTACACGATCCAAGTCGACTTGGACCAAGTAACTTTGATCAAATCCACTTGGTCCAAGTAAAAATGAATTTTTGATGCAGTGTTTACACGATCCAAGTATACTTAGTCCAAGTAGGGGAACTTGTAAAAAAAAAAATCATTAAGAAGCAAAGGAAAAAAAATCAAAAATTTGAAAGAAATAAAAGCTGTCAATAACCTTCTTATAAACAAATCCATCACAACTTTTCACGTCTTTTCTAATTTTTGACAGCTTTCTTGTCATAATCATATGGTTGACATCCAAGTCTACTTAGATCAAATTGGGTCCAACTCAACTTGGATGTCCAAGTTGACTTTGATAACCTGTTTACACGATCCAAGTAGCGTCAAAATAGTGTCAAAACTGATTTGGTCCAAGTGTAAACTCGGCTTTATAAAAGTTGTTAAAATTTAAATGCTATGACAGATTGTCAATTTTTGGTACTTTTTAACTTGACCACCCCCCCTATATCCCTTTTAGTTAATAGTTATTTAGAAAATGGAACATATACATAATAGCATATATTCCTTAAGTCTTAAATGTAATTAAGATGAGGGGATATTTATTCCAATGTACCTTGGGACAAAGGAATATCACACTTGTGTATATAATTGTGATCAAATCCCTTAAGCCTGGGCCACACTTGGCCGACCTTTGGCAATAGACCCATTCACAAATATTTGATTCCAACATTTGCCTCCCACTGCTGCACTGACTCACCAGTGACTAGGCTGGCCACACATTGGCCCAATGTTCCTTGTCCAATATTTGATTCCAATACACACTACGTGGATTCTCCCGCGCCCGTGAGAGTTGAAATAATAATATTGCTGAAGGTATTTTAACACTCTCATCAGCTCACATAATATCATCTTTATCAGTTTCGTTTGCTGGATGCAGCCCGCGGTTATTAAATTAAACAAAAACATTAATTTAATTTTTAAAAAGATAAAAAATATTTGCATTAATTCAGTCATAAACATCTGCGCAACTTATTGGTCTAGAACATTCAAAATTGGAAGTTAGTTTCCTTTTAATGATAAAAAAGGAAAATACTTAAGCAAAAGGGTTTTCCAATCAGCATCTAAAAGTTCTCGATAGAATGTAACTCGTATATATATCACTAATAATTTATTTATAAACAGGCATGATTGAATTAAAATCATGATTACTTTCAATTTTATGATGAATTATAATTGCATAAATAATTTAATTTATTGTATATAATAATTTAATACATTTATTTAATGTATCTATATTAATATACATTTAATTAATTAATTTCTATAGAATAATTATTTCTATAATTAATTTCTACTTATTTAATGTAATCTATATTAATATACATTTAATTAAACAATTTCTATAGAATAATTCGATTATTTTTAATGATATACGATAATACATCCATATTATATTATATTCTATATTATGTGCGTGATGTTGTAGAATATTTGACCAATATGTGTTTTGGGTGTTGGGGAAAGGAAGGCGGCTCCTTTGTGTCGGTATTGGATATTGGAAGGTTGGTCGTTCTCTTCGACCAACCTTCCAATACCTTCCAAACTCAAACATTTGACGATATTTGACAATGGTAGAGCGGCCACACTTGGAACCTTGGAAGGTATTTGGCAAATGTCGGCCAATGTGTGGCCTCGGCTTTAGTCTAATCAATTATTAAGATAAAGGAATATTAAAGATAAAACTGCCCCAGGAGTCTCAATGTCTTGGGGAGACCAACACATAAACCTTTGAGACTTTTGTAGGGCAGACTATTGTTTAGTACTAATAGTGGGGGTGCTGAAGTAAAAAAGTGCTCAATTTTCAATTTGATCGCCCAACTTTTCTCCACGGGTATTTTCTAAGTAAATATATTTGATACTTTTAAAAACAAAGATACTTTAAAAATTTTAGAAAATTCACCGTAGCAACACCCTTTATACATTAATTTTTTCAACTTCTTAGTTTAAGATCAAGCAGGACTGACGCCCAGAGACTTAAATTCCAATTTGTAAATTTTTGTAATTTACACTCTACGTGGACTCACTCTATTTTTCAGTATTACCTGGAAATAAAATATATAATGTATTTCCTACAATTTTATTTTAGTTCCTTTTAATATATTTAGGGTTTATTTTATTAATTTTATTTTTAACAGTTCCTTTTAATATATTATGTAGGGTTTATTTTATTAATTTTATTTGTAACAGTTCCTTTTATTTTAATATATTATGTAAGGTTTATTTTATTAATTTTATTTTGAAAAGTTGGTATAGGCAGTGAGCCAGTTTTTGGTACCCTAGTGCACTTTTCTTAAAATAATTAGAAATCTAAAAAAGTTATTTTAGTTTTATTGAATTGACATTTTTAATTGATCCTTCCTTGAAAAATGTGTTATAGCAGTCTATGCATTATGCATAGAGTGCACTTCAAGAAGGTGCCAATCAGTTCTGGTTATTAACATGGGCCAGTAATTGGCACCTACAGGGTGGGCAAAAAAAAAACACACTTTTTTGAACACTTATAGCTCAGCTTTTGTAATAGATAGAGGTATGGGGTTTGCAGGGTCTGAAAACTACATTTTTCTACTTTAAATTCCATATCTATAATTTTCAAAATTATTGGGTGAAAGCCTAGCAATGACGGTTCTAAATAGGGTCTTAAAAAAAGGTGTCCGGGTAGTAATCGTTGTCTGGTATTATAGTTTTGATAGAATAAATTACCATATGGTGGGGGGGGGGGTACTTTCTAGGTAAGTAGGAGGAGTCTCTCAGTGTTATAAAATACATTGAAGTTGTGTTAAGCACAATGTTGCCTGGGCAGTTCTCTTGCAAGTATTGAATTGTTTGCAAGGAGCGATGGGACGGGGCACCATCTTGCATAAACATGTAATTTGGCAATTGATCTTCAATTTCAGGCAACATTGTAGTTAACACATTTCAATGTTTGTTGTAACACAGATGAGGGACTCCTCCCACTTACCTACAAAGAACCCCCCCCCCCCCCCTCCATATGGTAATTTATTCTATCAACACTATAATACCAGACAACGATTAATTAAGTACAACTTTTTTTAAGACCCTATTTAGAACCGTCTTTGCTTTTACCCAATAGTTTTAAAGTAATAGATATGGAATTTTAAGTTGAAGAATGTAGTTTTCAGACCCAGCAAACCCCATACCTCTATCTATTACAGAAGCTGAGCTATAAGAGTTCAAAAAAGTGCGTTCTTTTTTGTCCACCCTGTATTATAGCACTAATTACTTCCTCCCACCTAACTTAGATACATTTAATAAAGATATTTCTAATTTTTACTGTGCTGGCCTAGAGAGTGCCAAAAACTGGCTCAACCAGCTTTATTAATTTTTTTCTCTAAATTAACTGAACTTATGGTTTCATATGAAAAACTATTTTGGTAAATGAATCCTAAACAACATAATATAACAGATATTATATCATAATACAACAGAAACAAAATTACTAATATTGTAATTAAAACTATTTAAAGGTGAATTTTGCCTTAATGTTCCAACAAATTGGTGAGTTTGCTTTATAGACTTTTATTATAAATATTTCCTTTATTAAGCTTTATATTTGAATTATTTTATTTTGTTATATTTTCATTTTTTTATGTAACATAATATTTTATTTTTTCTTAGATTCTCATTTTAATTTTTTTTTATTTACAGTATTGTTAACCATTTATTGTGATCCAACAAATAATAATTTGATTTAAAAAAAAAAAAAAAAAAAAAAAAAAAAAAAATCTGTTCTAATTTTTTTTCATCCTCTTTAATTTTTTAATGGTTTTTCCTTTCTTATAAGTTATATGTTATAGCGATAGGACGCAGACTTTATCGTTAAAATTCTTGGGGGGGGGGGTAGTAAAAATCACTTTTTCCATTTTTGGGGGGAGATGTGATAATTGATAATAAATATTTTTCTTAGTTATCTAAATTTTAAAGATTTGTACCAATAAAGAGTGAACTAGAAATACAGTACTAAAGAGAAAGAATAAAAATTATATCGTGTCTACGTATGTTGTAGTCGAGTGCCAATTTATAGATATCAAGATAAGGAAAGAGGGGCAACGCCAGTTCGGATATTTCGGGGAAGTGGCGGGAGTTACCGAGCGCGCACGAGCAGAGCGAGGGTAGTTCCGATGACGTCTCGTCTGCCACATAACTGTCTTCACTGAAGGCTGCGATGCAAAATGCAAGAGTGACTGGTTGCTATTTGCGTCCGCATGTTATTACAACGCTGACGGGGGGGGGGGGGGGGGGGGGGGGGGCAATTGCCCGGGGGTCCTTTTAGTTTGTTTACAACAAAAAAAGGCAAGAAGAATATTGTGATCAGTGGTGTAGCTGCTATGGGCCCGAATTGCGGGTTGGCCCCAAATAAAAAAAACAACATAAAACTATTATCTTTGTACCAATGTCGATGGGGGCCCTTTTAGAGCATAATAAAATCTAATTTGGGATTATACTTTTATGCCACTAATTGTGATGAACTTAAAATTCCTAATGTGTCATGAGTCATGAGTAAGGAAGTATGAATTCTTGTGTCTCATTTAGTTACTTAGATTGTTGTGATGGTTTCATCTTATTCAATATGTTTAATGTTAATTTATAAGAGAGAAACTAACTTTTGCATTTTTATTTGTCATGCAGTGTTAGTTTAAATATAGTGAGTTACTTAACTATTTTGATTTGCTTACTCTTAATCTCACTATTTTAGCAAACAATTTATATTATGTTTTATTTTATATTATGTATATATTTACAAGTTTAAAAAAGGCTTTTAATGAAATTCACCTGCTACAAAACAACTCAATTAATCTTAGTTAAACTTCAAAATTCGTTCCCACCAAACATATTTTCCTTTATGGACAAACTTATCCTCAGAAATCCTTAAAACTTATTTTATCTACTCGTGGCAGCAAAATTAAACATTACTTAACTGTTTTAAGGCTGGAAAGTACTATTTCCCTGATTTGTCATCAAAAATATTAAAAACAGGCAGGAAAGTAGTTAAAACAGTCAGGAAAATACTTTCTCTGCCTAGGCAGGGATATATTTCCCTGCCTAGGCAGAGAAAGTAACAGTGTTTACCACTGCGTGTCATAACCTCTTATTTTGGCAAGAACAGTTTATACTATTATCTCTATCTTATAACATTATATATTATATTATAGTTAAATAAAATAAGTAATATTTAATAAATAAACGTTTTAATAATAAAATAATTTGTTTATATTTGTTAATTCTGTTAAATAAGTTCAATGATTAGTAGATCTTTAATTAAAAAAATAGTAGAGTCACTGACTATACTGTAGCGTCATGTAAACATTGAACATCCATATTATTATTATTGTTGAAGTCATTCTAGATTAGACTAGCTACTTTTCATGATTTATCCTAGTTACTTCTTTTCTTTTAAGCAATAGAAGATATCTTTAACACTTTTATTAATTTTTTAGTAAAAATATAAACAAATATTTTATATTGCGTGCATTATTCATTCAGAAGTTATGTGTGTGTTTTGTATTTTGTTGTTATAGATCGAGTTTGCTTTTCACTTATTGTTATTATTCCCAAGTTTCTTATTTAAACATTAATTTTAGTTAATACATATGTTATTATCTTTATTAATATGACATATAGTTATTAACTATGTTATATTAATAAAGATAACATTTTACCAGCTTCATTTTTCTGCCGCAAGTAGATAAAATATTGTATGCAACAAGGCAGCAAAGGAAACATTTCTGCCTCGTTTATTCATTGCCTGCCTCGGCTTCGCCTCAGCAGTCAAATAGGTAAATTACCTGACTCGGCTTCGCCTCGGCAGTTAATTATCATAGCCTGTCCTCGCCTTCGGCGAGGAGGCTAATCTAATCACTCGTCATTTTGCCATTTTGCTGCCTAGTTACATAAATAACTATTTTTGCACTTGAATTTTAAAAAATTCTCCGGGGGAGGACCCCCGCCGTTATTTGTCCAAAGGAGCCCAGATGCTTCTGCTGAGCAATGAGCAGAGTTAAAATAATTAAAGACAGGCTAAGGTCTACAATGGGAGACACATGGCTTTTCTGCCTTAATGGTCATATCTGAAGGAAGAGATGTATTAGATTCAATTTGACAAACGTCATAGAGCTTAGGGGGGGGGGGGGGGGGGTAGGCACCCCTGGCTTATTTGTTTATTTAAACCTATTGCTTGAAAAGTGATTATATTATTTGTATGAAACTTTTATAGTTTATCGAAAGTAACCCGCAGATAATTTGATAGATTAATTTGAACCGTCTGTCTGCGCTTTTTAACTTTGCTAAATTGATTCTTTAACTCCTCTTGTAAAAAATCAAAACAATTATTATGACAGATTATAAAAACGGAAAAAACAATTAAGCAAATTAGATAATAATGGCATGTAAAAGCATAAAATCCATAAAGTAGGGGAGTGGGGCATGTTGTCACAAATTTAACTATTTATTTTTTTTTAATTTTTTCTATTCGGTACATTTTCAATTTCTAAGTACATACTATTGTTTATTTTAAACTTTCAACTACATGTGGCACAAGTTTCATTTATCTAGCATTAGTAGAAGTATTTTTATTTTATTTTTTTAAAGTTAAAGTTTTTTGTGACAACATGCCCCATCAAGGGGCAGGTTGTCACTTGGTATGGGGTAAGTTGTCACAAGATATTAATTAATTATCACCATTTTGATTTAACAAAATTTAAATACCTTAAGCTACAAGATTTGGCTAGTTAATATAATAATAATTATTATTTATGGGGCTATCAGTCTTGTACAGGCAAAATATTTTTCTTATAGGAATCATTTATGTTAATTTTACTGCAGTATCAATGCGGTTCTGTAATTTATTAAAAATGCTTCCGCTGCATAACGCGTGGAGAAGCCTCTAAATTTTAGAACCCTAACCGCTTTCATGAGCATGAAGCATGAGCACTCCTGGAGCATACCGTCCTCTAGTGGTTTTTGCCATGTAATTGCTCACCATTTTGCCTAGAACAGAACAACTTTGCTAAAATCGTTATTTCGTGCCCGTACCTAGCACCTAGCTAAGAGTACGGTAAGGGAATCAATCAGCTACCTCGGTAAGGGAATCAACACTGCGTTTTTAAGTATGAGGGTGGAGAGGGTCTGTTAAAAAATAAATTTTTATTTATTGTATTAAAATAAAAGTGGAAAAGTGTATCATTTGTTTGAATTTTTATCAATAGTCAGCATATTTGTTTAACTTATTTTAACTGGACATCCTTTTTTTTTCTTTATCCGCTTTCCTTATTAATTCCTCTTCACTTTCCATTTCTATTTAAATATAGAAGAATACTCTTGTGTAAATATAGCATTGGGGCAAGTATAGTCACAAAAGGTATTGGATGTGACTACTTGCCTCTTTTACCTTGTGACAACTAGCCCCAACGTGCCATTTTTAATTATAGTGAAATATTTTTTTCCTGCCGCAATAATATTTATTTAACGGTTTAGAAAAACAATGCCAAAATCACTACGTAATAATAATCATCGAATATAGCACCCTAGATAAAAAATACAAAACAGAAAACATAATTTAAAAAGTAAAAACAAAAAAAGCAGTGAGTGACTTGCCTAAAAAGTTTATGTTCCATAGATGGCAGACGGTTTGCTACAGTGACACCATTTTTCGTAAAGTTTGTCTACATATTGAAGGTTATCTCAGAAGGTGCGCGAGCTTTCCCTTATCACTCTAACCCCTTAAAATTGACCCTGTGACAACCTGCCCCTGTGACTTCTTGCCCCACTCTCCCCTACGTGATAGGATGCGAGGAAGCTATGTGCCACACCAATTGACAGTCTATTTTGCAATCTGAACCTCTTTTCTTTGTTTATACCAAAATTAAGGTAGTTTACCCTTACCCCCCTGGTAATTATTTAAAGCATTCAAGAAACTGAACACTCTGCGTACACAAAATCAATAAAATCTTATCATTTTTAGAGGCTTATGAACAAGAAGAAGTTTTTATGAAGAATGACTTTTTTCGAAAACACAAACAAAAAATTTAAGTATTTCTTTGGTTACTATATTTTAGGACACTGTATATTCAGAGTACGTTTTGTTTATAGAGAATGTATTGTAACCCGAGGCGAAATCGAGAAATAGATATATTAACTCTATATTTGGGTTAGCACCACCAAATTTAGAGTTAACCATAACTTCCATGTTTCATAGCACCATAAATTTGGTGGCGCTACCCCAAATATTCAGAAAAATCGTGAAAAATTAAAATAATTCAGGACAATTTTTTTAAATAATCCAAAATGTAGTCCGATTAACTACCAATGCAACCATGTAAATCGTTATCCCGGAAAAAATCTAGTACCCGAAAAAAAAAAGAAAAAAAGTCATACTTAAAATATGAACAAATCACCACAGGATTAAAAGTCAGTATTAATATTTAATAGTATGAGAAGATTTTATCCGTGTTTAACGGACCGATTTTTTTTAATGAATGAACCTTAAAAATCTTTAAATTCATTGAAATGGATTTATTCGTGTACATATGAGAAAGTGTAAAGAATGATTATATCGAATGATCATTATAGTGATTCGTTTGTTTTTTGTGAACAGTTCACTACTACTAAAATGAACGATTGTGCCCACCTTTAAATCAGCATCATAATCTGAGAGTTTTACTCTTCATTCTAATTGCTACTTCTATTTCTATTAACTCTATTATTCTATTCTATTCTCTTATTATTTTCTAAAATTATTATTCTATTATAAAAAATTTATTCTATTAAAAAAATTAATTAATTAATTAATTATAATTAAAAAAAAAATTATTCTATTATTTTCTTCTATTCTATTCTATTAACTCGGTTATCATTATTTTAATTTGGATTATTTAATCTTTATTTAGATTTAAGTTCATTTATTATTTTGCCTGGTTTAGCAAACCTGACCAGGCATTGTTTGTTCTCATTTTTTTTTTTTTTTATCACTTACTTTATCGCATTTCTTTTCCTTCCAGATTGTCTATCTTTAATATCTTTATCTTTAATACCTATTTTAAAACAATATGATTAGCTATGTACCTTATCTGTGTATGATATTTGTGACATCTCCTATCTCTATCATCCTTATTATACGTAGGTATATCATCACCTCTACTTATCTGGTATTGTTCCTTATCGTTATTTGTGCCACCTTATTATACTTCATATTCATTGTTAGTCCCCATCATTAATAATTTGTGATTCATATCCTTAATTAATATACAGTCCGCATGTTTTGAACTTTCTTTTGTAATCGCTGTTATTATTATCTTTTCAACTTAAATATTATAATTGGTTTAAAGCCCTGGAGATAGCGTGCAATAAAAGTCTGTCTAAAATCTAGCTAGAATTTTGTGTATAAGTTAATGTTTTAGTGCCTTTTATGAATATATGGCCTGCTAAGTTCGTTAGCGGGACATAGCTTGGCAATAGGCATTTGAAAAAAAAAAAAAAAAAAAAAAAAAAAAACAACGGCGGAGAGCGGCCGTGACCCACTCATTTTGGTGGACACAATGTGATTTTCATGATCCTGAGTATAGGTACAGACTTGTTCGTAGACCAAAAATTAAGTTGATTTTGTTTAGCCACTTAAAAGGTGAACATTTTGATTTTGAGTAATATTTGAATAACTAACCATCAAGTGACATGAAAATCATGATTATGAAAATCACATTGTCCACCAAAATCGGTTTGACATGGCCGCTCTCCAGTGATTTTTTTTGTTTTTGACATTTTTATGTCTTGGCTATGCTACATAAACTCGAAAAGCGTTACATGTGTAATAGGGAGTTAGGAGGGCATAGGAGGTAGGCAATCAAGTCTGCCCGCATTCGGTATAGAGTAGCGCGCTCGGTAGAGCCTACCCTCCCCTCCCCTCCCGATCGGCTACCTGACCCACGTCTCACTCTCTTTGCTTCTCGCTTGCTACCGATCCAGCAGTCGCTCGCGAGCTCCCACGGCGCCCCCCCCCCCCCCCCTCTCCCAACTATAACTTCTGTTCTACTGCTCCGATTAGCACCGGACAAACGCACCGCCAAAATTTATTTTATACTTTATTATTTTTTATTTTTGTTATACTATAATTTTTTGCATTTATTATAAATATATAGGTGAAGAAGCTAAAAGATTACTTCTTAATAAACTGGAAAAGAAGAAAAGTACTTTCCTTCTTCGAGCACAACATATGTTCGATTTAATTCCTAATTTACAAACGCAAGAATCTGCACGCTCGAATTTTTTGACATTTTCATGTCTTTACTTTGGCACATAAACTCGAAAAGCGTTACCAAAAAATGTTACACAAGCTTTACCAAAAAATGTTACACAAGCGTTACCAAAAAATGTTACACAAGCGTTACCAAAAAACGGCACTAAAAAGCGTTACCAAAAACCGACGTTAAAAAGCGTTACACAAGCGTTACCAAACAACGCCACCAAAAAGTGTTACATGAAAATGACTCACTGTCTTGCAGACTCTTATGTAAAAAGTTTTTTCATTCATTTTTTTTTCAAATGCCAATTGCCAAGCTATGTCCCGCAGACGAACTTATCCGAACATATATTCTTGAAACGTACCAAAAAATTAACTTATACACATAATTCTAGATGTTTGTTATTTCACCCTCTAAACTAAATATTCTTTCGTTTACTTGATTGGAATTGTTTAAAGGAATTAATTTCCTACAATTAGTCTCAATTTTATGTTTAAAAGGAAAAGTTTAAAAGAAAATTCATCGTGTTTAGAGTTTAGGCCTTGGAATAAAATTGAGTTTGGAAAACTCCTGGTTTAGACGGCACCAAACTCACTTAACTTTCCGAACGAATCACTTTGCTTCTAATTGTAGCCAATAAAAGTTACATAGATAGAAAAGAGAGGTTTACTTCAATCTGTTTTTATCAGAACATACGTGATCGGAATAAAATACCCCAGACTCCGCCTCCATCATATCTCTCCACCAGATGTTACGCACCTAGATATGTGACGTGGGTAGACGAGAGGGCCACGTACAAAACACCACACACTCGACATATATATATATATATATATATATATATATATATATATATATATATATATATATATATATATATATATATATATAATATATATATATATATATATATATATATATATATATATATATATGTATATATATATATAATATATATATATATATATATATATATATATATATATTATATATATATATTCTTTCTATATTATTAAAAATGTTTTTCCCCAAAAGGCAAGTCCAGTGAGTAAGAAAGGGTATGTATATATATATTATCCTATGCGTTGAAGAAGGTTCGAGATAAGAGTGAGTGAAAGATAACAATGAATAAGGATAGAGTGTTGAAAAAGGATAGAGACAAAACATGGGGGGGGGGAGGGATAATTGGTGGGGGGGGGTGTTTACTTCCCACTACATTTAAAAAAAAAATAAACTATTATTTTCCGTATTACAAATCAAATTCAAAAGCAGCTGCTTCCCTAGCGGTGTGATTGCACGTGTTCTAAATAAAAAGAAGATATCATGAGTTCGAATTCGAATGGCTACAATAGATTTTTCACTATAACTATATTTTATATATTATGACTCTTTTTATTATGTGTGCAAATATCAATTATAGAAATCCACATGAAGTAAGAAGTAAGTGCAAATAAATAAATAAAATTACTAAATCTATAATTTAGGGTTGCTTCACATTTAATTCTGCGAATAAAAAAAAAAAAAATGATTCTTCTACTTCACGATTACAATAATAATTACAATTTTCTTTGGACATATTTTGCCTTTTGATTCCGTAAGCTCGGAAGGAACGGAAGCCAAAGAAGGTAACGGAAGAATGTGATCGTTCTGGAGAACGAATAAATTTTCTATCTTTCCATATATATATTTTTTTATTATAATTTTTATTATTATTTATTTTATTTTTTTATCTTTCTATATATACAGGGTGGTCAAAAGTAAACCCCTCCCCCTCTTAACTTTTGAGCGGTTTGAGATAAATTAATGAAACTTGGGGTATCCGTACCATGTAAAGGGAAGTTTGTTTTCATGCAATTACGCACTAGGGGCAACCACCCACTTTGCCCCCAGGCCACCCAACTTCAAAATGTCAAATTGAAATGTATATTTTTGATAGCATATTTGGAAAAATAATTAAATTTTACTTGAAACTTTTTTCAATCTCCAATATTTTTCCCCCTATAGGGGGGCTAAGATAGAAAAATAAACCTTCCGAAAATAGTTTAAAGTAACACTTTTATATCGTTATAAAATCTAACCGGTTTGAAATAAAGTAATGAAACTTGGGGGATCTGTACCAAGACTTGTGTAAAGGGAAGTGTGTATTCATCTACTCGCTATACTATAGAGGCAACCACCCATTTTGCTCCCAGGCACTGAAATCTACCATTTTTATACTTTTGCTCCATACAGGGGGAAAAATATTGGAGATTTAATAGAAAAACTTGGTAGTAAATATTTTTTATTTTTCGCCGTAGAATCCAAATCTGTTATCCAAAATATACACTTCAATTTGAAATTTTGAAGTTGGGTGGCCTGGGGGCATAGTGGGTAGTTATCCCTAATGCGCGATTGCATGAAAACAAACTTCCCTTTACATGGTACGGATCCCCCAAGTTTCATTAATTTATCTCATATAAAAAAAAAATAATAACCATTTATTGTAATAAACATAGTTTAGAATAGACATTAAAGAAATATACATAAGATATCAAATGAACAAATATAAAAGAATATACTATTTTCTCTTCTTATTTTTATGTATACATATATATTTACATTTAATGTTTTTTCTGATGCTTTATTTTTTTTTTTTTTTTATTATCATATTTTTTGGAACGAAGTTCCTTATGGCACGTTCTGGAGCCCGAGAGTGAATCTGAAAAAAACAACCAAAATCATCGTCACAAAATCACCGTCACGCAAAATCCGTCACGAAATCTACCGATGACGATAACTTGAGTAAAAGATCACCGAATTAGATGAAATTTAGTACACATGTTCATTTTACCAATTTCGAGTCTGAGTTCGTCGGAAAACGTTATCCGCCCAAGCGTTCACGCGCAACGCTCGCGTAAACGTAAGCTTTAAAAGACGGGAAAAGTGTTATTAAGGAAGCCGGTTATTTGACTTTTTTTGATTATTTTTTTTATAAATGTCAAAAATGTCACTTTGTTTTGTAAATAAATAAAATATAATCATGTAAAATTTCACCCTGATACAAGCAGAAGCTGTAGAGTAGGGAAGAGATATATTTTATAATATTTTAAATTAATTGGCCGGGTAGGTAGAAAACAGTCCTATTTCAATCCAAACTCCTTTAACAAACATACTCTTTCATTATAAACTCATCATGATCAACTTTTTTCTTATATGTAATATATATTTATATTAAAATCAAATTATAATTATTATAAACTTCGGGAAACAGACAGAGAAAAATGCACTCCAGCGCCGTAGTAAGACGCTTGCTTTAATTATACAAATAATGATTTTCTTTTTATTTTGCCTTAACTCTGCCAGGTACAAACAGTTCGTTACTTTTAATTTTGTCTCTTTTCTAACTCCGACATGTATAAGTAGTTAGTAGTTATTAATTTTTGTCTGAGCTAAGTTTAGTTAGTCTATAAGGTATTCCTGACAAGAAAACTGTTTCATCCTTCCCCACTCTATCCTGAGCTACTCGCTGCCAGGTTTCTCCTCCGAAAGATTTTCTCATCTCATCATCCCATCTGGAATCTGGAGCAGGGTCTCCCCACAGCTCTTTTCTTATCTCTCGGATACCATCATATAATTCCTTTACTTAATCTTCCGTCTTTACACCTAGCTAAGTGTCCTGCCCAGTTCCATTTTCTTTCTGTCACTACCTTTCCTATGTTCTCTAGTCCTGTCTGGTGTCTTATCCATGTATTTCTTTTCTTATCCCGTTTCGTTATCCCTATCATACATCTCTCCATACCTCTTAGTGCTACTCTTAGCTTTTTTTTACTATTTTTGGTGATAACACCCATGTTTCTGAATTGTATATCATTGTTGGCAGCACGCACATTGAACATAACGGTTTCTTGGCTTCCATATTAACATTTGATCTGAAGAGGTTGGCGATACTTTATTTTAATGTGGAGATAATTTATCTCATACTGTTCAAAAGTTATGAGAGGGGGGGGGGGGGGGGGGAGAGAGATTATTGGACCACCCTGTATATTTATCTTTTTATATATATTATGACGATGGGTGGAAGGTTTCAGCTACAAATGTTGTTTATGTTTTGGTCTAGTATTTTTCCCTCAGAGCAAGGAAGGGGTAGAGGGAACAATACTAGGTTTGTTCCAACCAAGCATTGTACCGTCCGCGGAATCGTCACGGGCCTGCGCAATGTATAAAAGCTGTTCCAAGCCGACTTGTGACAGTGTTTTGTACCGTCCACGATGCTGTTCCAACCAGGGCAGGGATCGTTTGCGAACCGTTCACTGTACGGTCCCAACGATCCTCTGACAATACCATGTACTGGATTGTATGACATGCGCAGTTATGTCAATAGTCTCAAATATCAACAAGAAGGTTCCCCAACCCCAACTGTTAGGTTTCCTTGAATGTTTTTAATACGGTGCGAATTTCAGTCCTAAGCCCGTTCCAACCTGACATGATTTTATTACAGTACAATGTTAGCGCATGCGTATAAAACCTGTCCTAAACGATTCTCGAACGATCCGCGGGACGATACAAAGGACTGTACAAATAGGAGGGTTGGAACAAACCTACTGTATAATCTGGGTATTAAAAAGTGGTTCATTATGGTCTCCCCCGATACTAACACTTTCAAGCGGCAGTTTGGTAAAACAATATCGATATCTCGATAAAATCTCTAAATTTATTTGACATCATCTGATAACAATAAGTGATATTTTCTTACGACATTTAATATTTTACAAGCATTTATTTAACTTGCATTGTTTGTATGTATGTATGTATGTATGTTCGGGTCAAATCTTGTAATTGAATTTTTAAGCAGTTATCCTCAACCGATTGAATTGAAATTTTGCATACACGTTTAGTTTAGATGACAATGTATGGTTAGCTAAGTGACATCATTCTAAATCCAATGTGGCGGGCAGCCCAAGATGGCGGATTAGTTATTTTTTAATTACGCCCATGAAATGGGTATCAAATAAAAGGCTTTACTAAGAAGAATGCGAATAAAAGCTTGTTTTTAATAATTATTTTTTATAATCAACTTATTTATTTTTAATACAGTTTTCTTAATAAATATGTACTTTAATGTTTGTTGTTAACCTTATTAATTATCTAAAGGCATTGATGTCGTTAATAAACATGTAACAGTTCCTAGATAACCAATAGCAATCTTCTTTGAGTTGGGTAACAAATAAATGCTACTGATAAGGATTTGTTGACAAACATCTGTGGGGACGGAAGAACAAGGAATAGACCAATAAGACAAGGACCAGTGACCACGTGATAACTTTAGTTCGGATTGCGCTCGCTTGAGAGGTTTAGTATCGGGGGAGAGAATAATGAACCACTTTCAAATCGGATTGTTCCCTCTACCCCTTCCTTGCTCTGAGATTTTACCACTGGTGATTCAATTTGATTGCTTCGTCTAAGCAGTATAGAGGCGTTCAATTACATCGAAAGTGGGTCTTGACAAAAAACAAAAAAAAGTTGCAATTTTTTCCAGTTTTTGGGCAAAAAATGTTTAGTTCCACACTAAATTTCAAATCTCTAACTACAATAGGTCGTGAGATATGCTCCAAAATGCGATGGACGGACGGACGAGCTACCAAAAGCATAAGGGTTTCTAAGGTGACTTCGAAACCCTAAAAAGACTTTTCTTGTACTGCATTCGACTATTTTTCGCTTAAAAAGTAGAAATAAATTAGATATCTTTAAGTTTAAATCGTAATAGTTTTATTTTTCCTAAAGGAAATTTATTATTTATTGTGACAGTATGTTTTTAGCAGGTAATAATTTCAAGATAAAAAAAAACTTTTTATATACTACGTTTTTAAATTTTCTGTTGAATCGTATGTAATGTTGATAATATAATTGTTATTGTTATATAATATATAATGTTAGTGAAAAAAGAAAAAAAAAAAAAAAAAAAAAAAAAGTTCCGATTTTATTTACTTCACATGAATGACAACCATCTAGAGAGCTGATCTTAAACCTGTAAAAGGACAAATCTTTGTACAACGGATCTCTCCAACACCAAATCTAAACCGTGCCATCGATATATTTAAAATAATATAAATAATATAATTGATAAATAATATAATCGATATATTTCCTGTTTTGCTGTCATTCAATGTTTATCTCTTATTTATATAAAAATCACAAATTTGAAACCCGTCAAAATGAAGATTGCGTAAATATGGGACATGGCAAAACAAATAAAATAACTTGGAGATTTTCCGAACTAACTTTCCGCACAGCAAAATTTGCTGAAAACCAATTAAAGTCTGCTGAAAGATGGCTAAAAGTATTAAAATAATGCATTGTCATCATGTTCTGAGCTATGCTAAAAGTTTCAAATGTCTAGCTATTCGGGAAGTTAGTTAGAAATATATTGCCAGATTTGTACCGGACAAACAAACCAACAAACAAACAAACAAACAAACAAACAAGAAAGCAAGCTAATAAAAACGTAGTAAAATGACAACGCTTTACGCAAGAAACCATGTCATCCCAAATCCCCAAATCTTGGTCTGCCCCTATTTATAGTAATTTAAGTTATAACTAATAACTAAAAATAACTTAATAGAAAAGTAACAAAAAATTTGCACTCTTTGAACTAATAATGTTATTTATTAATCTTAGGTCCAATGAAGGTACAGAAGAAGTATTGAAATTGAAATAAACAGCGTCTAAGTTAAATAATAAGTGCCATATTTTATACCAAGTGTTCATTAAACTTGGAATAAGTGTTTCCATAAAAATCATGGCAACTTTTTATGATGGGTAAAAGCCAACAAAGCGTAAAAAATTATTTCCAGACAAGTAATTTTAAACATTTACGGGGGAGGCCCCTGTCCCCTGGGGGTATGGAATACTACCCCCCGGTAAGTGAGGGACCCAATAGACCTATCGATATAGGGTCCAGGATGGCTCTCGGAGGCCCTGCATAAAGTAATAAATAGGTATGTTGGGGCTATTGACTATTATTGTTATAGTGTGCCGCGGGCTAAAAAATGTTTGGGAAAAACTGGTCTAAACGCACCTTTTTTATCTTTGTATCATATTTGTGAAATATCCCATTTTTTGTTATCTTTATATATTATCAATTGTTTGCTTCTCCAATGTGTGATATTTACTCATCATTTTGAAAAGGAAAGAAAACAACAACAAATGATTGGAGAAAGAAACAGTTGATAATCTGAAGGAATCAGGTCAAGCAACATATCTCTCTACCGTTTTACAAACTTCGAACTATGACAGAAAGAAACAATATGAAAACTATTATATTCAACAATGCCAAAATGAATCTGGCTATTAAGTAGCCGAAACCGGTTACCTGTTAAATACAAATACCGTACTGCAGCGAATAAAAGACGCCCTCATATATAAGGCGCGTTCCGATTTTTGAAGTAAAAATTTGGAAAAAAAAAACATTAATGTATCGGATATAAGCCGCACTCTGTTTCAAAGGGGAAAATCTTCCGTCCTCTTACTAAACAACTTGTTCAGGCGTCAAATTTAGGCATTCTGCTACCATGGATATTGTTGGAATATTGAATCTTTATTTAGATGTAAGTAAAGCTCATTTGAATCTTTATTTAGATGTAAAACAGACGGTTTGCTGGCAGAGAAATAGCAAGGTTGGGTTTTGAAAATAATTTTTGAAGCAAAAAAGAAATAATTAGGTACAACGTATAAGTAAAAATTCCTGAAAATTGATGAAATAGGAGGGGCCCTACAATGATATTCCGACAAAATTCAGTAAATTTGAAATAAAAAGTAAAATTAAGGTCTCAGTGGTACTCTTGAAAGAGAAATTCGTAGATAAAAGGTTGTTAGATAATATGTTACATTCTGAATACACCAATTAATAGTACATTACGCGTCCGGTGCGGAAAGTAGCATTTTGCATGCGAGTGTGGAGTTTGCACCCGAGCGATAGCGAGGGTGGTAAAACCACACGAGCAATGCAAAATGCCGTTTTCGCACGAGTTGCGTACCGTACTTTATCTACGATTGTTAGATTTAAATAATAAATACAGAAACAAATAAACTTGCTGTATGTAAGTTCGTATCTCTCTCTTGATAAAGATGGCATTAATTCATTAGTTGTATTTTTTGCCGAATTAATTATTTCTGGAGGATTATTATTCTCCACATTTTCGTCAAAGTCACTTGATTCACTCATTGTTTTTCACTAAAAACTCGATATAAACAGTTACTTTAATAAAAGAACACCAAATTAGTTTTGTTAAATGTAAACAAACTCACTAATGGTGCGTAAAGCTGAAGAATTCCTCTTCTTTACCACACTAGTGTGGTAAAGAAGAGGAATTATTCAGAACTATGAGACGCGCATGCGCAATGAATACAAGTACGTAAATAATCACTTTCTACGCATCTAAACAAAGATATAATGTTTATATTAGGTATCAATCGTAGATAAATAAAATATGACGCACCTCGAATATAAGACGCATACCGATTTTTGCGGTGCAAAAACATGTGTTTTTGGATGGTAAAAAAAAGTGCGTCTTAAATTCGTCTTTAAGAAAAAACTTTATTCGTCTTTCGGTACTTTGTGTGAAGACCTAGTTTTATTTTTTTCCTTTTCAAAATAAAAAATATCTTTATATATGCCTATATCTTTATCTACCTACTTATATCTGGTATATTTATTTATTTCATCTTTATTATAACTCATATTTCCTTATGAATAAATTTACTGTTGTTTTCCATCATTTGTTATTCATTTCCTTCATACATATAGTCCGTACGGTTTGTTAATCAAGTGTGCGCATGTTGGATGCTTTTTTTCATCGATAAATACGGAGTAGAACCGGAATTATTGAATAAATTATTCCGGGAAAACTGTACATACAGGGGCACTTTTTTACTTTAGCATCCCCCTTGGTTCTAAACAATTGTGGACACAACAAAAGTCTTAAAGGTTTGTGTGTTTGTCTCCCCAGGACATTGAGGCTTCTAGGGCAGTTTTATATTTAATATTCCTTCATCTTAATAGTTGATTAGACTAAGGGATATGAACACAATTATGTACACAAGTGTGATATTCCTTGGTCCCAAGGTACGTTGGAATAAATATCCCTTCGTCTTAATAGTAATTTAGACTAAGGAATACTAGTCTGCTACTCTGTTTATGTTCCTTTGTCTAAATAACTATTAACACATAGGGATATATGGGGGGGAGGTGCTTAATTAAAAAAGTACATTTACAGGATCTGATTCAGATTCAGCAATAAACCTCGAAGACATAAAGATTAGACAACATATTCTTGGCTCTCAAAAGTTCTTTAAATTTTGCAGAACTGTGAATTTTATGCATAAAAATAATTTTTTTTTTTTCTCCTCTCACCTGCCACTCAATATATTTTTCAATCTATTTGATTGCATATTTGGTGATAACTTATCACTAGACATTTGATGTTCATTAACTACAAATATATAAGGAAATATCGACCTCATATAGAAAATATTGTTTAAACATTATCAGTACAATATTGGATTTAAGGAAAGTGTGAAGTTAAATTTTTACTCAATTCTAAATTTAAAATAATATAATTGTCGATAGCTGAGTAAAATTATATTTAAGTTTGAATAATTAAGTTCGTACTGATAACTAGTTTTAGATATCCTACATAGTACCGTTTAACTATTTAGTTAAACTAGTATTTAACTATTTAGTTAAACTAGTATTTAACTATTTAGTTAAACTAGTATTTAACTATTTAGTTAAACTAGTATTTAACTATTTAGTTAAACTAGTATTTAACTATTTAGTTAAACTAGTATTTAACTATTTAGTTAAACTAGTATTTAACTATTTAGTTAAACTAGTATTTAACAATTTAGTTAACTAACTATTTAACTAGTATAGTTTAGTACCGTTACCGTTAATTCCAAGAAAAGTGAGGTATACTTTATTATTTATTTATTCTTTTTTATGTTGGATGCTTATTTTCTTATTTTTTATTTCAATACTCTGTGGGATCATTCTGAATAACTTAACTTAAAGTGAGATGTGGGAAAGTATATGGAAGTCATCTTAAAGGAATAACACAAACTCTACGTAAATTGAAATTACTATATTATGAAGTCATCTTAAAGGAATAATACAAACTCTACGTAAATTGAAATTAATATATTATGAAGTCGGCTTGAAGGAATAATACAAACTCTACGTAAATTGAAATTACTATATTATGAAGTCGGCTTAAGGAATAATACAAACTCTACGTAAATTGAAATTACTATATTATGAAGTCGGCTTGAAGGAATAATACAAACTCTACGTAAATTGAAATTACTATATTATGAAGTCGGCTTGAAGGAATAATACAAACTCTACGTAAATTGAAATTACTATATTATGAAGTCGGCTTGAACAAATAATACAAACTCTACGTAAATTGAAATTACTATATTATGAAGTCATCTTAAAGGAATAATACAAACTCTACGTAAATTGAAATTACTATATTATGAAGTCGGCTTGAAGGAATAATACAAACTCTACGTAAATTGAAATTACTATATTATGAAGTCGGCTTAAGGAATAATACAAACTCTACGTAAATTGAAATTACTATATTATGAAGTCGGCTTGAAGGAATAATACAAACTCTACGTAAATTGAAATTACTATATTATGAAGTCGGCTTAAGGAATAATACAAACTCTACGTAAATTGAAATTACTATATTATGAAGTCGGCTTGAAGGAATAATACAAACTCTACGTAAATTGAAATTACTTTATTATCAAGTCATCTTAAAGGAATAACACAAACCCCACGTAAATTGAAATTACTTTATTATCAAGTCATCTTAAAGGAATAACACAAACCCCACGTAAATTGAAATTACTTTATTATCAGGTCATCTTAAAGGAATAACACAAATTCCACGTAATTGAAATTACTATATTATCAAGTCATCGTAAAGGAATAACACAAACTCCACGTAAATTGAAATTACTTTATTATAAAAGTAGTTTTCAGCCTTCAATAGGCCATCATTAGTGCCTAAGAACAAACAAGACATTTTGAACCAAGCAAAAACTTACATGACAATTAAAACTGAACAAGTATGTTAACTATTAAAATAAGCAATTAACATGAAAAAAGAGTAAAGATACGAAGGAAGAAGCACATACAGCGTTCTAGTTGGGTGCTTTTTTACTTAAGCACCCCCCCCTATTTGTCTTTGTCTTAATAGTTTTTTAGACGAGGGAACATAATACAGAGTAGTATAACTTATTCCTTAGTCTAAATTATTATTAAGCTAGAGGGATATTTAGTCCAATGTACCTTGGGACGAAGGAATATCATACTAGTGTGTATATAAATGTGATAATATCCCTTAGTCTAATTAACTATTAAGACAAAGGAATATTAAATATACGCTAAGAAAACTGTAGAACTCAATGTCCTACAGTTTTCTGTATAAGATTCAGTCTTACACCTGATAAGACTCAATCTTAAAATAGCGTAATAAAACTGCCCCCAGGAGTCTCAATGTCTTGGGGGAGACAAACACACAAACCTTTAAGACTCTTATTGGACAGACTATTGTTTAGAACCAAGGAGGGTGCTAAAGTAAATAAGTACTTCTAGTTGTACATTCAACCAGCACCTCACTGAATGTAATCACATACAAGGTCAACACAAGATTGGCTTGCTCCACGTAGCGGAGAAAAAACATAAACTGAATTCATTAGAGAGCTTGGAAATCCTACCAAGTATACGTAGAGCCGACGTTAAAGGTGGGTTCATAGCCTGCGTTTTATATGCTATTCAGAATAATCTATAGGCTATCATAGCATGACGCGAGTACGCTAGAAAAGTTCCAAATAAACTATCTCGCGTTAAAGTTAACCTGATTGAAACCTTACCTTCTTCTCTAGTTTATATAATTGATTTCATTTTTTACTACGTTTTTATTAGCTTGCATTCTTGTTTGTTTGTTTGTCCGGTACAAATCTGGCAATCGATTTCTAACTAACTTCCCGAATAGCTAGACATATGAAACTTTTAGCATAGCTCAGAACACGATGACAATGCATTATTTTAATACGTTTAGCCATCTTTCAGCAGAATTTAATTAGTTTTCAGCAAATTTTGCTGTGCGGAAAGTTAGTTCGGAAAAAATCCGCAAGTTATTTTATTGGTTTTGCCATATCCAATATATAAGGCCGATTTACACGTGTTAAGTTGTTAAGTGGTTAAATAAATTTTAAGTGACTTAATTGTTAGTAAGCGTTTACACGTATTTTCACTTAATATTTAGTTAAGCTGTTTAGTTCACTAATGTTGGACGGCGAAAAACGTGTTCAAATCATAAATAATGTCTTAAAAAAGATTTTAAATGAGATTTTAGACGAAATAAAGTATCTATTTGTAAATAGTATATATCATTTTTGTCGAATAAAACTTTTTTAAATAATATATAAACAAAGATCTGCAAATCTATAAGCGAGGTTCCGCCAAACTTGTGCATTTAACTAAATTGCGCATGTGATTAGCCATGCCCACCTACTAAACAGAAAAATAGAAAAATTTCTATTCTACTTGTTTAGTTGCACGCTAAATTTTAACTTGCAACTTATTACTAAATTCACTGTTTACATGCATTAAGTCACTTAAAATTTAGTTAAAATTTATTTAACCACTTAACAACTTAACACGTGTAAATCGGCCTTTACGTAATCTTCATTTTAACGGGTCTCAAATTTGTGATAGATAAACATTGAATGACAGCAAAACAGGAAATATCGATTATATTATTTATCGATTATATTATTTCAAATATATCGATGGCACGCTTAGATTTGGTGTTGGGGAGATCCGTTGTACAAAGATTTATCCTTTTATAGGTTTAAGATCAGCTCTCTGGATGGTTGTCATTTATGTGAAGTAAATAAATTCATAACTTTTTTTTTTCACTAACATTATATATTATATAACAATAACAATTATATTATCAATATTACATACGATTCAATAGAAAATTTAAAAACGTAGTATATAAAAAGTTCTTTTTATCTTGAAATTATTGAGTCATCCATCTGCATAGTAAATATTAAATACACACTTGAGTATAATATTAAAACAATCCTTCTAGAAAGTAAAGCCGGGTTTACAAAATCCAAGTATACTTGGACAAAGTCAGTTTTGACTCAAATTTGACGCTGCTTGGATCGTGTAAAGAAACAGTGTATCATAGTCAACTTGGATATCCAAGTTGAGTTGAATGGGTTCCATCAAAGTAGACTTTCATAAAAACAAAAATGGTGCCCACCTGACAAATTATGAGAACGAGCTGTCAAAATATGACAGAGATGAGGTTAAGCTGGGTTTTGTTCACCAGAAGGTGATATATCACCACTGTTTTGAAACTTAATAAGTACAAAATAACTGGAAAGTTCCAAAGGGAAAAACATTTTACTCAATCTATCTAAACCTCTACTTCATAGTATATTAAAGTTCCACTACTTGGATCAAGTATACTTGGATCGTGTAAACCTTATTTTATAGTTTCAGAATCCCTAGGACTTAGGACCAAGTGGATTTGATCAAAGTTACTTGGACCTTGGACCAAGTATACTTGAATCGGGTAAACCCGGCTTAAGCAAGATCTTATTCTTATGGCAAGTCTAGAAAAATCGATTGTTGATGTAAGCTCTGGTGGAATTTGAAGTTACTCTGTAAACCTTACTTCTAAGTTCCACAAACACTTGGTGGTCCAAGTGTTTGTGGAACTTAGAAGTAAGGTCTTGGTCCAAGTCACTTTTATCAAATTCACTTGGTAGTGGATTTGATCAAAGTGACTTGGACCAAGATTTGTACTTAGTACACTTGGGTTGAGTAAACCAGGCTTAAGTTTTGAATTTTAATAATAAATTCGGCTTTTTATTATAACCTGAACGGAACTCTGATCAAGTTCACAAGAAAGGAAGGGTGGGGGAAAACACTCAGTGACGTATCCCTGGCTTCATAAATGCATTTTTATATTATATAGCCCAAACGCGCGTAAACAATACTCGTTCTAGGAACAGTAGGAACCCACCTTAAGAACATTAACCATTAACGAGAGGGGGGAGTGTTTGTCACTGATAAGAACACTGTCTTCGATTCCAGTCGAAATCAGTCAACCAGTCTCTCGTGGACCTCCGACATAAAGTAAACTCACCTCCCACTAAATCTTTTTATTAATATAATTTTTGTTTCTTCCGCATAGGTAGGCTTTCTTACTTTAACTAACTTATTTTACATTTATATTTGTGTATGACAATATCAAGTTTCAATCAGTAAGCTTAATAACTGTTCTTGAACATCCAAAAGAATCTCCTACTTAACGTTGGTGTATTTGTGGTAATTTCTCAGCAAAGTACTGCCTACCAGCACATAACATTAGGGAAGTTGATATTGGTCATCAACATAGGTTTACATAGATTTACATTTACATAGGTAAGATCATTTAAAAAAAACAACAACTCATGTATGGTAACTTACACACTTTTGTCCCTAAACTTATTTAGTTATTGTCATAATATGTAAAAATTATTTTAAAAACTTTTCTCAAAGTGAAAATCTGTCATTTTTTATGAGTTTATAAAATCAAATTCCTGGAGTTTGATTTTAGTTCAGTATTTAGTTATTATTTATGGTATTTTTTTTTTTTTTTTTTTTTTTTTTTTTTTTTTTTTTTTTTTTTTGTAGTTTTAGTCCCGTTCAACAGCTTAAAAACAGTTAAAACTTAGTAAAAAAAAAAATACAAATAAAAAAAAATCAGTCGTTGCATGTAGCTATAATGGCCTGAAAATCATCAATTTGTGACGTCATTAACCGTGATGCTGAGAAAGCAAACATTTAAAAAATAATCGCAGAAAATCGAAATATATTTCAATTTTGCTGAATTTTGCACCAACTATACCTCTTTATGCGAGACGAACATTTCCTCTGAATTTCGTTTTGATACCAGCAACCATTTTGAAAAATCGACTTTTGAAATTTGAGAATTGAACGCTAAATAATTTCAGCCTCTTTTTGAACTTTTTTTCGCCGATTAAGCTGAAATTCGCACCAAATATACCTTTCTATAAGATTAATAAGTCCTCCATATTTCAACTTAATATCTGCCGCCATTTTTGAATTATTTTGTAAGGAAAAGTTTCGAGACACCCCCCCCCCCCCCCCCGGCGTCCTTTTTTTATTTAATCTTTTATTTATGCTAATCCGTAATCTCTTTGTTCTGCTACAGAAAGAAAAACACATTTCTCTTTAGAAGGGATTAAAAGTTGTTTTCAGTTTAATTTAGAGGGAGTAAAGTAAGACTTTTCTTCCCTGAACAAATAAAAAGTAAAACAAGAAGAAAAATAATGATTGCCAACATAAATATTTTTTATATAGCAGAGAATGAATGGCTAATGTAATGAAGTTGTTGAAACCAGGTTGGCAACTTTGCTTTCTAGCCCTCATTTGACGAGAAGCTAAAGGTATGTTCCAACCCCTATTTGTACCGTCCTTTGTATCGTCCCGCGAATCGTTAAGGACAGGTTTTATACGCATGCGCTAACATTGTACTGTAATAAAATCATGTCAGGTTGGAACGGGTTTTGGACTATAATTCGCATTGTATTAAAAAACATTCAAGCATTCAAGGAAACCTAACAGTTAGGGAACCTTCTTGTTGTACGTATATGACGATTGACATAACTGCGCATGTCATACAAACCAGTACTTTGTATTACTTCAGAGGATCGTTTGGACCAGGGGTATCCAACTCCAGTATTCTAGAGGTGTAAGACCACTAGCGCCGGTCGGGCAGATGGCGGTTAAAATTGTAAACTACTACAATCTATCTATTCTAAAATATAAACAAATACTGGTTTTCAGACTTTTGTACTATTTTGTAAATAAACAAAATAAAAAAAAACAGCCTCGGTAGCTGTGTGAGATGCGCGATTGCTCCGAATGCGAAAGTTCCCGGGTTCGAATCTAGTAAACTGACAAATTAATTTATAAATTTATTTCTTTGAATTAAGAAACTCAAAATATTTTGAATGGCGTAAAAGATTTAGTTAAAATATTAACCGGCAAATTCCCGTGGAGCGCTAGTAGTCTAACACAGGTAGATAAAGAGGGGAGTTGGAAATCTTTCCGTTTAAGGATTCTATGATCGCTGGTTTGGACCGTACCATACAGTATTAAGCCTCGTCCAGACTGCCGAACCGAACAGAGGAAACGAGCCGAGCATTGGTCTCTCTGCGCATGCCCAGTCTAAAGTGCCCCTGCGCATCAGAGGCTGGGCATGCGCAGAGAGACCAATGCTCGGCTCGTTTCCTCTGTTCGGTTCGGCAGTCTAGACAAGGCTTAAACGGTTCCTGCACGGGTTGAAACAGTTTGGAGGTCGGTACGAAAAACTGTCACAAGTCGGAGGGTTGAAAGTTGAAACACTGTCACGAGTTTTGTGCTTGAAGGTTACAATTGAACAGCAAAAAAAAGGGCAGGTTACAACAGTTGAATGTCGTTGAAGAGGAACTTCTTTAGGCGCGGTAGAGTAAATTAGCTTGGATGAGACGAAATTGTGTTTCGAGACTCGTCCAAGTGAAAGATTTTTGAAGTGAAATTAACGAAATTGCAAGTTTTTGTTTTGAGACTCGTCTGTGATAGATTTTGTATCAACTGCCCTCCTAAGTCGGCAGTTGATTCACCTATAAAAAATCCTTCGTCTGGAAGAGTCTCTAATCACCAACCCTTGAGTCAACAATCAGACGCGCAAACAACTACATCACGAGGGTAAATGATCAAATATACAGAATTGGTATAAAAGCGTATTAGTATATACATTTTAATAATTAATTGAAGCGAACGTAGTGAGCTTCCTACATTCAAAGAAATATGCTCTGTGCCTGTGTGTGTGTGTGTGTGTGTCTGAAACGTACGACGATAACTTGAGTAAAAGTTGACCGATTTCGATGAAATTCTGTACACATGTCCATTTGACCAATGGACGAGTTCGTTGGACAAGGTTGTCTGCACAAGCGTTCGCGCACAACGCTCGCGTAATCATGTGCTTCAAAATTAAAATTGAAGGGTGCATGGGAAAAAGGATGAGAGTCACATTTTTATAGAAATTGAGTTAGCAACACCATCTTGTAGCTCAAGGCGTGTACTATCAGTACTACAATACAAACCTCATTTTTAAAAAAAAAAAAAAAAAAAAAACTATTAAAACCTACCCAAATGTGTGTTTAAAAATATGGTGTACAGGGGAAGAAAGATGAAGGTCCAATAAGTCAGGGGAAAAAAGATGAGAGTCCACTACTATGTTCCCTTACCTTGGACTCGCTTCTTAAAGCTACTATACAAATCTATTTGGTGCTTCAAATGAAATTTAGAATCAACAGAGTATATTTTTACTGCAATACGTTTAATGGACGAAACTCTTTTTGTGTTATTTTTAATGTTCTTAAATTATTTTTTTGATTCCTTTTTTTAATGTTTATTTTTTTTTAAATAAATAATAAAAAGTCAAATAACTATAACAATATAATTATGAAACAATCGTTTTATGAGAGAATAAAAAAATAAGAAGAATAAATAAAAGAAATAGTTTTTTCCAGTTTCAATTTTCATTAGACTATTTGACCAAAAATTCTTGGGGAAAAAAGATGAGAGTCCAATGAATTTTAGCAATGTTTGATAATAACTGCTGTCAATTCCAAAATAAGGTCTTTTTCTACAATTAAATATGATTAAGAATGATTATAATAATAATTCATTTACCTAAAATAATTATAACACCACAAATAGCTTTTCCAGGAAATACAAAAAAGTGACTCTCATCCTTTTTCCCGTGTACCCTTCAATTGGAATTTTAGGACGGGAAAAAATTCTAACTTAATCTATTTGATGAGAAGAACAATTTTTTCAAATAACATTTTGTAGTAAAACCAACAGCGACACCGCTATGAATTAATAGCGATCGTTAAAACTATTAAAGCGGACCTAAACGATTTAAGTAGAGAAAACAATGTTTTTACCGATATCTTACGATCTAACGCAACGATTTTAATAAAACTTGATATACAACGTCTAAAGTACAATTTAAATCGGCATGTAACATTTCAACTTGATGCAAGCAGAAGTTTTTGCGGAAATTGTACATTTTATAATAATTTATAATGGAGATGTGTGGTTAGAGGAATAGTAAGAATGCAGGGTGGTTCCCTTACTACTAGCCGCTTTACTACTACCATACCCTTTATCTATCAACTCATCATGATTCATGATTATCTATTTTTCAATATTCAATACATATTTATTACTATACGCTCGCTTCAATGATAGAGCTACGCGATGCCTAGTATATATATCATATATAAATGTTGTTTTCATGTTTTCTTCATTATTCGCTAACATTTTATGAAAATATTTTATTAATTGAAACTATGCTTTGAGAAGTTATCTGACTATGGCGGGATTGTAAACTCTTGTTTACAAATATGTATGTTGAGTATTTAATAAATGATTTTTTCCGTGGTAGGCTGTGAAATAGTAACTTTAGAGCCTAAAAAACATAGCTAAAATCCATTTTTTCATTACGTGGACTTAAAAAATCTTTTCATTACTCCTAGCTGTAAAGAAAAAATCTTTTACGTCCTAGGAACTAAAAGATTTTTATTTTCCGGCGGGTAGTTGTCAAAACTTCCGTTAGTACCGCTGCAGTCTTTGTAGAAATGCTTCTAGTACGATTAAAATCCGCTAGATGTCAATGCGTTTTATTTATCTTTTCTTATAGTGTAACCTCTTTTTAAGGTTTCTTTTTTTAAGTCTTAAGTATGTACTAATATTTGTTATTATTATATATTGATTAGTGATTAATATTTAATGTTTTTTCATTGTCTGCTACCTCGGAAAAAATAGCATATGCTACGCGACTTTGAAGTGTTTTTAATTTACCTTGGCAATATTTACTGTAATTGCCGCGGGCAGCGGTAAAGAAAAAACTCACTTCACAGCCTAGAAACATAATATACTATTTATAATATGCATTATTTAAATAAGGGTTATTGTGCTATTTCATACACATATTTTATATGTTTATTCTGTGTCTAGAACTTAAGTTTAAAGTAAGTTTAACTTCAGTTTTCTTCTAATGCGTAAGAGTCTTACACATAGTTTTATTCACTAAAATGTATTGAAAATATTTTAATTAATTGAAATTATGTTTCTTTGAGGAGTTATCTAACTGTGGCAGCATTGTAAACTCTTGTTTATAAATATGTATGTTGCGTATTTAATAAATGATTTATAAAATATGCTCTACTTAAATAAAGTTTATCGTGCCATTTCAATTTTTTGATTGCAATTTTTATTGGTATTAAAATGTGGATATCAATTTTTCTGCTGTTAAAAGTGCTAATATAATATAACAAGCAATGTATAACATGCACTCGTATTTTCTCTCTTTTGGGGATAAAATATTTGATGTTGCTAAGGAGTAAAGAGCTATAATTCTCTCGCGATGATTATCTTCCTCGGCTGCGGCTCAGGAGCTGATAAGGGTTATTTCCTCGCGGGATTTAGGGACCATGGTTCCTTCAGCTTTACCTCAAGAATCAGCTTAATCGCACAAGGAATAATGGCATACTTTACTCCCTTGGTACATAAAAATAACTACTGCTCACATTTAAACATAAGAGGTTGCACAAAAAATGTAGATTAGTAAATTATTCAATACGTTTCAATTTTATTTAAAGTCTTCTTCAGTCGTACAACTTTTTTGCACTTACGATAAATCAATTAAAATTACAATTAACCACGTACTTGAAATGTTTAATAATAAAATTAAAATTCTATTATTTATTTATCACGACGTTTTTAAACCATTTACATATAATTTGAAAAAAAAGAAACGAAAAACCTTTTGTAAAATATGATACTCATTTTTGGTGCTGCATCACTGTCTGCTCACCTCATGAAATAGGTGGGGGGGGGGGGGGGGGGGGGGGGGAGGATGAAGAAATGTTACTAATCCTAGTTTATTTTTGTTTAGATGAAGTGCGTCATTGGAGCGGTTTTAGTCACCCTCGTGGCTTACGCCTATTCTGACTGTAAGATGGTGGATATTGCTCCAACTACAGAGATGACATGGTAATATTATTGATATACTAAATAATTGGCTTTGTTTCATGTAAACAGAGATTTGAAAATGAAGTAAAGTATTGTGGTTTTGTTCTTTAATTAGCTCTTATAACATGTGTTTAGGTTACGTCTGAAAGAGATTTGAAAAGGAATTAAAGTATTCTGGTTTTGTTCATTAATTAGCTCGTATAGCATGTTTACGTTACGTCTAACAGAGATTTGAAACGGAATTAAAGTATTGTGGTTTTGTTCTTTAATTAGCTCTTATAGCATGTTTACGTTACGTCTAACAGAGATTTGAAACGGAATTAAAGTATTGTGGTTTTGTTCTTTAATTAGCTCTTATAGCATGTTTACGTTACGTCTAACAGAGATTTGAAAAGGAATTAAAGTATTGTGGTTTTGTTCTTTAATTAGCTCTTATAGCATGTTTACGTTACGTCTAACAGAGATTTGAAAAGGAATTAAAGTATTGTGGTTTTGTTCTTTAATTAGCTCTTATAGCATGTTTACGTTACGTCTAACAAAGATTTGAAAAGGAATTAAAGTATTGTGGTTTTGTTCTTTAATTAGCTCTTATAGCATGTTTGCGTTACGTCTGAAAGAGATTTGAAATGGAAATAAAGTATTGTGGTTTTGTTCTTTTATTAGTTCTAATTACATGCTTAGGTTACTTCTGACAGAGATTTTAAAAGGAAATAAAGTATTGTGGTTTTGTTCTTTAATTACCTCTTATAACATGTTTACGTTACGTCTAACAGAGATTTGAAAAGGAATTAAAGTATTGTGGTTTTGTTCTTTTATTTGTTCTTATAGCATGTTTATGTTACCTCTGACAGAGATTTGAAAAGAGGGTAAAGTATTCTGGTTTTGTTCTTTAATTAGCTCTTATAACATGTGTTTAGGTTACGTCTGAAAGAGATTTGAAATGGAATTAAAGTATTGTGGTTTTGTTCTTTAATTAGCTCTTAGAACATGTGTTTAGGTTACGTCTGAAAGAGATTTGAAATGGAATTAAAGTATTCTGGTTTTGTTCTTTAATTAGCTCTTATAACATGTGTTTAGGTTACGTCTGAAAGAGATTTGAAATGGAATTAAAGTATTCTGGTTTTGTTCTTTAATTAGCTCTTAGAACATGTGTTTAGGTTACGTCTGAAAGAGATTTGAAATGGAATTAAAGTATTCTGGTTTTGTTCTTTAATTAGCTCTTATAACATGTGTTTAGGTTACGTCTGAAAGAGATTTGAAATGGAATTAAAGTATTCTGGTTTTGTTCTTTAATTAGCTCTTAGAACATGTGTTTAGGTTACGTCTGAAAGAGATTTGAAATGGAATTAAAGTATTCTGGTTTTGTTCTTTAATTAGCTCTTATAACATGTGTTTAGGTTACGTCTGAGATTGGAAAAGGAATTAAAGTATTGTGGTTTTGTTCTTTAATTAGCTCTTATTTATAACATGTTTACGTTACGATTCTGACAGAGATTTGAAAGTATAAGTTAAGTAAATTTAATGGGGTTTTGTTTTTTAAATACCTCTTATAAATGTGTTATAGCTTTTTTCAATTGCGTAGAATAAACGTGAGACAAAATGCAATTAACAAAAACAAAATATATATTAATAAACTACTACAAAACGTTACTATCATAAGCACACTCATATATATTAAAAACAAGACTGCATTCTTTTTCTTCTTTAGTTTAGCATTTTCTGTTACCCATATCAAATCACAGAAATATAATGAGGGTTTACATAAACTAACGTGAGTATTTTGAAAATGACATAACACAGAAATGGTTTCGTCGCCTAGTACTATATAATAATAATATAAAAGCATTAACATTTAAATTAAATCAAAATCAAAATAAACAGCTGCAAAAAACTACTTTAACAGACAAACGACATACAGACAACAGACGACAGACATTTTTTAAAAACCACTTTTTCGGAGTCAGGGGACCTCAAAATATGTAAATCCATCAAAATCTTAAAAAAATCAAATTTTCGCGCTTTCACAATAACTTTCTCGTACTTAATATTGGTTCACAAAAGCACCGTTTTCGAGATACAGTGTCAAAATAGTATATTATGTTACTAGGCTGTGAAGTGAGTTTTTTCTTTACCGCGGCAATTACATTTACTGTCGAGCGGAGCGAGACAGTAAATATTGCCAAGGTAAAGAAAAAACACTTCACAGTCGCGTAGCATATGCTATTTTTTCCGTGGTAGCAGACAATGAAAAACCATTAAATATTAATCAATAATCAATATGTATAATAATAATAACATACTTAAGATTTAAAGAAAAAAAAACCTTAAAAAGAGGTTACACTATAAGAAAAGATAAATAAAACGCATTGACATCTAGCGGATTTTAATCGTACTAGTAGCATTTCTACAAAGACTGCAGCGGTACTAACGGAAGTTTTGACAACTACCCGCCGGAAAATAAAAATCTTTTAGTTCCTAGGACGTAAAAGATTTTAATCAATATGTATAATAATAATAACATACTTAAGATTTAAAAAAAAAGAAACCTTAAAAGAAGGTTACACTATAACAAAAATCAATGAAACGCATTGACATCTAGCGGATTTTAAGCGTACTAACAAGCATATCTACAAAGATTGCAGCGCTAATACGGAAGTTTTGATAACTACCAGCCGGACGTAAAAAATGTTTTCTTTCGTGCTGGTTGCTGGTAGTAATGAAAAAATGGATTTTAGCTATGTTTTTTAGGCTCTTAAGTTACTATCCCAAGTAGCACAGCTGATCCAAAAGACATCCCTGGGATATCCTTTTGTCCAGATTTGATCCTGTCCATAATTGTTTATCCATGGGTTCCCCTATGGTTATCACGTTTTGGATACCTCATTGGGTC
Source organism: Gerris lacustris (assembly GCA_951217055.1). NCBI lineage: Eukaryota > Metazoa > Arthropoda > Insecta > Hemiptera > Gerridae > Gerris > Gerris lacustris. The sequence continues at coordinate 13,839,447 of OX578283.1, forward strand.
ATCCTAAGGATGTCCTACGGATGTCCTTAACGGGATTGTCCAGTTAAGGGTATCCTATGGATATCCAGTTGGGGATATCCTATGGACATCGAGTTAAGGGTATCCTATGGATGTCCTTAATGGGATTGTCCAGTTAAGGGTATCCTATGGATATCCAGTTGGGGATATCCTATGGACATCGAGTTAAGGGTATCCTATGGATGTCCTTAATGGGATTGTCCAGTTAAGGGTATCCTATGGATATCCAGTTGGGGATATCCTATGGACATCGAGTTAAGGGTATCCTATGGATGTCCTTAACGGGATTGTCCAGTTAAGGGTATCCTATGGATGTCCTTTAAAAAAAATTGTAATTAAAATTGGAAAAAAATTAGAATTAGATGTATTTATGTTATTCAAAGGATGATGTTTCAGTGAAAGCTATATTGAACAATCCTCAAATTATTTATAGAAGTTATATATTTATGGTGTAAGATTAAAGTATTCATTTTGAGTTACTCTTAATCGGAAAATGTCTCATGGCTGAGTGGATAAAGCGAAGGACTGACATTCAGGATGTCCCGGGTTCGAAACTCCCAGAGGTCACAATAAAGTTCTAGTTAGAATAATTAAAATAAAGGAATATCTTCATACAGGAAATTTAATTAATAATCCATATGGGAATTGCCACAATTCATTATTATTTTTTACAAATTTACATTTTAAGCATACAGAGTATGTCCCTAGACTGTCCATAGGATATCCCACGGGATATGCTCTGGACGTCCCGTGGAGGTTAGAAGGCCGGACATCGGGTCAGCCATAAGACGTCCAAAATCAAAAATTTTACCATCCAGGGGATGTGCAATAGGACAAAGTGACTGGTCCTGTGGACGTCCCAGGGACAAAGTCGTGCTACTTGGGATTTCACAGCCTACCACGGAAAAAATAGTATATTATGTTACTAGGCTGTGAAGTGAGTTTTTTCTTTACCGCGGCAATTACATTTACTGTCTCGCTTCGCTCGACAGTAAATATTGCCAAGGTAAAGAAAAAACACTTCACAGTCGCGTAGCATATGCTATTTTTTCCGAGGTAGCAGACAATGAAAAAACATTAAATATTAATCACTAATCAATATATAATAATAACAAATATTAGTACATACTTAAGACTTAAAAAAAGAAACCTTAAAAAGAGGTTACACTATAAGAAAAGATAAATAAAACGCATTGACATCTAGCGGATTTTAATCGTACTAGAAGCATTTCTACAAAGACGGTACTAACGGAAGTTTTGAAAACTACCCGCCGGAGAATAAAAATCTTTTAGTTCCTAGGACGTAAAAGATTTTTTCTTTACAGCTAGGAGTAATGAAAAGATTTTTTAAGTCCACGTAATGAAAAAATGGATTTTAACTATGTTTTTTAGGCTCTAAAGTTACTATTTCACAGCCTACCTCGGATAAAATTGTTTTTTTTTTTTACGATATCCCAGAAACTGCTTGAGATAAAAAAACTTAGCTTTTGTACGTATATCTTATCATAAATATTAGCTACTTTACTAGATTTGAAAGGGAAGTAAATTATTGTGGTTTTGTTCTGTTTAGCTCTTATAACATGGTTGGGTTACGTCTAAAGGTAGCTAAACACGAAAAGGAAATTCTTAAGGAAAAAGACTCCGGGATTTCCTTGGGGATTTACTCAACCCTCGCCCTTACCAAGAGAGGTTTTTCCTACAATTTTTTTACTACTTAATCCTGAGCTTGATACATACATACTAAGTACCATTTGAACTCAATGTACTAAAATATACAAACACTTAAAAAAAAAATAGATTTTATAATCGTGTTCCTGGCATCAAATCAGGCAAATATATCAATTTTCCGTCAAAATCGGATCAAATACAGGAATATTGCTCATTTTTAATAAAAATAAAATATTTTCCCTACTAGCGGCAGCAAAATTACGCATTATTGCACTGTTTTTAGGCATGAAAGTTAAATTTCTCTGAGGTTTCAAGAAAACTTTACAATACGCAGCAAAATGTATTTGTTCCCTAGGCGGCAAAATCGTATTTTGCTGAGGATTTTTCCAGGCTAAGCCACGCCCACATTCCCCGCTACAAATAAACAAACAACCTTTTCTTTTATATTATCTTTAACCTAAATTATTTGAACAATTTACCTTAAAAATATTACGAATTTATAATAAAAGGTTTATAAATACTTATTATAGATAATATTTATAAAATGGAATGGAGTAAAAAGATAAAAAAGAAATAAAAAGATTACAAAAAAAATAGTAGGTCTTAAAATAATCATAAATAATTAAATTAGTGGCAACACTGCAGCTCGTCTATTGTCATCATTTTGTTTTGTTTTTACTGTATTTCTGTCAATTCATTTTTTATAATTGTAACATTTGATATTGTTGCTTGTTTTTTTTTTTTAATTTGATTGTTCAATAGTAGTATTTGATAAGTAAGTAAGTATTATGAAATGAATATTATTTATAGGAAACATTTTTCTGCCGCCAGTAGGAAAAATATTGTATGCAACAAGGCAGCAAAGGAAACATTTCTGCCTCATATTGATATATTGCCTGCCTTGGCTTCGCCTCGGCAGTCAATCGAATAAATTACCTACCTCGGCTTCGCCTCGGCAGTTAATTTCCATAGCCTGACCTCACCTCTGGCTCGGAGGCTAACATAATCATTCGTCAGAAAAATTCCATTTTGCTGCCTAGTTACATAAATAACTATTTCCTGTTTTTCTTTTTTTCCATTTTACCCCCTCTTAAATGAAAATATGACAAACGTGTACATAACAATAATTACTGTAGTCTTAAAGACCTTAACAACGATATGTTTCATAAAGGGTAAACATTACTTTGACTTTTGTACCCAAGTATCCCTGTGTACCAAAATTTAAATTTCGATTATGTAGACACTGATCTTCCCCTTGTTATGAAGCTCAAGTGTGCAAATTTTCATCAAGAATGGAATTCAACTGTAGATTATTTTCTATAACCAATTCTTTTTTTTTTTTTTTTTTTTTTTTTTTTTTTTTTTTTTTTTTTACAGACTAGGAGGGGGGGGGGAGAGAGAGAGGAAAGCATTAAATTATACTGATTTAACCATCAGTATTTAGTGACATAAGAAAGTATTTTTTTGAAACATCCTGTTGTGAACCTCTGAAAATTATAAGATTAATATCAAAATGTATATATGTAATAACTTAACTATAACTTAACTTAGGCTTCTGCTGGTGGACTCGTAATCAGTAACTTGGTTTTCCAGTAAAATTCGCTTCACGGGTGTATAATACGCACCCTAGGGTAGGTCGAACAATTTTTTTTTTTTTTTAAATCTAAAAACATGTAGTGATAAAAACTTGTTACTATGCTAGAAACAAAAGATCCCAAAATTTGGGCTCATTTGAAGAACTGCTAGGTCGCGCCCCGTCGCTTTGAAGTTTGATGTATGTGAAATTCTTATAAAATAGCGATGTTGTGGTGTTTCGTATTATTTCGTATATATTCGTGCATTTCGTATTGTAGTTTGACTTAAATATATTTTATAGACATTTAGTGTTTGTGGAAACTATACATAGTTTAAATAATTAAGTTGTTTAGTTTAGCCGGTAAGTGATGACATATGTAATTTTTTCGAAACAATTAGCAAAAAATAAATTCCGCCGAAGCTAAATGCCAAGTTTAGGTAAAAGAAACTTTAATATTTTTTTCATTTTTAGTTTATTTCGTAATCTTCATATGTAAAAAACTAATAACATGGTTTCACTAATAATTTAATAGTGTATTTTATACCCCTTTCCTTCCCCCTTAGCGAGAATGGGGGGGGGGGGGGGGGTGGAGCCATATTCAATAAGGTGCCCAAATCCGATCTTGGGTAATTTTTTGTGAATAAGTTAAAAAGAGCAAACACTTCTCTATATTATTTAGCTTACATCTGCATAATATCTTATATGAAATATTATGTCCAGGTAGAAAAAATAAGTGTTTAAATGAGAACTGCTAATGAATACCCAAACTAAATTATGATACCGTGAACCATACTCTTGTCTCTTGCCCTGTCAACTATATCTTACCCTTTAGCCTTTAGAAATTCTAAAGCCGTGAGCTCCACGTTTATATAACTACTATATTCAGGATTAATAAAACATATTAATGTTAGCTAAGAGCTCCCATAACTATCAGCTCAATCGCTTATAATGTTATTATTTCTATAATAATAAAGATCATTTGTTTTATCCAAATACATTCCCCCCGGTACTCACTTGTCCCTTAGGTGCAACTGCTACCGTCCGTAGATTAATCAGAGTGATGTACCTAAGGATAGGAAAAATGATTTTGGAAAAACAGCTTTTTAGACATCAAACGCTGGGGATTTGGCGCTGAATAAAAATAATACCGTAATCATAAAAGTAATCCGAATACACTAAAAATGTGTATAACAAAAAAAATCCCGTTAAAAATAGTTATTTTTGAGGGTTTAAAAAAATAAAATGTAAATTTTGTCCGTAAGTACAACAGTCTCCGCTAAGTAATGTTAACAATGGCGTATTTACACATTAAAACCCGTCTAAAACTGAAGAAGTCGAACAATTTGCGGAATGTATACAGACAAGGGCAGGAATGTTTAAGGGTTCTCGTTTTTGCCTTCAGACCCTAAAAACATAGTTAGGTTAACCCTCTGTGTTAGAAAGAGGAAAATCAGGAATGGCCTAATTCTTTACCAAGGTACTAAGCACTCAATTAAATAATAAACTTCAAAAATAACTTAACTTCATTAACATTCCTCCCTCCTTTATTTTAATATATTATTTAAATATACCCTGCTCCCTGCTTCTTCTTATAACCTTCTCATTACTGACCAAATTTAAATAGTTTTTCATGTCTCTATTATTACTAATTTATTGTCATAAAAAAATCTACTTTCTATTTAATTAAGAAAAAAGAAAATCGGACGCACAGCGTTTCGGAACTTTTTTTTCTCTCTATATCTTAATTTATAAATAGTCTAGTCAACATTTACCACATGGCAACAATGTTAGTCTTGTTATTATTGTTTGTTATAGTTTATCTTGATATTAATGTTTGTTATAATTTTTCTTGTTAATAATGTTTGTTATAGTTTTTCTTGTTATTATTGTTGGTTATAGTGTTTCTTGTTATTAATGTTTGTTATAGTTTTTCTTGTTATTATTGTTAGTTATAGTGTTTAGCATTTCTTGATATTAATGTTTGTTATAATTTTTCTTGTTGATAATGTTTGTTATAGTTTTTCTTGTTATTATTGTTGGTTATAGTGTTTCTTGTTATTAATGTTTGTTATAGTTTTTCTTGTTATTATTGTTAGTTATAGTGTTTAGCATTTCTTGATATTAATGTTTGTTATAGTTTTTCTTGTTATTAATGTTTGTTATAGTTTTTCTTGTTATTAATGTTTGTTATAGTTTTTCTTGTTATTATTGTTGGTTATAGTTTTTCTTGTTATTAATGTTTGTTATAGTTTTTCTTGTTATTATTGTGGGTTATAGTGTTTTTTGTTATTAATGTTTGGTATAGTTTTTATTGTTATTATTGTTGGTTATAGTGTTTCTTGTTATTAATGTTTGTTATAGTTTTTCTTGTTATTAATGTAATTCCGACTACTAAAGAAAAATTCTTAAAAGATAACTTTCTTGGATAAGCAGCGGTATTTTCCTTCTGTATCCTCCCGTGTCTTTTCCCATCCCTGGGTTACCTTGGAAGGGGGGGGGGGGGGTCAAATTTAGCTTTCATCCAAAATTCGAGTTCGTGCCCTTTCTCAAGTACTAACTTCCTAACTTTAAAAGATCAGTCTGGGTCCATTTTCCTTTCTTCTTTCACTTTGTCCCTATGTTCCCCTTAGGGATAAAATGTAAAAAAAAAAAATCCATATTGGCAGTTATCAATATAATTTAGTAATTATTATACTACGTACACTCGTAGATTTTATTTTAGTCTCTTAAAGAGTAGTGATGATTATGTTAGTAAAAGTTTAGGCAAGGTAAGGTGTGATTTATAAACTATTGTTTTCTTGATTTGTTGAAAAAATATATCTAAATATTTTTTGGCTGCGATTGAATACTAATATCTTTTACAATTCTTCCTACACAAATTTTCACAAAACATAAAATACTGTCTGTAGCTTCTTCTGCAAATTTGGTTAAATATATTTTTTTTTATAAAAAATAAAATTAGACTTTTTAAATCTTTTTAGAAGCCCCGTTCTCTACCTTATATTTAGAAAATGTTATATTGCCTATATCACCCGCAGAATTAAGCAAAATCAACAAAATCTGTTCAGCCGTTTGGACGTTATTGACGCACAGACAAGCAGGCATAACATTTACTAAACTTAAATTCATTATCAGGACTAATCATTTATAGTCCAGGAGATAGCGTGCAAAAAAGTGTCTGACTATTATGAAGCTAGAATTTTGTGTGAAGTAAATCTTTTGGTGCCATTTAAGAATATGTGGTCAGCTAGGATTGCTTTGGTACAAATTTGGTATTAATTTTTGGTACAACATATTACTATGAATCTTTGTACACCACAATAAAGTCCATGATAACAAAATATCGTTCCTAGTTGACCAATCATCATCTATAACAAAATTACTGCGGACGTATTTAACAAATTTTACGTTAATAATTCCAAGATTTGATCCAAATTCTTCGTTCTACGTTTATTTTATTTTAATTATTCAATTTAAAAATAAAATTATTTGCACTGTCTCTCTCTTAATTGCATTTTCTTTTATGTGTACTTTACATAGCACACTTAAAAGAATTGTGTAGAATATGCAAATATATTAATTAAATTAAATTTTTAATTTGTGTATTTAATACTATGTAATTATAGTGTGACTCTTTCTAACACATGAAAAACCGGAATAAGGCGGCTTTCATTTAACCTCATACGTGCCCACCTCTGGCGTATAGTTATAATCGTCTCTAACTGGTCTGGTAATAACGTATCCGACTGGCCTATAGTAATAACGGCTCCCACGGAGCTCCATACATTCAAGATTTTTCAGGGTTTGTAGGAAAGAACTAAGACCCTTATACATTACTGAGCTTGTCTGTCTGCCTGTCTGCCCGTCTATCTGTCTATCTATCTGTCTGTCTGTCTGTAACGCACCTGATCTCCGAAACTACCCAAAACCAAAAATTTGAAACCTCGCAGTTATGTCATCTGCAATAAACCAAACACAGGAAAATTATAAGGAAGCCACAAAATATTATCCCTCTAAACCAAGGGGTTGAAATTTCTTTAACATGGGATATGTTTTATTAGCTCTGGGGGACATAAGATAATTTTTGTCACCCAAGAAACGACATGAAAAATGTAACTCTTTTACATATCGAGCCAGGAAGATAGGATTTAACAAGAGGTCGTTAAGATTTTCATTTATAGTACAATATTTTGACGATAGACGGACTGACGTTTTAATTAACGACATACAAAATGTGACGCTCTTAAATATGCAACCAGGAAGTTAGAATATAGTAGGAGGTAGTTTGATTTTACCTTTTGCATTCATTGTAGTACTATATTTAGCCGATAGAAGTTCCAAATTTTATATAAAATGATATCAGAGCTCCTAGCGGACTAAATGATAATCAAAATGGATTAATGTTTTATAATTTCAAACCTTAAGATTCATCTACTATATCAATTTGATAAATGTATACTGGTTTTCTCCACTTCATGGAAAAACATTGAAATGCCGATATATGGATTCAATGCCCAAAAACATATCCGTGATTCAACGTCTTACCGTGAAATGGAGATAATGAGTATATTTTTATTTTTAACGGAAATTCTTCATGTGGGGGAATTAAATAAGATCAGGACGCCCTGAGTTCAAATGTATACTTAATTTTAATTTTGTACCAATTAATCTTTGCCAATTGAGTCCTTGAAAATTGGGTTTTTCCCCTGTATTTTTACTTTCTCATATAAAGAGAAAGAGAGAGAGTATTGTGATGGCGCGAAAATTTGATTTTGAGATTTTGATAGATTTACACGTTTTGAGGTCCCCTGAGTCCAAAAAAGTGGTTTTTAAAAAATGTCTGTCTGTCGTCTGTGCAGACGCATGGAGCCTAAACTACTGGGCCAATTTTGACGAAATTTGGCATACATGTTTAGAAAAATCATACTCCGAGGAGAAGTGGAGAAAAACGTATAATGTAAAAAAAAAAAAGTATAATTTTTAGAAAGATTTTACCCCGAAGCGAAACCAGATATGAATTTTAGAACTATGAAAAAACCGTGAAACAAAATTATTTTTCGAAAACGGTTTCGATGATTTTGATTAAAAATTCTAAAATGTAGTCCATTCAAATACAAATCTAATGATATAAGCCGTTTTCACGGGAAAAATCTAGTTCCTGAGAAAAAAAGCTTAAAACCCGGACGGAGAGAGCCTAGGTTCGATTCCCCGCCGAGGAGAAGTTATTTTTATGATAAATTTTGATGAAATGTTCAATAATAATTAAATGTTTATACGAAATCTAATAAATGGAAAACACTGGACTAAGTAATTATGAACTCGTAATTTCATAGGGTGTGGACGCATTAAAGCTGAAACTAAATCTTAAATGGGCACAATATCGTTACGGCTGGATGGAGTACGCTTGTTAACGAACACATCCTATTTGTTAATTCCCTACGGACTCAGGACTCAGGGTGTGTTATTTATTAATATTTTTAATTAGAAATAGTGAAGAGTCCTCTAACAGCTGAGCAACAGGAGAGGCCCTTATTAAAAATAATTTATGTATTTGAATGCTTCTTAGCTAAATAAATCACTTCTTCACCCTGTCACCGACTCGCGCATCATTTTACTTACAACTCTACCTTCACGTACAAACTTTTAGTTCATGTTAACGTTATATATTATTTTGTGAAAAAAATTTTTTTTTTAAAGTAGACTTAATTTATTTTTACTGCGTTTCCATGATGTTTAAATACGGAATGAATAAGGGTTGAATACAGTTTTTGGATCCAAAGTGTCCATGGAAACCTAGATTCAATACGGGTTGAATACGTTTCCGATCCCGACACGACACACAAAATTCTGGGATCGTATCTGGATTGAGTTGCATGGAAACACCTGAAGTCGATCCTGACATGCGCAGAGCGTGGGTGTGAGCAAACCTAGCGTATTTCTGACATATGCATGATCCGCCATTTCATTTTGAGTTTCATTAATGTATCAAAAATACATCTATGAATCCGGGGAGACGTCACTGAGTGTTTTCCCCCACCCTTCCTTCCTTGTGCACTTACGCAGTGTCCGTTCAGGTCATAAACAAAGCCAAATTTATTATTAAAATATAATACTAATAACTTTCTAAAAGGGTGGTTGTAAAATTAAGAACAATAAGTGTGTATTTAATATTTACTATGTAAATAGTCGACTCAAAAATATTTAATCTGACCAAAAACCACTTGTGTGGTAAAAAAAAACACCCCGCCAAGTCTTTGGTCCAAAAAAGTTGTGAAATCAACTTTCTGTCCCGCCAAGTGATGTTGGCACTTTCTCCTGACCCAACACTGTCAACTTAGATACTTATCAGCTTCTTCTCTTTGGCGATGTGCCTTGCCATTTCCAGAAACTGGAATTTTAATATTCTTCAAACACTAATACAATATCTTGTTTCACCTTCACGTTTGCTACATGAGGTTTGTGTGGAAAGATAGTTGACCTCATAGTCTTAGTTCTAGGCAACTAGTACTAACATGTGCAGGCGCATATTGGAGAGGAAAGCCTTTTAACAGTGTTGTTAAAAGAGCCTTCTTCTCGATGCCACAATGATTATTGCTGTAAATCTTTCCCATTATCAAAAAGCAAATAAAATAGAAAAAAGTAATATACTAATTAAGCTTTCAAGGAATGACCCCATGCTACTACTACTTTCTTTGCAGAGGATGCGTGGAATACAACCAGTTAACTTTGGGTAGTACTGCAGGCACACCGCCAAAGAGAAGAAGCTGATAAGTATCTAAGTAGACAGTGTTGGGTCAGGAGAAAGTGCCAACATCACTTGGCGGGACAGAAAGTTGATTTCACAACTTTTTTGGACCAAAGACTTGGCGGGGTGTTTTTTTTACCACACAAGTGGTTTTTGGTCAGATTTCATGACTTTTTGTACGGTTCCTAAGGAAGGATTCTCTAAACTGATTATTCCTACACATTTGAGTCAAATAAAAGTGAAGTTAAGAACCCTAATTCATTAAAATCGGTTAAGTAGTTTAGGCTGTAGGTGCGTCAACGTAAAAGTGACTGTTCGCTAGCTTGGTTTCTCGCTCCGCGTTCACCGTAGGAATTAGTTATCTAATTATTTTTTGATCTAGGAATGCACTAGGGCCCTAGACGAATCCAAAAAGCCCTCATTCATTAAAATCGGTTCAGTAGTTTAGGCTGTAGGTGCGTCAACGTAAAATGAAGGAAGAATAAGAATAAGAATAAGAAGTCATCAAAACTACCATTTTCAAACCTATTTTTCTCTACTTCTACTTGACCGATTTAGACCTTTTTTTTTTTTAATTTTGATCTACAGGACACGGCCTTCAAAGATATTAAAAAATTATTTAGGTAGCTTGTACGTATTTCAAGCTGCAGACCCTCAAAAACCCTAGTTTGTTACCTACAGTATATATACACTGGCAGCTTTTGTGAAATTTTGTCTTTTTGACTTGGCGGGGCGGAACGCTGCTGCTTTCCTAAATATAAAAATACCATTTTTGAAAATTGGTATTATTTTCATATATTTTTTGGTTTCTGTATTCTTCACCTCAATTGTTTCCATGTGCAAAATTTGGGTAAGATTAAAAGAGGGGAAGTGGTTCATAATTGGGGTAATAGGTGTGCGATGAAACTTAAAAAGCAAAGAAATATGACGCCATTTTTTTTTTTTTTTTTTTTTTTTTTTTTTTTTTTTTTTTTTTTTTTTGGGGGGGGGGGGGGGTGGGTTCTGTATTCTTTACCTTAGTTGTTTCTATGTGCAAAATTTGGGGAAGATTGAAATACGGGAAGTGGTTCAAAATCGGGGTGACGGAAACGTGCGATGAAACTTACAAAGCAAAGTAATATAAAACCAGTAAAAAAAAACAAGAGGAAAGAGGACGGGAAGGTTTTATTCAGGTTAGCTTTAACAAGAGAAAGTTGGTTTGGAACCAACTTTCCTCGCGTTATGTTATGACTGCCTATAGACCATTCTGAAGCGCGTATAAAACGCCAGCTATAAACCCACTTTAAGCGAACGCTTTAAGGTACTGGTAGATAATTTGGAGGTCGCAGATTCGAATCCCCATCTAGATAAAAGGCCGACAGTTTAGTCGGTCGCTTAATTAGTATGAAGTCCGTGTGCCAACCAAGCGATTCTTGTCGGCCGATTAAATATAGTTGGATAGGCTTCCCAATTTCATGTCAAAAAAAAAGTTGGCCAATAATTGGCCGACTACTTATTCAGTAGTACGACTACGTATTCGCTTCGTATTGGCGACTACGTATTCTTAGTATGGTGTACTATGGGAGTTCGCACACTCGCCGACTATTCGATCAGTGACCGACACTTGTGGGGTACAGTGAACAGTGCAAATATTATTTCTCTGTATTTAATTGAAGAGGTCGTCAATAGACCACCCTTATGCCAATGCTCATTCTATAAAAAGCGAAAAATGTTTTCAGATAGGTGCTTGAATAGTTTAGGATAGACGTGTAAAACTTTCCAGCAACAATCTATCAGTGTAAATAGGAAGCACTCAATATTCACGGATTCTCTTCTTCATCATTCTTCTCCTTGGTTTTATAATATCTTGGTTTTATAAAGGGGGCGGTGTAGCCGAGGGGTTAGCACACGAAACCAAGGTCTAAATCTCGACTCTGAAACCAAGGTCTAAATCTCGACTCTGAAACCAAGGTCTAAATCTCGGCTGTGAGTTCGAATCCCAGCGGGGTGAGACATGTTTCACACTGATGATCTCATCGATTAGATGAGTAAAGTGGCCGAATAACCCCCGTCCTGTAATGACCTAATAAGCTGTTGAACGGGACTAAAAAAAACTACAAAAAAATAGCAGCTCTCGGTATCTTTTAGCGAATTTACAAAGAAAATTACGCTATTGCAATGGCTTCAAAATTTTTGTAATGCGAATTTTTGAAAACATTTTCCATGGAAATCCGTTTTAGACCATTCTGAATCGATTCCTAAAATTTAACACGTTTTTTTATGTATGTTTGTATATATGTGTCACTCCAGACGATATCTACCCTTAGGATGCACTTAAAAATTTCAAACAAATTTTAAAATGTCAATAATATCAAAAGAGAGGATGAGTTCGTTGGCCAGAATTTTTGGAGTCCATTTAGGGGTCAAATTTTGACCATTTAGGGTCAAAAAACGTGTTTTTTCCATTTTACCCCCCTTTTATGTGAAAATACAATAAAAGCGTAAATAACAACAATTAATGTACTCTTAAAAAGCTTTCCTACGACATGCATCTTGAAGGGTAAATACCATTTTGACTTTTGTACCCCGTACCCCTGTGTACCAATTTTTTTTTTCACACGTGCAAATTCTAAACCAAAATTTTCCTATATTATCATAAGCCAATAAAACGCAGATTTCTTTGAAAATTCGCTCATTAAGTCATGGTGCATGACTGGACTTTTTTAATGTAGTACACTATTTTACTAAAGTTGAAATTCAGTGACAAAAGTTGACTACAGGCGTCAGACATTTTTTAAAACGACTTATTTAGAATTTTGTATAAGTCCAAATCAAATTGTCGAGCCATCAAAATACTTTCTCTTTTATAAATACTACGGAAAATGAGAAAGTACAAAGAAAATTAATCAATCTAACATATTAAACAAAAATAAGTTTATTTGTCAATTTTCAATGTAAGACAGATTCATTTGAGAAAAAACTTTATTTGCTCTTGAAATGTTTCACATGGGGGTGTGTGATTTTTTTTTAGATATTTGCGTTGACATGTCAAGTAAATAGAGGGAGAGGGGGACACACGAATATGTAATTTTTAAGGTTACATGGAGCTTTGATGAATTGGTCCAAAAACGAATCCAAATATGTATATATTTGTTCTGAGAGCGTCCTCTCTTTTCATTTGACACTCCACGTGACACATTTCCGTTACAAAGAATGTCACCTTGATTTTGATAGATGATTTTTTTGGGGTTTCCCTATATTTTTCCTGTTGGGGTTAATACACACACTATAACCGACTTTTGGAGATAAGGTGTGTTATAGGCAGATAGACAGACAGACAACTGTAGAAAGTTATAAAAGTAATCGGGTTTGCCTATAAAAATAACCATTTATTCAATGCAATCGGTACAGCCACACATTATACACAAGATAATGTGTACATCTTTGTACTCTTCTCCCATCCTTTTTTACTCCATCCGGTCCATAGTAGGGTTGGGACATCGATGATGTCGATGTATCGGTGAACATCGATGTATTCCCGAAACATCGAAAAGACCGGTGTTATCGATCCATCGCAGCCTAAAAAATGGACGACAACGAAAATCGGGGACGAAAAGGAGAGATTTGAAGGTTTTGAAAGTGGTGACTTTTTTTTTTTTCTCTTCAGCTTGGAGGACCGATGTCGATGCATCGAAAACATCGATGTTTTCTTTCGATGTTTTGGCTAACATCGATGTTTGTTCTTTCGATGTCGATGTATCGAAAACATCGATGTTTACCTATCGATGTCCCAACCCTAGTTCATAGCCACTTTTCGCAATGTAGCACCGCCACAGCATTTTCTGGCTTCCTCTTCCCATTTTACTACTGGTCTTCCTTTTTTCCTTTTTGTTTCAAGAGGAGTCAATTCAAAAATTTTCTGGCCCATTGTCCATCAGTCGATCTGACTATGTGTCCAGTCCATCTCCATTTTCTTCCAATGGCTTCCTTGGCGACATCGTTCATGGCAGTTTGCTCTCTAATCCAGGTGTTTCTTTTCCTCTGGTTTCTTCAAATCCCTAGCATGCTTCTTTCCATTCTTCGTCCACAAATCCTTAAAGCTGTCAATATTTTTTTTTATTAAACACCACGTTTTGCACCCATACAGCAAAACCGGGTTTACAAAGCTTTTACATAGTTTTACTTTTATGGAGATGTTGACACTAGATCTGGAAAGTTCCAGCAATACGCTCTCCAGCTTACACCAATCATTCTTTTTAGGGTTTGCCTACGGATCATAAAATAGATAGAGTACTTAAAGCAAATAATGGTGATCGTTGAAGGGTATTGCCTTCTTTTGATAGTTGCGGCTATTAGAGGATGGGCTATGCCCAGCTCAGACAGTGAGAAGGGAGGTGGGGGTTGGAAAACGCAGAATGTTCGTCTTCGAACCAAATTTAAAAAAATAAAATGGATGGCCACCCATTCAATAAACAAGGGTAGAGTGAGGAAACGAAAGAGAATGACGAGGACGAAATTTTGAGAGAAAGGAAAAGGGAAAACAGGTAAGGAAAGGGGAGAACTGGAGAATGAGGAAGCCAGTAAAGGGGAGGGGAGGTATTTAAGAATTGTACAAATTTGTGGACGACTTTGTGTGGTAACGTAATATCTGTAACTGCATATTTATTCTTTGAAAGCGCAAAGGGCTGGCCAAGGGGGTAAGTGCTGATATATTACTTGAATACATAAAAAATTATACATAAAAGAAAATAAACTCTACCTAAGAAATTATTACTGCAGTGGTATACCTTGGGTCCCCATCATAGTCAACTTCTAAGAGTGGTCTTTCACTCGATATCTGATTAATTAAGAGTTGTAGCTGTAGAGCTAAGTTACTCTAAATCCACCGCAGCAGGGTTTTGGGCTCCTAGGAATCCACTACGTGAAACAAACTTCAACTTCCTCACTTAACATAAACACAACTTTGTGGCTACCACTTAACTTTCTATCACGAGACCACGCCGTCGAACCACAAAACCTCCTCTCCTAACCTCACTTCTCCACAAAACAAAAATTCCCTTCAATAAAGGAACCAACTTAAAAAAAAAATAGGAGTCCAACCTACTCTAAATAAAATAAATAAAAAAAAAAAAACTGAAAAGAAAATCGAACTTGACAGGAATATTTTCCCTTAACAAATAAAGATAGACTTCATACATTAATCGACCGTAGCTCTTCTGAGCCCCCTTTGAACTCGGACATACCTAATCTTTTTGTATTACAATTTAAATAAAAATATACACCTTGTAAAAATACCAAATAATTAATTTAAATCAAATTATAATTATTATTAACTACGGGAAACAGACAGAGAAAAATACACTCCAGCGCTGGGATTTGAACCACAGGCCTCTATATTTCCGGTAAAGAGCTCTACCATCTAAGCTACGCAGGAGAATGATTTCCTCTGACGTTAATGATACCTTGTCCCGAATTTAAGCTTTCAATTTTCCACAAATTGAGAAGTCAACATTAATGACATAGAACTAGACCGAGAAATAACGCTTATAATTATAAAGTACCAAATTAGTAACTGAACCACATTCTCCAATCATTCTCCTGCGTAGCTTAGTTGGTAGAGCGCTTTACCGGAAATATAGAGGCCTGTGGTTCAAATCCCAGCGCTGGAGGGTATTTTTCTCTGTCTGTTTCCCGTAGTTAATAATAATTATAATTTGATTTAAATTAAAAATGAATCTTTCCGTAGTATGAATACTACCAAAATCGTAAAAAAATGAATTTCTAATTGATTGTACTAGGTACAGCTACTAATTGGGTACTTTATAATTATAAGCGTTATTTCTCGGTCTAGTTCTATGTCATTAATGTTGACTTCTCAGATTTGTGGAAAATTGAAAGCTTAAATTCGGGACAAGGTATCATTAACGTCAGAGGAAATCATTCTCCTGCGTAGCTTAGTTGGTAGAGCGCTTTACCGGAAATATAGAGGCCTGTGGTTCAAATCCCAGCGCTGGAGTGTATTTTTCTCTGTCTGTTTCCCGTAGTTAATAATAATTATAATTTGATTTAAATTAAAAATTAATCTTTCCGTAGTATGAATACTACCAAAATCGTAAAAAATTAATTTCAAATAATTAATTTAATTGTGATAAGGTCGAGCAAAAGCCATGTTGGTGCATGACCAGAGTGGGAGAGGAAAACCTCTTCAGTTAGGTTAAAAGGTTAAGAGAAGAAGAGGTGCTCGAAACGAAAATAAAAGTTGTTCTTATTCCTAAATCCTTAAAATATACATATTATATCCAAGCTAAAAAGGTTAACGAATACCTGCAAACTATATACACGGTTTTATAAGTTAATTGCCTCCGATTTCAATAATTCCTAGACAGAAATCTTGATTAGAATTGATTATTTATCTGTCTAAAGTAAAATCTACTATAAAATATATTAAAGTAAATCTAAGTAAAATCTGCTAAAGTATTTTTTTTTTCACTATAAATGAATGTTAAATTTTAATTTAAATCAAATTACATATAATTATTATTAACAAAGGGAGAGCCAGAGAAAAATAGACTCTAGCGCCGGGACTTGAACCAAAGGCCTCTATATTTCCAGTATAGCGCTCTACCAACTTGGTAATAATAATTATAATTTGATTTAAATTAAATTTAAACTTTCCGTAGTAAGAATACTACCTAAAACTTAAAAATGTTATATTTTATTAAAATCGGCCCAGGAGTTTGGTTACAGTTGCATCAGCACACACTAAAGACATGCCCTTTTTGGGAATCAGGGGACCTCAAAACGTGTAAATCCATACGTATATGAGAAAGTAAAGTAAAAGGGGGGGGGGGGGGGGATGGATAACGGTGAAATTGCTAGCATGAGCTAACACAGTTTCGGTTTATTTCGCCTCAGTCGACGGAGGGCGTGGAGGACAGTCGAAAGGAAGAAGGGAACTTAAATAGGGATACACAAGAAATAAAGGGGGAACAAAGGAGAAGAATTAATATAAGAGTATAGAGGAAATAAAGCGGGAAGAAAGAAATATAATAAGGCACCACTTTGACTTTGTCTGGGAAATGTTAGGTTAAGTTCCACAAGGAAACCTCTTTGGCAAAGACAGGGAAAATCTACAACAAAAGGAATAAATAGTCATTATAGGACAATAGGGTGCAGGAGGAAAATAGTGTTATAGTATGGAATAACTAGGAAGGTGGGTAGGTTTAGTGTTTGCACGGTTGTGTGTATATTGGTGTGACGGTGAAAATGTACATGTGTGTGTGTCCAGAGTAGCTTCAAATTCCACTAGAGCTTACATCAACAATCGATTTTTCTAGACTTGCCAAAAGAATGAAATCTTGCTTAAGCCGGGTTTACGCGATCCAAGTATATACTTGGTCCAAGTAACAGCTAATCCACTTAATCCAGGTGTTTGTGGAACTTTGAAGTAAGGTTTACACAATCCAAGTATACTTGATCAAAGTAGTAGAACTTTTGATGTACTATAAAGTAGAGGTTAAGATAGATTGTGTGAAATGTTTTTCCCTCTAGAACTTTCCAGTTAAATTGTTCTTATTAAGTTTTAAAACAGTGGTGATATATAACCTTCTTGTAAACAAACCCAGCAAAACCTTGCATCTCTGGATGTCCAAATTAACTTGGAAAGCCTGTTTACACAATTCAAGTAGCATCGAAGTAGAGTCAAAGCTGACTTGGCCCAACTTAATAAAACTTTCTAAAACGAGGGTTTTAAAATTAGAAGCACGAGTGTATTTAACACTTACAATAGATTTGTTCCAACCCCCCTATTTATACCGTCCTTTGTATAGTCCCGCGGATCTTTCAGGAATCCTTAAATCAGCAAAAAAAAAAAACGGGTTTAGGACTTTAATGTGCAATATATTAAGAACATTCAAGGAAACCTAACAGTTAGGGAACCTTCCTGTTGACATTTGTGACGATTGACATATCTGCGCATGTCATACAAACCAGTACTTGCAGTGGCGTAGGAACGGGGGGGGCTATCGGGCTCGAGCCCCCCCCCGTCAGATTTGAAGGGGCAAAAAAATTACAAATTAAATAAAAATTAGTACATGCTTAAAATTTTGTTGAATGATTTGGAAAATAATACCTTTATATTTTATTTCAAATAAATGTTTTTAACATTAATAAAATGGTATATATTATAAACATTTAATTTATTTGAAGTACCGACGGGTGGGTTTAAATAGGAAGATAAGGGCGGCTAGTAAAGCCAACAAGTCGGCAGTCGGCACATCACAAAGAGTTATCATGACTTCTATTTCTCACCAACACTAAACTAAATAAAATCTAAATGACGTGATGAACTGAGTCAATCAAAATAAATAGCACCTGCTCTGTCGTTGATGACAAGGAAGTTTCGTTCGATTTATCAGACTGATTTTTGTCAACTTGCTATCAGTAGTTTCAGAAGCGCGGCTCAAACCCCGTTTATCAAAAAACAACCACGGTCGTAGTAGGGGGTTGAACCACCCTTATTCTTCTAGACATTATCAACTATGAATTTTAGCTAGATAAGGAGCCTTCTCTTCTCTGTCCTCTTTACCCGGCCTTTTTTGATTCTTTAGTCAGGTCCTAGCTCTCTCGCGAATCGTGTCAAACTGAGAATGGTAAATTGTTTTTGACTCCATTCACTTTACCTCAATCTCAATTTATTTATTTTCATACTTTTAAATAGTGCATAAAATCTAATTTTTACTTTTTAAACAGTGTATACAATTTATTCTTATACATTTATTAAATTTTGATAGACATCATGAGAAAAAGACGAAATACTTATTTAAATTTGTTCTCTAAAAAGTCGAAACCTACGAATATTAGAACTGCTCTAAAATATGTCTACAACTGCTTAAAATGCTGTTTTTGAACGTTTATTTTCCAAAATTTTCCCGGGGGAGGACCCCCGGACCCCCCTTCTATAGAGAGGGGGTGGGAGGTCCCCCCCCCCCTTTAGTGGAGGAGCCGAGCCACCCCCGTCAAAAATGAATTCCTACGCCACTGAGTACTTGGTATTGGTATTAATCCAGATGATCGTTTGGAGCGTACAGTAAACGCTTCGCAATCGCCTGCTCGGGTTGGAACTTGGAACAGTTTGAAGGACGGTACGAAACACAGTCACAAGTCGGATTGGAACGGCTTTTATCCATTGCGCATGCGTTGACGATCCCGCGGACGGTACACTTGTGTTGGCTTCCCGCGGCGGTACATCTTGGCTTGGTTGGAACAAACCTTATGTAAATAAATGACTCGGAAAATCGGATAAAAAATATAAACAAGAGGGAAGAGGACGGGAAGGTTTCATTCAGGTTAGCTTCAACACGAGAGTTGGTTTGGAACCAACTTCTCTCGCGTTATGTTATGACAACCTAGAACCTATAGATCATTCTGAAGCTCGTAAAAAACAGGGAATGAGGCACCTTTCAGCTTCTTTTCAACTATTATTAAAACTTTATCAGTTTACTACACAAAAACGTTGCTTAAAGTTGACATTTTACAAGTCTATTTCAATAATAGTACGTTAGACCAGGGGTCCCTAAACTTTTTTTTGATACGTACCCCTTAATATGTCTTGACTTTTTCATGTACCACTGATGTTTGTTTATACAGGAACAACCTGAAAAATGTTGAGTTCAAAAAAGTAGGGCTATTCTTTAATACAAAAAGGGCAGGCATATATCACTTTTTTTTTTTTAATGCAATAGCTTTTTTTAATTTAGGTTGTACCAGACCAGAGTACTGAATCATTATATTTTTTTTACCTTCAATCCCCTGGATAGAGAGTAGGTGTTTGATAATGATTGTTAAATAAACAATGGTTGTGCGTGGTCTCACGTAAAACGGGTTGTTCGGGATTTGAACAGCCGATAATTTTGAGTTCGCTATATTTTTTCCTGTGAGCGCGTCAAAACGATCTTTAATACTGGAAAGTTTCATGTTTTATCTCTTTTGATTCAAATTTTATTGGAACCGTACAGAGTGACAGACAGACATACAGAAACAGGAACGAAACTATAAGGGTTTCTTTTTTTTTGGTTTTACCAACGAAACCCCTAAAAGGGCTAAATGAAAGTTCTTTTAAAAAGAAACATATGAAAGAACTTCAAATTAGAACATAAAATAGCATGAATTGAACATAGAATATTAATAAAAAGTGTATTAAAAGAAAAAAAAAATGTATAAAGAAAATAATGAAAGAATACGTCCGAATAAACAAATAGTTAAGCAGGTTAATGGGATGGATGCGTGCTTGCAATAATTGGCTCAAACTAACAATGTCTGCCGTGATGGGGCTGAGATTTAAGGCGGAAACACACTACCATCACGTGAAGTGACGTGATGGTAGTGTGTCAAATCATTCTCAACGCAGGACAGTTTGTTTCTATACTTGTTTTTGAGGTGTATAAGGGATGAAAAACCAGCTACACATTCTCACATGTAGGACGTTGAGAAGGACAAGATACATCCCGTGAATACACTCCTAACAACCGAATATATTTATGCGGCGCGTACCTCTGGACACGATCACGCGTACCAAAGTTTGGGAACCACTGCGTAAGACGATGTACATAAAGTTTAATTTCAATCGATACGTTAGAAAGTAAGATATTGGCAAGAACGTAGTTTTCCCTTGTTAAAAGTTAAGATCCAATTTAAAGGAGCGCATTCTCTGATTACCCTCCCGGTCGGTGCTCGACGTGACTTTCCTCAAGTCGGTGCTCGACGTGACTTTTATTTACAAGTCCCGAATTAAATCTGATGCTGGCTTGTCAAAGCATGGGTTAATTGACAGGCGTCTTCACTGGTACGTTTCGACCGCCCGTCGGTCGTGCGGTGCAGAAGGCACGTCTTCCCATCACCCGTGATTTGATTTCCAACGTCAGCACTTTTATACTCTCTCGTCCTTTTTAGTATTTATTATTTATTATTATTTCTTTTCGTAGTACACATGAGTATACTAAGTATTCTGATGTCGCAAAAAGAATTCATAGAGGGATATAAGCAAAACAGCAGCACAAATTAATTATTTTTTATACAAACATTTACTATTTTTGAAAACGGGTTTGGTATTCAAAACCCCATGGAAACAGTGATTTCAAAACGTTTTTAGTTCTACGACACAACAGAAAATTTTTGATTGAAACTTTAAAACAGAAACATGGAAATGGATATTGAATAGCAGAGATATGATTACCTGACAACTATATCTAGTCTGGTAGTTTAAAAAAGGTTTGTTCCAACCAAGTGCGGATCGTTACGGGCATGCGCAATGGATAAAAGCCGTTCCAACCCGTCTTGTGACAGTGTTTCGTACTTCCTCAAAACTGTTCCAACCCGCGCAGGGATCTTTTGTGAAGCATTTACTGTACGGTCCAAACGATCATCTGACAATACCAAGTACTGGTTTGTATGACATGCGCAGTTATATCAATTCTCACACATGTCAACAGGAAGATTACCTAACTGTTAGGTTTCCTTGAATGTTTTTAATGCGATGTGAATTATAGTCCTAAACCCGTTCTAACATGACATGATTTTATTATTGTACCACGTTAGCGCATTCTTATAAAAACTGGCCTAAACAATTCCAGAACGATCTCCGGGACGATACAAAGAACGGTACAAATGGGGAGGTTGAAACAAATCTAGGTATGTTGCCTTGTTACATAGTTTCTAAAATTGTTGTGAAAACGGTTTTGAAAACTCATGGAAACGTAGTAACTTAATAATTAATTTCGATCTATGCTACTACATCCGTACGCTTTCTTTTGCTGTTTATTTGTGTAGGTATAATAATCTACAATTTCGGACAATCGAGGTTTAAATTGTTGTTTTATATTCAACCAGAAAACAACCATAATATTAAAGAATAGCGCGTTATCCACTGTCGTTCTTTCCACAAGGAAAGCCGATTCCATAATTCCATCAAGACAGAGTGTTAGTGTATGGGTTTGAATAGAAAAGAACGTCGGGGTTCTATTCTTACAAGATCACCCCGTCGCGCCATCCTCTCCATTCTTGTCAACTGATAAGCTACATGTGGATAGGGCCCCATATCTATTGGCGTTCTTTCCCGACAGATTTACCTCTTTCTTGATCGTGAAGGAAAGCACGGCATGATTGATAATCATATTCATTACCATCCACACAACCACTTTCCTGCACTCTTTCCTGTAAGACGATCTGCTAATTCCATCCTGCATGCTTGTCATGTGACTTCAAACCCTTCGTTGTCCATCTACATGAAATAGCATAATCCTGTTGTTTTTTCAATTTTGTAAGCCCAGAAGGAAAGAACGCGTGTGGGTGGTCTCTTTCCTCCCACTTTCTAAGGGAATGTTGTCTCGTCGAGGGCAAGCGTGTTGCGTCATACATACCTTTGGGATTCGTTGTCTGCCGGTTCATTAGATTTCGTTTACAATTTTCTTAGTTCGTCATTTGTTAGTTACTTCTTAACCGAGTTGTATAATGGAAAGGATCAGGCATGTTGCAATCGCATGAATGGCTCTTTATGTTAAGTGTTTTGTGAAAAATAAAAAAGACGTCACAAATAGTGGGTGAAAGTAAAGAATTAGTTATTTATCATTATTATATCTGCATTATTGTCAAATTTCCTCCTAACTGCCACAAGTTCTTGACAATCCTTGTATATAAGTGTTTTATTCTCCTTTTTTTAGAATCCCAAAGGTATGTATGACGCGACACGCTTTCCCTCGACGAGACAACATTCTCTTAGAAAGTGGGAGGAAAGAGACCACCCACACGTGTTCTTTCCTTCTGGCCTCTCAAAATTGGAAAACAAACAGGATTATGCTACTTCATGTAGATGTGCAACGAAAGGTTTGTAGTCACACTACAAGCCTGAAAGATGGAATGAGCGGATCGTCTCACAGGAAAGTGGGCAGGAAAGTGGTTGTGCGGATGGTAATGAACATGATTATCAATCATGCAGTGCTTTCCTTCACGATCAAGAAAAAGGTAAATCTGTCGGGAGAGAACGACAGTGGATGGGGCGCTAATGGAAAAATAGTTTTGTTATTGCATCTGTATCTACATGAACGAGAAGTATATACAACACATTTACAGACAAACGCATAATTTATGCGTATTAACATATTTCAGACCATACAAAACTGAAACCCTGAAACTTTTTATTGTCTAAAAAAAAACAGTGTTGCCATGTTGGTAATGTTAAAATTTTCTTTCAAACTTTCTCCAAATTAATAAATGTTTCCAAAAATAAAAATACAATCTGTCAAAAAAAAGATCAGATTTAAAACAAAGAAACAATTTTTCCAAAAGCTAAAGTTTACAATTTATGCATAAGAGAATCTTTATGATAATTCAATTTAACTGATTTAAGCAGTTTAGGAAAAATATCCGCTGTTTTTTCTTCTGACGAAGGATAAAAAGGTGGGTTCACAGCTGGCGGAGCTCGGCGCGTCCGCATTTATCTATGGCCCTTCTTAAAGTGGATACGCTAAAAGTTGGTTTAGAATCAACTTTTTTGCCAAGCGGCTATAAAACCCGAATAAAACCTTCACTTCATGTCATCTTCTAATATTTTATGTTTTTTTTTAACTCATTCTTTAAATTTAAAATGTAATCATTGTATTTTAATAATAAATTGTATATTACTAAATATTATTTTTTAAATATATATTTCTACTACTGTGATAACTGTTTTGTTAATTTTCTGCTTTACTCCAAGGAAGAGAATCGTTGTGATATTTTTGTACAAAATTATTATTATTTTATTTTTTTTTTTTTGGTTTTTAATTGTCTCATATAAAGAGAAAATATTATGATTGCTTGAAAAATAGATTTTGATGGATTTACACATTTTGAGTTCCCCTGAGTCCAAAATAGTGGATTTTAAAAAATGTCTGTCGTTTTTTGTCTGTCTGTGCAGACACTTGGAGCCAAAACTACTGGGCCGATTTTGACGAAATTTCTGAGGCGAAATCGAGAAATAAATTTTAGCTCTAAATTTTGGGGCGCTATCCCCCAAAAGCTCTGAAAAAAACGTGAAAAAAAATAATTTCTCGAAAACGGTTCCGACGATTTTAATTAAAACATTCATAAATGTAGTCCATTTAAATACAAATCTTACGATATAAGCCGTTTTACAGGGAAAAATCTAGTTCCTGAGAAAATAGCTTTAAACGTGGACGGAGAGATACCGGGTTCGATTCCCCACCGAGGAAAAGTTATTTTTATGACACATTTTGATGAAATTTTCAATAATAATAAAATGTACCTACCAAAACTAACAAATAGAAAACACTGGGTATGAACTCATGTGTATGATAAAGTTTGTCTGAGTTGGCTGTTTGCGAATGCTCAAGGAGTTTGCTCAAAAAGCGTCCACACCAAACGCGCACAAACAGCAAACACCCTTTGATGTATCGACTCTACCCGGAGCACCAGCGAACACAAACAAGCATTCGTTCGTGCGCGCGGTGCCGTCCACACCGGCCGCGCATCCCTGTTTGCAAACGTTTGCAAACACGATGCGCGGCCGGTGTGGACGGGGCTTTAAAGTCATCAAAATGGGTAATGTCATAAGGATGGGTATTTAATATCCATTTTGATAAAATTACCTTACTATTTTCTACTTATGATTTACTGACGTATCTCCATATTCCATTTTGTATTAATGATGCTATCTCCACAGCTATTTCACAATCTATTCCGTTTATAGCTTCTTGATAAGCTATTAATACATAATCTTCAATTTTTGTAAGGGGTCTTCTAATCCTTTTGTTTTCATCGCCTGGTTTATCATCAATTTCATGTTGTATATTCTCCGTTTCAAGTGGAGGATCTGAAGTGTCATTATCGGGTAGGTCCCATCCAAACAAAAGAGTATTTTCTTTGTCTCCAGTAAAAATGACACTTCATTTTTTTCGCTTTATTGTCATATGTTATCACACTATCATGATTTATTTTTTTCAATTTTATTACCATTTTCATTTTTATTTTTTATTTTGAGGAAAATGACAATGGAATTTTTGAGTTATTGACAAATTGACCTAATGGGGTTCCCCTAGAGTCCTGACAAGAGAACAATAGATTGAAAAAATAGGAAATATATAAAAATCAATTATTTTCTTCACAGATGTCAAAATTATTGAATAGAGGAAAAGAGATAAAAAATAAAATAAATAAATAATAATTTGAAGATAAAAATAACTTTTTATATACTACGTTTTTAAATTTTCTGTTGAATCGTATGTAATGTTGATAATATAATTGCTATATAATATATAATGTTAGTGAAAAAATAATAGTTCCGAATTCATTTACTTCACATAAAAATGACAACCATCTAGAGAGCTGATCTTAAACCTATAAAAGGACAAATCTTTGTACAACGGATCTCCCCAACACCAAATCTAAAGCGTGCCATCGATATATTTGAAATAATATAATCGATATTTCCTGTTTTGCTGTCATTCAATGTTTATCTATCACAAATTTGAGACCCGTCAAAATGAAGATTGCGTAAATATGGGACATGGCAAAACAAATAAAATAACTTGCGGATTTTTTCCGAACTAACTTTCCGTACAGCAAAATTTGCTGAAAACCAATTAAATTTTGATGAAAGATGGTTAAAAGTATTAAAATAATGCATTGTCATCGTGTTCTGAGCTATGCTAAAAGTTTCAAATGTCTAGCTATTCGGGAAGTTAGTTAGAAATCGATTGCCAGATGTGTACCGGACAAACAAACAAACAAGGAAGCAAGCAAATAAAAACGTAGTAAAAAATAGGAATTATATAAAAATCAATAATTTTCTTCGCAGATGTCAAAATAATTGACAAAAGAAAAACAGATTAAACAAATATAGGGAATTAATAAATATCAATAATTTTTTTCACAGATGTAAAATTTATTGACAAAAGAACAACAGAATAAAGAAATAAGGGATCAATATAAATCATTAAATTTCTTTACAGGTATAAAATTGAGTTCAAGACAACAACGGATTAAATCAAGGGTCTCTAATATGTTTTCTTGAAGTATGCCGGACAACGTTATCCGCCCAAGCGTTCGTGCTCAACGCTCGCGTAAAAGTAAGTTTCAAATGCAATATCGGAATTTTAGGACGGGAAAAAATGATAATTTTATCCATTTAATGAGACAAACAACTTGTTACAAACAACTTGTAAAACAAACACCGGCACCTCTATGAAGTGTTTAAAGATCGCTAAATTTATTAAAGCGGGCCTAAACGTTTAAAATAGAGAAAAAAAACGTTATTACCGATATCTTACGTTCTAACGTAACGATTGTAATAAAACTTCATTGTTTAAAGTACAATTGAAAAAGGCATGTAAAATTTCAACCTGATACAAGCAGAAGTTTTTATGTAGTGAAATTATATATTTTATAATATTTTAAATTGAGTTGGCTGGGACGTAAATTGGTCGTAATGGGGACGTAAATGGGTACTTACTCTACTGCATTCATCCTCTTTAACTATCAAGTCATCATGATTAAATATTTTTTCAATATTCAATACATATTTATTGCAAGACGTTCGCTTCTATGATAATAAAAATGTTTTTCTTTTAATTTTGCCTTAACTCCGCTAAGTACAAATAGTTAGTTACTTTTATTTTTGTCTCTTTTCTAACTCCACCTTGTATTAGTAGTTAGCATCGTGTACTTAGTAGGGAGATTTTACAATTTATATTTAATGAAAAGCGTAAGAACTTTGTTCCTTACGCGACACCACACGTAATTCTTATTAAACCATCATTAGAGTGTCGAGCATGGTTTTCCAGGCCGAAACATGGTGGTGCTAAATTGTTCCATCAGCTTCCACTTTGTTTAACAATGCTGGGTGGACGTTGAGGGGGCCCGGTCTGGGAATCGAACCCAGAGCTGTGGTCAGAGGTGGCGGTCACCCATCCAACAACTGACCACACGTATAGTGACAAGCACGATACTGCTTAACTTCAATGATAGAAAGCCAACTACACTCGTACGCTAGCCTGGGATCAGTTCAGCATGATCAGATCCAGAGGCATAGACGGTTAGTGTATAGAGTAGCGAGAGGCTGTGTGCCTACATTTCAAATTTTTGTGGCTAAATGCCTAAATACGAGTCCGTCTAAATGTGAAGTGCGAGATGTTACAAGGTTTTTTTTTACGGGAAAACAATATTCGGCAGCAGTTATTCATGGGGAACTTCATGATGAGTATAGACCAAGTGCTATAAGTGAAGGAGTTGTACGTGAATGGGTCTGTTTATTTAAAAGTGGACGAAAAAACATTCATGATGAAGAGAGAAGTGGTAGGCCATCATTAGTCACACAGATGAACTCGTTCAGAAAATTGATGGAAAAGTTCGTGAAAATTTCACAATTTTGGAGCTGTCTAATGAATTTCAACAGGTATACGAGGTAGTGACAGAGAGGTTAGGTTACCGGACGTTCTGGGCTTGATGGGTGCCAAATAGTCGCACTTCGCATTTGGACGGAAGTTTTTTTGGAGCGCACATTTCAAGATGCTATAAACACCAAACTAGTGCAAGTATGACATTCATTAGACCGCGGCTTGAATGGCTTGATGCAGACTGTCTTGCCGTGTACGTTAGTGTACCTGTGTACCTCTAAACAATGGAGTCGCTAGTCCCACTACTTCCCGCACAGTGGCGAATCGAAGGTTTCTTTCCTAATAGTCCTCGTAGGTCATATATTTATCACAGTTGTTGATGGAATTCTGTTTTAAAAGCTAGAGCGCTATGTAATTTTCACTTTCACAGGTTCTGATGTCACTTCATCTGATAGGCAGAAGTTTTTTAGATAAGTAGAATTTAATTTAAAGATAAAGAAGTTAGTTTAAAGGCAGAAGTTTTAAAAGCTTCGCACCATAAATTTTTATCTGATTTAGAATCAAAGAGTAATGCTCCAGACTTTTCCAAGAGAGTAAGATCTAATCTCTCCGCTTTTCCATTTAGTTGAGGAAAGTAAGCAGAAGTATAATCCAGAATTATACCTTTTTATTTGCACTAGCTTTCTTTTAACTTTTCTGCTATCAAGGGCGGCTCTAGAGTTGACTTTCGGAGGGGGGGCTATACCGGGGAGTTTGAGGGGAGGGGGTATGGAATACCTCCAACCTTGGGTGCCCTCCTTTAGCGAAAATTTTTAATATTTGAATGCTGAAAACGAGTTTTAAGCTTTGTTTTAAGATATTTTTTTTACTTCATTTACACCTTTACTCTTAATATATACTGCCTTTAGCTGTAGCTGACTTGTTATAAAATAAAAGTAAGTAGCAAACAGCAAAGTTAAAAGTGCATTGCATTCAAGCCTAAAAGTTTAATTATTATTCATATTTTTAAGTCCAGAAAATAATTACTCAATTTAGTTAAAAGAAAATATTTACTTTTTACGACGTTACATTGGAACATTAAATACAAAATTAAATTACAAATTCATGCCACTTTTTTTCCTTTGGCGAATCGAGAATCGATCCATAACTTTTTCAATATCCATGACCAAATCTTTGTGGACATGTAGTGAACCCAACCCAGTGAGCCGATCTTCACCCATCCTTGAACGAAGCCGAGTCTTAACTCGTCGTAATGTCGAGAATCATTTTTCCGCTGAGGCGTTGCTTACTGGAAGAGTAGTGAGAATTTTAGCAATTATAATTGGGAACAATATCATTTATATATTATTGCAATATATATTCAATACAATATATTCATTACAGAAATTGTTTAAATCAATAGGATTGTCAGGGACTTGGGACTTCAGATTTTCCTATCCCTCAACGTAGAGCCTTTAAAAGAATAACAAACTTCACTTGCCCTTTCCGTCATTTGCCGTTTTATTTTTCTGACTGCTGGCCCTCCGCGTGCATATTAAATTTTCTTGACCACGGTATTGCTCTGACGTAACTTGTAATTTTTTTTTGTAAAACGGAGGTACATATTGTCAAGATGGAAGCTATACACAAAACAACTAAACTGTTGAGTGCGACTATAATTATATTTAGTTAAAATTCTCGGGGGGAAGGGGGCAAGGCCCCTATGCCCCCCCCCCCCTTTGGAGCAGCCAATGCCTCCTATAAACTTTCCTTCATTACCGCGTCTTACTTTGCTCACACGCAGTTTAAATTTATCTTCAGCCTTTTTCCACATATTCTTTTAAATATTCACACATTAGATTTGTATTTTATAATTCGGGCAAAAGTGTGAATAGTCCTCCCTAAATGTCACTTAGAATTGACATCCATCCCATGTTGGCGTTTTAACAGGTCAATCGTCTGTGCGGTTTATTTCAAAGAGACATGTTGTCGTTTTAACATGTCAATCGTATGTGCGGTTTATTTCAAAGAGACATGTTGTCGTTTCAACATGCCAATCGTCTGTGCGGTTTATTTCAAAGAGACATGTTGTCGTTTTAATATGTCAATCATCTGTGCGGTTTATTTCAAAGATACAATAGGCTTGTTCCAACCATGCATTGTACTGTCCGCGGGATAGTCACGGGCATGCGCAATGGATAAAAGCCGTTCCAAGCCGACTTGTGACAGTGTTTCGTACTGTCCACGAAACTGTTCCAACCCAGGGCAGGGATCGTTTGCGAACCGTTCACTGTACGATCCCAACGATCCTCTGACAATACCATGTACTGGTTTGTATGACATGCGCAGTTATGTCAATAGTCATAAATATCAACAGGAAGGTTTCCTAACTGTTAGGTTTCCTTGAATGTTTTTCATATAGTGCGAATTATAGTCCTAAACCCGTTCCAACCTGACATGATTTTATTACAGTACAATGTTAGCGCATGCGTATAAAACCTGTCCTAGACGATTCCCGAACGATCCGCGGGACGATACAAAGGACGGTAAAAATAGCGGGGTTGGAACAAACCTATTTTGTTCGTTTTCTTTCAGTCTTAAAAGACAATCTGGTTTGTCCTTACTTAACACATACTTCACAATGAACTTTTATTTACTATCATAGAATCGTCTATTTTGTTGTAATTCCGGTTGGACTAGCCTATATGGGGCATCATGTATAGAAATGCAAAAACTAACAAGTATAATGCATACATAATTAAAGTGTCTCCTGTATATTGATATAAATTGCATTATTTATATATTATTTTTCATTTCATACTCTCTTGAAAAACCAGATACGCTACATCGAAGCCCAGGTAATCTACAACAGGTACATACACCCAAGATTCGCAAGATCGACCTGTATACAGCTGTGTCTCAAAATAGAGGACTGAAGACGGAAATTTTATTAAGGGAAAACTTATGAAATGAAGAAGAATCCATAATTGGTGATTTTTTTATTAATATATAGAAAAGACTTGAATTTTATGTGCCAGTGTATTTTTTTTTCATTTCTAAACAAGATGCCCCGTATAGGCTAGTTCAACCGTAATTCCATAAGCGGTAGGTAAGATACTCACGATATGAACTGATGTCTTCTTTAGGTTCCATTTTTGTATTAAAGCTGCCTTGCAGCAATTAACAACTTTTCTGCTCATCTTATGAATCGTAAACGGAGCAAACCATAAGGTACATATATCATGAGCATAATCATAATTGAGAATCTGAGTGTGTTAATCAGACAACCGTGGTTGCAATGGTATTTCAGCGCGATGACATCTTTTTTAATCCACTTTCGTTTTGTTTTGTTTTTATCAGATTATCTTGCCCTTTTAGCTGGAAATTATCCCACCCTTTTAGTTTCTAAATATTCGCCAAAGCGTGTTGAGTCTCGCACATTTTAAAAAGCTTTTAGTCTTTATTTTTATGTTACACTAACACTTTCCACTCACGTGCTCTCTCAGACTCAGAATTACAACCGTTATCAAAAAAAAAAGAAGTTTTTATTCGCAAAACGCGACGGAACTTCGTAAGCACACAACCTGTTGCTTTTTAGTGGTGTAATTCAAAAGAAAACAAAACTATAATATTAAAGAATGGCAAAAAAAGGCTTTATTGTTGTACCACATGCACATGGATGAGATCGATATAAACGCGTTTACTGACTATAAAAAAAAAAAACTATAACCTCAACCTTGTTATTGTTATAATAAAAAACAGTGTTGCCATTTTGGCAAAGTTAAAAATTTCTTTCAATCGTGCCAGGAAGTTCGAATATAATAGGAGGTTTATTAATTTTCACTTGTATTCATTGTAGTACTATATTTCGCCGATAAAAGTTCTAAATTTTATATAAAATTATATCAGAGCTCCTAGCGGACAATATGGTAATCAAAATAGATTAATGTTTTATAATTTAACAGCTAATAAGATCCATCTACTGAATCAATTAGACAAATATATTCTGAGTGTCTCCACTTCATGAGTGATATGTGGATTCAATACCCAAAACATATCCATATAATTCAATGTTTTTCCATGAAAAAGAGAAAATTTTAATAAATTTTGCTTCCGAGATTACCGAAAATAACGGAAGCTTGTGATCGTTCTGAAGAACGAAAAAAATGTAGGTCTCCAATTTCAAAAAATTCAAGACAGCAATCCGTTTCAGACATCAGGGAATATACAGGGAGTATTTCTGGTTCCATATCTGTCTGTCTGTCGCTCAATTCTTGCGAACCAACATATCAAAAACTAATCGTCCAATTTTAATATATAATTTGGATGGTAGGTAATAATTAGCACATTATTGGTCCCATATAAGTTTCAACCTTCTGCGCTCATTTGTTTCCATATGCGCACAAACATACATTAATTTACACCTATATCTTCTAAAGTAGTTATCTGATTTGTATGAAAGCTCTTTGAAAGCTCTCCTCCATTTTGGGTCTTATAAAGTCTTAATTTTATGACCCTTTTATGAGTAGTGAAATTCGTAGGATGCGAGGAAGTTATGTCCACCCTAATTGGAAGACTATTTCACATAAATTAAAGATTAACTTCCTTATAATCTCGGTCCCAGATCCCAGAAACTTTTTGCTTTGGATTTTCAACAAAATCAGATTTATGTTAATTAATATCTCGGAAACCACATTTTTCCATGAAAAATGTGAATCCATTTTTATGAGAAAACAGCTTATATCATTACATATTCCATTCGTATTTAAATGGACCACATTTTAGAATTTTTTAATCAAAATCGTCGGAACCGTTTTCGAGATTTTTTTTTTTTTTTCACGGTTTTTTAGGGCTTAGAGCCCCCAAATTCGGAGTTAAAATTCATTTCTCGATTTCGCCTCGGGGTATGATTTTTTTGAACATATACCAAATTTCGTCAAAATTTGCCTATAGTCCAGGAGATAGCGTGCAAAAAAGTGTCTGACTAACATCAAGCTAGAATTTTGTATACAAGTCAATCTTTTAGCGTCTTTTAAGAATATGTGGTCGGCTATGTTCGTCTGCGGGACATATCTTGGCAATAGGCATTTGAAAAAATCAGACAGGCGGAGAGCGGCTATGTCCCGCCCTTTTTGGTGGACAATGAGATTTTCATGATCCTGAGTACTAAATTAGTTAGTAGACCAAAAATCAAGTTGATGATAGTTCGTCGCTTAATAGGCTAGTTAGTCAAATATTACTCCAAATCAAAGAGGTCTCATATTATTTAGCCGACTACCATCAACTTGATTTTTGGTCTACTAACTAATCCTGTACTCAGGATCATGAAAATCGCAATGTCTACCAAAAAGGGCAGGACATAAGCCTCTCCACCGGTTTGTTTTTTTCAAATGCCTATTGCTAAGCTATGTCCAGCAGACGAACTTAGCCGACCACATATTCTTAAAAGGCACCAAAACATTTACTTATACACAAAATTCTACCTTGATGTTAGTCAGACACTTTTTTCCACGCTATCTCCTGGACTACTAGTTGTTTAGGCTCCACGCGTCTGCACAGACGAGAGACATTTTTTAAAAAAACACTTTTATGGTCTTAAAAGTGACCTTAATACATCTATATTCATAAAAGTCTCAAAATCAAATTTTCGGGCTATCACAATACTTTCTCTCTTTATATGAGAAAGTAAAAAGAATAAGTTCAATTATTCTGAACTAAAATTAAAAAATACACTTTTATTATATGATAATACAAAAAAAAGCAGAAAGATAAAATATCTAAAAGATAAAATAATAAAAGAGTTTAAATCTCAAGAATAAAATAGCGAAAGGTAAAATAAAAGAGGTAGGATAAAATAGGTGAAATAGAATAAAAAAGATAAATTACTTGAGCAATTAGTGTGAATCTTTAAAGGGTCAGCCAAAATTGCGGTTGGTGCGTGACCATTTAAGTGGGGGGGAAGGAGACGTTTTCCGGTTGGTGAAGAGGTAGAGTGGTGCAGATTGAACCTTTTAACATGGGACCCAGCAGAGATAAGTAATTATAGAGATAGTCCTCTCCCTTTTTAAATGAGCTTCGACAAGGTTAGAGTGGGGGGAAATGGACAGTGGCGCCCCCCTTCTACCCAGGGAAAATGAAGAACTAATTCATGCCAAAAAAAAAGGCCGGATATTTCAAAATCAAAAGTATTATAAGATATATTCTTTCCTTCTTACTTTTCGTAATTAAAATATTAATTCATTTATTTTAACTTCTTCTTTAAATATATTGAATGTACATAATGCAATATGAAAGGAAATCATATATATTATTTATTTCTTTAATAGAATAATAATCATTTTCAAAAATTCTTTTTTTTAAAAAAATATTTCCCCTTAATAGCTTTCATGTTGTTTTTATCAAATAAAGCAATCGTACAACTTTGATGCACTCATTGAGACCTTTAAATCGACCCATAAATGGCGGGGAGGAAATTTAGAAATCTTATTTTCGAAATTCTTAGGTGAAAAAGAAACTTTAGAATGGTACCTAAAGAGAAATAATGTGAAAGAATACTTTTTCTTGAATTGTCGAAAATTAGTACGGTTTCCTCTTGTAAGATTGTACATTTTGAACAAAAAGTAATAGTGTAAATCTTCATTTAAGAACGAACAGGAGATTATACGTAGAGAGACTTTTCTTCAAAAATAGTAATTTATGTCACTAGGCAGTAAAATGGATTTTTTTTTTTATGTCTCCGATTCCAAAACAGAAATCCATTTCAGAAATCACGGACAATTTTTTGTATCGTGTCGGTCTGTCGCTCAATTTTTGCGAACCAACATTTCTAAAAAACTACTTGTCCGATTTTATTGAAATTTGGGTGGTAGGTCATAATTAGCTCATTGTTGGTTCCATATAAGTTTCAACCTTCTGCACCTATTTGTTTCTTGTCCACATGTGCACAAACATACATTTATTTACACCTATATCTTCAAAAGTACTCAACTGCGATATTTATGAAATTTGAATGGCTTGTCAAAAGTAGTCGGCGCTCTTTAAATATTGCTAAACTGATACTTTAATTCATGTAAAAAATCAAAACAATTTTGCCAGTTTTAAAAAATTTAGGGGAAAAATTAAATAAATTTTACAATAATTGACTGTAAAAGCATAAAATCATTAAAGTATAAAAAAATAGGCCACGAGGAAGCTATGTGACTTATCAGTGGCGCACCCAGGGGTGCACAGGGGGCACGTCCCCCCCCCCCCCCCCCAAGGCCAGACCTAAAATTTAAGTATGCAATCCCGCAACACGTGTTAAAGTAATAGTGTTGTGATAGTAAAAAAAAATAAATAAATAAATAAGTAATTATATACCTAGTTTAGCCCGACTATTTTTGGCGTTTAATAATACGTGCCCCCCCCCCCCCCCCCCCCCCCCCAAAGCTAAAGACTTTTAAATCAAGTTTTTAATTAAATTTTTCTTATTTTAGGGGTTTTTATTTTAATCTAAAGTTTTACTTTAATATATTAATTAAATTTAATATTAAATATTTTTAAAATGTACCAATTCTATTTCTGGCCACTAAAATAAAACATTAATCTATTATATAATTTAATTATATTAATTAATCTATTATAAAATTTAATCCTATTATATAATGTACAACTTTTAATAGTAAAATATTATTAGTATGTATATATTTTTGTTTAAATAAAATACATCCCCCGTCTACATGTCCCGTTCATAAAAAACTTAAATTTATTTGTATATAATAACATTTTAGATGCCCTTAGAATAGGCTAAAAAGACGTTTTCAAGTAACGTAAACTATAACATTTTCCCGGGGAAGGACCCCCGGACCCCCCTAAAAGAGAGCCCAGCCCCCCTTCAAAATTGGCTGGATCCGCCCTTGATATGAAATAATTTAAGAACAAAGAAAACCAGACTGGTTAATTGTCTGTGATTATGCTAAGCCCACATTACATCCCCCCCCCCTATTTTTTTTTTAATCTGTGCCCCTCCCAAAAATAAATCCTTGGTGCCCCACTGTGACTTATGACTGATTATTGTATTTTCAACGTAAGTACAATAATGCATTTAGTGCTTATAGAATAATACTATATATAAGAAGAAGCATAGAATCAGAATCCCATGCTATTACTGATAAGAGACTGAAGCCGAGAGGTTGAGCCTATAACTAAGGCTGCCAACATAACACTCATTTTTTTTTTCATTTAAACTGGAGAAGGTTGGCCATGCTTTAGTAACTATTCAAAGCCCGCTCTTTTCTAATTTGTTTCATACAAAAACTTATTTTTCTGTTTAACTTAAAATAATACTAAATACTAATAAAATATACTAACGAGCTATGAAATCATAAATAAAAACTTCCAACTTTCTATCTACACAACGTGATTGAACAGAACAAACAATCAAGAAGACAAATACAAACGAAAAGACACACCCTAGCATTTGTTATTGTTTACGTTTCACTCTGACGTAATTTTTTTCACCTCGCCCGGCATGATATAATAAATATTATTTTCAGCATTATTTCAAGCTAAAATAAGATAAAACACAATAAAAATATTACAATAAACTAAACTAGATTTTAAGGTAGTCGGGAACTCGGTCAAATTTAGCTTACAAGATTTAAAGACAAAACATGTTTAATATAAAAGCGAGTAAAAAATGTTGATTGAAAAACAAAAATTGGAAATAATAGTTTCATTCTATCAAAACAATTTGCATGCACATAGTATTTTGTATAAAGCAGTTTTAAAACATCCTTAACATTTGTCAAATTTGG
This sequence comes from Gerris lacustris, assembly GCA_951217055.1. NCBI lineage: Eukaryota > Metazoa > Arthropoda > Insecta > Hemiptera > Gerridae > Gerris > Gerris lacustris. The sequence continues at coordinate 13,875,594 of OX578283.1, forward strand.
CACCATGTGATTTAGTTTGAAAGTTTATTAAAAATGAAATTAGTTCTTAACCCTTTAAGGATTGGTGGTTTGCCTGGAAAACCACCCCCTTTTGCTCCGAATGGCACACTACAGTTTTTTTTCTAATTTCTAAAATAAGAGTTGCAAATCTCATCTGTGGGATCAAGAATAGCCCCAGAAAATTATTTTTGAAAAAATTCTAGCCCCCCTCCCATAAAGAAAAAATCTATGTTTTTTGGTGGTTTCTAGGAGATGCCTCCAATCAATTTGGGATTTGTACTTCTGATGACCTTGACAAAAATTATATTGCCTGTAAGGTTTGGTGGTTTACATCCTTAACCACCCTAAAGTAAGTGGTTAACGGAATTAACCACCTCTAAGAAAACGTAATTTATTAAATTTTCACAACTCAAGCTAAAAATCTGCAAATAACTCGAGAGCGCTAATTATTTCTTATAAAAACTCAATATTAAATCAAAACTGGTAATATATTAAGTATTTTGACAAAACTTCGCTCCAAGAAATTGCTTCTATGAGCCACAATAAAATAAAAACTGGAGACATGTCATCCAAAACACACGTGTAGAGATGGTCAGGTGGTAAACCGCGGAAACCACCAATCCACTGTAACAATTTTTTTAATTTTTGCCTGATCCTTAAAGGGTTAAGGCAGCTTTTACGTTGAAAAGACAGGTGAGAGAAAACAGACGACAAGAGACATGAGAGAGGGACAAGAAGCAGGTGACATGAGACATGCGATTTGAGACAGGAGACAGGAGATATGAGATTTGAGACAGGAGACAGGAGACAGGAGGCAAGAGAAAGGAGACAAGAGGCAGAAGACAAAAGACCCCCTTCTTTTGACAAGACCTATCCCACTGGCAGGTCCATGTATTTTTGGTGTGAAAATAATATCAGATTTTTTCCGTTAGGTTTTCAAACCTGAAGACACAGACCGCTTAGATGGGTCCATTGAACAAACCTGGATTAAAAAACTAAACCCCTCACATTTGTATAAAGTTTTTGGTCGTTAACCATGTCTTTCATTTCGAATTTATATCGAATCAAGAGTGCGTCAATCATATAGTTTCCAGGTCGAAACCTGGTGGCACTACTCTTTCGAGCAGCTTCCTATTTGCTTACAAAAATGCTGGAGATCCTTGAGCTGGGGGTCCGTTTCGGGAATTGAACTCAGAGCAACGTATAGTCTGTAGACACCTATCCAACTACTGACCACGCCCGATGCTACTTAACTTGACTGAGAGCCAACCGCTCTTTGCTAGAGGCCACCTATATCAGGTTTTAATGATAATGTAATGGATCGGGGTTCAGTGAAGAGACATGGCCACTGTCTCTTGACGTCTGCTGTCACCTGTCTCATCGATGAGAAAGTCGCTCAAAGGAAAACGCTTTAAATAAAACGTGGATGTGTTAAAACAGCTGACAGAAATTGTTCTTCTAAGACTTCGATCGGTGGGAAACAAGTCTGCATCAATAAGTTTCAAATGAACAGGGATTATATTATAGAAAGAGAAACAAAGCATTAGAATTGTAATGCATATTGTATGATCATTGTTGATGATCTCTGCAGAAGTTAGCTTAAAGCTCTTCGATTGTGTTTAATCCTGAAGTTGAAAGTAATTAATTTTTCAGAATAAAAATGTTTTAGATTGGTTGTTGCGAAACAAAAAAAAAATGAAAAAAGCAATAAATATCCGGCTGGGAAATTGATGAAACAAAAAATGAGTTATTTTTTTGACAGCATTCATGAGAAGGAGAGGATCGGGAATGGAATAGAGGATGGTTTGTAGGAATGAGAGGACCAGAAGGGGGGGAGATCAATAAAACCTGGGTCCTTTTCATTCCAGCCCAGGAGGGGATGGGGGAGCAGTCTCGGTCTCAACAGAGTGAGCAAATGAAGGGGTAGAAACCCTGTTGAATAGATAGAGCCGTTTAATTCTGCGGAAAGCAGACAAAACTACGGGGCATCAGAATCCTTTAGCTAAAAAGGGGAAGGGTTTCTATACCAACACATCACTATTCTTGTCACTTGATGGCAAACATACTGCGTGATAAAACACTCCTAATGAAACAAGTCACGAAATGTTTCTCATGTAATTAATCGTATTAAGTACATCATTAGTAACAGCCGGCGAAATATTAAATTGGAGTTTTTACACGAATGCCTTGGTACGAGAGGTGATTTAAGAAGGAATAAATAGAAAGGTTCATAAAAGCAAAATAACGAACATCAAAACTACACAATCATATAAACGCAAGATATAATCAACGGCAAGCATTCTTCTTTCAAATGAAGAACGGGAACAATAATAATAAAAAATGGTATATGTATATGTAATGGGGCACGTATAAGGTCAATGAGAACCGCATTCCGGTTTCTCATGTATTCTCATGTATAAAAAGCCACACTGTAATTACATAGTATTAAATTCAAAAATTAAAATTTAATGTAATTAATATATTTGCATATTCTACACAAAGTCTATGTAAAGTACACGTAATAGTACATTACGCGTCTAGTGCGGAAACTAGCATCTTGCATGCGAGTGTGGAGTATGCACCCGAGCGATAGCGAGGGTAGTAAAACCACACGAAAAACACCACAAAGCAAAATGCCGTTTTCGCACGAGTTGCGTACCGTACTTTATCTACGATTGTTGGATTTTAATAATAAATACAGAAAAAAAAATGTAATAAACTTCCTGTATGTAAGTTTGTATTTCTCTTTTGATAAAGATGACATTAATTCATCAGTTGTATTTTGTGCCGAATTAATTATTCCAGGAGGAGTATTATTCCCCTCATTTTCGTCTTATTACTTAATCACTCATTGTTTTTCACTAAAAACTCGATATAAACAGTTACTTTAATAAAAGAACAGCAAATTAGTTTTTTTTAGATGTAAACAAACTCGCTAATCGTGCGTAAAGGTGAAACTTCTTCTTTTTTACCACCCTAGGGAGGAAATAAAGAGGAATTATAAAAACGCGCATGCGCAATGAATACACGTAAAGAATCACTTTCTACGCATCTAAACAGAGATACAATGTTTATATTTCGTATCAATCGTAGATAAAAGAAAATACACTTAAGAGAGATACAATGCAAATAATTATATAAAAATTGGAATATAATTAAAATACAATAATAAACGTTGAGAGATGAACTTCGGTCAAAGCTTGGAAGTATTACGCAAAATTTGTTAAATACGCCCTCAGAAAGTATGTGAGATGATAATGGTCAACTGTAAGGACGATACTTTGACTTTATGAACTTCATTGTGTCTAAAGTAAGTAACAGCTTTCAGTAAGTCTGGATATTGTGATTGTGGCACGAGTTACTAAAATTCAACTGTAGCAGTAAATTTTAGCTGCATTTGCAATGCCTGATCCTCTTTCACCTCTAATAACTCAAATTTCTTAGACAATTTTTCAACAAGTATTATTTCAGAAATTGGAAATCTATCTTCGACACAATACAACTACACAATTCAATACACAATCAAATATCTAATACACAATCTAATATCTAATACACAATCTAATATCTAATACACAATCTAATATCTAATACACAATCTATATCAAAAATAAATTGGTTTAGAAAACATGCAAATGTAGATTTCGGTCATGGACACCCTTCCGGAGCCCGCTCTTACACGTCCGGCTAGTTTACCCTCTTCCAGTCGTCCAATCGAGCTGAAACTTGGCACATAGACTCTCTACCACAAAAACATTTTAACAAATTAATTAATTAATTAATTTTTCAATTTAATTAAATTAAATTTTTATTTTATTTCTATTACTTAATTTTTTCAATATTTAATTAATCCATTTAGTTTTAAAAAGTTAATTAATTAAATTGAAAAATTAATTAAATAATTAATTTGTTAAAATGCTTTTGTGGTAGAGAGTCTATGTGCCAAGTTTCAGCTCGATTGGACGACTTGGAAGAGGGTAAACTAGCCGGACGTGTAAGAGCGGGCTCCGGAAGGGTGTCCATGACCGAGCCGTATTTGCCCACCCTTGGTATATGCGAAGAATTTGTTTCCAGCTACCCCTTAACATTTTTAAATTTAAGGGGGAAAATTAAATAAAATTATGTTTGTCGTGTGTTGTCTACATTAGAGTCTTAAATACTAAACTGATTTTAATGAAATATGGTTTTGAATATATAATAGGTTCATACCTCTAAGCGAATTTTAAAAATAAAATTAGGCTCTTAACCCTAGAACGACACACTGGACGTCACTGGGGTCCCACAGACACTATGCAAACTATAATTGATTTTTTTTTTTGTTTAATTTGTATTTCTCTAAACCTAGACTCCCTTCTAATTTACCTTTGAACCTTTCTCTGTATATACTGATAACAATACCTATGTTTTTAGTATTAGTTTTTTTTTAGTATTCATTAGAATTAGAATTGGGGTCCCATAGACCCAGGGTGCCATTTACGTAATTGTTTCATATACCACTGTTAATTGTCTTATTATTTGTATTAATAAACTTATTTTACATTTTTTGATGGCTGTTGAAATGTTTAAGACTGTCAAAAGTTCCAAGATAAAACTTTTTATTACTATTAGTAGACATATATAACTTCTGTCAAGTTGAAGGTATTGTGGATCTGAGTAAGGATTTAAGGCAAAAATTACTTAATTTTGACAGAACATGTAAGAAAAGCTATAATTTTTTGCTTCCGAGCTTACCGGAGGTAACGGAAGCTATGTGATCGTTCTGAAGAACGAAAAAAATTTAGGTCTCCGATTTCAAAAATTCCAAGACAGAAATCCGTTTCAGACATCAGGGATCATTTTTGGTTCAGTGTCTGTCTGTCGGTCTGTCGTTCAATTTTTGCGAACCACCATATCTTAAAAACTACACGTCCAATTTTAATGAAATTTGGGTGGTATGTCATAAGTAGCCCATTGTTGGTCCCATATAAGTTTCAACCTTCTGCTCATATTTGTTTGTCATCCACATGCTCACAAACATACATTTGTTTACAGCCATATCTTATATACTAAGTAATCATCTGATATTTATGAAATTTTTATGGTTTGTCGAAAGTAGCCTGCAGATAACACCTGCTTAATTTCAACCTTCTGCGCACTTTAAAACGTGCTAAATTAATATGTCTTATATTATAAAGCCGCATGGCTAACTTACTCACTGACTGACATTAATGTTTACCCACTTCAAGAAGAGCTAGAGACTTGTGGTTTGCGTTGATTGTTTGAAAATGTTGTATATGTACTTTTGTACTAATTTATAATTTTGTTGTAGGTTAAAGGGTTTAAATACTTTTTTGATATTAGGTTTTTTATTTATGTGTATTTATTAGTTAAATGAATGCCCTTTTGAATTGTTTGTATTTTAAAAATATAATTTTGGTACCTCAGAGTATGTACAGGGATACAAATGTTAAAGTTAATCTTTTATAATATTATGTATATCGTTGAAAAGCTCTTGCATAGTAGATTAATTTTTGTTATATTATATTTTGTGTTATTATTAGTTTTGAGGGGGGTAAAATAAAAAAAAAACTGTTTATATAGCGGTTTCTACGATTTAGTTGCAGTTTTATATTTGTTTATTAAATTAATTTTATGTTATTAATGTTAATTAATTTTACGCTAACTTTTGGCGCTTGCTGGAGGCTTTGTTTCTCCAACAAATGTTTAAATTTCTTCAACTTTATTAAATATTTACTGGAACAGTGCCGCGCCGTTCCAACGTTTTGATTATTTTTATCGAGGTATTTTTCTTAATTTGGTCTTTTCTTTGCGAGGAAGCTATGTGCCACATTAATTGGCAGAGTATTTAAAAAAAAAAAAATTTTCTGTTTTCTGTAAAACAACTCTTAACATATTGTATATATGAAAAAAATATTAACCCCATCTAACGGAAACCAAATTTTATATAATTTTTTTTAAATGTACCAATTTTTGTAAAAAAAAAAAATGTTGATGAAAATATATATGTAGCCTATTTAATTTTAAAATCCTTATTTGTTTTGGTCAAAATTAAATAGTAAAGTTAAAATGACAAATTATGTTTAAAAAAAAATATAAATATTAAAAAAGGAAAATATTTATTAACCCATTATTTAATTGGGGTCTCGCTGTCCCCTGTGTGGAGTTTACGTAAAATAAAAATAAGTGTGTCGTTCTAGAGTTAATTTAGTCACGATCGAAGAGTTCTTTATTCTCTTTGGTGGGGAGACGAAACAGAGGAATTTTCCGTATATGTTATCTCAGATGTAAACTACAAAGGAACACTTCTTTATTAACATTTCAAGCACGAAGTAAGTAAGTCAGAAGATAGTCAGCCAATTAAGTGTGGCACATATCTTGCTCGCATCACGTACTTTATTCTTGGTATTCTTTTACACCCTTTATTGTGTAATTAATTTCATTGTTTCCCCCTTTTTCTTAAAAATCTCTCACAAATTTGTTGTTTGTTTTACTTTCTCACATAATAAAGAGAATGTATTGTGATAGCGCGAAAATTCGATTTTGAGATTTACACGTTTTGAGGTCCTCTGAGTCCAAAAAAAGGTGGTTTTTAAAATGTCTGTTTGTGCAGACGCCTGGAGCTTAAACTACTATGCCGATTTTGACGAAATTTAGCATACATGTTTCGAAATATCATACCCCGAGGAGAAATCGAGAAATGAATTTTAGTTCCAAATTTGGTGGAACTATCCTTTAAAAACTCGAAAACTATTTTGATTAAAAAATTTTAAAATGAACTCGAATATCAGAAAGTTTGTCTGCGTTTTCTCGGACCGATTTTATCACCACGAAGAAATGTATCAAATGTGCGATGGGGGTTGAAATTAATCTGGGGTTATCTTAGGGGCTACTTTCAACAAACCATCCAAATTTCTTTAAAAATCAAATGAGCACTTTTGAAGATATAACTGTAAATTACACAATTTGTGATAGTGAGAGACACCAAGGGATGTGCCACTCGAAAATGGCACATAGGAACTGTTCCAACATCAGACTTACGTCTTCAAGCAGTGGCGTAACTAAGATATCCGGCGCCCCCCCCGCAACTTTTGAAAATGCGCCCCCCCCCCCCCCCCCCCAACAGATTTCTCAACAGATTACAGATTACTCGTGTACAGTACTACTACAGTAATAGTGTTATTTTTATTTCTTAATAAAAATAGTAAAATTATAATATAAATAAGATGAAAACAAACTAGCCACCTTGCTTCTTGCTGGACGACGAACTGGAATATCTTATTCGCATATACAGATGCACATCTATCTGCCAATTTATGTAGCTCAAAGCTTCCTCGCGTCCTATTTTGTATACTGACTTATTTTTATGTGATAACAATTTAGCAAAATTTAATGAGCGCAGACGTTTGAAAATAATCTGGGATTATCTGCGGGCTACTTTCGACAAACTATCTAAATTTCATAAAAATCAGATGAGTAATTTTGAAGATATTATAGGTGTAAATTAATGTAAGTATGCTTGTGCGTACGTGAAAGAAAAAGAAATCGACGCATACGGTTTAGACTTATTTGAGTCATGATGACCAATGAGCCACCGTCCAAATTTCATTAAAATTGTACAAGTAGTTTTTACGACAGACAGACAAAACAAAAACATTTCCCAATAATGTTTCCTGTTATCTGACTAGTTGTATGACTTGTCAAGTTTGGAAGATTTCCTTATCTACTGCAGCTAAAACCAGATTAGATAAGATGACTTTTAGTTGTAATAAACACTTGGATCTCCTAGCAGTCCAAAATGAAGAAGGGAGAATTAGTCCGATATACTTACCACTATACTTAGGTATAGTGACACAACTTGAAGCTCTGAGCTCTAAACTAAACCATAACTTCTCATAACATTCTCTGATTTAAACTATTTTTTTCTTTTATCTCTCATTTATTTTTATCTCCCAAAAACAATTTTATTCAAATAATGCCGCCCACATAGAGTTTATTTTAATTTTTATTATTAAATATTATTGTTTACTCATTTTTCAGCGCCCCCCTAGAGCAGGCGCCCCCCCGCGCCGCGGGGTTGGCGGGGGCGCTATTTACGCCACTGTCTTCAAGATGTTGGATCGGCATTACGCTATGTCCTGCATCGTTTTGTCGCGTCCGACTCATCAGGGGCCCGACGATGCCCACCCAACTCTGGACCTATACCAGATCAAGAAGATCAGATATAGGGCTTATCGGAGACGAGCGTGCTCTCACACCGCCATTCTTGCTTGGCTGGCAAAACACATTAACAATGTAATACCGTGTTTTTGCACACTGCAATAAGGTACACAATTTGTGATAAGTCCCATATCTGATCTTCTTGATCTGGTATAGGTCCAGAGTTGGGTGGGCATCGTCGGGCCCCTGATGAGTCGGACGCGACGAAACGATGCAGGACATAGCGTAATGCCGATCCAACATCTTGATGACGTAAGTCTGATGTTGGAACAGTTCCTATGTGCCATTTTCGAGTGGCACATCCCTTGGTGTCTCTCACTATCACAAATTGTGTACCTTATTGCAGTGTGCAAAAACACCGTATTACATTGTTAACTGTAAATTAATTTATGCTTGTTCTCATGTGGAAGACAAATAAAATGGGAGCAGAATTTGAAATTTATATGGTGATCCACGATGGGCTAATTATGACCTATACCTACCATCATGCAATTTCATTAAAATCGGACAAGTACTTTTTAATATTTCAATACTGGATCGCATAAATTAAACGATGGATGGAGAAATGACTAAAAATGTTCCCTGTAGTCTAAAAGGGATATCTGCCTTGAAATTTTTGAAATCGGAAACATATTCGTTCTTCAAAACAATCAAATATGCTCGGTTGCAATACATCTAGTAAGAGGTTCTTACCGCGTTAGAACCCTTTTAAGTAAACAACAATACGTTTTGACCTTTTTTTTTTCTTTAAAAAAAAAAAAAAAAAAAAGTCACTAAGCGACTGGGTCACCCTAATTGAAAAAAGTCATCCTAATTGTAGGAAATTTTAAAAAATAGCGAAAATGCTCGTTAACCCAATCCGTTCCACAATCGTTCATCAGTCGATTGTGGTATACTGGGTAGTAGTATGAAGATGCCGGTCATAGAAAAGTTTGTTTTAGCTGTAACTTTTGAACTATGTATTATAACGACATTTAAACGCAATGAAACTACACTGATGGGTCTATCAAGATCCGTTCCTAAGATGATACATTTATAAGATTTATTTTTTGGGATGAGGAAATTTACGTAGTATAACAATTCCTTAAAAACTTTTTTTTTGTTTTTTGACAAAAGAATAACCATTTTGGTACTTCTTTAGATTGTTAATCTTTTTTTAAATTTTTAGATTTATAGACTTATAAATCTTAGATTTATTTAAATTTTTAGACTTTAGATTGTTAATCTTGTTAAATTTTTTTTTTTTTTTTTTTTTTATAGTATATAAATGACTTTGACTAAATAGCTATTAAGACAAAGGGTTGTTTAGTCCAACGTACTTTTGGACGCTAAAGGAATATCAAACTTCTGTTTTTATAAGGGGAGTAACAATTTAAAGAAGTGACACCATTTTTGTTATTAGATTATTTAGTTCATTTGTAAAAATCCGCCATCTTGATTCCAGATGGCGGCCATTTATATACAAATACAAAATTGTCGACGAACCAATTATACTAGAACCTTGGAATTTAGAAGTTAGCTTCCTTTTATGAAATTAGTACCTAACTTTTGATAAATGGTTTACCAAATGGGCATGTTGATTCAAGGTGGCGGCCATATATATATATATATATATATATATATATATATATATATATATATATATATATATATATATATATATATATATATATATATATATATATATATATATATATATATATATATGTGTGTGTGTGTGTGTGTGTGTGTGTGTGTGTGTGTGTTTATACAAATCTACAGTTTTAGTCCGATATCGATGAAAATTTGTACACTTGACCTTCAAAGCCACAAGGGTACGGGGTACAAAAGTAATGGAATACGGGGTCAAAGTAACGAATACCCTTCATGATGCATTTCGTTGAAAAGCTCTTTATGAGTACAGTAATTGTTGTTATGTACAGTTTTGTCATATTTTCATTTAGGAGGGGGGTAAATTTAGAGTATTTGCAAATTATCTTATCGAAGAGAAGAGGAAAATATGTGGGAGGGATAGAATCAAGATATTCTCGCATAGTAAAATAATTTAAAAGTTTCTCGATGGTAGTTTATAAACTTATCAAATTAAAATAACACTCCGTAGCGAAGCTTGGGTATCCAGCTAGTATATATATATATATATATATATATATATATATATATATATATATATATATATATATATATATATATATATATATATATATATATATATATATATATATATATATATATATATATATATATATATATATATATATATATATATATATATATATATATATATATATATATATATATATATATATATATATATATATATATATATATATATAGAAGAAGGACATGAAAAATGAAATTTTTAAGGACTCATGGTGCAAAGATGAATTGGTATAAAAATGAAACCAAATATATATTTGTACTGAGGGTGTCCGGACACCCTGAGGGGATGTTAAATTAAAGAGGAGGCCGTGTCTTCCTGTTTCATTTAACACCCCACATGGTGTTTTCTCTTGTTTTTAAAAAAAAAAATATATCACCAAATAACATTCACTTCAACCCCTTGTTTTCAAGGGATGATTATTTTGGAGTTTGCCTGTAATTTTCCTGTGTTTAGGTTATTCTTATTACACATAACACAAAGGCGTAGTTCCAAATTTTTGTGTTTGATACTTTCCGGAGATAAGTTGCTTTGCAGACAGACAAGTGCAGGAATTTATAAAGGTACTTATTTTTACCTACTGACCTTAAAAATTGTAATGCTACTTTCTCTTATTTAAAAAGCATTTGTTGTTTACAACAACAAATGTTGTAGCCTGAAGAAGCCCGAATGTGGAGGGCGAAATATAGCTTTTTAAATAAGAGAAAGTGGTTTATTTAATTAAAAATAAACAGGTCAAGTGTGTGCTGGCCAGCACACAGCGAGGGTCCGTAGTCAACCCTGTATATTTTAAGTAGTACCCTATTGATGGTGTTTTTTAAAATGCTAAAAAGTACTTTGAACTATCCTATGGGTCTGATATTCTCAAAACACATAAACAAATTTCTGATAAAGAATTTTTTTGCCACTGAACCGGACTACAACCATATAAAAACGTCGAAAAGACCATATTTAGAAAAAAAACGTATCTTGACAATAAAAAATAAAATATTATTTTTTTCGAAATTTCCAAAAAGTGGTATCTTTACTTTTGGTCGAAGAATGTTCAGGAATTTTTTCAGATTTTTTGCACTTCACATAAGTGAGATAGAAGGAGGGGGGGGACACGTTTCACACCCACTTCAAACTTGCCTACGCTCGCTCTATCAATCGGTGTCGAAAAAAAATGAAAAATTTTTAACCCTTAAGTTATTTTACCCTAATTTTTTTGAAAAATCATTTTTTTAAGTCGCTATATTTTTAAAATTTGTGGGCAGGTACAAGACACGTACATGCCAAATTTCAAAGTGATCGGAGGAAAGGTGTAGCCGTGAGAGCCGGCGACAGGACGGACGGACAGACACACGCAGGAAAATATAAGGGTCCTTGGTTTTGCCTATGGACCCTAAAAATAACAAAAACAATAAACCGAGAAACCCTATAAATTAGCCCAATTTGAATGAGAAAAATTTGAAAATTACCAAAATAGGGTTCAAGATCAAAAAGAAACTAAGTATAATGCTAATTCAGTTGATATTACTACCTAGTTTTCGAGGGATGATTTTTTGTGGCTTCCCTATATAATTTTCCTAAATAACAAAACTGCAAAATTGAAATTTTGCTTCCGAGCTTACGAAGGTAACGGAAGCTATGTGATCGTTCTGAAGAACGAAAATATTTTGTGTGTCCGATTTCAAAAACTCCAAGACATCAGGGAACATTTTTGGATCCGTGTCTTTCTGTCGGTCTGTCTGTCACTCAATTTTTTCAAACCAGCATATCTTAAAAACTACTCGTCCGATTTTAATGCAATTTGGATGGTAGGTCATAATTAGCTTATTGTTGGTCCCATATAAGTTTCAACCTTCTACGCTTGTTTGTTTCTCTTCCACATGCGCACAAACATACTTTTATTTACACCTATAGCTTCAAAAGTACTCATCTGATTTGTACGAAACGTTTATAGCTTATCGAAAGTAGCCCCAGATTAATTTGAAACGTCTGCGCTCTTTTAATGTTTCAAAATTGATACTTTAATTCATGTACAAAAAAAAATTAGAAAATTGACAGATTAAAAAAAACGTGGGAAACAATTGAACAAAAAACACAATAATAGGCTTATAGAAGAATAAAATCAATAAAGCACGTAATAGAATGCGAGGAAGCTATGTGCCACACCAATTGGCAGTCTGTTTTTTTGTTGGGTAATTTCGGTTCAGAAGCGCAGAAATGTATAAAGGTCGTTGTTTTTGCCTCCCGAACCTAAAAAGCGTAATAAACAGTAGCTAATTCAGGTGATATTATACGAGATTACCGGACCCCTTGCTCTAGCCAATTAGGCTATTAGGCTCTCTCACAGGCGTTGTTTTTTTACGTCAATTAAGTTTTGTATTTATTTGTTTTTGTAATAATTCCCACTCCTGCACAGTTCTGTTATATTGTGGAAATAAACATTATTATTATTTCATTTATCGGCATGGTTCAAATAGAAGAATTAAAAATTTCAAGATAAAAAGAACTTTTTATATACTACGTTTTTAAATTTTCTGTTGAATCGTATGTAATGTTGATAACATAATTGTCATTGTTATATAATATATAATGTTAGTGAAAAAAAAATAGTTCCGAATTTATATAAATGACAACCATCCAGAGAGCTGATCTTAAACCTATAAAAGGATAAATCTTTGTACAACGGATCTCCCCAACACCAAATCTAAAGCATGCCATCGATATATTTGAAATAATATAATCGATAAATAATATAATCGATATTTCCTGTTTTGCTGTCATTCAATGTTTATCTATCACAAATGAAGATTCAAAAATGATCAAAAATGAAGATTGCGAAAATATTGGATATGGCAAAACAAATAAAATAACTTGCGGATTTTTTCAGAACTAACTTTCCGCACAGCAAAATTTGCTGAAAACTAATTAAATTCTGCTGAAAGATGGCTAAAAGTATTAAAATAATGCATTGTCATCGTGTTCTGAGCTATGCTAAAAGTTTCAAATGTCTAGCTATTCGGGAAGTTAGTTAGAAATCGATTGCCAGATTTGTACCGGACAAACAAACAAACAAGAATGCAAGCTAATAAAAACGTAGTAAAATACTCTTAAAATACTCTCTCTCACATAGCTTCCTTGCATTCTCTTCTGTTTACTTTATGATATTATACTATTAAAACCTATTATTATTAAATTTATAATTTAATTTAATTTTTCCCCCGTTTTTTAAAACTTTTAATTTACATAACCAATTAGGTAACTACCACGCAAAATAACTCTTTTGCAAGATTCATAGGTATTTAAATCATATAAAATGATGCGTGAAGTCTGACATAAAAAATGGTTTCGTTGGTATTGTGAACATGAAATAAGTTAGAATAAAGGGGGGGGCACACAAAATGTTGATACTTTTTGACAAAATTGCGTGGAAAATTAAACAATTTACAAAAGTGTTATATACTTTTGTAAACTAATCTTTAATACCTTTTATTTGATATTACCTCACGTCAAATTTAAAAAAAAAAAAAAAAAAAAAAAAATCCGTTGCATGAATTATCTACCATTTTGGAATCTCAGTTGATCAGATTAAATTGCTATTTTTATTTTTTCTACGGCCCAGCAAACCGCACATTTTGCATATTTTTTTATATTATAATAGCAAGAATTTTTTATATTATAAGAAGCAAGAGGCACCATACCTAAGTTTACAATCGAATTTTTTGAAGATGTTGGTATTGACAAAAAAGAATTGACGCGGATATCCGAATCTATAATTTTAGACTCTTTAGGTATCTTAAATAATCATATATATGGTTAATAATGATCATTTACTTTATCTGACTATTTGTTTATTTCCTTTTAAACAAGCTTGTAAGTCTATTATATTTATATTATTTTAATTTTAAGTTATTTTACTAAGTTGACTAAGTGTATTTTAATGACTATACATTATGTTTTGTAAAACTATTGTTACTTGTTAATGTATTATTGTCTGTAAGAGATTGATTAGTAAGCTTTGTACTAGCAACTCATTATAAATGAGCAGACTCACAAATGTTTTAATTAATAAATATATTGTGTTTCTCTCTCAGCAGAAATATAGTTTTAGGAGAGGAGACTAGGCAAGCAAAATTTGGCTGTTTTTTGACAAAATGGCATGAAATGAAAAATTAAACACTATCCCCAGATGTTATATATTTTTGTAATCTACTCTTCAATTACTTTCATTTGATACCCCACTCAATTTTTTTTTTTTCACGTGACATGAATTATCCACCATTTTTAATTTGAACAGCTGATAATTTTGAGTTCACCGTATTTTTCCTGTGTGCGTATCAAAACGATCTTTAATACTGCTAATTTTCAAGTTTTTATCTCTTTTGATTAAAAAGTTATTAGAACCGTACACAGTGACTGACAAGTCACAGACACAGGAACGAAACTATAAGGGTTTTCTTTCTTTCGTTTTACCAAAGAAACCCTAAAAAGGATGAACCGTTGATATTAAAAAAATAAATTTAGAATCTATTGTGCTAAGTAAGAATAACTTCTGTTAAAACGAAAAAAAAACCAAAATATATATTTCTTTACTGATACCAGATATCTACAAACAACATTAGAAGGGATTCTAAATTAATGAGATTGTCAATTCTGTTGAATGCAATTGACAGAGAGAACTTGTGTCAACTGTTGCACAGACTCTACCAAAGAAACAAGAGATGTACGTGAAAATATAGGATAATAGAATGGGTAAGTTAAAGGAAAGATTAGAAACATATAAAAGAGAATAAAAGTAGAGGTGGTTGGTGATTGGATTTTATATGTAACCAATGAGATCAATGGAAAATTGATAATTCTTTATGTTCCTTAGCGTTACAGCTGGGATAGGCTTGGTCTGTGATCCCCCTATACTTACTTACAAACATCCATTGTACTGCCTTTACAACTTCTACGAGGTCCTGATTCTTAGATTTTTTCCAGATCCTTTTATACGTGATAGCGCTCCTATCGTGCGTTTTAGTAATTACTTACGTGATTTAGTTCCCTGACAAATTCTTTTATCCATTCTTTCCTTTATCCATTTGTTTCCTCTATCCATTTGTTTCCTTTATCCATTTGTTTCCTTTTATCCATTTGTTTCCTTTATCGATTGGTTTCCTCGGTTTACCACTTTTTGAAAACGTTAAATGTTTTTTGTATATATCCAATTCGTTCAACGCGTCCTAACTATCCTTATCATAATAATATTATTAATCGAAATACACATAAAATACAGCACTTCAAGGGTAAATATCGGCAATAGCGCGCCCCTTCTCACTCCAACGTATTTTTTGACAAAGGGATATCAACTCTCCTATGAACAAACCATACATATATAATTATTTTATACATATATTATTATATACGAATGGAAGGAATGAATTAATACATCGAAGCCAACTGTACGACTTCGATTACACAGAAGGGGTACACTATTGCCGAGTTTAGCCGAAACGGTATATAATCGAGTAGTCTCCCGAAGGCGACGACTCATATCGAAATGATTTGTCATTGCTAAGCTAAGGCAACCACATTTATTCCAATAAAAATAAATGTTTGTTTTGATTTGTTGGTCTTCAAATAGATATAATAATAATAACCTATCTAAATTAGTTTACTTAATTTAACTTTTTTTTCTAAATATAAAATTAAGCCCGATGACACGGGCTAAACGACAAGTATATATATCTACTAAATCAGAAAAGAAATTGTTGATAACAAAGTTATAATCGAATTTAACTATTGATTACAATACTAAGGATGGTGGGAGGTCAAGATAAAAGGAAATCTACGAAATATCTGAAATTGGCAGGACTTTATAAAAGGAGACTATTAAATAGTGTGTTTCATTCAGAAACAATGATAATCTTGTGATAACAATAATATAGAACTTGGAAAGAATTTGAGAAAACGTATGTTAGTTCTGATAAGAAACCAATAAAAATAAAGTAACAATTATAACCTACTGATAACGATAACAATAATACTATAGAAGGTGGAAAAATTATGAGACAACATATAGCTAATTCTGATATGAAACAAAGGAAATAGAGTTTTATATATTATAACCTAATGATAATGATAAGAATAATGTAGAACGTGGAAGTATTATGAGAAACCATATTGTTCATTCTGATAAGAAACCAATGAAAATAAAGTAACAATTATAACCTACTGATAACGATAACAATAATATAGAAGGTGGAAGGATTTTGAGAAAACATATGTTAGTTTTGATAAGAAGGCAATAAAAAAAATCAATTCGAGACAACTCAGACAAACTTTCTCATATACAAGTTCATAATTACTCAGTCCAGTTTTCGTCGGTACAAGTCGTCGAATATTTTATCAAAGTTAATCATACAATTAACTTATCCTCGAATCCTCGGTGCGGGAAATCGAACTCGGCTTTCTCCATCCGCTTTTAGCAATTTTCTCTTGAACTATATTTTTCCTGGGAAAACGGCTTATATCCATAGATTCGTATTTAAACAGGCTAAATTTTAGATTTTTTTAATCAAAATCGTCGGAACCGTTTTCAAGAGCTCTGAAAAGTTTTTTCAGAGTTTTTGGGGGTAGCGCCCCCAAATTAAGAGATAAAATGTATTTCTCAATTTTTCTTTAGAGTATGATTTTTCTAAGTATGCTAAATTTCGTCAATATCGGCCCAGTAGTTTAGACTCCACGCGTCTGCACAAACGACAAACGACAAATAATAATGTTTTAAAAACCACATTTTTGTATTTAGGTGACCTAAAAACGTGTAAATCTATCAACATATCAAAATTCAATTTTCGTGCTACCTTTTTATTCGTTGAAACTTGATCCAAAATGGAGCAAAACGCCACCAAGCGCACTTTGCTATCTCAATCCGAGAGTGTATTTTTTTTGTTGTTTTGTCTGAATTTTCGTACCCGAGAGTGGTTTTCTTTTATATTTTTTTAATCTAAATGTCTTAATCTAATTTTCCATATCCAAAAGTAGTTTTCTATTGAAATGTTTTATGTAATAAATTTCCATTTGAAAAAATTGATCTGGATTTTTCTCGTTCCATCCAAGCATTTTGGTAGGTACCGCACCTACTAAAAGTTTTGTATAGGTGACTTTTTTGCGAAAAGTTTTGTTTGCATTCAAACTTGAATTTCTCCATGAAATCGATACGGAATCGCAATGTTGATTATACCGTTCGAAAGGGTATTGAATGAGAAAGTTTTTGTGAGATTTGACAGGCTCCAAGAGTTTTTCTAGGAAAATAGTGAGCGCACAAGGAATTTCAGAAATTTAAATTTTTTCTAATTTTTGAACGTTTGAACTGTTATATCGGTGTTTAGTTAATGGTTTCCAAAACTGGAAGTGCTCTAGTGTTATAGGAAATTTAACGCTGATTTCAAAAATGTGGTCAAAAGTAAAAAAAAATTAATTGGAATGGAAAAAATTCAGGTTTACTAGCAAAAAACGTGTTTTTAAAAAAGATACTTCAAAAAAATCATATCTCGGCAACGGATTGAGATAGCGAAGTGCGCTTTGTGGAGTTTTGCTCCATTTTGGATCTAGTTTCACCCAAAACAAATTTCGGTTTAGGTCGGTAACACCCTATAATAAAATAACAATTTAAACCTACTAATAAACCTACCCTCGTCCAGACTGTGATGGACGAGGCGTTAACAGAAGAATGTGGAAGAAAAGAGATCAAAACATGTGTTGAATTTGATTAGTATCCACTAAAGAATATTGTTAAGAGGGTAAACATAACACAGAAAATTAAAATCTGAGATACATTTAAAAAAAAAAAAAGTCCAGTCATGCACCATGACTTAATGAGCGAATTTTCAAAGAAATCTGCGTTTTATTGGCTTATGATAATATAGAAAAATTTTGGTTTAGAATTTGCTCGGGTGAAAAAAAAAATTGGTACACAGGGGTACGGGGTACAAAAGTCAAAATAGTATTTACCCTTCAAGATGCATGTCGTTGGAAAGCTCTTTAAGAGTACAGTAATTGTTGTTATTTACACTTTTATCATATTTTCACATAAAAGGGGGGTAAAATGGAAAAAAACGTTTTTTGACCCTATATGGTCAAAATTTGACCCCTAAATGTACTCCAAAAATTCTGGCCAACGAACTCATCCTTTCTTTTGATATTATTGACATTTTAAAATTTGTTTGAAATTTTTAAGTGCATCCTAAGGGGAGATATCGTCTGGAGTGACACATATATACATATATACATACATATATACATACATATATATATACATATATACATACATATATACATACATAAAAAAAAGTGTTAAATTTTAGGAATCGATTCAGAATGGTCTAAAACGGATTTCCATGGAAAAATTTTTCAAAAATTCGCATTACAAAAATTTTGAAGCCATTGCAATAGCGTAATTTTCTTTGAAAATTCGCTAATAATGAATTTTGAATAAATTGCATTGTATTCTTGATTTTTTTTTTTTTTTTTTTTTTTCTTAGTATTTTTACTTTTTAAATACGAATTGCAAACGGCTGAAGAAATTAATATTGACCAAAATTGTGGTTTCTTTTTATGTGGAAATAATGACTCTTTTCTACTTTAAAGTCAAAACATGCTCAGCTTTACAAAGTAAAAAGAAATCAGTCCGAGACAACTCAGACTAACTAAGTTGTAAAACAAGTTGTAAAACAAAGTTATTCTTTTATAATCTCGGTCCCAGATCCAAGAAACTTTTTGTTTTCAATTTTACAATAAAATCAGATTTATTTTTATCAATATCTCGGAAACACGTTTTTTTCCCGTGAAGACGGCTTATATCATTAGATTCGTATTTTAATGGACTACATTTTAGAATCTTTTAATCAAAATTGTTTACATTTTAGAATTTTTTAATTAATATTGTCGGAATAGTTTTAGAGACTTTTTTTTACCAGTTTTTAGAGGGTAGCTCCACCAAATTTGGAGGTAAAATTCATTATCTGATTTCGCCTCAGGGTATGATTTTTCTGAATATTTATATCAAATTTCGTGAAAGTTGGTCAAGTAGAGTGGAGCCTAAACCACACTTCTGCATAGACGACGGACAGATTTTTTTTTTTTTTTTTCTTTTTTAAACTTATTTGGACTAAAAACGTGTAAATCCATCAAAATCGAATTTTCGTACCATCACAATACTTTCTCTGTTTATGAGAAAGCAGAAATATGTAGGATTTAGTTAATCTCGAGGTAAGTAGCTAGCCTCTAGGAATTAGGTTCAAACTAGTACCAAATTCAGATTTCTTACCTTCGAAAACCCAACTATGTACCTACTGTACATAATGTACTTTAATTTTGAAATGAATACCTTCAACCTCGTTGTAAAATTATTGTAATTTTTTTTTCGAAAATTAATATCACTTTCAACACCTCGTATCTTTTTAATAAGTAATATTTGTCAACACATACATTGACTTAATCTTCTTATTTTGATTTCTGGTGTCATTTGTTGCTTTACGACGGATAAGTTAAGTAAGGACACCCTGTATGTTAAATACCGGGTGTCCCATTTCAAGTGGATCAAACAGCAATTACTTTTAAACTAGGAAATAGTACAGTCAATTTGTCGTGATAAAAGTCTGTCTGCGGAAAAAAATCAAGACTTCTTATTTTTTTCATGGATCGCTTGGGACACATGAGAAAAGCTTAACTCCAACTTTGTGGGACCGTCCGGAAAGTGAAAGTACGGGTACAAAAGTCAAAATAGTATATACCTTCATGATGCATGTCGTTGGAAAGCTCTTTAAGAGTACAGTAACTGTTGTTATGTACACTTTTGTCATATTTTCATTTATGATGGGTATAAAATGGAGAAACGTGAAGAAATGCTTTTAGTTAAAAAATAAAATATTACTATTTTTGATCCAATAAGAATGAATATTTGGTATACGTGCTTCATTTGATGCCAGAATCGCGATAATCAATATAAAATACTTTACAAATGGTACCTCTTGAAACTCATAGCCTGCGGCTGTAAAATAAATAATTGCGGTGCAGGAAGGCACCCGCCATCCTGCACCCGCAAGCTGCACCCATGCATCCCATGCTCAGTTGCTTGCAAACACTGCAGCGAAGATAATTGCAGCAATGTACCACTCGTAGACGTTGAAGATGATTTCCTTGAGGATACTGACTTTGACTTTCCCTCGCAAATCGTACTCTTGCCTTCAACGTCAACCAGCGTAAAAGACAAAAGTTCCTTAGTGAGTGAAGCAGAATCAGCAGGAAATTCATCAGCGGGCGATCAACCGGCAAAAAAGAGAAAGCGGAGTCAGAAAAAGAATAAAAAAATTGAACTTGAGATAAAGAAACAAAAAGAAGATGAGTTTTGCCCCCTCCGCCTTCCGGACGGTCCCGCAAAGTTAGAATTAAGGTTTTCTCATGAATTAAGGTGCCCCAAGCGATTCATGTGAAAAAGTTCCCTCGAATTTTGTCGCAGATAGCCTTTTATCACGGCAGATTGACTGTACTAATAGTAGGTAATTATTATAATATTTTTATCTGTTTTTTACATTTTGTGCCCCATGTGCCCCAAGGGATCCCTGAAAAAAAATCTGCATAAATTTACAGTTTTACTGTAATAAAATATTCAGAAAAATGTTTCAGGTGAAAGTTGTAGTACTTATGGCCTAGTTTAATGAAAGAAAAAAATTGATTTCTCGCTTCAAAGGGTCAATATGGCCCTTTGAAGAAAGAGATTTCCTCTCGACCCATCACTAAAAAGCATGAAAAAAGTTTATTATATTTTTTTGTAGATCTTTCATAGTTTAAGAAAAAATAGCCTTTACAGTTAACTACTTAACTATGATCAACGGTAAAAACTGTTTTATAAGTAAAGTAATGTAACATTAACTAATTTCTTTTTTTATTTTTAGGGTTTTGTAGATACTTCTCAAAACCCTTATAGGGGAGAGTGGGGCAAGACGGGGAACTTAAGGTTTCGAGGTTAATAAAATCAACAATCAACATTACAAATGTTTGAAATAAATTAGAGATAGTTGTACACTATTAGGGCTTACAATAAAATGCAAATCGATTTATTTTTAATAATCAATTTACTAAAAAAAAATTTTTTTTATAAAATTTAAAAAACATAAATTTTCCTGCAAAGTGGGGTAAGATGGGGTACTGTAGGGGCATGACGGGGTAATATATATATATATATATATATATATATATATATATATATATATATATATATATATATATATATATATTGTTAATCTTTACACAATTCACAATAATGGATAGCTTCATCATCTTCATCTTCTTCTCCAGCACAGGAGCAATGTGCCCATCGCTTGCAAAGCCGGCATTGGATCCAACCTTCTGTTGACTGAGAATATAAATCCCCGCAGTACAAACATTCAGCGTCAGAAGCTTCTGACGAAGAAGAGTTTGACTTCCTTTGATTTTTCTTTTTCTTTTTATTATTGCTATCTCTCATGGTTTGTGCCAATTTTTTTTTAGCTTTCTCATTTTTCTTTTTTTCTTTTTCTTTTCGTGTATTTATTTCTGATAGAAGTTCGTTTTTGTAAGGGGACTCCGTTAAAATCGCTGTTTTACCCTTCTTTCGATTTTTCTTTTTAAAATGAAGTCCGCTGCAAGAGGGAATTGGTTGAATATCTTCTGGAGTAGGACATTTTCTGAAAGTCGTACTTTCTTTAGATGAAGCAACAGGGGTGTTGAAGGGAGTTGCTGGTTGCGAGGTGTTAAAAGCAGAAGATGGCTGGGGTGTGTTACAGGAAGCAGCAAAATGGGGTGTGATGGAGAAAGCTGTAGGCTGGAGTGTGGTAATTGCAGCAGCAGGTTGAAGTGTGGCGGAGGAAACATCAGACTGAGGTATGGTGGAAGTGAAGGCATCTGCAGGTAAGGATATGTTGAAGGAATTAGAGGACTGGGGAGTGTTTGAGGCAGTAGCCTGGAATATATTGAGGAGTGTCAAAGTCAGATGGCAGGGAGTGGTAGTCAGCAGTAGTTTCGGAAGTAGAAGAAATTAGAGGTGGTATGCTAGCGGTTGCAGCTTCTAATGGTCTATCTGTTGTGACTGATGGCGCATAGTCATGTTCATTAAATACTTCTTGGTTGACAGGCCAAATGCCAGCCTTTCGAAATCCATTGATTGCTGTGGACATTGTTGCTGCTTTTATAAAAGCATTTCCGTACAACTGAGAAATTTGAAACAAAGATACAACACGTCCTGGATTTGATCTTAACCAACATGATACTTCCTGGTCATAAAACACACTTAGTGGTTTCATGAAGCTCACATCAAGTGGCTGCAATCGATGAGTGCAGTGGGGCGGGAAGCACAACAATACTACACCATTTTCCCTTGCATGGTCTATAACATGCATGTTTTTTGTGTGGGTAAAATGTCCATCAAGAAGCAGAAGCACTGGCTTCTCCTTGGTTGCTCGGCTCCACTCAACAAATTTTTTAAACCACATAAAAAAAATATCCGATTGCATCCAACCACTTGGATGATAAGCTGCCCAAGCTCCAGGAGGACAGTCATTCATTAACTGGTCATTTGCTCGTACTCTGGGAAAAATAAATAAAGGGGGCATATATGAACCTGCAGCATTGAAACACACTTCTATGGTTACCGTGTTTCCTCTCTCAGCTGACGACAAAACTCCAACTTGTTTTCTGCCCTTAAGAGACAATATTTTTGATGTATGTTTGGGTACTACAGTGACCCCGGTTTCGTCACAGTTATAGATTCTGTCAGCAGTAAAGTTGTGAGTGTCAACAACTCGAGTAAGTAAACCAAAAAAGTTTGTGACATTTGGTTTGTTGAACGCAGCTGCCCTAGCAGCACTTGTGGGTTCTGGTTTCCGAAGAGTTATTTGGGGATGTCTGGCTTTAAATCCACAAAACCAGTCTTTGCCTGCCACTTGTTTATCCTGAGAAAAAGTATGCTTTTTACCCAATTTTTCTGCCCATTGATAAGCAAGTTTTCTTAGATCATAAGAAGTTAATCCAAATAACCTTTCTTCCATTTTTAATAAATAATCTACTAATAAATTTTCTTCTTCTACTGTAAAAACTGTTTTAATAGGGCCAAGACTCTTCACTAGCATTGGATTTTCTTTATTTGGATATATATTGCCACTAGTTGATACAGCAAAAATAACAGGTTCTTCAGTTTTTTCGACTTCTTCCCGGGCCATTTTAACTCTTCTTTCCAATGTGGTTTGCGGAACTTGAAAAGAGTCGGCTGCTCGTTTGTATCCCATATCGCCATTTATCACAGCTTCAATAGCATTTTTCATAGATTCCGGATCCCATCCTCCACGATCCGTCTTCCTTTTGTATGACCTAACCATAACCTGTAAAAAATAAAATAAAATGTGGGGTAAGATGGGGTACCACCCCATCTTACCCCACAAGTAAAACCCCATCTTGCCCCACTGACGCCATGTCAGATTTAAATAGCTCATGTTTGTCTAGAATGATTTATTATTGTATTATAATTTATGTAAACTAAACACTAAAAGTAACACTTTTCAGAAATGTATTGCATTATTAAATTAAATAAGTGTACGTTACCTTAAATCAGCAGCAAACTGCCACCACACAAAAATACTATCTAGAAGAAATCACGATCTGCATGAGAAAAACATTTGTACAATCTAAACGAATCACTCAGGCTAACTGTCTTTTACACGTGGCCCTCTCCTCTTTCTCTGCTAGTAGTACTATCTTTTACCGCTATGTGGCAGCACTAGTTATGGAGGAACCTAAAGTGCCCCATCTTGCCCCACTACCCCGTCTTGCCCCACTCTCCCCTACCGAGGGTGATGTGTCCGTCCGTCCGTCGCTCTTTGGTTCATAGGGCCCGAACCGTTTAAGCGAAAGTACTGAAATTTGAAACACTGGTGCAACTTTTTGACCCAACCACAGGAAAAATATACAGAAGTTCATAATTAGATTTGCGCATGCGCAATTCGAAAAAATGTGGTAAACTCAAAAATTTATATTTTTTTAAATTTTTGAGTAGGGTATCAAATGAAAGCTGCTGAAGAGTAGGACACAAATATATATATGCTTTTCTAAAATCTGCATTCCTTATAGGGGAAAAAAATAAAAATATACTCCAAAAAAATTCCCCCCCCCCCCCAACCACTATAGATCGACTGGTGCTAAAATTTCGAAATAATTCATACTAATACCTCATAGTGAGGCGATGATATTTCCGGGTGTTCATTCCCAGGTTTTAAAAATTACCAATTTTGTGAGCGAAAATTTGGAGTGTGCCCAAAATTTTATTTTTTAAAAATTTTGAGTTGGGTATCAAATGAAAGCTGCTGAAGAGTAGGATACAAATATATATTTGCTTTTTTAAATTTTTAATTCTTTATTGGTTTTATAAGTCAAAATATACCCCCAAAAAAATCCCCCCCCCCCATATTTTATATAATGGCTGGTCTTAAAATTTTGAAATGATTCATGGTTACACCGTATGGTTGGGCGATGAAAATTTCCTAAAAAATGTAATTTATCTTGTCGTTATTACTGATGAAAAACATTGTGACCCCCCGGGGGATCGAACCCGGACCCTTGAGATCGAAGAAAAAAAAAATCATTATTTCATAACGGGTATTCTTAATCATTTACAAAACCCTAAAAAGTACTTGGACGCAAGTACTTCCCTGTGATTTTTTTAAACTAATAAAGGTTATGTTAGAATAATTTACGAATAATTTGGATAGTCTTAATCCCTCTGTCTCAAAGTTTTTAGAAGAAATATGGATAATAAGAAAGATTAATTTCTCAATTATAACCGGAGACATTAAGCCGTTTCCGAACTTTTGGATCACTCTGTATATTATATACATAGGGTATATACTAAACATGAGCCACAAATTAAGAGGGGGGGTTTTTACCTTGGAGTATTTTAGGAATAATTATACCTCAGACGATTTTTCGAAAATCGTTTCATTTAGATAGTACAGGGCTAGATTTAAAAAAAAAATCGAAAAGAAAAAATAGATATATGATACGTAGTTGATGTACAATTGTAGATTTTTAGACAGGAAATTATCGCTTAGTCAGACTTAGAGCGACGCTGTTCCAGTATTAGTTCTCTCTCCTCTATTCAGGCACCTAACACCATCTAGCTCTTCCGAGCCGTACTATAAAAGTCTGGGGGTGTCACTTGTCTCTAACTTTACCCTTGGGCTCTTTTAATTAAGGCCCCCACTCAATCCCCCCTTTGATTTTAATTCACTTAGAACTTTTCGTTAACAGTAGCTATAAAATTCCTATAGCTCCCAGAAATTATCACTCGCCTCTCCTAAATTTGTGAGATCCGATCTGTATCTTTTTGTTATAACTTTTCTTTGAGTTTGTCAGCAACCCTGTTTGGGAAAAGGTTTTTTTTTATAGTATGCAAGTGAACCATGCCGTATGCCGTTGACATGGTTACAGTTCTTTTTCAGCGATTTTTCCCTTTATTTTTCTCATTCGGATTCGTAGGACAACGCCGTCTCCGAATTTCTCATTCAGTTGAAGAATTTGTTGAAGATTTGAAGAACTGGTTGACGACCGACTGCTGCTATAACGTTCAGAATCCGTTTGCCCACGCCTGTTTCACCTAAACCGATTGTGGGGAGCTCTGTAGCTGTCGATTAACCCGCTTGCGGCACATGGCCGTCGATTTTACTTACGAATACCTTCACCGGAACTTCCCTTATACCTTACCGTTTTAGGGTAGGGGCTGGAGAGCTCCAGTTGCCTTGTTGAGCTGAGACCTTGGGAACCATCTAACCTCGCTGTCGGGAAGTCTCACGAGATAACGCTCTCTAATGACCAGAGACCTTCAAATGTCTTTTTGCCATGGCGCCATACTAAAATGCCACATTTTGCCTATTTTTCGGTAAAAAGCCACATTTTGCCGATTTTCGGTAAAATGCCACACTTTGTGCCACATTTTGCCTTATTTGGGCTAAGTTCTGAGAAAAAAAATAGAAATATTCTAATATTCTAAGGGGTTCTGCTACAACCCATAAAACCAGGTAAGATACGCCTTGCAGGGCAGGATTCCAAGGTGCTGAGGATTCCCCAAGTGACGTGGATTCCTATCTTAGGGTAGTGACACACTTCGTCTCGGGTAGAAGTTCTAAGGTTAAAAAAATCAAGTTTAAAGCCGCGTGTAGCAAATAATCTGGGGAAAGACGCAGGTAGTGTTGTCGTGTTCAATACCAATTACCCTTAAAAGGTATAAGTAGCATACTTAGAGGATAACCATTGGCACATTCATAGTAATATTGAATGGTTTAGGGATTAACTCCTCCTTTAGAAACATAGTGTTATATTTTGGGTTTTTTGCTAACGGTGCCTCTTCCAGTCTCAGGTGTACCTGAGTCAGATACTTGACCAATATCATTCCACCTCTCTGGTTGTTGACAGTTATTGTATTCTTTTAGTCTTCGAACTGTCCCAGTGATTTTAAACTTTGTTTGTGTATTACATTTTTTGACCATGCCAAAGAATAGAAGTAACCGATCTGCCCTGCTCTGACAGCGCTGCATACATACTGAAAGCGGGGGTGTGTTCCCTAAAATGGTCCATGTAACCTGCTTGGCCCATGCTGTTTTGCACCAGCTGTAAATGACTTAATTTCAGCGGGTAAACAAATTTTTATTAAAGCTCTAAGCCGAGTGCCAATCTTCAAGGAAATGCTACCAGGAACCCCTCTTCCTTCAGAGCCTATCCCAACAAGATGGGAAACTTAAATAAGAGCGGCCCTTTATTACGCAGAACATGGAGAAAAAGTGAAAGTTCTATTATAAGAATTCGACGAAGAGGATAACATGGCAATTAAAATAGCCAAGCAGGCACTGGGAAACGTTCAAACTTTGACACAGCTAAATTTTATACGAGCTCATTTTTTTAAGTTGCCAGAGATGAAAGAAGAAGAGGTGCAAGGCACTTCGTTGACTTCAGCTGCTAAAGTTGTCTTGGAGCACCAAAAAGCTGCGATGGAGTTGCCGGGCCAAAAAGGAGAGCAAGCCCGAAAAATACTGGAAGCTGCTTTAAATGTAAATCCAGATTGGAATGAAATAGTTAATGTTATCCTGGGCGCTTAAGGGTTAAAATAATGCAAGGCGGAGACGCAGTATCAAGTTTTAAAGACTGCTTTATATTGAACTATGTATATGCCAATTGTTTCTACCAACGTGGAAAGGTCATTTTTGAAATTAAAAAGTATACTAGCAAACAATCGCTAGAAATTGACCACAGAAAATATTGAAAAGATAATTATTGTACAGTATAATAATTTTAATTTGAAATTTGTTTACAAAGCAAATTGCTACATAAAAAGAAGTGTATAAGTAAGAAACCTTCTTCATCTTATAAACATATAAGTATGTATATGCACAAATTCTAATAAATTTAATTAAGTAGTAAATATGTTTTTTCAAATCCCCCCCCCCCCCCCCCCGGTTGGCCTAAATAATTTATAGAGAATATAAAAGAATATTTCGGGCATGCAAAGAAAATGTATTTAGGCTTTTTAGAGCAAATAATTCCTAACCCTAGTAATAATGTAGTTAATAGGACTCATGTTGCACGATTTAATATCCCTTTTACAATGGAAAGGGGAGGGGGGGGGTTGGAAAGTTGAACAACAAATGCCACATTAGCTAAAATAAATGCCACATTTGGCCAAAATAAGTGCCATATTGCCACATTTTTTAGTGCCACATTTCATAAAAATAAATGCTACATTTTGAAGGTCTCTGCTAATGACCCGTCGATGTCGTACCGGTTATTTATGTTAAACCCCGTGCCTTCACCCTTATAATGATTTGTACCGAGTTTTACAGTACGTGAAGCTGGGCATTCTGACAGGGTTGGGACACCTCAAACATTTAGCTAAAATTTACTTCCCCATAATAATTAATTTAACTACCATTTATCTAATGACTGGATTTGTGGTGGCAAAGACTGTTACCAGTCAATCTCTCATAAATTATTCTAAAACTATAATAATCTATTATCTCAAAATTTGCCTACTATTAGGTACTATTTCACTGTTATCTAGTCGTATCATTTTGTTTCTATTTAACTATTGCCCGGAGGTACACTCCGCCGTTTCCTGGTGTCACGGGAAGTTAGGGCTCCAAATCTGGAATCCCTTGTATCGCGGGTAGGTCAGGCTAGGGGAGCGACTCCCAGGGCAAGTATTTGTGTATGTTGTTAAAGTATTATTTCATTTAGGTCTCCTGGGATACTGGCCACTACTCCTGTCAGCCTAATTTACAGCTTATTTATTATATACCTTTCCTACTTTTACATTGTATTATATATATAACATAAATCAATCTACGGATAAAAAATTTACCTTTCACGATTTTTTATTTATTCCGTCTTTCTACCGACACCTAGGTTAGTCAAAATTCACGCCGGTGAAGTTATCTTCTTAAACAGACCAGGTAGACTTAAGAACCTTTCTCAAACTGACGCTTTCACCTTGGCAGTTTATAAATTTATGTGTACCTTTTAGGGCCACATATAATTTTGGCACTCGGGCAATTGGACATTCGCCTTGGTCTGTTTATTTGTTAGTTCAGTGATGGTCGAAGTAGAAGACAGAAGTTAGGATGAGTAAAGCTGGCAAACCAGTGGCCCAGGAGGCAGGAAATCCGAAAGCTGATCTTTTAATTTCTGAAAGGGGGGACATTTTCGCTCTGGCTCAGGCCATACACGATAAACTTACAAATATCACCCCTAAAACCGCCTCAAATTACAGATCTTCATATCACCAATTTGGAGCTATGGAGGCAAAGTTCGAAGATGTCATTACCCGCATTAGACAGTTCAACGTACACGTCTATATCACCTATTCAGAAATTTCAATACTTGCGCTCGAGGTTGACTGGAGATGCACTGGCCGTAATATCGGGATTTCCTCTGGAGGCAGAGAACTACCCGCAGAAAATCCTAAATTTCTAAACCACCCCAAACCCCAAAGCCTTCTACCATCCAACTACAGAAATACCTTACCGCCCATGAAAATAGCGTTAACGCTATGAAGTCACTAGGCATGGCTGACTTAGGGGATTTTATCCTCTCGCAGTTAGCTCTAAACAATCTTGAAGCTGAGACTCGCTCTGAGGAGCATCAGTCGTCCCAAACCATCCCTAGTTATCGGGACCTAATGGAATATGTCACGGAATGTCACCGTAGGGCAAAACTCCTTTCCGTAGCTAAAGGCCACGGTAGGGCCAAGCCCGAAGCGCAACAGAGCCCTTCAGGCAAGTCTGACTTCTATAGCCGTCCCTCTTTAGTCTCGTCAGTGCGCTCGACCTCAGGTCAACCTGCTTTTTCCCAAACCCCTATTCCGAAAAGGAAGGAACCCGAAAAGAAGGTGACTAATGTGGTGCATAAGTGCAGGATCTGCGGTAAGGGCTCTCATTCATTTAGAAAATGCCCCGAACATCGCCGCCGCTTTTGTTACCGTTGTGGCAAACCCGGAGTAGTTGTAGTCAGTTGCCCTAACTGCTCTCCGGGAAACCATTAAGGGAGTCTGGGAATAGGGTCGCTCACACTCCTGAATTTTCAGATCCTGTTAGTACCGTATCGTTGCCATCTACGAGACCAGTTTCTACCATTTCTCGTACCGTTCCGTTGACACCTTCCTTGTCATGCAGTGTTAATAATGCTAATGTACCTTCTGTGACTACTACCTTTAGTACCGTTGAGCCGATGCCTGTGGTGCCACTCACTATTGTTCCGAACCTCTCTAGGGAGTCAACCTCTGTTACCGTCTCGGGTGCTAATGCATCGTTTTCTTTGACCTCTGCTCCTGAAGATAGTACTCAGTCGTATTCGGGTGATTACTTGTGGTTCACCCCTTTATCGTTCATCCAGGAAAGTGGCGAGAATGTTAGTACCGTTCCTGCCTTGTACGATCCCGGATCGTGCCTATCGATTGTTGGAGACTTTGGCTTACAGAGGTGTTGGTTGCAGGTAGAGCCAAGGTCCATCTCTGCTTTCCCTATCCAGGTAGCCGACATTAACACTGCAAGTGTGGCGGTTGTCTGCGACTTGTCGATTAACCTGGGGCGAAGTTATTACCAAGCCCCGTTTTATTATCTTCCGACATTGTCTGTGCCGTTCCTATTAGGAATTGATTGTATATCCCAAGCGGGGATGTGTACTAATGCCCGCACATCACCTGGTAGTTTCATGACTCACTAGAGAGTCATTATCGTCTTCTGCTACATACTACATAGCGTTTTTGGATCAGCCCTGCCAACCGATCAACCTGATGTATTTGTTTGTGGGATCCGAGAGCTGAGTACCCAGGATCGACAGAGCTTGAATACTGTTGTCGAGAAAGGTATTAAGTTAGTGGACGAGTCACCAGGACTCACCACGAGGATTTCCCATGCTATCGATGTGGGCACTACCGCCCCAATTAAACAAAGAGCTTAACGTCATTCTCCTGTTGTTTTTGATGCTGTGCAGGTGGAGTTGGACCGGATGCTGACCGAAGGACTAGTGGAGCCAAGCCATGCAGCATGGTCATCTCCGATCGTTATGGTGCGGAAAGGCGATGGTTCGTATGGTTTTTGTATTGATTTCCGTAGGGTTAATGAGATCACTGTAAAAGACTCTCACCCCATGCCTAATATGACCACTATTCTTGATAGTCTGCGGCAGGCTACTTACCTTTCCTTGATTGATCTTAAGCAGGCTTTCCTGCAAGTTCCGTTATCTGACGGGGAGTCTAAAGACATTACAACCTTTATCGTACCGGACATCATTGTGTCAACCTTTCCATTGTAATCACTTAAAGATCGGTTCGAACATTAAATGTTTGGGTTGGAATTGTGATTGGCTGTGTTATTCGACGAATATTTCTACCACGAAGACATACCGGCGAGGTTTTATGGAAGAATTACTACCTGGATTTCTAGATAATGTACCAATATAGCAACGATGATTGTAATGTGATTTATGCACGATGGTGCACAGGCGCATTTTAGTTTGGTTGCTGGTGATTTTTTTAACGCAACATATCAAAATCGCTGGATTGGCAGAGGTGGACCTCACTTATAGTGCCCGGTCGACAGACTTAAATCTCTAGGATATTTTCCAATAAAGCCACTTGAAGCTACTAATAAACACTACTGTTTAGGCCAAGCTTATTTTTTTTTTCTTTTATATTTTAATTTTGTATAATTAACTTAGTCTGCAGATATTAGGTTCTACAATTCAAGGACTAATTTATTTAACCTAATTAATAAGCCATTTGTGTACCCAGGAAACGGCTCTTGTACCTTGTTCTGCTTATTAGAAGGAGTCATCTACTTATAATTCGATGATATTTTCTTCGAATTAGAGATTCAAATTTAACGCTTCAATTTAATGAACGTTACCTGCTACTCCACTTAACTTTCTTCATTCCTTCAGTGTGCCTCTAAACCTCAAGGTGTTAGCATCGTCCTCCTTGTAGGTTTACCTAGAAAGTCGCTACTGTACTTTCACGGTTATTTCCGTCTCTTGATGTTTCTGATTTAAAAAATACCAAGTCAGAAATCCGTTTAAGACACAAGGGAACATTTTTGGATTCGTGCCTATGGTTGGTTTATGTTGGTTTTGGTGTCGGTCTGTCGGTCTGTCGCTCAATTTTCGTGAACCAACATAATCTAAAAACTGCACGTCCGATTTTCAAGAAATTTAAATGTTAGATCATAATTAGCCCATTGTTGGGGCCCATTTAAGTTTTAACCTTTTGAGCCCATTTGTTTCTCTCCGCATGCGCACAAACATTAAATGTATGTTTGTGCACCATCAAATTTTTACTTACACCAATATCTTCATAAGTATTCATCTGATTTTTATAAAATTTTGATGGTTTGTCGAAAATAGCCGGCAGATAGCTCCAGCTTAATTTTAATTGTCTGCGCTCTTTAAATTTTGCTAATTTGATACTTTTATTCGTGAAAATTAATAGAAAATTGACAATAATAGGTTGTAAAAGTATAAATCATTAAAGAATACGAAATAGTAGCGAGGAAGCTATATGCTACACAAATTGGCAGACTATTTTTAAGAGTTAACAAAGCTTAGTATTTGTAATATTCCAAATTCAATATAACAACTTACGGTTTTGTTGCTAAGGGAAACTTTCCATTACGGATTTCTGAATC
The DNA here is from genome assembly GCA_951217055.1 of Gerris lacustris. Classification (NCBI taxonomy): domain Eukaryota; kingdom Metazoa; phylum Arthropoda; class Insecta; order Hemiptera; family Gerridae; genus Gerris; species Gerris lacustris. The sequence continues at coordinate 13,908,192 of OX578283.1, forward strand.
TGTTATGTGCAATCTTGAAGCGTGAAGAGGAAACTGAAAATGTGAGAGAATATTAGATGGTAATGTCAGACATGATCATCTTTGAAATTTCAGTGGTTGTAAGAGAAAATATAAAAGTACCATATTTTTATGATGTCAGATTGGAAAGAGGCTTAGGTTACTGTATAAGCCCTACTATTTGTTCACTCACTTCTGTCGGGAGATATTAAGCTCTAAGCTCGGTACTTCGGAGAGAGAGTGAGATCTGGGGGGGGGGGGGGGGTAGTTGAGGAGCCAGTCGGGTTGAGAAGTGATCGATTGCGTAGCCCACACAGTCTCTCCCGCCTACAGCGTGGCCTCGTAGAGGCAACACCCAGGTTCTTCGTGGGCCCTCTCACCAGACCCTGATTTGCAACGTGTTGCGTCGCTTCCCCCCCTCGAGCCTTGACAACCTCCCTCCCCGGAGGGGGGAACGTCTCCCCCACCACCACGTTCAAGAGGAGGGGGGGGGACTGAGGAAAATTTATTATGGTGAATTTGCGTTGTGGGGCCGTCCTGGCTCGAGGCCCCCTCACCTATACACACACCGCGTCACATGCAGGTAACCATTTTATTACTTATACTGTTATCTCATCACTATCATTATCATTATCAAAAAAACTTGTGTTCATCTTAAACAATTAAACATATTTCAATCGAAACATTTCAATTTTTCTTCTAAATCAAGTTTTATAACAATAAGTTTGTAGTTAACACATGTACTTAAATAATAATTAGTAAAATTTACTCCTAATCAATAATTACCACCAAAAAAAGTGAAAAAATCATTAGGTCATTATTCAAAATAAGTAATTTGTAATATAAACCATGTTTGGACATACTAAGACTATCGACGAGAAGGTGACCTGAACTAAGATGATTACCCACTTAAGTGGTCTAAATAATTCTTTATTAAATACTAGTTATTGTCTTTTTTTATCAATTAACTGATCATTTTTATTCTTATGTTGTCAAAACATTGTCAAACTGTAATAAACAAATATTTATAACATTTTGACAACTTAAATTTCATATAAACATCGTTGTTTAAAAAAGAATTAAATTATTATTTCTGTTAAGAGTTTTATTTACTCAAGCATTTTAATAACGTAAATTAAAGTAATAAGTCTATTAAAATGTAAGTGGTGAATAACTTGTTGTGAATTCCAATTATTAGGTTTATACAGCTCACACTAACCCCGTGTCCTTCATTATATATATAGTTGAGCTCTTTGGCCCTTCAATTAAGGTTAACTAATCCTTAAGGTAATTTATCCTCTAATTATAAAGCCCCTCCACGAGCTGTTGCACTGCAGGTTTAATTAGAAGTTGGTATTTTTAATTATACGTATTATTAAAAAAATAAAAAGTCCTATTTTAATTAAATGTAGATAGTGTAACAAAGTCAAACCACGTATGGCTCCATATTAATTACAATCGTCTGCGCATATACCGGTCCTTTCGCGCATGCTCATTGCTCATATACCCGTCCTTTCGCGCATGCGCATTAAACTAAACTAAAACATATTTTAAAAACTGCTCATTTCATTAAAATGTATACAGTATATAAGGGTTAGGTACACAGATTAAGCATATCCAATATCCACTATTTATCCACTAACAATGTTAAAATTACTGTTCAACAATCGTAAGGTTTAGTTATTTATTTTTCTTTAATATTTCCGCCATTTTAATTTGCCCGCCATATTATACCTTTAGCTTTAGTTAAAAAAAATCGATGAAGCTCATTGTCACATTTCTTAAATAAGACCATTTTTATTTATATATACATACGATTATATATGTTATATTTCGAAGGACGTGAGATAATAACTTATTTAGTTCCATATTTATGTAAAATAAAGCATCCATATTTATTAATATGGAGGGAAGCCATGTTAAAGTAGCCACAATTTGAAGCTACAACACATGTTAAGTAAAAAAGAATCCATATTCAATAATATGGAGGGAATAACGCTAGGGGAATAATGGCACTTTACTCCCGAGGTGCACACAATATTTTATCTCCAGTAGGGAGAAAATACACATTTTCATCCATTGCACAGTTTTTATTTATTATTTTAATAAATAACAATAATTGTTAGCACTTTTAATAGCAGATATAAAAGATTCAATATTAAAAACAAATAAGAGTTAGAATTAATCTCTAATAGAAGGTTATTTAGATGCAGGTTATAAACAATGATAAACAAGGTCAAAAAAGCAGTGTCGCCAACCTAATTTCAACATCTTCATTACATTAGCCATTCATTCTCTACTATTTATAAAATAATTATGTTGGCAATCCTTATCTTTCTCCCTACTTCTATACTTTTTCTCCCTACTTTTGAGTTCAGGGAAGAAAAGATTTACTTTAGTCTCTCTAAACTAATCCAAAATCATAACTTTTTCTCCCTACTGGAGATGAAGGTTATGTTTTTTTGTTAATTAGAGTGGTATTTTGACAGATTTTACTTGTTTCACCAGAAAAACCGCTCACACGTGGCACTCACATTCTGCGCATGTCAGAATCGTGTTCAGGTGTTTCCATGGGACTCGATCCAAATACGATCTCAAAACTTAGTGTATCGTATTTGAATCGTGTTCAGGTGTTTCCATGGGACTCGATCCAAATACGATCTCAGAACTTAGTGTATCGTATCTGGATCTAAATCATATTCAATCCATATTGAATCTAGGTTTCCATAGACAACTTGGATCCAAAATCTGCATTCAACCCGTTTTCAATTCGTATTGAAACATCATGGAAACGTAGTATAATATATGTTATCTAAAAAGTATAAAAAATACGTGTGGTGTCGCGGGACACCCGGTAGGAACGAAGATACTTACATTTTTCATTAAATATAAATTATAAAATCACACTGCTAAGAACGTATACATTGCTAACTACTTATACATAGCGGAGTTAGAAAAGAAACAAAATTAAAAGTAACGAACTGTTTGTTCCAAGCAGAGTTAAGGCAAAATTAAAAGAAAATCATTATTTGTAAAATTATAGCAAGCGTCTTACTATAAATATGTATTGAATATAAGAAAAAAGTTGATCATGATGAGTTTATAGTGAAAGAGTATGTTTGTTAAAGGAGTTTGGATTGAAATAGGACTGTTTTCTACCTACCCGGCCAATTAATTTAAAATATTATGAAATATATCTCTTCCCTACTCTACAGCTTCTGCTTGTATCAGGGTGAAATTTTACATGATTATATTTTATTTATATACAAAACAAAGTGACATTTTTGACATATATAACAAAAATAATCAAAACAAGTCAAGTAGCAGGCTTCCTTAATAACAACTTTTTCCCGTCTTTTAAAGCTTACATTTACGCGAGCGTTGGGCGTGAACGCTTGGGTGGATAACGTTTTTCGACTAAAATGAACAAGTGTACCAAATTTCATCTAACTCGGTGATCTTTTACTCAAGTTATCGTCATCTGTAGATTTCGTGACGGATTTTGCGTGACGGTGATTTTGGTCGTTTTTTTCGGATTGACTCCCGGGCTCCAGAACGTGCCATAAGAAACTTCGTTCCAAAACCTCGCTTTGACTATCCTTACTAATATACATTTCATTTTCATTTATATCTTTACTGAAATTCGATGCTCAGGTTTTAATATGTTATTGATTGTTTTTATCCTATAGTCCAGGAGATCGACGGAAAAGTGTTTTAACAAATGTTAAATTTCATTAAATCTAGAATGTTTGTGTACATTTAATTTTTTAGTGTCCCTGAAGAATAATACGGTCGGCAAAGTTCGTCTGCGGGACATATCATGGTCATAGACCGTTAAAAGAAAACAGACCGGTGGAAAGCATTTGATTTAAGTGGCCACTTTGATTTGGGGAAATATTTGAATAACTAACCATCAAGTGACCAAAAAAATCAACTTGAATTACGGTCTACTTCCTAATTTTGTACTCAAGAACATAAAATGCACATTGTCCGCCAAAATAGGCGGAACTTGACCGCTCTCCGGCGTCTGTTTTTCTAAGCAGCCAAGCTATGTCCCGCATTCTTAAAGGACACCAAAAAAATAAACTTTTAAGTTTAGTCAGACACTTCTTTGCACGCTATCTCCCGAAGTACTAATTATTTTAAAAAACTAATAAATTATTTTTAAAGAAAGATTTCTTATATAATGCTAGACTTGTAAAAAAAAAAATAATAATAATAAAATGTAGGAAAAATCATAATATGATAACGATAACAATATTTGTTCCAGTGTTGCCATCTTCTTTATTTAAACAAAATTAAAATCTTAGTTTAAACTTAATTAAAGATTCTTCTTATTTTACTTTTTGAACTTAAACCCTTTTTTTGGTAGTTTTGTAAATTTTCCTCTTTTAAATTTGGCATTTTAAGGGTTATTTGGTTTTCTTTAATTAATTAAATAAAAACCATACATATATACCTATACATATACATCCCCACATTTGCTTGAACCCTCCCTGCTTAAATGCTAGGGTAAAATTAAAGATGAATTTATGAATGGGTAATACATAAATGGAGTTTAAACTTAAAATTAAAGTTAATTTTAACTAATTCATAATTATTATGAATTTAAATTTAACTCAAACTCTAAATTGAAAATACGGATCTTAAAGAGTGAATTCTAATGTTTTTAACTCGTTGCAGGAATTATTTTTTAAAGAAGTTACTCATATTGTAATTACAAACAGCATTGAGAATGTTTGGAGTTATTACTTCGAAGCATTATTTGAGATTTCACACGATCAATATGCTCGTTTCCTCATGAAGTTCTTAACTTAGCTGTGTAAGTCTTCAACACAGAATAAATTACTATTTAACATGACTTTTTTTACAAAATTATATCTCTAACAATATGAAAAATTATTCAAAAGTAATTTTAAAAAGTTGTAAACCTTATTAAAATTTAATCTTATTTATTAAATAAGAAATAATACTAAAATATTGATTGAGGCCAAGCAAATTAGTTCCAAAAATCGGGCAAGGGGCGTCTCGGAACTTTATCTTACTAAATAATTCCAAAATGGCGGCAGATATTAAATTGAAATATGGAGGTCTTACTTATCTTATATAGAAAGGTATAATTAGTGCGAATTGCAGCTCAAACGGCTCAAATAGTTCCTGAAATGTGCTAATCTGTAAAATCATTGTAAAATATGTTACTATGAGTTTTATTATTGTATAATTATTGTATATTAAATTTTAATAAAGGTATTATTAATAAAAAAAAAAAAAAAAAAAAAAAAAAAAAAAAAAAAAAAAAAACGATTTAGCTTTAAAATCAAGTTCAAAAGTCAATATTTTTCAAAATGATAGCAGGTATCAAAACCAAAATTCAGTGGTAATGACAGACAAATAAAGAGGTATGATTGGTACAACTTTAAGCGCAATGGAATTTCTTCTTTTTTTCTACGAATTTTCTAAACTTTTACTGATTCAGCAAAATGGGTTCATTAAGTCACAAATTTATGATTTTCCGACTAGTACAATTAAATGTAAAGAATGCTTTTTTACTAAGTTTCAACTCTCTAGCTTAAAAACTATAAGCTCAAAAACTCTTTTGAGCTTAAAGACTGTGGGAGTTATGCGTGACACAGACAGACTGACATCCAGCTAAAAACCACTCAAGTCGTCTTGAAAACACCCAAAACGGAGAATTTTGTTGCAATCCCGGTTTCGGATTTTGTGAGTAAAAACAATACAAAAGTATTGATACCTAAGGGAAACCTTTAGGTAAGGAAAGGTTAAAAGGGCGTGCCTTCGAAAGACGGGTGGAGTTCTGGGAACTGTTTTAATCAACCAAGTAGGCATCTGATGTAATAATATGAGTTTGCCCCGATTTCCGAGTGGAGCATTAGCCGTTTTTGAAAAACCTCGAAACATTTGCGGACGTTTTTCGGGGTTTGCGTAATATCTCTGTTCCTATGTCGTCCTTTTCTCTTTTGGTATCTAAACGTTTTATTAAATACGGTTAAATACGATTTATAGATCTCTAACACTTCATAGGATGAAGCAGTGGTGCTTTTGGCTTTACTGAAAAAAAATGAATTTGTAAGAAATGTTTGTCTTAAAGAATAAATAAATGAAGAATATTTGTCCTATAATTCCAATTTGAAATTTTAAGCGAGCGTTGTGCGAGAACGATTTGTTGTAAAACGCTCCCTAACGAACATTGCCTGAGCATTGAAATTTGCTGCGGCATTTATATTCATGATTTTTTTTTCATGGGCAACAATTATCGAACTACCATGCAGTATGAATGTATTGTATAAATTAATTTACGCTTGATGGTGACTTGAGTAAAAGTTGACCAATTTAGTTAAAATTTGGCGTGCGTGTTCCTTTTATCAATGCTCAGGCTAAGTTCGTAGGGAAGCTTTGTCTGCCAAAGCGTCCAAAATTGAATTTGCTTGTCCTAGTTGTATTAACCGATTATTAAAGCACGCTGGTGGTTTAATCTAATATAATCTACTGGAAAATAGTCTAACCACAATATAAATGCAAATTACAATTAGACAATCGTTTCAGTCTTTCGACTATTTTCGATGACAATTATACACTGAGTGAAGAAACAGGTGTTAATAATCACAAAAGGTAGGGTGGGAGGAGGTAAAGGTGTGAAGGAGCCCGCATGCTCAGGGATGCGGATTAAAGACCTGGGAGATACCACTACCTGTGAGAAGGGTTCAGTAAGGAATTTACACGAAATAAACTAAAGCAGAATGCCTAAACTAGGAACGTAACAAATAAGTCATTGTTATGGGGTTAAATTTATTTAGTTTTAGAAGTTACTCTAGGAACTACATAGACGTTATATACATTATGTGATTATACATAATGTGATTGATAAAGAAAACTATAATCTACATGATAAGATAAAAGCTACATAATAAGATAAAGGTAAGGTTCATTAAGAGAGACAAGGCGTGTACAACTGTTGTAAAGGTTTGACTAGTACATATTAAGTTGATTACATTTTTTTATTATTAAATTAAATAAATCAATAAGAAGAAAAACGCGTTTCATAATAGTTAGAAAAATAAAAATGTTATCGCTCAATTATTGACAGAGATTTAACGCAGTAGGACGTTGCTACTGTGTGGGGTTTACAGTTAACGTTGAAGATAGGTTCATTGATAGAGGATAGGTTTGAATTAGAGGTGGGCATAGTCGGTCGTGTCGACGAACGGGTTGCGGCCGACCTAGTCGCTAAAATGACAGGGTTTTTAACACCCCTTCGGCATTTCTTCTTCTTGGTCGTGTACTTGTACTTATACATTATACATGTAAATCCGACCGAGTACCGATGAAACGAGAACGAATATAAAAACTATTCTTCCAAATAACTATCTGCTTATAACCTCTGTTTATTAAAACAGAGAACGAGGTAACTCATGGATTTACCAAACCCGTGTTAGCCAGCGTGGACGAGGGGATCTAGGCAGTGACCAGCTATCAATGAGTGTATGTGAATCAAGGTCGTGGGTCCGATCCCGTGCCATGATGCTCTGATTTAAATAGTTCACTAATGACCACACCATACCCGCTTCGGTGGTACCATGTACAGTACACGTGAGATGTGGAAAGTAACTGGAACTCTTCAAGAAAAATGGGCCCAATGTGGCTTGCTAGGTTCAGGTTCCAACAAGTGGTTTCTCCTTGCCGACCAACCACTACTACTACACTACTACTACTACTACTACTACTACTACTACTACTACCACTACTACTACTACTACTACTGCTGCTGCTGCTACTACTACTACTACTGCTGCTGATACTGCTGCTACTACTGCTGCTGCTGCTGATACTGCTGCTACTACTGCTGATACTGCAGCTACTGCTCTAGTTTGAATGGGAGTAGACTGACGTATACATACGGCTGAAAGAAATAATGGACGGAACGACTCAAGCCCTAAGGAAATAAATGGAACGTATCAATTTGTTATCAATTGTGTTATCGACGAGTGTGGTATTCGTGTTTGACCAAACAAACGCACTGAGTGAAGACAAATAGATAACATATTCAGAAAACATAAATAAAGAAGATAGTTTAAATGCTTGATAATAATTAAAAGAAATAAGTGCAATAATATTATAAATTGATTTTAGAAAGTGGTTATTCCCTTTTATCTATTATAATCTGTACCAGAGAGCTTTCTTAATCTTATGCGCTCAAAGGTGGAACATAAGGCTTCCACAAGATGTCTCCATTTGTCGCGGTCCTTTGGGATGTGTTTCACTTCTATCTTGGACTCTTCTATATCTATAATGGACCTCTGCTTCGATAATTCACCGTCGTGTTATTCATGAACGTCTTCCTCTTGGTGATTGAGGGTTACAATCAGGAGCTTATGGGAAGTGTAAAGCACACTGTACATCACGGTGTCTTTATTTCTAGGCCACTTCTTTCCCAATGCATTCATTGCCATAAATCACGGTTGAAATAACTTTCAGCCAAAGCACAACCAGTATTGGCTGTCAAGCTCTTGTTAATGAAGATGCAGACAATTCTTTTTATGCCTGCTAACAACGGTCAAGGTTCCTCCCAAGTAGAAGAGAGGCAAACAAAACATTTCCTTAAAACCGAAATGCTACTGCATTGCCCTGGCCACCCCGGAAATGATTACATAACTTGGACCCGCAATACATTTAAATGAAACAAACACAGTCATGAGTCATGACAGATGCATTCGCATTTCCTGTTAATATTTGCTTATAAAATTAAATAAATGAATTAGATTATGTACACTACATCGGCCACGGTCGGCCCGGATTTTAGAAAAGGAATGAAATAAGTACATTGAATCAAATTAGGGTATGAATACACTAAATCAACCCAATTGGCAGCTGGGCCCGGATTTTTGCCGGTGGAATTAAATGTACTGAATTGAATTAGGACGCGGAAACAAATTCGGTCCCATTGCCAGCTCGGCCTGGATTTCACCGATGGAAATAAATTCATTATTATGAATTGGGATGTGTACACTATTAGGCCCGACTGCCGGCTCGGCCTGGAGGGTTGCTGATGGAATTAAATACATTGAATTGAATGAGGGTACGTATGCTAGATGGCTTAGAGCTTTGTCATTTTCCATAGTATTACTAAATTTAAATCCAAAAATTCAAAAAGCGTTTAGAAAACAATTAATTTTATATTTTCGATTTAATTACCAAAACCATTCGTTAAGGTTAATTAGGTTTTGAAATGGGTTCTTAGAGAGTTCTAGTGAGAAATTCTCTTTTTGATAGAAAGTTGATTCTCTTAAGTTTTCCGAAACCTCGTTTTTTTTTCATTTTAGACTACTTTTACTTAAGTGTCATTGCATTGTATTGATCACAACAAGTAATTTAAAACCTTCTAGTTTTTATAAAGCTTTACAATCATTAGCAGTGGCGTAAATAGCGCCCCCGCCAACCCCGCGGCGCGGGGGGGCGCCTGCTCTAGGGGGCGCCGAAAAATGAATAAACAATAATATTTATATTTAATAATAAAAATTAATATAAACACTATGTGGGCGGAATTATTTTAATAAAATTATTTTTGGGAGATGAAAATAAATGAGAGATAAACAAATAATAGAATTTAAACAGGGTGAGAATGATATGAGATGTTATGGTTTAGAGTTTATTGCTCAGTTTGGTTTTCTAGGTAAGTGTCACTAAACCTATAATAATATGGGTAAGTATATCGGACTCCCTTCTTCATTTTAGACTGGCAGGAGATCAAAGTGTTTATTACAACTAAATTTTTTCTTATCTAATCCGGTTTTAGCTGTACTAGATAAGGAAATCTGTTCCAAACTTTAACAAGTTATACTTCCATCTCTTTCTCTACCGCTTGTCTTTGCTATATAATATGTATTTCTCTTTCTTTCTTAACCCCCCTTACTTCTTCTTCCCTATCACAACCTCTTTATATTTAGTTTCTAACTTTTTCTTACCTAGCTAATTTTACCTCCCTTTAGAGTTGTTATCTTTTCTACCCATCCCTTTTTATTTAAGAATTGTTATCTATTAATCACATTTTATCAAGCTCAGTTCTGTTCAGTTATAGCTCTCGTGCGGGGTGGTTGTGTCATTTGCTGTGAACTTTAACTTTCCTTTCGCTAGAAAGCTCTGCTATTTTTTATTTCTTATTCTACGTTCAGTTATTTTGTGCGTAAAATTAAATTATTTTGGTGAAGAATTTGTTTGGAAAAGGTGAGTGCATTTTTCAGACTATCATAATATAGCCGTCAGGACTCTAGAGGAGCCCCGTCACGTCTATTTGTTAATAACTAAAAATATCGTCGTCTTCCTCCTCCTCCAGTAGCAAACACTTTTTTCTTTTGCTTCCGAGCTTACCGAAGGTAACTGAAGCTATTGTGATCGTTCTGAAGAACGAACAAATATTATGTCTCAGATTTCAAAAATCTGACAGAAATCCGTTTTAGATAACAGGAAACATTTTTGTTTTCGTGTCTGACTGTCTGTCGCTAATACTCATCCAATTTGAATGAAATTCAGATGGTGGGTCATGATTTAACTTATTGTTGGTCCCATTTAAGTTGAAACCGTGAGCGCCTATTTCCCGCCTATTTTTTGGATAGTTTGTCGAAAGTAGCCCGCATATAATCCCAGATTAATTTCAACTGTTAGCACTCATTAAATTTTGCTAAATTGGTACTTTATTTAATGTTAAATTAATCAAAACAATTTTGATTAATTTAAAATCAATAGGGGGGAAAATGAAATAAATTCAACAATAATAAGTTTTAAAAGCATAAAATCATTAAAGAATACAAAATAGGACGCCAGGAAGATATGTGCCACATTAATTGGCAGATAGATGTGCTCAGTTGTATATTGTTTTTTAGTTTCTTAATTAGGTATTCAGTGGCTTAATGTGCATCTGTATATGTGAATAAGATATTCCAGTTCAAGTCTTCAAGCGAGGAGCAAGGTTGTTGATTTGTTTTCATCAATTTATATTATTATTTTACTACTTTTATCAAGGAATAAAAATAAAATAATTACTGTAATAGTACTGTACTCGAGTACACGAGCATTTAAAAAAATAGAAAATAATAATCTGTTTGCAAATTAAATAAATTGCAAAATAAATTATTTTTACAAAAAGAAGTAGGGGGGGGGGGGGGGTAAATTTTGTTAGCTATAGGAGGCGCATTTTCAATAGCTGCGGGGGGGCGCCGGATTTCTTAGTTACGCCACTGATCATTAGGTAATTTGTATAAGTGTGGCAATTTGCGTTATCTCATAGGCTATTAATTTTATTTCTGAATATGAGGTTAGAAATTGATATTAGAGTTTAGAGTCTTGAAAGGGGGGAGAAATTACAATCATTAGCTATAAGATCTGCGTTTTGATTATTAACCGATGTTAATGATGTTATTTTATATAGTTTTGCCCTGTTTAATTTAAAAAAATCGGTCCGAGACAACTCAGACAAACTTTCTCATATACGAGTTCATAATTATTTAGCCCAGTGTTTTCCATTTATTAGTTTTCGTATGTAAATTTAATTATTATTGTGCATTTCATTAAAATTTATCATAAAAATAACTTCTCCCGAGCGGGGAATCGAACCCGGGCTCTCTCGGTCCGCGTTTTAAGCTTTTTTCTCAGGAACTAGATTTTTCCCGGGAAAACGGCTTATATCGTTGGATTCGTATTTAAATGGACTATATTTTAGAATTTTTTAATCAAAATCGTCGGAACCAATTTCGAGAAATAATTTTTTTTCACGTTTTTTCAGAGTTTGTGGGCAGCAGCGCCCCTAAATTTAGAGCTAAAATTCATTTCTCGATTTCGCCTCGGGGTATGATTTTTCTGAACATGTATGCCAAATTTCGTCAAAATCTGGCCAGTAGTTTAGGCTCCAGGCGTCTGCACAGACGACAGACGACAGACGACAGACAGACATTTTTTAAAAACCACTTTTTTGAACTCAGGGGACCTCAAAACGTGTAAATCCATCAAAATCTCAAAATCGAATTTTCGCGCCAACACAATACTTTCTCTTTATATGAGAAAGTAAAATGTAAGTAAGTAGTAAAATGTATTGTCTAGATAATCCTGCTTAACATTAACGTATAAGGTCAAGTCATTACGCTAAGCTTAAATGATTTACAGGGTCGCACTCGCAAATTTTCCAATACTGGAACGCCGGAGGTTCTGAAGAGAATACCGCCTAGGCAAGCAAAGAAGGGAGGGGGTCCGGAGAATTTTAGAAAATCTAACCTCTAAAAACGCGTTTTTTATGCATTCTGGAGGTAAAATTTACCATAAAATACCCAAGGCGTGATTAGTAATGAAGTAACAAAACTATAAATCTACAGTAGAGGGGAAAATTCCGTTTATTAACTCCATATTCTACTATAACTTTTTTTATTGTTTAATTTTGCAATGCTGCTGTAAAATTTTCATGACAGAAGAATAATTTGTGGTTATTTAAGCAATAATTTATTTTGTTATTATTCTATTAGCTATTCACTTTAAGAATTCAGTAACAGAATATTTATGTAATTAGTTACCGTACTGATTCTATTTTTATCTTGGTTTGGTTAAATTTAGATCGGCTCACAATATTTTTAATGGGAATAATGTCACCAACAAAGTTATTTGAGGGATTATGAATGAGCTATTCAACGAAATTTACTGATTTGTTTTAATAAGTGTATATAATTCTGTACATGAATTAAAAAAATGTTAATCCCTCAACATTTGTACGAGTATGACACAGTAGTTTTAGTACAGTAGTACCACTACAAACTACAAATCCCAAAACGATAAATTGATAAATCTATATACTTAATATATATATATATATATATATATATATATATATATATATTTAGTTATTAAGTTATTTTAGGTGCTGAATTACAAGGTTAAAGCACCTATACAATAGTTACAAGTACATGATTTATTTATTAGTATGCTAATTAAGCAATACATATTCAAGCAACGAAATTACATTGAAATGTCAAGTAAAACGTACAAAAAACATGCTAGAATTTCCTTAGTTTTAGGAACACATTTTAAGCAAAAAAGTAATTTTATCTACGATTGATACGAAATATAAACATTGTATCTCTGTTTAGATGCGTAGAAAGTGATTCTTTACGTATTTGTATTCTTTGCGCATGCGCGTCTCATAGTTCTGAAGAATTCCTCTTCTTTACCACCCTAGGGTGGTAAAGAAGAGAAATTCTTCAGCTTTACGCACGATTAGCGAGTTTGTTTACATTTAACAAAACTAATTTGCTGTTCTTTTATTAAAGTAACTGTTTATATCGAGTTTTTAGTGGAAAAACAATGAGTGAATCAAGTGACTTTGACGAAAATGTGGAGGATAATACTCCTCCAGAAATCATTTATTCGGCAAAAAATACAACTCAAGAATTAATGCCATCTTTATCAAGAGAGAGATACGAACTTACATACAACAAGTTTATTTTTTTCTGTATTTATTATTTTAATCTAACAATCGTAGATAAAGTACGGTACGCAACTCGTGCGAAAACGGCATTTTGCATTGCTCGTGTGGTTTTACCACCCTCGCTGTCGCTCGGGTGCAAACTCCACACTCGCATGCAAAATGCTACTTTCCGCACTCGACGCGTAATGTACTATTTCATCCACTAAAGCAGAACCGAAACGGCGTTCCGGCTCCAGTTTTTACACCCCTACCCCCTTATGGGTATTTATTTATACCCTTATGGGTATTTAAAACAGTCTGACTGTAGTATCTTTCCATGTAATAAACCGCATTTAATTAAGTTCATCTTAAGGCAGATACACTAAAAGTCTTGTACTGTATCCTATTGGACACACTTTCAGTTACATAAAAACACTGCATTGAGATCATATTAGGCCATGCTCAGTTTTATGTTTCTCCCCTGGATAAACTGACACATCGACCATACAGACATAACCTTCTTTCTCAGCCATCATAATTATCACGTGTCAAAATCAGCTGTTATAAATGTCAGAACTGTATCTAAATATTTTGAAATATCAACTCAATACGGTCATGTAAGGGCATGCGCAATTTTATGTTTCTCCCCTGGATAACCTGACACATCAACCATGCAGACATAACCTTCTTTCACAGCCATCATAATTATCACGTGTCAAAATCAGCTGTTTTCTAAATAAGTCAGAACTGTATCCAAATATTTTCGAAATATCAACTCAATACGGTCATGTAAACAAAAATCAGTTGAAAATAGTAATAATTTTAAAATTGTTTTCAACACACCATATAAACAAGGCTCATATAGAAAATACTAAATATAATCAATATGATATACTCATTTTCCTTATATTATATTCTTCCTGTCTTCCTAGAGAACTACAATATAAATATATTACACTGAGTGAAAAATACAGTACGTTAAAAAGATCTGCAAATAGTCAATACAAAAATTCAAAAGATAAAAATATGATAAATAGAAAACTATACAAAGTATATCTGACAACACTGAAAAAAAAAAAAACTATAAAAAAATAAAAATAATTCTAAATTTGTTAGATCAGTGTTTCTAAAGGGCGGGGTCACAGTTGATGAGCATTCGCCCCGTTTTGCTCAGATGTGGACAGGGCGAGCCGAATTGACGCGCATGACTCAACCCGGTCCGAGCGTTGTCGGTACATCACAGATCACAGTGAGCACGTGCTCGGTTCATGCACATGGACGAGGTTAACAACTCGGGTCGGGCCCAACATCATGAGCCGACCCCCCCCCCCCCCCCCCCCCCCTCGCCTTTATGACTTATTAATTTAAGAACATTTCTTAAGGGGGGGGGGGGGGGGGGTGGTTCATAACATGCGTTTTTTACGCACGTTTGGGCTATATAGATAAAAAATACAATCATGAAGCCGGGGAGACGTCACTGAGTGTTTTCCACCACCCTTCATTTCTTGTGGACTTGCGCATTGTTCCTTTCAGGTTAATCAAAAGTCAAATTAATGCTAACTTTCTAAAAGGATGGTTGTAACATAAAGAACAAGTGTGTATTTAATATTTGCTATGTAAATGGATGACTCAAAAAAATGAAATCAAATATGTAAACAAGAGGGAAAGAGGACGAGAAGGTTTCATTCAGGTTAACTTTGACGCGAGAAAGTTGGTTTGAAACAAACTTTTTTCGAATCATGTCATGACAGCCTATAGATTATTTTCTGAAGCGCGTATAAAACGCCGGTTATAAACTCACTTTTATTGTTATTTTTTTAACTGATTATAACCTTCCTGACTATTTTTGAGGTCCGAACACGATGGCTTATTGCTCATGCGCGGCGCGTGGTCGTCGTCCCCCCCCCCCCCTCCACTCGAGCCGAACTGTTTGCTCATTCGGGGCGAATGCTCAAGTACTTTAATACAAATAGCGCAATACACCGTCTGAAAACCCAGCTTTAGAACCAGTAGAAACCTTTTAAAAAGAAAAGTTGAGAGAGAGAAAAAAAAATCTCTAAACAAATTTACTTTAAGAATATAAAAAAATAAAAAAGGTAATGCTTAAGATTTGCAAATTTTATACCTAGATATATTTGTATATATATATTATTTAAATAAATCTAGAAAACGAATTCACAGTAGGACTAACGAGAGAATAAAAAAAAAAAAAAAAAATCTTAGCGTTGAGAGAGGGGGAGTTTTTTAATTTTGGGGACAAAAGGAAGATATAGAGGAGACATGGAA
This sequence comes from Gerris lacustris, assembly GCA_951217055.1. Lineage (NCBI taxonomy): Eukaryota > Metazoa > Arthropoda > Insecta > Hemiptera > Gerridae > Gerris > Gerris lacustris. Next base: position 13,923,934 of record OX578283.1, read on the forward strand.
AAATTTCGCCGTCCTCTCCCCCCCCCCCCCCCCCCTTCTTTTCTTCCACTCCCTTCCCGCCATTTTTATCTTAAGAGGGTTCCGGCAGGCTTCCCCCCCCCCCCCCCTCCTTTTCAACACAACAGAAGACCTGGAAAAAAATCTCTTTGAATTTCTGGGTGGAACAGGTTACGCTACATTACCTCCCACGGAATAATTCAGGAATTAAAAATTAATATTAATGTGATACCATCAGGAGCTTGGCTTTGTCCCCTAGTCGAGAAAGAAGGGGAACGTAGAGAAGAGCGAAGACGAATAAAAATAAAAAGTAACGAAAAAAAAAAAATAACGATAAAATTTTAAACAATAAAAATCTCATTTCTTTCTCGCCATTTTTCAAATATACGCGTATATAATGTATCATATTATTTATTAATGGTTATACTTGGAACGATGATAAGGTGTAAGGTGTATATAAATGTAGAATTGATCTATTTTTACTGTAAAGAAGTTTCGATCCTTAGTCTTTAATTCCTAAATTAACAAAAATCGTTAATCTGTTAACTTTAATATAATTAAATAATAAGGATTTCTATTTTTGATTATTACTACTAAAAAATAGCAATAACTAAATTTGGTCAATATACTTACATATGCACTCAAAAAATGCAGAAAAATGTAGGGTCGAAATAAGTACGAGGGGCGATTGATAAGTAAGGTCTCCCAAGTTTTATTTGTTATTCAGGAAGCAATAAAAAAATAATAATTAGCATAAAAGTGAAGTAAATTTATTTAAGTTTCAAGGAAAATTATCATTTTTCAACATATCCACCGTTTAATGCAACAAATTCACCTAAAGTGAAATCCATTTTTTTTTCGATCTGTTGACGAAAAATTCTACGTTTTGTATTTTAATCCGTAACTGCACTTCATCATCTGTCGAACAGATTTGAACTTTAAGGTGTTCTTTTAGGGAAAAGCCAAAAGTCTGATGGACAGGTCCCCTTGGCTTTTCCCTAAGTTGAAAGAACACCTTAAAGGTCAAATCTTTTCGACAAATGATGAAGTGCAGTTACGGATTAAAATACAAAACATAGAATTCTTCGTCAACAGATTGAAAAAATGGATTTCACATTTGAAGGAGTTTGTTACATTAAACGGTGGTTATGTTGAAAAATGATAATTTTCCTTGAAACTTAAATAAATTTACTTCACTTTTATGCTAATTATTATTTTTTTATTGCTTCCTGAATAACAAATAAAAATTGGGAGACTTTACTTATCAATCGCCCCTTGTATATCACATACGTCAGGATAAAAACGCAATAACATTCCTCTGGACAATGCATACTTACACGAAAGTATAAATTATAGAGATAAACAGTATAAAAAGTTTTGACGTCACAAGTTATGAGGTCATTACTTTCGTGTAATCCAGTCCTCGACTGTAAGTATTGTTCTTTCTCAACAAAGTCGTTATACTTAAAACGTATGAATTCAAGCAACATTAAGCAGAGAACGTGTAGACTGAACGTATGTACGAGGTGCTACCCAAAAGTTCCCGAACTCATTTTTTTAAACAAACTGTATTTATTAAAACTTCAAACCAACAAAATAATCCCCCACCTACATTACTTGTCCCATATTTTATTCCACTGTTCGAAACACTTTTCGTAGTCATTTTTTTCAATAGTGCTTAGGACCTCCTGCGATATAGTTTGAATCTCCTCAACGGTCTCAAATCTCTTACCTTTAAGCTTGGGTTTCATTTTTGGGTAGATGAAAAAGTCGCAAGGTGCGAGTTCTGGCGAGTAAGGGGGATGGGGGAAGAACATTTGTTTGCGTGGATGTCAAAAATTCGCGGACAACCAGAGATGTATGGGCAGGTGCATTGTCGTGGTGGAAATGCCAATTTTTGCTTGCCCAAAGTTCAGGACGTTTTCGCCTCACATTTTCCCTTAAACACCTCAAAACGTTAACGTAGAAGTTAACCGTTACTGTTGTACCTCTTGGTACAAATTCGCGATGCACAACCCCCTTACTGTTGAAAAAAAAAAATTAACATGGACCTCAATGATTCCAGTTGAGTTGAAGGACGTCCAGAGCGCTCATTGTCTTCCACACTCGTCCTTCCATTCTTGAACCTCTTAAACCATTCAAAGGCTCAGGTTTTTCCTATGACTATGACTTCATAAAAAAAAACGAAAAACGGCGAAATGCTTCACGAAGCATTGGGTGATTATGAGTCGCCGTTTTTTAGAGCTTGAAACAAAGTTTGATGCAAATGCGTTGCTCTTTCAAATCGCAACAAAAACACAACAAACAGTATCACAGATATCACCAGAGTACGAAAAGTGGGGGAATTGAGCCCAGACCGATCTTCTAAAGTTAGCAAATTAATACTTGAGAAAGGGCTCCTATTTTGGATGTAAGTATGTATATTGTTAAAAGATAATTCCAATTTCAACCCAGGGATGTGAAAAGATACAGAAGGAAAATACCGCTGCATTTCTCGGAAAGTTAACTTCTAAGAATTATTACTCTTCTGTAGTCGGAATCGCAATTACTAATTTTGGGATATTTGACAATTATCTTATCAAAGGGGAGGGGGTATAGAAATAAGAGGGAGTGATTAGAATCATCTAGATATTCTCACTTAGTAAAATAATTTAATTGTTTCTCGATAGTACTCTATAAACCCGTCAAATTAAAAATAACGCTTTCCGTAGCGAAGCACGAGTAATTAGCAAGTTCATAATAAAAAATACGTGTGGTGTCACGGGACACCCGGTAGGAACGAAGTTCCTTACATTTTTCATTAAATATAAATTTTAAAATCACACTTCTAACTACTTATACATGGTGGAGTTAGAAAAGAGACAAAATTAAAAGTAACTAACAACTGTTTGTACCTAGCGGAGTTAAGGCAAAATTAAAAGTAACTAACTGTTTGTACCTAGCGGAGTTAAGGCAAAATTAAAAGTAACTAACAACTGTTTGTACCTAGCGGAGTTAAGGCAAAATTAAAAGTAACTAACTGTTTGTACCTAGCGGAGTTAAGGCAAAATTAAAAGTAACTAACTGTTTGTACCTAGCGGAGTTAAGGCAAAATTAAAAGTAACTAACTGTTTGTACCTAGCGGAGTTAAGGCAAAATTAAAAGTAACTAACTGTTTGTACCTAGCGGAGTTAAGGCAAAATTAAAAGTAACTAACTGTTTGTACATAGCGGAGTTAAGGCAAAATTAAAAGTAACTAACTGTTTGTACCTAGCGGAGTTAAGGCAAAATTAAAAGTAACTAACTGTTTGTACCTAGCGGAGTTAAGGCAAAATTAAAAGTAACTAACTGTTTGTACCTAGCGGAGTTAAGGCAAAATTAAAAGTAACTAACTGTTTGTACCTAGCGGAGTTAAGGCAAAATTAAAAGTAACTAACTGTTTGTACCTAGCGGAGTTAAGGCAAAATTAAAAGTAACTAACTGTTTGTACATAGCGGAGTTAAGGCAAAATTAAAAGTAACTAACTGTTTGTACCTAGCGGAGTTAAGGCAAAATTAAAAGTAACTAACTGTTTGTACCTAGCGGAGTTAAGGCAAAATTAAAAGTAACTAACTGTTTGTACCTAGCGGAGTTAAGGCAAAATTAAAAGTAACTAACTGTTTGTACCAAGCGGAGTTAAGGCAAAATTAAAAGTAACTAACTGTTTGTACCAAGCGGAGTTAAGGCAAAATTAAAAGAAAATCATTATTTGTATAATTAAAGCAAGCGTCTTACTATAAATATATATTAAATATAAGAAAAAAGTTGATCATGATGAGTGTAAAGTGAAAGAGTATGTTTGTTAAAGGAGTATAGATTGAAATAGGACTGTTTTCTACCTACCCGGCCAATTAATTTAAAATATTGTAAAATATATCTCTTCCCTACTCTACCGCTTCTGCTTGTATCAGGGTGAAATTTTATATGATTATATTTTATTTATTTACAAAAAAAGTGACATTTTTGACATATATAACAAAAATAATCAAAACAAGTCAAGTAACAGGCTTCCTTAATAACACTTTTTCCCGTCTTTTAAAGCTTACGTTTACGCGAGCGTTGCGTGTAAGCGCTTGGGCGGATAACGTTTTCCGACGCAGTGCCGGAACTAGCCGTGTGCATGGGGTCGGCCGCACACGGGCCTCGGGGTAAGGGGGGCCTCACTTCCGCTCGGCCAGTTATACAAAAAATTAATAAAATAAAAATAAATGAATAAAAAATAAATAATAATTTTACTAAAAAGGGGCTGAGGTAGCGTATCTGGGGCATCATGTATAGAAATGAAAAAAATTGGCACATATAATTAAAGTCTTTTCTGTATATTGATAAAAAATGCAGCAATTATGGATTCTTCTTCATTTCATAAGTTTTCTCTTAATACATTTTCCATCTTCAGTCCTCTATTTTAAGACACACCTATATACAGGTTGATTTTGCGAATCGTGGGTGTATGTATCTGTCGTAGATTAACTGGGCTTCGATGTAGCGTATCTGGTTATTCGAGAGAGTATGAAATGAAAAAGAATACATAAATTATGCCATTTATATCAATATACAGGAAACACTTTAATTATGTATGCATTATATTTGTTTGTTTTTTCATTTCTATACATGATGCCCCAGATACTCTACCTCAACCAGACGCGGTTTGCTGGGTCCTATGTTAACTTACAATGCGCTTACAGAAAAAATGCTAAGCACTTTTAGCGCTAAAATGCTCTGCAGCAGTACTTAAAATATGAAAAAGTTAATGGAAGATATATTTTCAAGGCTAAAGTTAGATTCTATGGCTTAAAATAAGAACTTTTTACACTTGGAATTTTTTATCCAAGAATTAAAGTTTCAAAATATGAGTATTCAACTCAAGTCTAACAGCTAAAATAATGGATCTAATAAAAACATTTAAAATAAAGAGTTCTCATTTTGAGCCATAAACGCGAAATCCATTCTTTTGTATTAATTACAAGGGCTCTTTTTTACTTTAGCACCCACCTTGGTTCTAAACAATAGTCTGCCCTGCAAAAGTCAAAAAGGTTTGTGTGTTTGTCTCCCCACCACATTGAGACTCCTGGGGCAGTTTTATATTTAATACTCCTTCTATTTATATCTTAATAGTTGATTAAACTAAGGGATATGATCACATTTACAAAACTGAAGTGTGATATTCCTTTGTCCCAAGATACATTAGAATAAATATCCCTTCGTCTTAACAGTAATTTAGACTACGAATGTATGCTACTCTGTATAATGTCTTTGGCGAAAAAACTATTAACATAAAGGGATATAGGGGGATGCTAAAGTAAAGAAACAAAAACATTACAGGCAACTTTTTTGCTCTTTTTACTTTCCATATAAAGAAGTATTGTAATGGCACGAAAATTCGATTATGATGGATTTACACGTTTTGAGGTCCCCTGAGTCCAAAAAAGTAGTTTTTTTAAAAGCATGTCTGTCGCCTGTCTGTGCAGACACCTGGAGCCTCTGAAAAATCATACCCCGAGGAGAAATTAATTTTACCTTCAAATTTGGGGGCGCTACTCCTTAAAAAACTATGAAAAAAAGTGAAAAAAGTATTTCTCGAAAACGATTCCGACGATTTTGATTGAAAAATTCAAAAATATAGTCCATTTAAATAAGAATTTAATTTATTTTGTTCTTTTTTTATCATAAAATAATGTTTTTCGTTGCAATTTATTACAAATCTTATGTGTATCCTGAAAAATGAGGAGACAAAAGTATTTGGTCATCTTGACCAAATATTTAAAGATAGGGGGGGGGGGGGGGCCTCAAAAACAATCTTGCACACGGGCCTCAGCAGGTCTAGTTCCGTCTCTGTTCCGACGAACTCAGCTTGGGCATTGGTAAAATGAACATGTGTAGCAAATTTCATATAACTCGGGGAGCTTTTACTCAAGTTATCGTCATATGTAGATTTCGTGACGGATTTTGCGTGACAGTGATTTTGTGACGGTGATTTTGGTCGTTTTTTTCGGATTCACTCCCGGGCTCCAGAACGTGCCATAAGGAACTTCGTCAAACGGACAATAATAAGTTCGATATCATAAAGTAACAGTAATCAATTAAATAGACAAATTAACATTTAATAATTAGAACTACGATTAAACCATCAATACATAGAGGTATATAATGGACTTAGTATTTAATGTTATTAAGTTGTAATTAATATAATGGAATAACTAATTAAGAATTATATAAAACGCCCGACCTGGTGAAGGTAATAATACTTTCATTAAAGGTAAATGGTTAAATTTCGACCAACAACACCATGTATTGAAAACGTGCGCCAAATTTCAACTAAATTGGTGAACTTTTAATCAAGTCATCATCAAGCGTAAATACATTTCATACAATAAATTCATACCGCTTGGTAGTTCGATAATTGTTGCTCTTGAACATAAAATCATGAATACAAATGCTCTAGCAAATTCCAATGCTCAGGCTATGTTCGTTAGAGAGCGTTATCCGACAAATCGTTCACACCCAATGCTCGCTTTAAATTTCAAATTGGAATTATAGGACGATAAAAAATATTCTTCATTTATTTATTGTTTGAGACAAACATTTGTTGTAAATGATTTTTTTTTTTTTTTTTGTTTTTTTCATTTAAGCCATCAGTACCACCGCTTTATTCTATGAAGGGTAAAAAATCTATAAATCGTATTTAATAGTATGTAATAAAACGTTTAGATACGAAAAGAGAACAGGACGTATAAAAGAATTATACATTTTGTCCTCTACAATATCGATAATAACTCTTTTAGCTTTCTAATGTACAGCAACAGAGATATTAAGCAAACCCCGAAAAGAGTTTGTTAATATTCGTTCCTTTAACGTTTCTCAAACACCACGGCTAATGCTCCACTCGAAAATCGGGGCAAACTCATATTAGTATGAGATGCCTACTTAGTTCATTAAAACAGTTCCCAGAACTCCACCCGTTTTTCGAAGGCACGCCCTTTAACCTTTCCTTACCTAAAGGAAAAATATTGTTTTCACCTAAAAAATCCGAAACAGAGATTTTAACGGAATTATCCGTTTTGGGAGTTTTCAAGGTTTTTAGCTGGATGTCAGTCTGTCTGTCTGGGTCGTGCATAATCCCTAAAGTTTTCAAGCTAGAGAGTTGAACTTTATCCGTCGCGTTATCCGCCCAAGCGTTAGCGGGCAACGCTCGCGTAAACGTGAACTTCAAATGTAAAATTGGAGTTTTAGGACGGGAAAAAATTCTTACTTCATCTATTCAAAATTCATACATATTTTACGATTTTGGTAGTATTCATAGTACGGAAAGATTAAATTTTAATTTAAATCAAATTATATTATTAACAACTACGGGAAACAACCAGAGAAAAATACAATCCAGCGCTGGGATATGAACCACAGGCCCCTATATTTCCAGTATAGCGCTCTACCAACTAAGCTACGCAGGAGAATGAATTTCTCTGACGTAAATGATACCTTGTCCCGAATTTAAGCTTTCAATTTTCCACAAATCTGAGAAGTCAACATTAATGACAAAAAACTAGATCGAGAAATAACGCTTTTAATTATAAAGTACCCAATTAGTACCTGTACTTAGTACAATCAATTAGAAATTCATATTTTACGATTTTGGTAGTATTCATACTACGGAAAAATTAAATTTTAATTTAAATCAAATTATAATTATTAACAACTACGGGAAACAACCAGAGAAAAATACACTCCAGCGCTGGAGTGTATTTTTCTCTGGTTGTTTCCCGTAGTTGTTAATAATTATAATTTGATTTAAATTAAAATTTCATTTATTCAATGAGACAATAGTAAATTACGCGTCTAGTGCGGAAAGTAGCATTTTGCATGCGAGTGTGGAGCAAAACCACACGAGCAAAGCAAAATGCAGTTTTCACACGAGTTGTGTACCTTACTTTATCTACGATTGTGGATTTTAATAATAAATACAGAAAAATAATATTTAATAAACTTCCTTTATGTAAGTACGTATTTCTCTTTTGATTAAGATGGCATTAATTCATTAGTTGTATTTTGTGCCAAATTAATTATTTCGAAGGCGTATAATTCTCCTCATTTTCTTCATAATCACTTAAATCACTCATTGTTTCTCTAAAAAATCGATCTAAACAGTTACTTAATTAAACAAACAGCAAATTAGAATGTAAAGAAACTCGCTAATCGTGTGTTAAGGTGAAGAATTCCTCTTTTTTCCGACCTGGGGAGGAAAAAAAAGAGGAATTCTTCACCTCATTATGAACGCGCATGCGGAATGAATACAGCTACGAAAAGAATCAATTTCTATGCATTTAAACAGAGATATAATGTTTATATTCGTATCAATCGTAGATAAAAATATTTTTTACATACTTTACTAATTATTTATTAATTGCGAGGCTAAGCAATCAAACGTTGTAATGAGGAGCTCATTTGCATATGTGTCAGCGATGCATTGCGATTAATAAACCATCCTCATGTGTTTTCTAGAAATAAAAGTAACAAAAATTCACAAAATATTTTAGTTTTTTCTTTAACGTCTTGTACTAATCATTCTTGTTCTAAGTGCTGTGTCTTCTTAAATTATTTTGCAAGAATTAAATATGCTTACTGAACGTTACAGCTTACTAGTTGCCCGGTTGACTCTCAACTACTTGACCCGTGTGAAGACTTTTTCATGCCTCTTGCCTCTTTCACACCAGGAGGCCGATTCTGTAAGTTATTTTGACATATATATCCACTGTGACATTATATATCAACCCCTACGTATTTATCAAGAGTTGTTATATAATGTAGTGAATTTGTAAAGTGATGCCAGCGCTGAATGTGGCCGAATACCAAACTACGGATTGACAGTGTCCTTTTTAGCAGAAACAACAAGAATGACGTCACTTTGTTTTGGTATATAAGTAACATAACCTGACGAGTTATATCCAAAACATGTTTGAGTTGCTATACATCACACACTATATATCAACTTTCTCCTTGTATAACAACAGTCAACGTTGCAGATTTACCTTGACAGGTTGCGCGCGCATCTTCATAACAACTTTTTGACATATAACCTCATGAAAAGGGAGGTTTCAAAGTTACAGAATTGGCCCCCAGGCAACTTGTGGAATTGACTTCTCTTCCCAACTGGAAGTCAGTACAACGTTAGACCCTGAGAAAGCTGGAACACTTCTTGTGCTTATCTTCCTCTTTTTCCTATCTTCAACTTAAGTTGCTAAACATTATAGTTCCAACTATCTTCAACTAACTATCTTCAACTAAAGAATGAAATCATTTATGATAGAGAATTAAATTATAGGTACAAAAAAAATGTGCAATTTACTATAAAATTTACAAAAAGAAAAAATAGCAATTTACTGTTAAGAAATATGCAAAACATATAAATCCGTTCCCTATTTATAGATAAGGATTAAAATGAGTGAGATACGGTTTAATAAAAACTACATAGTTTAACCAATTAGTTTGGTGTAATTTAATGCACAGCGGCAGGGTTTAACTACAGGTAATAGACAATATATATACTGAACTTAGAGTATAAACATATACTCTCCGAGGCTCTGTTGGAACAAACCTAATATATATTCTAATGACATTAGAAATAGGACTGGTCAAGGAATAATAGTATGGAATGGTCAGAGCAAGCAAGGGGTAGAGGGAACAATCCGATTTAAAAAGTATGGTTCATTATGCTCCCCCCCATACTAAACCTCCCAAGTGAGTTCAATCCGAACTAAAGTGGTCACTAGTCCTTGTCTTATTGGTCTATTCCTTGTTCTTCCGTCCCCACAGACTCTTGTCAACAAATCCTTATCAGTAGCATTTATTTGATACCCCACTCAAAGAAGATTGCTATTGGTTATCTAGGAACTGTTACACGTTTATTAACGTTACTGCCTTTAGATACTTAATATGGTTAATAACAAACATTAAAGTACATATTTATAAAGAAAACTGTATTAAAAATAAAAATATTGAAAGTCATAAGAAAATATCATTTATTCTTATCAGCTGATATCTGATAAATTTCGATTTATCAAAATATAAATATATATATATAAATATATAAATTTCGTTTTTATCGAGATATCGATACTGTTTCACCAAACTGCCGCTTAGAAGTGTTAGCATATGGGGGGGGGGGGAGCATAATGAACCACTTTTTGAAACCCAGATTCTATAGTATTGTTCCCTCTACCCCTTCCCTGCTCTGAGATGGAATGTATGTGGAGGAGGTAGAGAGGATTGGAAGTGGGAGGAAAAAAAGGACGTGAGAGGATTAACAGTGAAAGACCAGGTGTAAAGGGTGGTGAATCCAGGTAAAACCTAATTATAGACAAAGGTTTATTGAAAGATCCCTGAGGCACTTCCTCTTACAAGATTTCTGTAAATCACAGAAACGTTAAAACACAAAACACGTGACGTGCCCCCTCAGCGACCTCTAGTTTGAATATAAAATATAAAAAAAGAACATTAATCTTGTGACCACAGTAATGCAATTTAGAGAACAATTTAATAATTAACTAATTACATATAAATAAATAAAAAATATACATACATATGTATGTATATATACAAACTAGATATACAGAAAAATATACTAAATATACTACTATAATAAAATAATTACTTATTTTAAAAAAGAATGGATTTAAAATAAAAATAATTAAAGACAAAAAGAACTTTTTATATACTTCGATTTTAAATTTTCTGTTGACTAAATAAAAAATCATAAATTTGAAACCCGTCAATATGAAGATCGTAAATATGGGTCATGTCAAAACAAATAAAAAAAACTTGCGGATTTTTTCCGAACTAACTTCCCATACAGCAAAATTTGCTGAAAACAAATTAAATTCTGCTGAAAGGTGGCTAAAAGTATTAAAATAATGCATTGTCATCGTGTTCTGAGCTATGCTAAAAGTTTCAAATGTCTAGCTATTCGGGAAGTTAGTTAAAAATCGATTGCCAGATTTGTACCGGACAAACAAACAAACAAACAAACAAGAAAGTAAGCTAATATAAACGTAGTAAAAATAGAAGAAGACTTGAGGTGAAGGTTTCATTCAGGTTTTAAAGCTGCTCCGCAAAAAAAGTTAGTTTTGAACCAACTTTTTGCGTATCCGTGTTAAGAAGGCTATAGATGAATCCATACAACCTGAGCTCCGCTAACTGTGGTCCCACCTTTTGGAAACAAAATTATTTGACACTGTACAGTGCAACCAAGAACCCACCCGAAATGCGATAAGCTCTGAAGCTCATCTACCAAACTAAAACAAGACGGATAAGGGGTTGTGTCGTCTATAGGCATGTTATAACGAGGATTTCATCTAAAAAAAAAACCGCTTGTTTAAAGATAACTTGCTACAGCCGCACTCAGTACATCGAAGGGTTTACTTATTTTCCACTAGATTTTACCCGCCTTATATCTTGTCTAGACGCGGCACATTACCAAGAGACATATAGTAACTACAATAAGCATTTACTAATTATATTAATGTTATTTATTGGATTGTATATTCCTCAATTAATCTGATCGCATATTATTACTATTTTGTAACAAAGGATTTTATTTTTAAATTTTAACTAAATATTCCAAATTCCAATTAAGCTCCACCTGTGTGTAGCGCCGGCGTTGCTACCAAGTGAAAAACTAACATCAACTTGATTTTTTTTTTGTTAACAAACTAAATTTTGCTTCCGAACTTACCGAAGGTAAAGGAAACTAAGTGATCGTTTTAAAAAACGAAAATAATTTATGTCTTAGATTTCAAAAATTCCAAGACGGAAATCCATTTCAGACACCATGAAACATTTTTGGTTCCATGGTTAGTAATTTCACAACTTGTTTCATTTTACTACGTTTTTATTAGCTTGCTTTCTTGTTTGTTCAGTACAAATCTTGCAATCGATTTTTAACTAACTTCCCGAGTAGCTAGACATTTGAAACTTTTAGAAAAGGTCAGAACACGATGACTATGCAATATTTTAATACTTTTAGCCATCTTTCAGCAGAATTTAATTAGTTTTCAGCAAATTTTGCTGTATGGAAAGTAAGTTGGGAAAAAATCTGCAAGTTATTTTATTTGTTTTGACATGTCCCATATTTACAATCTTCATTTTGGCGGGTTTCAATTTGTGATTTTTTATTAAAGGCGGAGACACACCTGAGCATTCGCCCCGAATGAGCATGCGTTTCCGTTCGGCTCGTCCTTTCCATATCTAAAGGCGGAGACACACCTGAGCATTCGCCCCGAATGAGCATGCGTTTCCGTTCAGCTCGTCCTCTCCATATCTTAGCGATTCGGGGCGAACGCATGCTCATTCGGGGGCGAACGCATGCTCATTCGGGGCGAATGCTCAAGTGTGTCACCACCTTAAGCGATTCGGGGCGAATGCATGGTCCTTCGGGGGCGAACACATGCTCATTCGGGGGCGAATGCATGCTCATTCGGGGTGAATGCTCAAGTGTGTCACCACCTTAAGAGGTAAACATTGAATGACAGCGAAAAAGGAAAAGTAAACAAAGAAATAAATTAATTGACGTGTGACAACCAGGTTTGTTTACACTTGTGTCCTAGGTATCGGTTTAATTTTTCTGCATCTGTACTTCTTTACATGTAAACATTTTTCTTTTTCTGTTCTTACTGTCCCTACATAGAGGCATATCAATGACACGGTTTAGATTCGGTGTTGGCGAGATTCGTTGTACAACAGGTCTTAAGATCAGGTTTAAGATCAGCTCTCTAAATGGTTGTCATTTATTTGAAGTAAATAAATTCGGAACTACTTTTTTCACTATCATTATATTATGACAATTATATTATCAACATTACATATGATTCGACAGAAAATTTAAAAACGTAGTAATTATTTTATTTTATCATGCGATAACTAAAGCTACAATAAAATAGTGGTAAATTTGAGATAAAATAAAATAGGCACCAAAAAATTGCATTTAGATCCAAGAATTTAGATGTAAAGAAATACAACATTGCTACGCTAGAATACTTGTAATTGCTTCATCAGCAGAGACGGGAAAAAGTCATAAACGTCATAGTCATATGATTTTGTCATAAAATAGCCATTTTTCGAATAAACGTCATAAAATGGGGTTTTCTTGGAATAAACGTCATAGAATGGCCTTTTTTGTCAAATATTTAGCAAAAAGTTTGTTTTATATTGTACGTTCGTGGTCCGGTTCCAGGTAAAAGTGCAGTTCGAACAAAAAAAACCCTTACACCAGCTTAGTGAAAGGCCTGGGCTCTTAATTCCCTGATCACTTTCGGACTTAACTAATGCGCTTATGCATACCTGCAACTAGAGAGGCACCGAGGGTCATCCCTAATTCCAAACTAGGGCTCCTGATCGGCTCCTTCTTGGAACAAAGAATCCAGGAAGGTCAAGATAGATTCTCCAATCAGCCAATAGTAAACCCATTGGGTTGGGCAGTTTCCTGATTAGCTGTTCCAGAACTTAAGATTTTGTATATATTCATGGTTAGGGATTACTATGTTTAATTGCTCATTTGATTTCTTACTTATGTTACTTGTTTTTTGTTTTTTTTACTTGTTCTTTTACTTGGGTTTCGTTGGTAAAACCAAAAAAGGAAACCCTTATAGTTTCGTTCATGTGTCTGTCTATCTGTCAGTCTATACAGTTCCAATAACTTTTGAATCAAAAGAGATAGAAACATGATGCATTCCAATATTAAAGATCGTTTTGACGCACACACAGGAAAAATATTGCGAACTCAAAATAATCAGCTGTTCAAATTCAAAATGGCGGATAACTCACGTCACGCGATTTTTTTTTTTTTTTTTTTTTTTTTCAATTTTGAGTGGGGTACTAAATGAAAGGTATTGAAGAGTAGATACAAACTATATAACACTTGTGGAAATCGTTTAATTTTCAACGCTATTTTGTCAAAAAACATCAACATTTTGCGTGTCCCCCCCCCCCCCTTAAAACTATATTTCCGCTGTTTCTAAAAATATGAAAAAATACACAAAATGTGCTTTCTGCTGGGCCATAGAAAAATAAGAATAGCAATTCGATATGAATTACTGGGAATCCAAGATGGTGGATAATTCCTGTCACGGGGATTTTTTTTTTTTTAATTTTAAGTAAGGTATATAATGAAAGGTATTGAGGAGTAGATTACAAAAATATATAACACGTGTGGAAAGTGTTTAATTTTTCATGCCATTTTGTTAAAAAAAACATCAAAATTTGAATCATGGGTGGTATCACGCCCAGGCCTTATCTGCCCGACTAAAGGGCAAAGAAGTTCGGAAATTGCCTGAAGGGCGAAAAGCAAATGAAGTGTCATGCATGAAATTTGCTCCCAGCTCATCTGCCGACGTCGAATGGTCTTTTTCCAAGTTTAAAATTCTACTGACGGACAAAAAAGCCAATTTATCGCTGGATAATATAGAACGACATATGATTATTTTTTACAACGTTGAAGCATTCTGCTAATTATTATTATTTATTATATATTGTAAATATAATTCTGTATTTATGAAATATTGAAATATTTCTTTTGAACTGTTACCCTTTTTCACAGTGAAAATAAAAGTCATACTTTTTGCTAAAACGTCATAAAACAACCGATTTTCTAAAATAGAGGTCATAAAACAGGATAATAAAAGTCATAAAAGTCATAGAATAAAGGTCATGAAATGGAAAAATAAAAGTCATAAACGTCCTGTCTCTGTTCATCAGTAAACAAATCAAAGGAGGGAACTAATCAAAAACATTTTTGGGGCTCCGCTGACGGATACCAAACTTCTGCAGCCTGATTGTTTATTGCCGTGTTTTCATTCTTTCATTATTATTGTTGTTTCATATTCCTATGTATCAGTGAGGCGCATTAGGAGCACCAGAAGGAGCACCTATTATAGCATAAAGACGCTTAGTACTTGTTGTCATTATGACCCATCTATTGCAGTCTGAAATGTCATTTACACACTTTTTAAGAAATGTAAATGATGCTATTGTATTACTTTCACTGCACTGGTGCAATAGCATATTGATGTGAAAAAGTTTTGGGACGAAGTTCCTTATGGCACGTTCTGGAGCCCGGGAGTGAATCCGAAAAAAACGACCGTCACAAAACCAAGCGTCACGAAATCTACCGATGACGATAACTTGAGTAAAAGATGACCGAGTTAGTTGAAATTTGGTACACATGTTTATTTTACCAATGCCCAGACCGAGTTCGTTGGACAACGTTATCCGTTCAAGCGTTCACGCGCAACGCTCGCGTAAACGTAAGCTTCAAATTTAAAATTGGAATTTTAGGACGGGACAAAATTCTAACTTCATCTATTTAATGAGACAAACATCTTTTTTAAATCATTTTTTTTTTTTTTTTTTACAAACGAACACCGACACTGCTATAAAGTGATAAAGATAGCTAACTTTATTAAAGCGGACTTAAACGTTCAAAATAAAGAAAACAAAGTTTTTACCGATATCTTACGTTCTAACGTAACGATTTTAATAAAACTTCTTACACATCGTCTAAAGTACAATTAAAACAGGGACGTAAAATTTCAATCTGATATAAGCAGAAATTTTTGAGTAGGGAAGATATATATTTTATAATATTTTAAATTAGTAGGCCGGGTAGGTAGAAAAGAGTCCAATTTCCTACCAACTACAACCATACTCTTAAACTATAAACTTATCATGATTAACTTTTTTTCTCAATATTCATACATATTTATTGTAAGACGCTTGCTTTCAAGATACAAATAATGATTTTCTTTCAATTTTGCCTTAACTCTGCTAGGTACAAACAGTTCGTTACTTTTATTTTTGTCTCTTTTCTAACTCCGCCATGTATAAGTAGTTAGCAACGTATAAGTATTTAGCAGTGTTATTTTATAATTTATATTTAATGAAAAATGTAAGGAACTTTGTTCCTACCGGGTGTTCCGCGTAACCACACATATTTTTTTATTTATTATTTTTTTATATGTCGGCTTGGTGGCGCTTTGGTAAATTTCCTGTCTTCCCGGTGCCCACGAAATCCGTCTCTAGAAATGGATACACTTTTATCGCTAACTTTGTAGTAGATACATCCGCCCATCGGTAGAACTGGTAGCGGACCTGTGGGCAAACGAATTACTTGCCCTGAGTGAGAGGAGGGTTAACACAGTTAAAACACAAATTAGTAGGGTCGGAAGTCGTCCTTTTAAGAACAAGTATAATTATTTTATATACAATTAAAGGGCTCAGCGCCTGAATTCCCTGAACCCGCCTAACTCACATTCACTTTAAGCCTAACATTTAGTCTTTAGCCCAGCTCGCTACAGAGGGTTGGGAAACGGGGTGTAATTGAACATGCATATATAACAAGATACGCTACCTCTTATGGGTTGCGTCAATTAATTCTCCAAGTTAAGCTACTACAAAGCAATATAAATTAAGATTACTAGGATAGGAAGAGTTATAATATAAAGGTTTAAACTAAAAATAAAGTAAAAGTTCATAAATGGGGACCTGAAGGGTCCTTATCCACAGAGGCCCGGGGCCTCGAGTATAAAGGGATCTCACCGCTGAAGCTTTACCCAAAGTACCGCTCTCAGCATTAATCCAATACAGGCCCCAGTCGATCATCTAAAGTTGCGAAGTTTAGGCACTCGGCCGAACCACGTCAAGTTTGGCACTCAGCCACATAACTTAGACACACAGCTTCAAAGCTTAATATTTTGGCATACAACCGTAACAATTTCAAAACTCATTTTCTCCATTTTATGGCAAAACATTGGATCACGCTTTCGGGGATTGAATCCACATATCGACATTATAATGCAGGAATTCCCATCGGGGTCCAGGTGGACACCCCTTGGGGGTCTTTAGAAATTTAAACGAGGTCTATAGTATTCTAGGGGTTCATTGGAGGGTCTTTGATAAATTTAAAAGGTTTGAATATTGATTATTTTAAGAATCTAAAACAAAAAATTGCGTATCGTTCTAAAGCGGAAATTTAATAATTTCTTAAGCCGTCAACTTCTGTAAATAATGCTGGTGGATAAGAAGCCTCTTACAATATTTCTTTGTTAATTGTAAAAGTCGGATATGCTCATACCACTGGTGAAAACTTAGAATAATACTATATATAGAAGAAGCATAGAATCGGAATCCTAAGCAATTACTGATAAGAGACTGAAGCCAACTTTTGCCGAGAGGTTGTGTCCTTAAGACCAGGCTGCCAACATAACAACACTCATTTTTTTTCATTTAAACAGGAGAAGGTTGGCCATGCTTTAGTAACTATTCAAAGCCCGCTCACAAACATCAAGAAGAAAAACCCTGCCATTGGTTATTGTTTACGTTTCACTCTGACGTCATTTTTTACAACTCGCCCAGCATGATTATAAACATAATTTTTAGAATATTTCAAGCTAAAATAAGATAAAACACAAATCAAATATTGCAATAAACTAAACTTTTCCACGCCATTATTGTTATTGTATAATATGTTTAATTGTTTCCCCCGTTTTTTTAATGTGTCAAAATTTTTTTGATTTTTTACTTGAATTGACGTATTAATTAAGCAAAAGTTAAAGAGTGCAGACGGTTCATAGTAATCTGGGGCTATCTGCGGGCTACTTTCGATAAACTATAAAAGTTTCATACAAATCAGGTAAGTACTTTTGAAGCTATAGGTGAAAATTAATGTATGTTTGTGCGCATTTGGAAGAGAAACAAATGAGCGTAGAAAGTTGAAACTTATATGGGACCAACAATGGGCTACTCATGACCAACCACCCACATTTCATTAAAATTGGACCTGTAGTTTTTAAAATACGTTGGTTCGCAAGAATTTAACGACAGAGAGACACGGAACCAAAAATGATCCCTGATGTCTGAAACGGATTTCTGTCTTGGAATTTTTGAAATCGGAGACCTAAAAATTTTCGTTCTTCAGAACGATCACATAGCTTCCGTTACCTTCGGTAAGCTCGGAAGTAAAACGAGGGAAAATTAAATCAATTTTACAATAATAGGTTTTAATAGTATAAAATCATTTAAGTATACAAAACATAACGCGAGGAAGCTATGTGCCACACTAATTGGCAGAGTATTTTATAAAGATACATTCGTTGGAAAGCAATATGACCGAATATGTTTTATAGGAAAACAGGTAATATCGATAATACATGTTATTTTACTATGAGGTATACAGATGTTCGTCTGACAAAAACATGTTTTAATTAGATATATTCAGATCAACAGAGAGCGGTGTTGTCTCTCTCATTGTTGCTGGAAAAGAGGATTGTCATCATTAATCTTAATTATTTATTAATTAATTTCAGTGACGGTCATGGGATAGAGATTGAGATAACTGCATTTTTGGAATATAAGATAATATAAAATTAAAAACACACACTACAATATCACGGTATTAAGTTTGAGACGAATAGTAAACTTTAAATAGATAAACGATAGAAGTATATAGTTATATATATACAAATCATAAAATTTGATTAAATAATATTGTCAACGAACTACAAACTATTATTAATTTAAAATACATAAATTAAAGTATCAATTTAGCAAAAGTTAAAGAGCGCAGACGGTTAAAATTAATCTGGGGGGCTATCTGTGGGTTACTTTCGATAAACTATAACATTTTCATTCAAATCAGATTAGTACTTTTAAAGCAATAGGTGTAAATTAATGTATGTTTGTGTGCATGTGGAGGAGATACCAATGAGCGCAGAAGGTTGAAACTTTTATGGAACTAACAATGAGCTAATTATGATATACCATACAAATTTCATTAAAATCGGACGAGTAGTTTTTAAGATATTTAAGTTCACAAATTTTTAGCGACAGACCGACAGACAGACATGGAACCAAAAATGTTCCCTGATGTCTTAAACAGATTTCTGTCTTGGGATTTTTGAAATCGGAGACATAAAATATTTTCGTTCTTCTGAACGATCACATAGCTTCCGTAACCTTCGGTAAGCTCGGAAACGAAAATTCTAAAAAACTTCCTACTTATAATTAATAGTTACATCGCTGAAATAATTTAAATTTAAAAAAAAACGTATTTTATTGTATTCACGCTAACAATAATACAAATACTTTGTTCTTAATGAATCAGCTAACAATGTTTGTTATGTTTTAGCAATCTTTTTAAAAGCAAGATGTGTTTACTTACAATTCGATAACACGTGTGTTAATGGGATTAGTCGGAAGGGAAGTTAAGTGCAGTTTGCAGGGCTTCGTGGGGGGTCTAGCGGTAGCAGTCTTGCGTAACTTCTTCCTAGTTACATTTATACTCTTTAGGTTTAAAAGCTTAAGCTATTTTCTTGATTATATTGATTCAAACTAAACAAAAACATACTTAGGTAAATTTAAAAAGTGTCTGAGTAGTTTAACATGGGATTTTTGGAATTAGAAATTAATGTTAAAAAAAATTGGGCCCAGAACACTCAGACAAACTTTCTTATATACGAGATCATAATTACTTAGCCCAGTATTTTCCATTTATTAGTTTTCGTAGGTACATTTAATTATTTTTGAACATTTCATCAAAATTTATCATAAAAAATAACTTCTCCCGGGCTGGGAATCGAACCCGACCTCTCTCTTTGGCCTAGTAGTTTAGACTTCACGCATCTCCACAGACGACAGACATTTTAAAAAAAAAAAAAAAACTTTTTGGACACAGGGATAAAATGTGTCTGAGCTTTAAAGCAGTATTCTTGGAATTAGAATATTAGAAATTAATGTTCAAACATTTAAAAGGGATCGAATGTGTCTGAGTAGTTTAAAACGGTATTCTTGGAATTAGAAATTAATGTTCAAACAATTAAAAGGGATCAGATGTGTCTGAGTAGTTTAAAACGGTATTCTTGGAATTAGAAATTAATGTTCAAACAATTAAAAGGGATCAGATGTGTCTGAGTAGTTTAAAACGATATTCTTGGAATTAGAAATTAATGTTTAAACAATTAAAAGGGATCAGATGTGTCTGAGTAGTTTAAAACGGTATTCTTGGAATTAGAAATTAATGTTCAAACAATTAAAAGGGATCAGATGTGTCTGAGTAGTTTAAAACGATATTCTTGGAATTAGAAATTAATGTTCAAACAATTAAAAGGGATCAGATGTGTCTGAGTAGTTTAAAACGGTATTCTTGGAATTAGAAATTAATGTTCAAACAATTAAAAGGGATCAGATGTGTCTGAGTAGTTTAAAACGGTATTCTTGGAATTAGGAATAATTGTTCAAATAATTAAAAGGGATCAAATGAGTAGCCGAATTCCAAAAGCAGCTATGTCTAAAAAAATGAAAAAATGAGATATTGGTACCACTGGATTTGTTTTTTAAAGCTCTACAAGGTTCAGTAGTCAAACAGTTCAAAAAAAAAATTATAAACCTATTAAAATCTAGATTGAAATATGAGTGTGGTTACAAAAGCAGCTATATCCTACTGTACTCGTATTCAAAAGGAGCTATATCCACAACTGATCCAAAAACAGCTATATCCTATGTACACATTATAGAGTTACTTTGAGTAAGGCTGCAAAATCATCTATATTCTTCTTTACACATTTCTATCTTCTTTTAAACAGAAAAAAATATGATAGAAGAGAAAAAAATATTATAGTGGCTACACTGAATAAATAATTGTTTAAATAGTTAAAATAATAGTTTATAACTGCTTTATTTATTGGATATAATTGCTTTTGCTGCAGCAAACCAGTGCAACATGGCGGTGGGTTTGGTTGCAAAAGTAGCAATAAACAAAAAACTGTGACAAAACCAGCTATGTGATTATTTCTTTTGTTTATTAAAAAGAAAATAATGGCCTGAGATTATAGGGCTTTTGTCAACTAATAATTGATTTTTTTAAAAAAAAAAAAAAATTAACCTGACAACACAATTTAGTGAATTGCTAGACGTTTTTCGTGCTTTGCCAAAAAAAAATTCAAGTGGATATATCTGCTTTTGGAATTCAGCTACCGAAATGTGTCTGAGTAGTTTAAAACGGTATTTGTGGAATTATTTTTAATGGAAATATTTATTCTTTATTCTAATGAACTCATCTCTACTCATTCCATTATACTTTGTAAATCTGACAGCTCAGGTTAGCCAACCTATGTGAGGGAAGAAATAGAACCCTACCGTTCAGTCAGGTTATAACAAATCAAAGCCGATTCATTTGTTTATCGTATTTACTGATCTGAAGGGATAATTTCCGCTGTTGAACGTTTGTATGAGATTTGAAAATAACTTTTCAAACAGTTCCAACTTACGGAATAGTTCATAATTATTCCTTTATTAAATCTTAGCCATGAAATGTCATTTTAATGCAAGTAAAGGCATTGATATTATAAAGTTTAAAGTTATGATATTTTACTGATTGAGATCCGCTAGCTGTGAACCCACCTTAATTGAAATAAAAGGAAGTTCTTTTCACTTTTATGTTATCTCAAGTATTTAGTGTTCAAAGTTTTTCTCTTGGCTTTGCCATTCTCGATTGAAGATATAGCTTATACTTACAGCTTATTTAAAAGCTCTCCACTTGGGCACTCACCATTCTTAACTATTACTTACTACCTCTGACCTCTTACGTACTCTATGGCTGCGCACTAACTTCTTATAACCATTCGTTCTTTGTCGTGAGAGCATCGGCTATTTCAGCGAACTCCTAGCATACTCGAGTCTACCTCTACATCTTCCTCCTGCCTTTTCCTTGCCTTACGACTTTTTTTAAACTCAACCCTTTCTGTTTGTCCATAAAACTGCTTTTAAGGACATCTGTCCTGGCTCTTTATCTATCTAAACATCTTTATCTCTCACATATACTAAAGCATTTTATCTACACCATACACGGTTGAAGTATGATATTAAACCAACCCGCAAAATCAAAACAAAAAAAAATGTCTCTGCATTAAACAAAAACATTTCCCCCAGGTATGGGGACTGGGACCGTAAGGTTCGAGTCAGTTTTTTAAGCATAGGCCTCTCCTTACGTAAATTTAATATCTAGATGGATAATAATGGTTAAAGGATGATATCGAACCCACCCAAGAAAAAAATAATTAAAATTCTCTACAAAAATTTAGAAATTTTATTGTCATTATTTAAAAAGAAAAAAGGGGAATTTGATATCATACTTTATACAAAGGGGTATAAAAGTATGATATTAAACCCACCCCCAACAAAAATTGTATTATGAAAGGGTAAAATTTCCCTACATTAGTGTGTAAAAAATTGATAGGTCTAATATAATACTATATACAATGGCGTAAGAGTATGATATAGACCACACCCAAGCTTAATTTCATACGCTTTTATTCGGGATTGTAGAAAGGCATGGGGCTCTGAGTAGGGCAAAGTAAAGGAGAAAAAAATACAGGGTGGGTTTGATATATTAATGTATACAATAGGTGTGGTTGGAACAAACCACACTTCAAACTGGTTTGGAACTGTCCGACGCATGCGCATCGGACCAGATTTGAACGTTTGCGTCGTACAGTTTGGAACTAGTTTGAGGTGTGGTTGGAACAAACCTTATAGTACCGTGCTATAGGGTAGGTGGGGCAAAGATCCGCTCTTTTTGGTTTAGGGCTAATTTTGAGCATTTGCTTCCTTTTAATAATTTCTAAATGGCCTGTGAATTTTGGCCAACAATGCCCCATCTGTCAATGCTTCTAAAAGTTCTCAAAATTTTTGGGGCACCATTTTACTAAAATTATGATTTGCGGACCTTTATCCGATTTTGTATTAATTAATTAATAATTCAAGAAAGTGAAATACTTCATAAAAGAACATATATATTGAATGACAATGAAAACATATTAGGTACAATATAAAGTATCGTAGATTGAGAAACCCCTTTTAATTCATCCTTTCTTTTTATCCAGGATCTGCTGGGTTAAAGGGTGCAAACAATCTTTCTTTCTCTTGTACACTCTGAAAATTAAAAACTAGTTATTTTACCAGGAGTAAATAAAATAAATTAATCATTAGATTAAACTTTTTAAATGGGAAACGAGTCCACATTAGGACATTTACCCCATTCAGTGCGCGGATCTTTGCCCCATTCAGTGCGCGGATCTTTGCCCCATTCAGTGCGCGGATCTTTGCCCCATTTTATCAAATCACATAAATATAGTAACCTATCGAAGGTAACAACATAATATGCAGGTAAAACAAGTGTCTATTTGTACACTACAACTTTATCAAAAATACGAATATTGATCTATAATAATTAATAATAAACTGCTAAAATTCTATAAAAGTTAGATTGAAACATAAAAAAAAAAAAAATACGTTTGGTGTCGTGGGACACCCGGTAGGAACGAAGTTCCTTACGCTTTTCATTAAATATAAATGATAAAATCGCTGTAATAACTACGTATACATTGTGGAGTTAGAAAAGAGACAGAATTAAAAGTAACTAACTATTTGTACTAGCGGAGTTAAGGCAAAATTAAATGAAAATCTTTTTATTATCTTTAAAGCGAGCGTCTTTCAATAAATAATGTAATGTATATTGAGAAAAAAGTTAATGATAAAATTTATAGTTAAAGCAGATGGTTGTAGAACGAAAAAGAAGAGTCCTCCCAGGCCCCGTCGGCATATTACTCCAATTAAATATTAAAATAAAAAATATAAATCATTAACTCACAAAAACTTCTGCTTGTATCAGATTGAAATGTTACATGCTTGTTTCAATTGTACTGTAGGTGATGTATACAAAGTTTCATTTAAATCTTTACGTTAGAACGTAAAATATCGGTAAAAACGTTGTTTTCTTTATTTTAATCGGTTTGGTCCGCTTTAATAAATTTAGCGATCTTTATCACTTCATAATAGTGTCGGTGTTCGTTTTACAAAAAAAATTATTTAAAAAAGTTGTTCGTCTCATTAAATAGATGAAGTTAGAATTTTTTCCCGTCCAAAAATTCCAATTTTAAATTCGAAGCTTATGTTTACTCGAGCGTTGCGCGTGAACGCTTGGGCGGATAACGTTGTCCAACGAACTTGTCCCGGACATTGGTAAAATGAACATTTGTACCAAATTTCAACTAAGTCGGTCAACTTTTACTCCAGTTATCGCCATCAGTAGATTTCGTGACGGATTTTGCGTGACGGTGATTTTGTGACGGTGATTTTGGTCGTTTTTTTCGGATTCACTCCCGGGCTCCAGAACGTGCCATAAGGAATTTCGTTCCAATAAACTTACCTCATGTTTCTTGGCAACAAAATTATATGCATAAAATCATTTAATGTATGTGGAAAAGGGGTAACGAGGAAGCTATTTTTGTAAAAAAAAAAAAGCCGATCCGGGGACACACTGCATTTAGTCCAAGCATATTGATCTCTCTGCTACTTATCTGATTTTCCGTGAACAACAATGCTAGGCTCTTAATTATCCTATATTGACTAAATGCTTAACTCAGTTGGATGTTGGTGGATCCAAATTTAATTATGCGTTATAAATCATTTAACAAATCTCTCAACATGACGTTGGAATAAAGCCAAACTTCCATTTGGAAAGTCAAACCCTACCCCCACCCTGTAGAGTTTTGAAGCACCTAAATTATTGGGACTCAGCTAGAGCTAGAGCCATTGAAACTCAAAGTTGGGGAAAGAAAATATTTTCAACTAAACTTTAATAATTTTTTTTTCTCAAATTTATATCTAGGTGCTTGCTAAGTACGTAGCGCGATACACGGGGTATCCTATTAGTGTATGTACTAAGCGATATCTGTATTGGGTAGATAAAATGTTTCAGGATATGTGAAGCATCATCTCGCCTTTATATAGATAAAGACCCGGAGGGGAGGGGGGTATTATTTCCTGTTTGAGTGCCCCCCCCCCCCCCGCTTATTTCTTTGGTGTATGCAGTCAGCGTAGGCAAGGTAACCTTATCTTTCGAAGAGAAGACAGGCACTTTAATGTTGGTAACACTGTGTCAACTCCTCTCTGTATATATCCGAAAGTGCTTACAACACTCTCGGATAGTTTCTCTCCTCAATTTTTTTTTTGAGAAAAAAATATAAAATATTGCTACTATGCTAAGGCAACACTGTTTTAAATACAGACAAACTTCGAATTTTAAATGTTCGAATTGCGAAAATTTGGACGAATCATTTTTTTTTTTTTTTTTTTTTATAACAATTTGTTATAGTCCAGGAGATAGCGTGCAAAAAAGTTTCTGACTAACATCAAGCTAGAATTTTGTATGCAATTCAATCTTTTAGCGCCTTTTAAGAATATGTGGTCGGCTAAGTTCGTCTGCGGGACATAGCTTGGCAATAGGCGTTTGAAAAAGACAAACCAGTGGAGAGCGGCCATGTCTCTCCAATTATGGTGGACAATGTGATTTTCATGATCCTGAGTACAGAATTAGTTAGTAGACCGAAAATCAAGTTGATGTTAGTTTGTCCGTTGACAGGTGCCAACGTTGATTTTTAGTAATATTTAAATAATTAACCTATCAAGTGTGAAAATAACATCGACTTGATTTTTGGTCTACCAACTAATTCTGTACTCAGGATCATGAAAATCACATTGTCCACCATAATTGGTGAGACATGGCCGCTCTCCACCGGTTTGTTTTTTTCAAACGCCTATTGCCAAGCTATGTCCCGCAAACGAACTTAGCTGACCACATATTCTTAAAAGGCGCTAAAAGATTGACTTGTATATAAAATTCTAGCTTGATGTTAGTCAGACACTTATTTGCACGCTATCTCCTAGACTATTATGTTACATTCATATTTTGTTAATTCGAGTAATATAATATTGTTAATTACAATAACTTAATTAATTAATTTTTGCTTCCGACCTTACCAGTAATGGAAGCTACGTGATCGTTAAAACCTTACTCGTCCGAGTTTAATGATATTTGTATGGTAGTTCATAATTAGCCCATTGATGGTCCCATATAAGTTTAAAACTTCTGCACCCCTATTTTTCTAGTACACTACACATTAGGGTGGCCCTTAGCTATAGGGGTGAAAAAAAAATGTCAAAAATTTTGAGCTCCCAACCCCTAATTTTGTTCGAATACATGAAAAACATATTCCATAAAAATTTTAGACCGATTGAAGGTGATTAACCCGTGCCGCCGGGCCTTTAAAGTTTTATAATGGTCAAAATTGCCAATTTTGGTTACATCACTATACTTTTTTAACATTAGGATGTGGTAAAATAACATGTAAAGGTAAATACATACATGTTTTGTAAACTAGACATATTAAACTTATTATCCTGACCTAGAACAAACCTATTATTGGCTTGGTTCGAAATTTAATGATTGACATACATAACTTTTTTCTTTTTTTTCGTATTTTCTAAACAAAATGGTGTACTTATTTAATTTTTTTTTTTTATTATTATTTCAATAATATATTGTGTATTCTAATTGAACAGACAAATAGTTATTAATAACTTCTAATTATTAGCAATCTATTACTTGGCATACAAAATCACCCTATCTTGCAGTAGGTGAGAGTTAATATTGGCATTAGTAAATAAACTAATTTAATTTTATGGTAATTCCTGTTCATCTGCATAGTGTTTATTGCATAAGTAGTTGTAGTATCAGCTCATTTTATTTATGAGATGATGTGCTTTTTTTAATCATGTTGATTAAATTGAAATTAAAAATTTAGAAATATTAAATAAAAATAATTTTACTATTCAATATAATATATATTTTATTTGAATTTTATAATTACTACTTTTATCAAAATAATAAAATTAAGTATGTATATATCGTATTACTAAATTATAAAATTAAAAACATTAAATATTAAAATTAGTCCTTAATTGTATTTCTCTAATAAAGTGCTTTTTGAACTGCTGGGATATTGTTGTCGATAATCTTTTACAACTTGTAGAATAAATTGTTTTTCGTCATCATTTCTTGTTAAAATGTTGTTATATTCCTGAATCAACTGAATGCCTCTCTCTGCAACATCGTTGACAACCTCAACTTTCCTCAAATTTAATCCTTCTAAATATTCTTTATTTTGACACCACGTTGTGGGAGAGTTTTTAAGAAATCCTTCTTAATGTTGAAGCGACTAAACAGTTTTAATGAAGCAGGTGTTATGAAATCTGAGAGATCTTTAAGAAGGATGTTTGATGCTTCTCTAGGTCTTAGAAAAAATGTATTTTCTCTTTCTTGCTCTTCTTCAATAATTTCATGTAGTCTTTCAACCATTTTAACTTTCGTTTCAATTGTAACTCTTTCGTCAAAAAAACCAAATGCTGCCGTTTCTGGAGCTAAATACCACAAATGGTTGGAAAATTTCTTGATCGCAGCGTTACCAATACTTGAATTTATTTCCACATAATTAACTAATTTTTTAATGAAGTTCAGATCTGATAATGGAGCCTTAATGGCATTTGTAGCTTCATACCAAGCAGGTAAATAGATTCTTACAAGAAACATACACATATGTTTTAGAGAAGACCTCTCTTTGTCCGATAATCGAAACTCATCTCTAAATAAAAAAAAATTAATGCAGTAGATAGCTTTGGCCATCCATCTTGCATGGCTTATAGTGCCTGGTTTCCTAAAAGATATTCCACGAGGTGGAGTTTCTCCAAGAAAAATTACTGCAAGTTCCAAAAGTTCCCTATAATCTTCTCTGAACTGCTTTTCTTGTAACTTATTGAAGAAAAAAATCGATGAGCTCTTTTTTTAACACCTCTGAAATGGCATTGTTTACATCATTGTCTTCAATACCAGAAGATTTTTTTTTTTGTGTTGATATCACTCCACTTATTTTTAAATCTAGAAAAGATTGGAACTTCAGGACCAGAAGTAGGTCCCATTAGCTCATCAAACACTCCTTTTAGTACCACCTCAAAAATGTGATGCCTACAAGGAAGATATAGCAATTCTTTTTCCAAAATGGTTTCAATATTTCTGCAAGCACCATTAATTCTTCCCGTATTTGACGCAGTTGTGTCAAAACACATTGCCTGGACTGAGTCCAAAAGACCCCATTCTTCTAAACTTCTGAACACTGCATTTGCTTGCTCTAGACCACTTGCTTGATTTATACTTGGAGCACCTATCAGCTGTTCCTTCCCATCAAAAGTCAAAAAAATTGCCAATCTCTCAATTTTGTCATCGCCACTAATAGCAGGTAGAAGTTTTCCGTCCCAATGAACGACAACTACTTGGTTTTCGTCTATATTGAAGTTTTTAACATTTCTTTATATCTCAGGGTTATAAACTGAGAGCGCTTTCGACTAATAGAATTTCTATTGATTACTAAATTCTTTGTTTCATGCCCCAACGCCTCTGCAGTAGCCATTAAAATGTGTACTGCATCTCGATCACTAATTTTACATCTGTCTAATGCTGCTGCTAAGCGATCATTAAAAAAGCCATGGGTACCTCTTAGACCTGATGTTGTAGGGAGTGTTCCTTCAGCAGCAACTGCGTCGAGAATTCCTTCACTTTCTCCTGTACTGCTACTGCTACTAGTACTCGGTAACAACTCAGCCACCAGACTCGATTGTTCCATTTGTTCCAAGCAACGGGTTTTCCTGGCTACCTCTTCTTGTTTACGATCTACATAACGCTTTTCTGCCCGGTGTAAGTTATTATCGACACCCAGCATTATACCAGGTCTCCCTTTCATTCGCTGCATTCGTAAAAATTCAATATCTTCCTGGATTCGCATTTGCTCTTCGGCATCCTTATGAGCAATGTCAAATAAATCGTCTAACTTCTCAGTAAAAGCGGATCGACTATTTTTAGCTGATTCTGATGTCTTATTAGCACTTTTTTGAAGTCCTCTCCACTCATCGTGTAATTTGATAAGCATTTCACAGCTATGATCGCTCCTTTTCATCGGTATCCTAGCTTTTTCCCAAAAAACACTAACCTCTTTTATCACTAAAGCAGCACTAATTTTCACATCTAACTTAATAGTCCTAAGATTATAAAAAAAAAAAAACACTCAAGACTTGTCTGTTTGAGGGAAGTTTGCATCCTGTAATCTGATGGGACACAGGACCAATCAAAAAGGGTTTATTTGAGCGAAGACTAACTTTCTCACTAGACATTGTTATTATAAGCACTAAGCACAAATAAGAAAAAGCACTAATGATCACTATTTGATGTCTGAACCAAGACTAAGACGGTCTCTAGGTATAACTGTTCTTCAAGCTAAAATGAGTCACTCATTGCAATCCAACTGTTTAATACATAATCTTAGGGGGTTTTCCTTGACTCATTCTTAATACTTTAATCCTTAAGTATGTGTCTAGATACAACTTTTACCTGAAGGTATCTAAGTTAATGTGACTTTTTTTATCTTTTCAACTTATTAAGGTTCCCTTAACCCTTCAAATCCCTTCATACAAATCCAGTGAGTAATGATTTAATGATACTACTGATGGTGTTTTATATGTCAAGCAATAGATGACTAATAATTGGAAGTTATTAATAAATATTTGTCTTTTAAATTAGATTACATAATATACAATAACATAATATATTATTGAAATAAAAAAAAAATAAATAAATAAAGTTTTTTTTTTTAATACACTATTTTATTAAGAAAATACGAAAAAAAATGAAAAAAGTTATGTATGTCAATCATTAAATATCGAACCAAGCCAATAATAGGTTTGTTCTAGGTCAGGATAATAAGTTTAATATGTCTAGTTTACAAAACATGTATGTATTTACCTTTATATGTTATTTTACCACATCCTAATGTTAAAAAAGTATAGTGATGTAACCAAAATTGGCAATTTTGACCATTATAAAACTTTAAAGGCCCGGCGGCACGGGTTAATCACCTCCAATCGGTCTAAATTTTTTATGGAATATGTTTTTCATGTATTCGAACAAAATTAGGGGTTGGGAGCAAAGAAAAAAAAAAGTTAATAATTAAGGGCCACCCTACTACACATGCTCACAAATATACATTTATTTCTACCTATATCTTCAAAAGTACTTATCTGATTTGTATGAAATATGGATGGTAGCCAATTAATTTCAGCCATCTGCACTCTTTATATTTTGCTAAATTTATGAGTACCTTAAGGTATAAGCTTTCTTTCTTGTTAACTTTTTACATGCTTACTGTAAACTTTCTTTTATGTAAACTGTATTTGATGTAAACTTTCTTTAATGTAAACTTTCTTAAATGACATAACAACCGTGTAATATGATTTTCTATTATTTTTAATTACGGGTTATTAATTTGAACTAAAATCCAAAAAACTATATAAGGTCGGTATTTAAATATTTTATCAATAAACTTATACATTATGGTAGAAAAACCCAAAGGAGTAAAGCGGTAAAACCTAAAACCACACGGGACAAAACAAAAACAACATGAGAATACTTTGCATTTTTTTTTTTTTTTTTTTTTTCGTTTAGTCTACAAAATTGTTTTAAACATTTTATGATTTTATAGTAATATATTATATTATTTATTTAATACAACAGCTGTTGTCTATATTCGATAAAAAAAAAGAAATAATAAAAAATAAAAAAGTGGTAAAAGAAGGTTTTCTGAAATATAAGGGTAAAGTTATTTAAGGTATTAAGGTAAGTAATGACGTCATATGACAAGGCACTAAAAGTATATTAAGTTAGGAACGCAGTTCATTCCCTAACAAGCCGTGTTTTTCCCTGTTCCACTCTAGAAGGCTGCCTGCTCCAGTCTATTTAGGGTTGTGTTACCCTTGTAAGCAGAGACAACCCTAAACTCATAACAAAGTTTGCCTCTGTCAACATGAGTTTAGGGAACAATGTAAGCACAGTGTAATAACATTTTGTTTTCAAAAACATAATAAATCCGGGGGTCTCTTTTAACTCTATATTTTAACAGGGTTGGTTTTACAGAGATGAATAGCTTAGAATTGGCAGAGTTGGCTGTTTTGAATAGGCATTGTTTGGTTATTTCTAAAGCAAGATTTAGTTTAATGTTAGGACAGGATCTGTATGGCATGGTGAGGTTATTCCTGCTTGAGATGCCCGGTCAGGCAGATTATTGTAGAAGGAATCGTGTCCTGTCATATATTTGCAGGATTAGTTTCTTCAACGTATCCAGCCGGTCCTTCTATCCTGTTCGTTTTAATCTTTAGTCAAATCCTTATTTTACGTCATGCCATCGAGTAGCATATTTACAAGAGAAAGTATTGTGATGCCCGAAAATTCGATTGTGATGGATCTACACGTATTACAAAAACGTTTTGTTTTTTGGAACGAAATTCCTTATGGCACGTTACAACGTCTGGAGCCCCGGTAGTGAATCCAAAAAAAAACGACCGTCACCAAACCAACCTTCAAGAAATCGACTGACGACGATAACTTGAGTAAATGATGACCGATTTAGTTGAAATTTGGTACACATATTCATTTTACCAATGCCCACAACGAGTTCGTTGGACAATGTTATCCACCCAAGCGTTAGCGTACAACGCTAGCACAAACTTAAGCTTCAAATGTAAAATTGGAATTTTAGGACAGAAAAAAATTGTACTTCATCCATTTAAAGAGACAAACAACTTATTTATTTTTTTTTTTTTTTAGTAAAATCAACATTGACACAGCTATGAAGTGTTAAAGATCGCTAAATTTATTAAAGCAGACCTAAACGTTTAAAATAGAACTGTTTTCGAAAAACATTTCTTCTACGATTTTTCAGAGTTTTATGGAGGTGCCGTCCCTGAATTCTCGATTTCACCTCGGAGTAAGTATTACGTTCCATGATGTTTAAATACGGATTGAATCCCGATTTGGGATTTGACAAGCTAGGTGTTTCCATGTTGTATTGAATCCGTATTCAATAAGTTTTCAATATACCAAACTTTTACTAGGTTACTTTGATAAAGGTTATAAATAACTTTGTAACCCTTTCCTTTCTCATCCTTTCTTTTGATATTATTGAGATTTTAAAATTTGTTTGAAATTTTTAAGTGCATCCTAAGGGGAGATATCGTCTGGAGTGACACACAATATATAGAGTACATACATATATACATTCATACATAAAAAAAAAGTGTTAAATTTTAGGAATCGATTCAGAATGGTCTAAAACGGATTTCTATGGAGAAAATGTTCAAAAAATTCGCATTACAAAATTTTTGAAGCCATTGCAATAGCTTAATTATTGTCTTCGAAAATTTGCTAAAATAATGTCAGAGTGAAACGTAAACAATAACAAATGCCTGAACATAAACTTTTCGTTTGTCTTCTTGATGTTTGTTCTGTTCAATCACGCTGTGTAGATAGAAAAGTTGGAAGTTTTTATTTGTGATTTCATAGCTCGTTAGTATATTTTTATTAGTATTTAGTATTATTTTAAGTTAAACAGAAAAATAAGTTTTTGTATGAAACAAATTAGAAAAGAGCGGGCTTTTTAGTTACTAAAATATGGCCAACCCTCTCCAGTTTAAATGAAAAAAAAAATTAGTGTTTTTATGTTGGCAGCCTTAGATATCGGCTCAATCAAACTCTCTTCAGTCTCTTATCAGTAATAGCATGGGATTTTCGATTCTCTGCAAAATGATAAATGAAGGTTATGTTTTTTTTACTGATTTGACTACATTTCCAACAGAAACACGCTAGGAGCGCTCACACCCACATTCTAAACATGTGATCCATGAAACTCGATCCAGAAATGTAGTGTATCGTATCTGGATCTAAATCGTATTATATCAGTATTGAATCTAGGTTTCCATGGACACTTGGGATTCAAAAACTGAATTCAATCCGTTTTTTAAAAAAAAATGCTTGCATACGAGTCTGCAAGACAGTGAGACATTTTCATGTAACTTTTTGGTGTCGTTTTTTGGTAACGGTAGGGGAAAGGCCCTACAGCTGGAGACTGGATTGCACCACCTCCTATAGCTTTTTAACTCCCTGTTACACTTTTCTGAGTTTTTAAGCTAAAAGTAACGTAACCTTTTTTGATTTATGTTCCATAGCCTAAACATGAAAATGTCAATATCATTGAAATGTAGTAATGATTTTTCTGAATATGTATACTAAATTGCATCGAAATCAGCCGAGATGTTCAGGAAAACTAACTTCTTTTTTTGAATAAATCATCTCCTTAATTACACCGTAACGCAAAATAGATTACAACTCATAAATATACATTGTAAATTAAACAGATTATTGGTAAAAGTCATTTAAACCAGGATTATTTTACATTTCAAGGCACTAATAAAATTTGTCAATGGTTACATTTGATAATGTCGATCTGGTTGAAATGGTAATGGAAGGAATGAGTTAAAATAAATATTCATGTCGGGTGGTTAAAGGGTCGACACACCTGCTTCGTATTACACCCTGACCTTTTACCCTTTGTAATATATAAATATCAATTAAATTCTCTTTAACCTCTGCCCTATCTTTCTACCCTTCCTATAGGTTTCAACTCTCCCCGTATATATAGGGTCGGTTCTAGACATTTTCTAAGAATAAGCTAATAATATTTTAGCACCTCCCGCCCCCTAACTCAACTCAATAATAATAAAGGTGTAGGAAATTGTCTACTTAACAGAAGTTTTGACTTTGAAAATGAGGTAAACTCAACGAAAAGCATATTTGCATAATATTATAATTATAACGATATAATTATGTTAATTACATTGCATCGCGTAATCATTGAAGCGAGCGTAATGCAATAAATTAATATTCAATATTAAGAAAATTGTTAATCATGATGAGTTGATAGTTAAAGAGGATGATTGTAATGAAGGGCCGTGTAGTGGGGGTAAAAAGGGTGGCTTTCTACATATTCCTAAACTTATACATGTTCCGGCCAACTTCATTTTAACTATTATAAAATAAATCACTTCACGACTCAATAACTATACTGCTTCTTTCAAGTTGAAATTTTAAATGTCTGTTTTCAAGTGTACTTTAGACGATGTAATAAAAAGTTTTTATTAAAATCGTTACGTTATGGTTGAATTAGGCCGTGTAGGTAGGGAGGACTGTTCCCTACCTACACGGCCTACTAAATTTAAAATATTATATCATTTTATTACACAAAAACTTTTGCTTATATCAGGTTGAAGTTTTCCATTTCTGTTTCAATTATTGTACTTAAGACAATGTGAATGAAGTTTTATTAAAATCGTTACGTTAGAACGTAAGATATCCGTAAAAACGTTGATTCCTCTATTTTAAACGTGTAGTCCGGCTTTAATAGTGATCTCTATCACTTCATAGCGGTGTCGCTGTTGGTTTTATTAAAAAAATGTATGTGTAAAAAATGTTTGTCTCATCGAATAGGTGATGATACAATCTTTTCCCGGCCTAAAATTCCAATTTTGCATTTTAAGGTCAAATTTACGCGTGTGTTACGCGTGAACTCTTCGACGAAAAACGCTGTCCAACGAACTTAGTCAGAGCATTTGTGAAAGGCACATGCATACTAAATTTAAAAGAAATCGGTCAAGTTATAGTCAGACTCGTAAAGGTTACTGACAGACAGACAGCAGGATGCATATTTTGTTAAATCTAAGAAGCTCGCTTACGTTCGCTTCAATTATCATGTTATATAGCAGCAATTTACTGGCTTTTAACACAGAAAAATCCCTTATTAATGCATTTGTATTTGTTTAATTGAGAATGTCATTTTCAATGGCCATCAAAGTTATTCCATAGAATCATGTTAGCTCATGCAATATCGTTGATCTTAAGGCCTCCATCCTCCATACACGATCAAACATTTTGCGCAAACCTGATGTTGGGCAAATTAAGGCCATACACGTCAAACATCATGTTTGCGCAAAAATCAAACAGTCCCATACACGGTCAAAATGTTTGCGCAAACATTTTGAGCGTGAATGGGGACCTTTAAATATGTCTTAATGAATTTTAATTTAGAAAAACTACCTTCAATACAGGCCACTGACGCTGGGAGAGTGAGAAGTATTCTTATGTTTACAATACGTTTTAGTCCACAGGCCACCATAAGAAGTGAGTCGCTGATTGATAAAGTTTTCTTACCTTATGGAATCGCTTATTTATGCCGTGTCCACCGATGAATTGGGTATATAGCAACTGGGCGCTGGGCCATTTCTTTTTTGTTGACATGCCAAACTTGCCCTTCTGCGGAAACATTGAAAAGAGATAGATAAAGATTTGATTTTTACAGGATCGTTTAGTTAAATTATTTCAAAAACAGTGGTAAAGGTGGCCACCGATACAAGTGGGCAGTTTGGGGTGTCCACCGCCCCAAACATATTGCTCTGCGGGGACGTTGAAAAGAAAACGGCCCACTCGTATCGGTGGCCACCTTTACCACTGTTTTTGAAATAATTTAATTAAACGATCCTGTGAAAATCAAAACTTTATCTATCTCTTTTCAATGTTCCCGCAGAAGGGCAGGTTTGGCATGTCAACAAAAAAGAAATGGCCCAGCGCCCAGTTGCCATATACTCAATTCATCGGTGGACAAGGCATAAATAAGCGATTCCATAAGGTAAGAAAACTCTTATGGTGGCCTGTGGACTATTTTAAAATGGTTCAAAATTTTGTGATGAAACACGACGCTTTGGTTGTAGACTGGAAGTCAACATAACTGCATAATTATATTTGGAGCTCGTTGAAGAGATCATTTCCACCAATCACGTTCCACTCAAAAAGTTTCAAGATTTGCATTTGTTTTCTTTGTATCCTCTTTATCCCGTGTTGGCAGATTGTTTATTTGATCCAGGGATTTAAGAAGTTTGCTGTGGTTTTTCACAAGCTGGAATCTTTCTTTCAGTGATCGCTTTGTCAAGAACAACAATAAGAAAGTTGACTTCACCCTCAAAAGGTTCATAAGAGAAATAAATCCTTTTTCTTGTTCTTTGAGAAGACTTGAGTTTACTTTTCAAACTCACCACTGACTTTGATTTTGTATAAAAGTTCTGTTGTTACTTTTGTAAAGTGTTTCATTGAAGCGAGCACAGCGAACTTCTTACATTCAGTAAACTATGCATCTTGCCTGTGTGTGTGTGTGTCGGAAACGAGTAATATTTTGTAATAACTTGAGTAATATTTGACTAATTTAGGTGAAATTTGGTGCACATGTTCATTTTACCAATGCCCAGTAGTGTACGACTTCGTTAGGCAACGGTATCTGTCTAAGCGTTTATTTTTAAAATTAAAATTTTAGGACGGAAAATAATGTAACTTCATCTATTCGATGAGACAAACATTTTTTTTTTCAAATACAAGTTTTTAGTCTAACCACCAGCGACCTCTATGAATTGTTAAAGATCGCTAAAACTATTAAAGCGGTCCTAAACGTTTAAAATAGAAAAAACAACGTTTTCATTAATATTTTACGTCCTAACTTATGGATTATAATAAAACTTAACTTAAATTGTCTAATATAATATTGAAACATGCATGAAAATTTCAACCTGATACAAGCAGAAGTTTTTGTTTAGTGAAGGGATACATTTTATAATATAATAGTTTAAATGGAGATGACCGGGGCGTGAGGGTAAGAAACAATCCTTTTCCCCTTCCATAAGACTCTTTACTACAAGCACCCTCGTTAACTATCAACTCATTATGATTAACTATTTTCTTAATATTTAATATTTAGGTATTGTATTACGCTCGCTTTAATGAAAGAGCACGCGATGCTAGTTATGTTCTAGATAAAGAACATAACTAGCTAAGATTTCAAGTCAATTGTATTGGGGAGGGGGGAGTTGTATCCATTCAGTAGTCTGCCCTCGCAAAGATTCGACTTTATTGATGTATTGTATCGTAACATTTTGTATCACTTATCCATTTCTCCCTATTTGGCGCCCCCTCGTGTTGGTGCCTTCTGCGGTTGCGTAGTTCACAGGATTCAAGGTCAAGCCCTGACTGTATATGCCAGGGGTGGGGAATAAGAAGACGCATTCCGGCATTTCATATACATATTATAAAGAGCCACACTATAATTACTTACAATGTATTAAATACACATATTAATATTTAATTTAATTAATATATTTGCATACTCTACACAAGTCTTAAGTGCTATGTAAAATACACATAAAAGAAAATACAATTAAGAGAGAGACAATGCAAATTATTATTTTAATAATTTAATAATTAAAATATAATTAACGTTCAGTGAAAAACTTTGGTAAACTCTTGGAAATATTGAGAATATAATTGGTTTAAATACGTCCGCAGCAATTCTAGTTGAGTTAGATGATAATTGGTCAACTGAGAACGATATTTTGACTTAATGAATTTCATTGTGGAGTAATAAGATTCGTAGCATTATGTTGTACCAAAAATTGAAATTAGACTGCAAGCAGCTTTATTGAAGTCTGGGTATTTTGATTGTGGCCTGAGTTACTAAAATTCAACTGTAGAAATAGATTTTTGGTGCATTTGCAATGCCTGATCCTCTTTCACCTCTAATAACACAAATTTCTTAGACAATTTTTCAACAAGTATTATTTCAGAAATTGGAAATCTATCTATGTGATGTCTTGATAGCAACTAACTTTATTAAAATAAAAAAAATCACAGGGGAGTACTTGCGTCCAAGTACTTTTTAGGGTTTTGTAGATGATTAAGCATACC
The DNA here is from genome assembly GCA_951217055.1 of Gerris lacustris. Lineage (NCBI taxonomy): Eukaryota > Metazoa > Arthropoda > Insecta > Hemiptera > Gerridae > Gerris > Gerris lacustris. Next base: position 13,961,540 of record OX578283.1, read on the forward strand.
ACCCGTTATGAATTAATGATTTTTTTCCCTTCGATCTCAAGGGTCCGGGTTCGATCCCCCCGGGGGGTCACAATGTTTTTCATCAGTAATATCGACTAGATAAATTACATTTTTTTAGAACATATTCATCGCTCTACCATAAGGTATAGCCATGAATTATTTGGAAATTTTAGGATCAGCCGTTATATAGTGTTGGGGGGGGGGGAATGTTTTTTGGGGTATATTGTGACTTATAAAACCAATAAAGAATGAAAAATTTAAAAAAGAAAATATATATTTGTATCCTACACTTCAGCAGCTTTCATTTGATACCCCACTCAAAATTTTAAAAAAAAAAAATTTTGGGCGCACTTCAAATTTCCGCGCACAAAATTGGTAATTTTTATAAACTAGAAATGAACTCCCTGAAATATCATCACCCCACAATAAGGATTTAGCATGAATTATTTCAGAATTTTAGGACCAGCCGTTATATAGTGGTTGGGGGGGGGGATTTTTTTTGGTATATTTTGATTTTTTTACCCAATAAGGAATGCAAAATTTAAAAAAGCATATATATATTTGTGTCCTACTCTTTAGCAGCTTTCATTTGATACCCAACTCAAAATTTTAAAAAAATAAAATTTTGCGCGTACTTCAAATTTTCGCGCCCAAAATTGGCAATTTTTGAAAATTTGGTATGCCCTCCCGGAATTTTTATCGCCCCTCAATCAGGTATTAGCATGAATTATTTCGCAATTTTAGGACCAGCCGTTGTATAGTGGTTGGGGGGGGGGGGGATTTTTTTTTTGGGGTATATTTTGATTTTTTTACCCAACAAGGAATGCCAAATTTAAAAAATCACAGGGAAGTACTTGCGTCCAAGTACTTTTTAGGGTTTTGTAGAAGATTAAGCATGCCCGTTATGTAATTATGATTTTATTCTTCGATCTCAAGGGCCCGGGTTCGATCCCCCGGGGGGTCACAATGTTTTTCATCGGTAATAACGACTAGAAAAATTCATTTTTTCAAACCATTTCCATCGCTTCACCATAAAGTATAACCATGAATTATTTCGAAATTTTAGGACCACCCGTTATATAGTGGTTGGGGAGGGGGAAATTTTTGGGGGTATATTTTGACTTATAAAATTAATAAAGAATGAAAAATTTAAAAAAGCAAATATATATTTGAATCCTACTCTTCACCAGCTTTCATGAGATACCAACTCAAAATTTTAAAAAAATAAAATTTTTGGCGCACTTCAAATTTTCGCGCCCAAAATTGGCAATTTTTTAAAATTTGGGATGAACTCCCGGAATTTTCATCGCCCCACAATAAGGCATTAGCATGAATTATTTCGAAATTTTAGCACCAGCCGAAGTATAGTGGTTGGGGGGGGGGAAATTTTTTTTTGGGTATATTTTGATTTTTTTACCCAATAAGGAATGCAAAATTTGAAAATGTATATATATCTTTGCGTCCTACTCTTCAGCAGCTTTCATTTGATACCCAACTCAAAATTTTAAAAAAATAAAATTTTTGGCGCACTTCAAATTTTCGCGCCCAAAATTAGCAATTTTTTAAAATTTGGGATGAACTCCCGGAATTTTCATCGCTTCACAATAAGGTATTAGCATGAATTATTTCGAAATTTTAGCACCAGCCGAAGTATAGTGGTTGGGGGGGGGGGGATTTTTTTTGGGTATATTTTGATTTTTTTACCCAATAAGGAATGCAAAATTTACAAAAGCTTATATATATTTGCGTCCTACTCTTCAGCAGCTTTCATTTGATACCCCACTCGAAAATTTAAAAAAATATAAATTTTTGAGTTTACAACATTTTTGCGAATTGCGCATGCGCATATTTAATTTTGAACTTCTGTATATTTTTCCTGTGGTTGGGTCAAAAAGTTACACCAGTATTTCAAATTTCAGCTCTTTAGCTTAAACGGTTCGGGCCCTATGAACCAAAGAGCGACGGACAGACGGACACATCACCCTCGGCATAAGGGTTTTGAGGAGAATCTACAAAACCCTAATAAACATATATAAAGAATATATTAGAGTTGGGGTAATTGATATGACAATCTTCAATTATTTCACAAATAAATTGGTTTACAAAATATGAACATGTTGATTTTGAATTTTACAAATCTTTAGACCTAAAAAATATTATAAATTTTGAATGGGAGCCGCACAGAACTAATCGACGAGCCCCATGCGGCTCTGGGAGCCGCATTGCCTGCCTCTGGTGTATATTAATGTAGAGGGTCATTCAAACTTTTGTGTTAAAATCCGAAAATATTCCTCGCCTACCAATTTTTAGTATGGTGCGAAAATTCTATTTTGATGGATTTACACGTTTTGAGGTCCCCTGAATCCAAGAAAGTGTTTTTAAAAAAAATGTCTGTCGTCTGTGCAGACGCGTGGAGCCTAAACTACTGGGCCGACGAAGTTTGACTTACTTGTTCAGAAATATCATCCCCCAAGGTGAAACCGAAAAATTAATATCAGCTCCAAAATTGAGGGCGCTACCCCACCCCCCTCCTTCCTCCAAAAAAAAAAAAAAATACTCTGAAAAACGTGAAAAAAATTATTTATCGAAAACAGTTCCGACGAATTTGATTTTAAAAAATCTAAAAATGTAGTCCATTTAATAAAATACTCCTACGAAAACTAATAAATGGAAAACACTGGGGCAAAGTAAAAAATATGATCTCGTATATGAGAAAGTTTGTCTATGTTGTCAGACAGATTTTTTTCTTCTTTTTTTCTCGCCTACCAGTTGATATTGTTTGTTTGTATTGTACAACATGTTTAAAGGAAAAAATCTAGTGACTACCTCTTTCTAGCGTGAGGATTACATAGATAGATCAAAATAAATAAATAATAATAAGACTAAAGGTAAAATGAGATACTAATTAATTAAATGAATAAATTAAATAATTAAATATACTTAAATAATCGTTTTTTATGTGGGTCGATCAAGGGTAGTAAATAAGTATTTCAACTAAAGTGAATCATTCTTAAACTTGACTATATTTCGCCCGACTCCGTGGCATATTCATGCCTAAAAACATCTAAAAATCTCTTCTTATTAATTGTTTAAACTATCCATACTTCTTAAAATAAGGTAAGAAATGAGTTATATTTTCTAATAATACTATGCATCAAACGTCATGTCAATGCAAATAAATGCATTGATATTATTTAGTTATCTTTTATTTAGCTGTCTTTATGTCCTATATTTTTGTATTCTAAATCATGTAACAAGTTACTCAAAGAACATTAATTCGTAATTAAAGTTTTCGATGTGTTTAAGCATGAATATGCCCCGGAATGGGGCGAAATATAGCTAAGTTTAAGAATGATTCACTTTAGTTGAATTACTTATTTACTACCCTTGATTGACCCCCATAAATGTTTTAATAAATAAAAATTTAGAATGTCCCCAGATCCTGTCCTTAAATAGCCTTAAGTCCGTGTTCCCGTACCTGCAGTTTCCTTTTCCCTTTAAGTATTCACCTCTCCTACTTTAAATTTATTATCACGTAAAATTTTTACTTATTTATTAAATCTTTAAACATGTTTGTCTAAGTGTTATCTAATTGGTATTATAAGTTTTTGGTATCTAATTTAATTGTTATCTAATTGTTATTATAAGTTTTTGTTATCTAATTTAATTGTTATCTAATGTTATCTAATTGTTATTATAAGTTTTTGTTATCTAATTTAATTGTTATCTAATGTTATCTAATTGTTATTATAAGTTTTTGTTATCTAATTTAATTGTTATCTAATTGTTATTATAAGTTTTTGTTATCTAATGTTATCTAATTGTTATTATAAGTTTTTGTTATCTAATTTAATTGTTATCTAATGTTATCTAATTGTTATTATAAGTTTTTGTTATCTAATTTAATTGTTATCTAATTGTTATTATAAGTTTTTATTATCTAATTGTTATTATAAGTTTTTGTTATCTAATTGCAAATTTAATTCTTTTCTATTAATTTGATTATAAATTCATATTTTACGATATTGGTAGTATTCATACTACGGAACGATTAAATTTTAATTTAAATCAAATTATAATTATTATTAACTACGGGAAACAGACAGAGAAAAATAGACTCCAGCGCGGGGATCTTTTTGTTATAACTTTTCTTTGAGTTTGTCGGCAACCATGGCAACGGCATACGGCATGGTTCACTTGCAAACTATAAAAAAACAAAAACAACAACCTTTTCCCAAACAGGGTTGCCGACAAACTCAAAGAAAAGTTATAACAAAAAGATCCCCGCGCTGGAGTATATTTTTCTCTGTCTGTTTCCCGTAGTTAATAATAATTATAATTTGATTTAAATTAATTTGATTATTTATTTATTCTCTTTCAAAATTATTTATTGAATTTGTGATCCTTTGCTGTTTCCCTGATGTAATATTATTAAGTAGCTTTTTTCTAGTCATGTATTGTATTTTTATGTGTATCATTTGTTACTTCATATATATATATTTTATGTACATGTTCATTCAAGAAAACCTCTCCTGTGGCTCTGCTGTCACAGAGGACTCTTTTAAAAAAATTAAAATAAATAAATAAATAAAAAACACAGATTAAAAAAAGGGACAAATCTAACTACTATACTTAAATTATTATATTAATGAAATTGTAGACAAGAGTATAGAAGGATAATTGCAGGTTTTATATGTGTTTATTTAATACGTCTCTAGGTCACTATCTCTTGATGCTTTGAAGAGGGTTGTCTGGTATAGATTTGGGAAGAAAGGAGTTGAAGTAAAGGTTATAAGGATTAATGGAATGTGTGATACCGGGATATAGATAGATCTCGAAGGAAAGAAATCCTAGGATCACTGAGGAGAGTGATGTTGGAGACATAAAATAAAGCGTCAGTGATTTTTCTTAAAGGTGGGTTTACTAGAGGATCTCCGCGCTTAGGGGGGCTATATAGATAACCATATATTCACGGAACCGTGGACCCGTCGTCGCTGGTCCCCCCCTCAGCTCCGTTCAGTCAGGTTATAAACAAAGCGGATTCGTTTTATTTTATCTACACTGTTCTAAAGTGATAAATATTCGCAGTTGAAGAAAGTTTTCTTGTGATTTAGCATTAAACTTTTTAAACAGTTCAATTTACGCTGTAGTTCACGGTTATTCTTTTATAAAATACTACGCATCAAACGTCATGTCAATGATATTATTTAGTTATCTTTTATGCATTGATAATATTAAGTTATTAATCTTTTATCGATTTCTTTAAATCTTTTAATTTATACCCTTCATTGATATCTTTAGAAGACATCTTTAAAGAGCACTTTCGTTTTTCTTTTAATGCAAGGGGTAAAATAATTCATTAAATAAACAGGTCAAGTGTGTGCTAGTCAGCACACAGCGAAGGTCCGTAGGCAACACTGTATTGCTTAAGTGACCCTATTGATGGTGTTTTTTAAAATACTAAAAAGCTTACTTTGAACTATCCTATGGCTCTGATATTCTCAAAGCACATAAACAAACTTCTCATAATAGTATATTATGTTACTAGGCTGTGAAGTGAGTTTTTTCTTTACCGCGGCAATTACATTTACTGTCGAGCGAAGCGAGACAGTAAATATTGCCAAGGTAAAGAAAAAACACTTCACAGTCGCGTAGCATATGCTATTTTTTCCGAGGTAGCATACAATGAAAAAACATTAAATATTAATCACTAATCAATATATAATAATAACAAATATTAGTACATACTTAAGACTTAAAAAAAGAAACCTTAAAAAGAGGTTACACTATAAGAAAAGATAAATAAAACGCATTGACATCTAGAGGATTTTAATCGTACTAGAAGCATTTCTACAAAGACTACAGCGGTACTAACGGAAGTTTTGACAACTACCCGCCGTACATAAAAAATCTTTTAGTTCCTAGGAGGTAAAAGATTTTTTCTTTACAGCTAGGAGTAATGAAAAGATTTTTTAAGTCCACGTAATGAAAAAATGGATTTTAGCTATGTCTTTTAGGCTCTAAAGTTACTATTTCACAGCCTACCACGGAAAATAGTATATTATGTTACAAGGCTGTGAAGTGAGTTTTTTCTTTACCGCGGCAATTACATTTACTGTCGAGCGAAGCGAGACAGTAAATATTGCCAAGGTAAAGAAAAAACACTTTAAAGTCGCGTAGCATATGCTATTTTTTCCGAGGTAGTAGACAACGAAAAAACATTAAATATTAATCACTAATCAATATATAATAATAACAAATATTAGTACATACTTAAGACTTAAAAAAAGAAACCTTAAAATGAGGTTACACTATAAGAAAAGATAAACAAAACGCATTGACATCTAGCGGATTTTTATCGTACTAGAAGCATTTCTACAAAGACTGGAGCACTACTAACGGAAGTTTTGACAACTACCCGCCGTAAAGAAAAAATCGTTTAGTGCCTAGGACTTAAAAAATTTTTTCTTTACAGCTAGGAGTAATGAAAAGATTTTTTAAGTCCACATAATGAAAAAATGGATTTTAGCTATGTTTTTTAGGCTCTAAAGTTACAATTTCACAGCCTACCACGGAAAAAATATTTTTTTATCACTGAACCGGACTAAAAACATATAAATACATCGAGAAGACCATAATTATAAAAAAACGTATTTTGTCAATAATTTTTTATCGATTTCTTTAAGTCTTTTAATTTATATTCTCCAAAAAGTGGTATCTTTACTTTCGGTTGAAGAATGCTCAGGAAATTTTTTCAGATTTTTTGCACTTCACATATGTGAGATAGATAGGGGGGCACTTTTCCCACCCACTTCAAACTCGCCTACGCTAGCCTTAACAAAGCTTAAAACCGAAATAATTATATATTTTTGTAATAAGCTCTCCGTACCCTTTCATATAATACCCCACACGGTGTCCAAAAAAAAAAAAATAACCCTTAAGTTTTTTTACCCTAATTTTTTTCAAAAAAATATTTTTTAAGTCGCTATATTTTTAATAGACTGCCAATTGGTGTGGCACATAGCTTCCTCCTATCCTATCCACGTACTGTATTGCTTTTTTTTAAAAGCCATTATTGTCTATTTTGTTTAATTGTTTTCCCGTTTTTTAATCTGTCAAAATTGTTTTAATATTTTACATGAATTAAACTATCAATTTAGCAAAAGTTAAAGAACGCAGACGGTTCAAATTAATCTTGGGATATCTGCGGGTTACTTTCGATAAACTGTAAAAGTTTCATACAAATCAGATAAGTACGTTTGAAGCTATAGGTGTAAATAGATGTATGTTTGTGCGCATGTGGAAGAGAAATAAATAAGCTCAGAAGGTTAAAACTTATATGGGACCAACAATGGGCTAATTATGACCTACCATCTAAATTTCATTAAAATCGGATGTGTAGTTTTTAAAATATGTTGGTTCGCAAAAATCGAACGACAGACCGACAGACAGACACGGAACCAAAAATGTTCCCTGATGTCTGAAACGGATTTCTGTCTTGGAATTTTTGAAATCGGAGACCTAAAATATTTTCGTTCTTCGAAACGATCACATAGCTTCCGTTACCTTCGGTAAGCTCGGAAGCAAAATTTGTGGGTAGGTACAAGACATATATATGCCAACTTTCTAAGTGATCGGAAGAAAGGTGTAGGCGTGAGAACAGGAGACAGACTGAAGAACGGACAGACAGTCACGTGCAGGAAAATATAAGGGTCCTTGGTTTTACCTATGGACCCTAAAAATTACCCAAGAATGTGGCAACGATTATCTTTGGACTAAAAGTAATAATATGATCAAAATAGTTATCACAGAAGCTAAAAATGTTAATTTAAATATACTGCCTATTAGTTTGGCACATAACTTCCTCAGATCTCGCATCATATCACGTACATTATTGATTTTATGTTTTTACAAGCCATTATTGCCTAATTTATATAATTGTTTCCCCCGTTTTCTGATAAGTCAAAATAGTTTGGATTTTTTCATGAGTTAAAGTATCAATTGAGCAAAAGTTAAAGACGGTTGAAATTATTTTGGTGCTATCTTTGGTCTACTTTCAACAAACCATCAAAATTTTATAAAAATCGTATGAGCACTTTTTAAAGATATTTGTGTAAATAAATGTATGTTTGTGCGCATGCGTTAAAGAGAAACCAACAATGGCTAATTGTGAACTACCATCCAAAGTTCATTAAAATCGAAAGTGCATTTTTTAAGATATGTTTGTTCACAAAAATTTAGCGACAGACCGACAGATAGACACAGTACCAAAAATATTCTCTGATGTCTGAAAATGATTTCTGTCTTGGAATTATTGATATCGGACATAAATTATTTTCGTTCTTCAGAACAATCACATAGCTTCCGTTACCTTCGGTAAGCTCGGAAGCAAAATTGCCTAAAAATATCCCAACGATTATCTCCCGGACGAAAAAGTATAAAAATAATAAAGTAGTAAATAAAAGTATAAAATGAACAAAATATTTATCACAGTAGTTAAAAAAAATATGTGTGGCACTCACGCATTAGAAGTGAAACTTAAGTTCTAGAATGCATTGCTCTCTTTCATTTTTTGACGAATTTATTATTTCAGGATAAAGAAATGGTTATGGGAAATTTAATTTAAAAAAAAATATTGCTTCGCAAAACCACATTTATTCCAATAAAAATAAATGTTTATTTTTATTTGCTGGTCTTTAAATAGATATAATACAATTAATCTGTAAAAATGTCACATTTGGACGAGTCTCGAATCGCAAACTTCGTTACACGATTTCACTATATGAAAAAATTCACTCTACCGCCGCCAATAAAGTTTTACTTCAATATCAATAAGGTTCCGTTAATAATTTGGAAATGCATAAAATACTTTATAAAATCGAGTAGTGTCCCGTCGGCTCACCTTAAAATGATTTGTTATAGTCACGCTAAGGCAACCTCATTTATTCCAATAAAAATAAATGTTTGTTTGGATTTGTTGGTCTTTAAATAGATATAATAAGTTATCTATAATAACTTATCTAAATTAATTTACTTCGTTTTAACTTTTTTTAAAAATATAAAATTAAGCCCATTGCCACGAGCCTAAAAGATCGTATATTATAACGTAACGTATAGACACATACACGATTAAAAAATAATCTGCCATAACGAATTTCACGAATAAAAGCTTATGGAAATGAGGCATACGCTGTACTACAAACCAGTTTTTTTTTTAACTTTTAGGGAAATTTGTGAAGGTAGAGTGCGGTATGGGAGGGTTGGTAGAAGTGGGGGGAAGAGGCAACTTGAGGCTGAGGCTGAAGCCAAAGCCTCAGTTTGCTTTAAGACCGGGGTGGAGTTAGTATCCAGCTCACTCCACCCCGGTCTAACTTTTACATTGTAAACGAAATACCATATAAATAGAATCACTTATCTTTGTCTAGTTTTTTTTAACATTTACGGCACTTATGACAACACTGCTACATTAATTTAATCGAGATGTCTCCTGCTTATTGAAAAGAAAAGATCGAGTAAGTATCTACGACATATAAAATTGCATCTACACCAATTTTATTCTTTTTTTAAAAAAAATAAATACATAAATCTAAACTTATTATTAATTATTAATTAAAATTATTTATACAATACAATAAAATAAGTATTTATTATAGCTACTTTTTACTTTCTCATAATATACGTAGTACATAATAGGGAGAAAGTATTGTGAAATTTAGACCGATTTCGAATAAATTTGACATGCATGTTCAGAAAATCATAACCCGAGGCGAAAATCAAGAAATCAATTTTAACTATAAATTTAGGGGTGCTACCGCCGAAAAACTGAAAAAAATATATAACTCGCAAACTGTAGCAACGAATTTTATTAAAACATTCTAAATTGTAATCCAAATTTAGTTTCTGAAAAAAAAAAAAAAAAATGCTATAATTGCAGAGAGAAAGATGTCTAGTTCGATTCCCCGCCGGGGAAAAATTATTTTTATGATAAATTTTGATAATTTGCTCTATAATAAAATTAAGTGCGTAACCACGAAACAAGAAACAAATGGGCAACACTGGACCAAGTAATTATGTACTCGTAAATGAGAAAATTTAGCACGAGTTATTGGGACAGATTGGTTTTTTTAAGAGCTAACTTTATATTGTTATATTAGGAATAGATAAACATTTATAGACATAGATAACGTTTCAGGGATGCAATAAAAAGTAAGATAATCGTTCCGACTGTTTACGTAGTAAATTATTATTATATGATAGCAAATGTACTCATAATTAAAATTGTAACACTATAGCTATTGTTTTCAAGAATTAAACTTTCTTTTCGATTACTCTTTTATTCGATTACTTAATATTCGATTACAAATGTACTCATAATTAAAATTTTAACAATATAGCTATTGTTTCAAGAATTAAAGTTTCTTTTCGATTACTCTTTTATTCGATTACTTTTTATAGGTTTACTTTTTTTTACTTATTGACTTTTTGTACCTTGTTTTTTTAAACATTTGTAATAGTCCAGCAGATAGCGTGCAAAAAAGTGTCTGACTAACATCAAGCTAGAATTTTGTGTATAAGTTAATTTTTTGATGCCTTTTAAGAATATGTGGTCGGCTAAGTTCGTCTGCGGAACATAGGCATTTGAAAAAAAAATAAAAATAAAAATAAAAAACAGAAAAAAAACCGGTGGAGAGCGGCCATGTCCCGCCCATTTTAGTGGACAATGTGATATATATAATCTTGCGTACAAAATTAGTTTGTAGACTGAAAATCTAGGCAAACTATCATTAACTTAATTTTCGGTCTACTAACTAATTTTGTACTCGGGATCATGAAAATCACATTGTCCACCAAAATGGGCGGGACATAAGCTAGCATTTTGTATATAATTTAAATTTTTTGATGCCTTTTAAGAATATGTGGTCGGCTTAGTTCGTCTGGGGGATATATTTTGGCAATAGGCATTATAAAAAACAAACCGGTGGAGAGCGGCCATGTTCTGCCCAATATGGGGGGAAAATATGATTTTCATGATCCTAAGTACAAGATTATTTTGTAGACCGTAAATCAAGTTGATGTTAGTTTGTTGATGGCTGACCAGATTTAGAGTAATATTTCAATAACTAACCAATCAAGTGACCAAGTAACATCAATTTGATTTTCGGTCTACTAACTAATTCTGTACTCAGGATTATGAAAATCACATTGTCCACCATAATTGGTGAGACGTGGCCGCTCTCCACCGGTTTGTTTTTTTCAAATGCCTATTGCCAAGCTATGTCCCGCAGATGAACTTAGCCGACCACATATTCTTAAAAGGCATCAAAAAGAATAATTTGTTCACAACATTCTAGCTTGATGTTAGTCAAACATATTTTTGCACGCTGTCTCTTGGATTATATTGTATCGTGTTTTTTTTTTAAAGTTTTATAACTTAAAATGTATTTATATTATGATAGGATTATAAAGGCCAAAAGCTTCTTTGATAATTATAAAATTATTGTTTCATATGAATTAACAGTTGGATGCTCTTTTTATTCCAGTAGTGTATATTTGAAAAATTCAAATCCACTTAAAAATTCTCTTTTACAGACTCTTCCTGGGTTTGAAAAAGTGAATTTTTAAGTGGTACTGTAGTACATTTTTTTTTATAGATCGTGTAAATCCATCAAAGTCAAGTTATCACGATATCACAATACTTCCTCTCTATTAATAATACGTATATGAGAAATTAAAAAGTAAATATGTAGGTAGTATAAGAATTACTCTAAATTGATAAACCAATTACGATAAGAAAAATATCAATAAATTAAAATGTTTAAGGTTTTTTTTATTACTTATATCCTAAATGTCGTATATTTCTAAATATTTGTATGAATTAAATTTAGGGTGTGCCCGTAATAAGTGATACTCCTTAAATTTTTGGAACTATATTAAAATAAAGCTTGATTGTTGAAATTCGCATAGTACAGTTAGCTAGATCCTCTGTTGTAATTTTTGAGAAGGTGCGGGAATTAAGTTGGATATTGTTGGCAACAATGTAGGTTTAAAATATTGGTGAAAATAACTAAATTATATATCTAAACATTTGTGTGAATTAAATTTAGGGTGCGCCCGTTATAAGTGATTATCCTTAAATTTTTGGAACTATATAAAAAAATATTGATTGTTGAAATAAAAATTAAAATTCTTATAGAACAGTTAGCTAAATCTTCTGTTGTAATTTTGGAGGAGGTGCGGAATTAAATTGGCTATTGTTGTTGGCAACAGTGTTGGTTTGAAATATTGATAAAAACAACTGAGCTGTAACAGGAACCCTCTAATTTACAGTTAATAATATTAAAATTAACAGTGTTGCTTTAAAATTGATATAAATAACTGAGTTGTTATAGGAATCCTCTAGTTTATAGTTAATAAAATAAATAAATAAATAAATGATAGTTATTATAAAAAATCATTTATTGTTGACAATATTTAAATTAAGTGTAGCTTTAAAATTTTTTAAATAGCTGATTTCTTTTAGGACCCATCTATTTACAATTAATAATATTTAAATTTAACAGTGTTGCTTTAAAATTGATATAAATAACTGAGTTGTTATAGGACCCATCAATTTACAATTAATAATATTTAAATTTAACAGTGTTGCTTTAACATTGATATAAATAACTGAGTTTTTATAGGAACCCTGTAATTTACAGTTAATAATATTTAATTTAACAGTGTTGCTTTAAAATTGATATAAATAACTGAGTTGTTATTGGAGCCCTCTAATTTACAATTAATAAATAAATTATAGTTATTATAAAAAATAATTTATAGTTAATAATATTTAAATTAAGGGTAGCTTTAAAATGGATATACATAAATAACTTAGTTGTTATATGGACCCATCTAATTTACAATTTATAATATTTAAATTTAACAGTGTTGCTTTAAAATTGATATAAATAACTAATCCTCTATTTTATAGTTAATAATATTTAAATTAATTGAGTTGATTACAAATTTATATAATAACTAAGTAGTTATAGGACCTATCTAATTTACAGTTAATAATATTTAAATTTAACAGTGTTGCTTTAAAATTGATATAAATAACTAATCCTCTATTTTATACAGTTAATAATATTTAAATTAATTGAGTTGATTACAAATTGAGATAAATAACTAAGTTTTTATAGGACCCATCTAATTTACAGTTAATAATATTTAAATTTAACAGTGTTGCTTTAAAATTTATATAAATAACTGAGTTATTACAGAAACGCTCTAATTTACAGGATTTTATTTTTGTTGTTCTTTTCTGGGGGGGGGGGATTTTACGCGTGAAGAAGCTAACCATTTAGATGGGCATTGAACAAATCTGGGTTAGGAACCAAACGCTTTACATTTGTGTGAAGCGTTTGGTCATTAACATTGTTCCACCTCTCGATTTCATATCGAACCGAGATGTCGATCATGTTTTCCAGGCCGAAATCTGGTGGGACTTCACTTTCGACCAGCTTCCTATTTGTTTAACAATGCTGGGTGAACATTCAGTTGGGGGGGTTCGTTCCGGGAATTGAACCCAGAGCTTCATGGTTAGGTGATTAGGTTGCCCATTACCCATCTAACTATTGACCACGCCCGATGCTGCTTATTTTGACTGATTAAAAGCCAACCGTTTTCTTCTTCAGGCTAGCCATGTTCCCCTTTAATTTACATTTTATAATATTTAAACTAACAGTGTTGCCTTTAAATATTGATTTAAATAACTATGTTATTACAAGAATCCTGTATTTTACAGTTAATGATATTTAAACTAACGGTGATGTTTTAAATATTGATTTAAATAACTAAGTTGTTACAAGAATCCTGTATTTTACAGTTAATAATATTTAAACTAACAGTGTTGCTTTAAATATTGATTTAAATAACTAAGTTGTTATACAAGAATCCTCTATTTTACAGTTAATAATATTTAAACTAACAGTGTTGCTTTAAAATATTATTTAAATAACTAAGTTGTTATACAAGAATCCTCTATTTTACATTTAATAATATTTAAACTAGCAATGTTGCTTTAAATATTGATTTAAATAACTATGTTATTACAAGAATCCTGTATTTTACAGTTAATAATATTTAAACTAACATTACTGCTTTAAATATTTGTATAAATAACCGAGTTGTTATAAGTACCCTCTAACTTAAAGTTAATATTTAAACCGGTCTTATATCAATATGAAGTATAAAGAGAACTAAATGTAGGTATTAAACATTGAAAATATAATATTATATTGTGCTTACATAGTACCTAAACTCCTATTGATAAAGGGTGAACTTAGTTAAAAGTTTACGGTTATCTCGATCTCTGATAACAAGAAGAACAGAACTTTAAGTAGACAATAGGAAGGAGGGAAACTTTGGAGTGGAACGAGGAAAACACGGTGAGTAAGGGTCAGCACTGCGTTTCCAAGTTAATAGAATTTTAGGACCTTGACGAATGACGTCATTACTTTCATGAAACTTTACCCTGATATTTCAAAATGCCCTCTTTTATCCTTTTATATTTAAATGTGAATGAACTAAAAAGTCTATTATATTAAAATAATAAATAATATGTTTATATTACCTTTTCTTTAAAAAATAAATAAAACTTTTAGAATATAAGAGTTTTAGGTTAGGATATAAATTAAACCTTTAGCGTAATCTTTCTTTTTCTTAACGACTTTCTCATTTCTTTTTTTATAGCAGATTAAATTAAATTGGGAAAGTTATTAGTTTACAGTGGCGTAGGAGCGGGGCCCTTCTAACTTGCGGTGTGGGCCCTTTTGCGCATTTAATAGTAAATAAAAGAGTTATGGGCCCCAAGGAACCAGCTACTGTCAGTTTAAAATAACTTTACTTAAAGTAAATATTTAAATACCGGCAATTAAATACTTTAAAAATTCAAGCAGTTTTAATAAGTAAAACTAAATTTCAATTTGGTATGAAATTAAGGACTTACATACTAGGTTTCAAAGCAAAACTACGAACGAGGTGCGGTTCTTGGAGCCATGTTTTAAGATAAATAGAAAAGACTAAACCACACAACACGTGTGTTGCAGGTCCAGTTTCCACCCTAAAATTTACTGGTTTAAAATTATGACAAATCCAAGAATTGTTTAAGCTATGGATACTTCAAATTTCTATTTTGAAATTTTGCGTAAAAGTAGAGTAGATGCTGTAACATAACCCGTGAAAGCTTTTTGAAAAAAAAAATATTCCAGGAGATAGCGTGCAAAAAAGTGACTGAAGCTAGAATTTTGTGTATAAGTTAATATTTAGAGTTAGTTTAGTTAGTTAGTATAAGAATATGTGGTCGGCTAAGTTCGTCTGCGGGACATATCTTGGCAATAGGCATTTTAAGAAAACAAACCGGTGAAGAGGGGCCATGTCCTGCCTATTATGGTGGACAGTGTGACTTTCATGATTCTAAGTACAAGCTTAGTTAGTATAGACCTAAAATCAAGTTGATGTTAGTTTTTCACTTGATAGTAGGGGCGACCGTCTTACTATTCATATTCATCGGGAGGTTTGAATTTTTTTAGGGGGAAAAAATTGTTAACTCTATTAGACACACTCAAATGCCTTGAATCCAGTCCAAACATTTTTTAATCTTGTCTGTAAAGAAATAATTTATATGTCTTAATAGTACATTACGCGTCAAGTGTGGAAAGTAGCATTTTGCATGCGAGTGTGGAGTTTGCACCCGAGTGAAAGCGAGGGTAGTAAAACCACACGAGCAATGCAAAATGCCGTTTTCCTACGAGTTGCGTAGGTACCGTACTTTATCTAGGATTGTTAGATTTAAATAATAAATACAGAAAAAAATAAACTTGCTGTATGTAAGTTCGTATCTCTCTTTTGATAAAGATGGCATTAATTCTTGAGTTGTATTTTTTGCCGAATTAATTATTTCTGGAGGAGTATTATTCTCCCCATTTTCGTCAAAGTCACTTGATTCACTCATTTTTTTTCACTAAAAACTCGATATAAACAGTTACTTTAATAAAAGAATAGCAAATTAGTGTTGTTAAATGTAAACGAACTCGCTAATCGTGCGTAAAGCTGAAGAATTCCTCTTCTTTACCGCCCAAGGGTGGTAAAGAAGAGGAATTCTTCAGAACTATGAGACGCGCAAGCGCAATGAATACAAGTACGTAAAGAATCACTTTCTACGCATCTAAACAGAGATACAATGTTTATATTTCGCAACAATCGTAGATAAAAATAATTAAATAAATATATATGTATAGTAAAAGAAACGCGGAGGACAAACAAAAAACTTTGGAACAGAAACTGTAGTGTACAATAGTTCAAATTTTAATAACTAAATTAAACATTTTTGACAATCTTATTCTACCATACTGTAACTATTTTCAAAATGTGAAGTTTTTTTGGTATCTTATGAATATGTGTAAAACTTCTCTAAAAATATAAATGGCAAGTTTCTTTTCTTATCTTTTAACCAAAAGTATCTAAAGCTTGAAAAAATAAATCCTCGCCCGCAGGTTAATTACAATAAGCCAAAAGGCTATAACTTTTATGTTTTTACTCCACAAACTGCGAACAATTAGGGGAGGGGGGCTTAAGTCCCTCCTTGCCCGTATTGATGGACGCCCATGCTTGATAGGTGACCACTTAGATTTAGAGTAATATTTTAATAATTAACATATCAAGTGATAAACTAACATCAATTTGATTTTCGGTCTACTAACAACTAACTAATTTTGTACTCAGGATCATGAAAATCACACAAAACCTATACACAAAATTCTAGCTTCATGTTAGTCAGACACTTTTTTGCACGCTTTAACCCAAGCCAAGTGATAACCAGTTTATTTTCGAGTTCGATTGAGTTATGTTCTCCTGGTATTGATTTTTGTATTTTATATTGCATCTATAATTGTAAGAAGGCTAATAAAAATGTTATTTCTTTTTATTATACTTATTTTATACTTATTTTTTATTACTTATTGATTTTGCCTATAATTAAACTTGAGGGAAGGTTACAATAAAAGTATTCAGGTAGATTTCAATTTCTCTAAAACATATAAAAATAAATATTTCTGAGCTAAATATCTATTGCTATTTATTGTCAATCTTTATTTAATCCCTTAAAAGATTTATTTTCCTCATTGCTGAGATCTTTAGGAATGATAAATTTAAAATTAATATTTGTACATTAATTTACTTTTTTAGCAATATTCCGCCCAATCCTGGACATCAACAGACCTAAAAATAGCAACCAATAATTATTATCTACACGTTCCAACATAATTTAATCATAGTTAATTTTGAAAATTTTAATTACTTTAAAACTTCAACTGAAAGAACATGTTAACCTATTTCAGTTTTTTTAATTTTTATTAAGTAAATGTTTAAAATTAATTACTAATTACCTACTTACCATACTTAAATACTACTACTATACTAATTACCATACTTAAAATTAACTGTGATTAAATTAGTAACTTGTAGATAATATTTATTGATCGTCATTCTTAAGCCTGATGATGCCCAGGATTGGGCGAAATATTCCTTACGTACAAATATTAATTTTAAATGTATCATCCCTTAAGACCTCAGCAATAAGGAAAATATTGCAATTTAATTCTGTTATTATTTTACTTATACTTTCTTTGAACATTTATTTAAATTAAATAATTGAAAAAAAAAGAAAACAGTTTTAAACTTTATATTAAATTTTAGAACGAGGGTATATCTTCTATACTGGGGAAGTCAGGAGTTTCTTAAGCCACGCCTCACCCTCACTTGTCACAATTAACGTATCCTTTAATCCTGTGCTTGACAAATATTGTGACGTGCCTATATATATATATATATATATATATATATATATATATATATATATATATATATATATATATATATATATATATATATATATATATATATATATATATATATATATATATATATATATGTATGTATGTATGTATAAACCTTGGGTTTTAATGGGACTGTCTCATACTTTTAATTCAGTTCATTCTAGGTTGGAAACTGGACCCGCAACACACAGATTTTGTGCGTTTTGGCATTTTACCTTTCCTATAATATATGGCCCCAACAACAACCCCTCGACCTAAAACTTAGTTCTCTTTCAGACTTCATTTGTAATACAGTTTTGCGTGTGACATTTCAATTTTAAATTATTGATTAATTTGTTGCAGAATGTGAGTAGCGGCGGGCCGGTGGGCGGGGAGCTGGTATGCCGTTTAGTCGCTGCCACCCCACCCTACCTGTATTCAGGTCTCAGCGGGGCGCCTCACTGCTACTTCTTTAGCGATCTGCTTAGGGGTTTAGCCAGGAGACGGGCAACCGTTTCCGCGGCTAGTTCTGCTTTCGGAACACCGACAGAGCCTTCGCCCTGTCTACCTCCGTCATCGAACAACCCTCTAGCAGCAAGCCGACTTCTACCTAGGCTGCGCTCCCTTTACGCCTCCATAGGCGAGAAGGCACCCGACAAGACGACTCTCATCGGATTGGAGCTCGTAGTTACGCAGGACGGACCACCCTGAGCTACCGTTTCCTCCATGTCCGCAATCACGACTCGAGCCGAACATTCGGCTCCGAACTTAATTAGCAGTAAAATATATTAATAAACTGTTAAATCGACTAATTAAAACCGAATATAAGAAAGTCTATATAAGTGAGTCTATTTTCATCAAACTCAAAAAATATCATCAAATTATTCAGAAAATATTTAAAATATTATTACCTCAAAAGGAGTTAATAGAAAGTAATTTGACGCAGGACATCAGCTCAATAAAATCCTTTTAAATGAAATGTTATTCTTGAAAAAAATATATTTCATAAAATAAAGAACCTTAAGAAATAAATAAAGCGAAGGAATTATTCTTAAACAATAAAATATCTACTATCTAATTTCAATTAATTAAAGAAATAAGAAATAATAAAAATCAAAATGATTAATTTAAAAGGTAAAAATCCAAAACAAAAATTTATTTTAAGAAGAATATTATAAACCAAAGTAGGCAACTTTTAAGAAAGAAGATTCTCTTTTATCTTCAATTTGGCGACGAAATGTAATACAATTTGGACTTTCTGATTAAGCGAGGTGTTCAATTTTTAAGTTTGTGAGACATTTGAAGAATGAATAAATTATATACATCAAAGAAGTAAATTTTAATATTGTATTTGGTTTATTCACTTTGTGTTTCTCATTGCATGCTGTATACCACCGTCTTATATAAACATTTCTTGTAAAGTCGAATTAGACTAAAGAAATACAACTGTATTCAAATCAAATTAGACGACAGTTCTCAAACAGTATCAAATTGAATTTAAATGACATTGTTCCTAAACATGTTTACATACGTAAATTATGATAAATTATATGCGAGAAAGAACTATAATTGTGGTAAAAGAAGACGTTTTGTATCGTGGTAAATAACGACGTCTTATATCGCGGTAAAAGACGTCATATATCGTTTTAATGACGACGTCTTATATCGTGATAAATTACGCCGTTAAATTGCACACAATAACTATATTGTGGTAAAAGATGACGTCTTGTATCGTGGTAAATGACGACGTCTTATATCATGGTAAAAGACGTCATATATCGTATTAAACGGAGACGTCTTATATCGTGATAAATGACGGCGTTAAATTGCACATTACAACATTGCACCACGATAAATAAAGTTACATGACGATTGTTTTGATGTCTTACATTATTAAATCTAAATCATCTTATATCGGACTTAAAACGACAACGTTGAATTAACTACGTTTATATTAATTAATTAATAATTAATTAATTACGTTTGATATTAGTTAAACTATATCATAATTAACAAGGTTGTATTTCATCAAATGCCAAAGAAAACTTTACTTAACGATGTTTAAAATCGAAGACTTCAAATTTCACAATTAAATTTGATTTGAAGTAAATCAACATAATAAATTATGCAGTTATACTATATAAGCAACAAACACTTAACAATCCATAAAATAAAAATAATATGTAGATTTTACGTTAGACAAAAGAAGGGATTACAATCAGAAATCAAAACGATTTAACGTAAAAAAAAAAGAAGAAAAGGAACATTATACACATGCCATTAGTTCACAATAATAAATAAAACAAAACTTATGTGATGAGTCATAAATTTCGTCACATCTTGCGCATTTAAAACAAAATGTATATGATGAGTCACAAATTTCGTCACGTCTTGCGCATTTAAAACAAAATGTATATGATGAGTCACAAATTTCGTCACATCTTGCGCATTTAAAACAAAATGTATATGATGAGTCACAAATTTCGTCACATCTTGCGCATTTAAAACAAAATTTATATGATGAGTCACAAATTTCGTCACATCTTGCGCATTTAAAACAAAATGTATATGATGAGTCACAAATTTCGTCACATCATGCGCATTTAAAACAAAATGTATATGATGAGTCACAAATTTCGTCATATCCTGTACATTGTATATGATTAGCCAAAAATTAGGGTAAAAAAATAAATGTACCCATTTCATTTAAAACATCAAAAAAAAAAAAAATAATAATAATAATAATAATAAACGAAAAAAATAAGGTATAAACCTTTTTTTTTTTCTTTGTTAAAATATTTTTTTTAAGAAAAACTTTTCAAAAGAAAAAATTGAAATGAAAAATAAATTGGCAAAAATTAAATGAAATAATTAAATTAAACATTGGTGGTTTCACTTATTAATTATTATTCATTAGAAATAATTAATAGTTATAAGAAAACAATCTCGTTTAATATTTAATAATAATTGTAATATATATTTAAAACTAGTAATTAATAATCATTATTATTCGTAAATTATGAGCAAAAGTAATTTTGGATCAATGAAAAAATAAATAAACTTCTCCTTAAAATCCTTAAAAACAAAAAAAAAAAAATGTTTGAAAGATTTTAGCATTAACAACTTTCGAATATTCTTATTGCAATATTTATATCCACTTAAAAAAAAATGCATATGCAAATTCATTTAAATCTAGCTTAATTAAAAAAATAATTTTAAAGCGTAGATTTAAAAATAAAAGTAATTAAAAATATATAAAATATAGTATTTAGACAAAGGTTGTATTTTTTCCACAATATATATATATATTTTTTTCCTAATTAATTAATTACTAGATATTATTATCTATTAATTATAATATAGTTCTTTGAGACATTAATTACCCCTCACGTAATTTAATATTCAAAAGTCGGTAATAAAAAAAAAATTAGTCATTTTACTTATACTTACTAAATATATATTAATAAAATAAGAAGTATTTTTAAATTTAAAAAGAAAAAGACATTATATAGTATGGATGTATTAGCTATTAATTAAATTATTATAGTAAACAGTACAGAGAAAAGCTTCCTTAGAGTTATTAAATTAAACAATTTATAAAAAAAAAAAATATATTAATCTTTACAAAAGAAGGAAATTAAATGTTTATAAAAATATTTAAATATATATTAATATTATATACAGTAGATATTTCTAGTTAATATAATAATCACGTTTTTTCATTTTTTAAAAAAAAAATAAAAATTGAAACTCATAAATTATTAAAATGATAAGTGCTTTATCAATAAAAAAAATAACATCCCAATTTAAAAAATATATATATTATATAAATATAAAGATATATTACTTAGTGTATTTAATCAAATTAGAATAAAATATTTTGAAAAAAAAAAATAACAATATTAATAATTATATTTTTGATTAATATTACAATATATTTCAGAATATTACAACTTAATATAAACTCGTATTTTTCTTTTCAAGATATACATTTCATTTAAAAAAAATCATTTTTTAAAGCAAAACTTTACAATGTGACACTTTCACAATGTGAAAAAAACGTTTGAATAATTAATTTTTTTTTAATTAATTTTAATTATATTAATTATTAAATCATTTTATCTAAAATTAATTAATAATATTTTTTAAAAAATACTTAGTAAAATGATTAACTAATGATATAAATATATTAATTAATTATTACAATATAGTTAATCAATAATATGTTAATTGTTAATTATAAACAGTATATAATTAATTAATATTTGTTTATTATCAATTAAACTAATACTAAATATTAATAATTATATTTTTTTTTTTTAATATATATTTTAACTATTACTTAAGTAGTACCTAATTAAGTTTTTTTATTAAAATTATTGATTGATTAATTTAAATTATTAATTAAATATATAATCAAATTTAATTAAATGATATTATGTTATTTGATAATAACTAAATATTATTTAATTCTCATGATCAATATGATATATTATTAATTAATAATGATAATTATGATATCATTTTTTTAAATTATTATTTTTTTTTTTTTATCTAACTTGGACATAATGTAATCATATTCGTATTATTACTTTTATGTAACTATGTATTTTACGTATGTAATTTCTTTTTTTTTTTTTTAATTTATAAAACTAGTTATTTAAATGACATATATATATTTTTTAGATAATCTATTATATGATAATATTTGCATTATATATTATTAATATTTAAAAAAAAAAAATCCGAAATGGGATTTTAAATGACATGGAATAAAAAAAAAAAAAAAAAATCAATTTACATATATATATATTATTAAATATAATCTAAATTTAATCAGTCATATTCTATTCATGTAATTATATAAATATAATTACATTAAGGAATAATTATATATTCATCAATTATTAGAAACGTTTATACTTTATTGAATTATATTATTTATTTACATATATTTAACTCGATGGGTATATAATCAATTTTTTTATGAGTTACTATTGTAAATGGCTTGTTTTAATTATTATAAAATATAGTATGCACTGTTTTATTTTTATTTAAGAATTATATTACCACTGAAAGATTATTATTATTATAAAAAATATTTATATGCTAAAAAGAAAAAGAAGTTAGAATAATAAATCCAGTAATATATTATATATATAT
The DNA here is from genome assembly GCA_951217055.1 of Gerris lacustris. Classification (NCBI taxonomy): domain Eukaryota; kingdom Metazoa; phylum Arthropoda; class Insecta; order Hemiptera; family Gerridae; genus Gerris; species Gerris lacustris. Next base: position 13,984,558 of record OX578283.1, read on the forward strand.
GTATCACATTTGTGATTTTTTTCTTTCCTTGCACTGGCCAACTATTAAAAAATAAATGTTTATTTAGAATATAATTTTAAAATTGTGTATTTTTTGTTGGATTAGTCTCTAAGAACCTTTTCTTACTCATTATAAATGAAACTGAAATTTCAAATAAATTGCATAAGTATGTGATTTCAGTATACACAAAGGGCAATTTAACAAATAGAACGAATTCGTTAACCAGTATAATGGACCCAGCCAATTCAAGATGGCGGCCATTTAAAAGATTGTTTCAGCTATAAATTTTTGGACAATTAATAATAATGGCGTGAAACAAACGCCTTTAGAAGCATTTTTGATGTACATACGCAATGAACTACTCCGAAGTATCCAATCCGTTCCTGAGATAATAATTTTTAAAAAGTTTAGGGGGGAGAACATTTTTTTCTCACAAAATATGCTATAAAAAATGTTTTGTCAAAGAATAATTATGATTTTTTTAGTTGACTTCAGAGGTGTTCCGGTATCGGAACGCTGTTCCCGTACTACTCCAGTGGATGTTTCAAAGATTAAGGAACTCTTAGTATAATTTTTAAGTTTTACTTGATAATTCAATGTAATTTCGTTGTTTGAATATGTATTGTTTAAGTAGCATACAAAATAAATTATAATACAGATTTATCAATTTCTCGTTTTGGGAATTATAGTTGTTACAACAAGTATATATGGGCGTGTAATAGAAAGGTAGGCGACAAGATACAATTATGGTTCATAACCCCAAAGAGAGAGGGGGGGGGGGCGGGTAATATATTTAACTAATAAACTTATAACCTACTAATAATAAATAATACGTACAATATGTCTTAACTACTAATTGGGGTAATGTTGCGGAGGGCCGTCCGTTGGTCGGGTCCCTTAAATCTGATCCGGGGATTTGGCTCTTATAGCGTCGAGGGGCCAATTCGATGCTCCTAGGTTAGGGTGACCAAATCGTCAACTGGAAAAAACGGGACCTCACGTTCGGGACCCAATCCGGTGTGTAAGGAATACCCCCAGGGTAAAGGGGGGGGGGGGGGGGGTCCGGCGACGGGCTAATAGGAGCTGAGGATTGTCCGCTATTATAAAAGTCCGTAAATCATTATTTTAAATAATAATGCAAAAGGGCGTACGTTTATAAAAAGTACATTAGTTAGCTATTAAAAGTGTTCATAATATATCAAATAAAAGATAGCTTTGAACGTTTAATAAGCGATTTTTTACCGAAACAGAACCGGATGCAGGGTCCTGGGCCGGGCGGCATTTCACAGAAACCTCTTCTGGTGAGGTTCTAGTGTACTTAGCTGTTGCCCCAGCCATCTTTAAAACTTACTTCTTTTCTAATACAAACTTGTAAAAGTTACAACAGTCCAGTGAATGTTCATGAGCGAAAATATTCTTTCAGTAATACCATTAGGGGCAAGGATTGCCAACACATAATTGCAAATCTTTAAAAAATCTTAAAAATTATGCTCAAACAGAAATGGTTTTCAGTTCGCAACGAAAATACGGGACATTTAGGCGTCCCGGGAGACTTTTTCGGGACACCGGGAATGTTCATGAAAAAACGGGACAATCCCATTTTTACGGGACGGTTGGTCACCCTATCCTAGGTCAGTCAGTAGTCCAGTCATTTGGTAGTTTGGACAGGAAAAAATTGCTGAAGAATTTTTCTTGACGGATCTATATGTTTTTTGGGTGCTGAATCTGAAAATCTCGTTATCGACTAGATTCGAATATGGCTTCCCCATAAAAATGGCGAAAAACCATATACTTTCGGAAAGAATGTCACACTAAAGTATGGAGTTATTGAACGGATTTTTTCGTCTAAAGTAGACTTAATTTTGTTACTTCATCACTATAATTATGCCTTGGGGCCCTAAGGTAAATTGTACCTACAGAATACATAAAAACACGTTTTCAAAAACAACATTTTCGGCCTGAACCTCCCAGCGTTCCGGTAGTGGATTTGCGGGTGTACCTCTGGTTGATTTATTATAAAATGAGCCGTTAAACGTCTGTGGCAACGGGCTTAATTTTATAATTAGAAAAATAATTAATTTAATTTATAGAAATTATTATATATGTACCGGTCTAGGAGGAAGTGCTGACGCGGGGGTTCATAGCCCCCGCCGGGTGACCTGCTCACGGAGCTGACCGGAGGCCACTCGGTGTCGGTGTCCGGCCCTCTTACAGTATAGATCAAATATAGTTTCATAGTATTACTAATCACGTGTCGCATTTTTATCAACAACCTATCACCAATCATCGGCCCGTTACATATCTATTTGAAGACCAACAAATCAAAACAAACCTTTATAATTATTGGAATGAATGTGGTTGCCTTAGCTTAGCAATAACAAATCATTTCGAGGTGCGCAGTCTCCGACGTCATAGGGATGTTACTCGATTATACTCGTATAAAATGATTGGGGGGGGGGGCCACGAAAAACGCAATTTTCAAGGAGACAGGGTGCAAAGATGAATTGGTACAAACACAATACTAAATGTATATTTGCTCTCAGGGGGTCCTCATTCATCGCCCACGTGATACAGTTCCATTTTGTATCTCGATATTAAGGGTGGCTCTTTCTTTATTCCAAAATAAGTTGGACAACCTACTTAAAATTTAGGGTGGCTGGGGGAAAGAAGCTGTGACTATCTCTCATAATATATCATTAGGTGGAAAATATTTATAAAGTCAAACCTTTGAAGATGTCACTTTGTTGTCCCTTCTCCTCTACCCAGAGCCGTCCTTAACCAATGCGAGGCCTGGTGCAAAAATCTCTTGCGAGGCTTTTCTGTTCCAATGAATTCCCTTTCCCCCGGTCATCAAGTGGCATTCGACACAACAAAAATGATTTAAAATATCAATAGAATGGGGGGGGGGACTCAAATTTATTTAAAATTTGAACTTTAAAATATTGTATAATTTTGTCTCATATTTCTCATAAATAATCTGTGAAAAAATTTATTTGCAGAGATTATCATAAGTCTACTCCCACCTTGATTTTTTTTATCAATATCTCGGAAACTATATTACTCCCGATAAAACAATACTTATATATATGGTTAAATTGGTCCTTAAAAAGACAATAAAATAGATTCTTATAGATTCGGCTCGGGGTATGATTTTTCTCAACATGTGTGCCAAATTTTAGCAAATTAGTCCTGTAGTTTAGATTTTACGCGTCTGAACAGATAGAAATTTTTTTATAACTTCTTTTTTGGACTCAGAGGACCTTAAAACATGTGAAGCCTAATCACAAAATCGAATTTTCGCGCCTTCACAAAAATTCCTCTTTTAACATACTACGCAGGGGCGGATCCAGGGGGGGGCGAGGGGGGCGACCGCCCTGGGCCCCGCGCCTTGGAGGGCCCCGCGCCATAGATAATTAAAATAAAATACTTATACTTTACAGAAAAAATTATATTTCATAGTAAAGATTGTCCGCGGGGCCCGTGCCATGTACAAAACATGAAATATTAGAATTATAAAATTCAGGAATTTAGTTTACATGGTAGAGCCTAATACCAAACTACCTTTTCGCGGGGCCCCTCGCTATAAAAAAGTCAAATAAATAAGTTATAAAATATAGATTAATTTGTTTTATATTTAAGATAGCCCGCGGGGCCCCACTCCATATAAAATTAAGTGAGTTAACGTCCTAGTGTTTCTCACCCTCCCCCTTTTCAAAATGATGACGATTTTGTTATTTATTCTGTGGGGCAAATCTTCATTATGTGCCCCACCTATATCTAAACATCCAATTTAATTCGTTTTTTTTTTTTCAAACTGTTCCTTTTTACATTACAAAAACGATTTCGGTTGTAGCATCTCAATATATTCATTTTTTTTTAATTTTAGGGAAAATTATGGAAGGATTTGGTAAGTTTAGGTTGAGTTTAGTACTTTTTGATCTGACCTAACAATAACCTTCTATCATTACCCATTAAAACGTGACATTTCGTGTATTTTTTTTCAGTGGCGTATCCAGGGGGGGGGGGGCACAGGGGGCACAGTAAGCGTCAGCATAACATTTTCTAACGAATACGTTCTAAACAGAGTTATTGTTTCTTAGGCGCGGTGTTTTTTTTTTTTTGTTTTTTTTAGGGGGGGGGGAAGGGAGGTAGCAGCGTTTTGAATAAGTAGTTCCCTTTTCTTGTTTCCACTACGAATACCCCCCCCCCCCCCAGACTGAACTAGAATGTGCCCCCTCCAGACCTAGCCGCTGGATACGCCACTGTTTTTTTTAAACAAATTAATAAAACACTAAATTTATCGAGGTACTACGGAAAACCTTAATCGTTTGACAATGTACAGAGATATGTAAAAAAGACAAATCCTGTAAAAAGGAATAGTAAAAAAACTAAGTATATCGGACAGTACGAAATAATTGGGCCAATTAGTGCAGTTTTACCAATTGATGTCAAAGAGAAACTTCACCCCAGAGATGCATAAAAACGCTGTTTTGAGAGGTCATATTTACAAAAAACCCCGGACCCCCCTTAAAATGTGTCTTTGAAAATTAAACTAAAAACTCGGCACTAAAATGGAAAGTTATAAGCTGAGAATATGAATTCTCGGAGTAAATTTAAAGTACTCGAGTGTAGATTTCAAATTATAGGACCGATCACAAATAACACAGCTTAACTTTTTATTTACAATGATAATTTAACCATAAAACCCAAAATATCATGAAGAAGAATAAAAAGGTAAGTATAACAGAGCTTAATTAGTACAATAAAAATGTTCCTTTTCGATTACGTTTGCAAAGAAAATGGTGATTAGTTGAAAACTATATAATTTGAGGGGTTTATGTTCAAATAATATGTTAGATTAAAATCATGAGCAGAATTGTTATTATTTTAAAAGTTTTGAATTATTTTGAGAGCAAAAACGTTTGGTAGGCCCTAAGTGAAGGGAATTAGCCGTATAATAGGATTAATTTATAAGTGGTTTATTATTAAGTTACTTTATTGTTTTTTATCAGCAATCCCCGCTCTATCCAAGGGGGCCCCGCCATTTTATCCCGCCCAGGGCCCCGCAAGATCTAGATCCGCCACTGATACTACGTATATGAGAAAGTAAAAACTCATTAAAGAATATACCGGGGTAAAATCAAAAGATAATTGTAATGTTCTTTTTACATTCTATTATTTAACTTGCTTTGTTTTATATATTTAATCATAATTATTTTGTATCACCTTTACAAACGTTTCCACATTTGTTTATCTAAATAAAAATAAAAATCTAAATATAGATCTAATAAACGTGCAAACTTGATTAGGTAATAGTACCGCGAATTTCAAACATTCTTATCTTTATCAGTTATTTATTTCTGGGGCGTTTTTGTCCTTAGATTTTCTTTCCAGTTATCAGTATCAGTATATTGTATCGTGTTCAAATCGCTGTTACATTTTAAGAGATAAGAGATGTCTGTTAGTTTTAGAAGCTCTCTTTTGTTGTCTAGATATCGCCAGATCTTTTCATCGTACTCCAGTTTAAAGTTTTCCTCTGAACCTCCAGATAAGAGTAGTGAAGATAAGAAAAGGAATCTAAGCAAGACACCTTTAGGTCAGTCGCTCTTTTATTTTGCAAACAATTATCCTTATACGAATCTTTAATTTTGTTATAATTATTTTTTGAGCGTTAAATTATTGCTGAAGGTTTAATTGAATTTGAATTTTATTCACCCTAGTGCCTAAATGTTTTATGGATCAATCAAGTGACTATGTCCTTTAGTCTAATCAACTTAATGATAATGGAGTATTAACAGTTTCGTATACAGTAGAGATGATGTCGCTTTGTCTAATTATTCTGTAGAAAAAGGAATATTCTTAATCTCTGCTAAGTACTGTGTACTGGGATCATATATGATTAACGCTATCTGTTCTGCAGGTTAACCGAGTTATAAAATAACTGATGAACTCAATGATAGTGATCAATTTGCTAGTGTTAATACAAATGGCAAATATTTTGAGTGGTACAGTCATAATTGGTCTTAATTTTATCCATAGACTCTTCGAATAGAAACATCTTTTATGGGATACACTCTAAAAATATATTAATCAGCTGATTTCTTAAAACGTTTAATTAACTGTTATGGCAAAGTTTTTACTTAAGCACCCCCCCTAATATCCCATTGTCATAGTTATTTAGACAAAGAACATGTACAGAGTTAGTCTAAATTACTATTAAGACCAAGGGATATTTAGTCCAATGTACCTTGGGACCAAGGAATATCACACTTGTGTATATCAATGTGATAATATCCCTTTGCCAAATTAACTAATTAAGACCATGAAATATTAAATGTGCGCGAAGAAAACTGTAGAATTCATTGTCTTACAGTTTTCCAGTAGCGGCACTAGCCATTGCAGGAACTGATTTTGCGGGGCCCTAAACCGGGGGGTCAGGAGGAGGCTCTTTTTACACACTTCCCTATTGCACACTTAACTATCTTTGTTGTTTATTGTTCATCTAACTTTAATTGTTGTTAATTAATAATTTATTTTTTTTACAGGTAAATTAGATGAATTAAAAAGACACCCGTACGCCGAGAAAGAGCCGCTGCCTGAATTCAAAGACGGAGTGAATCCCGAAACTGGTGAAATCGGAGGGCCTCGTGGACCTGAACCTACTAGGTATGGGGACTGGGAGCGTAAGGGTCGAGTAACAGATTTTTAAGCATGTCCCCCTCCTCACTGAAATTTAACATCATAGATGGATAATAATTGCTTTAAGTTTGTGTACAGTCTATAGATAGCGACGTATTCCTCGAAAACGTCAATTTTTCATTATATTAAGGCTGTACCTTGTGATTAAGTGATTTTATCACTATAGCTCCTGATCTTTTAAGTTTCCATAACTTTGTATAATTTGTAGAAATAAATTATTTTAGCTTTTTAATTATGTATTAATTCCTCTAAAATGAATTCTCTGTTATTTTATTTATTCACTTCAATAACTGTTGATTTATATTAGAGCAAACAAAAAATGTCATTGTAATAATAATAATAAATGTAAAAATAAATTTTAAGTTGTTGAATTTTGTACTAATTTAGCCATTTGTAAATTTACTTTAAGGCCCACAAATCTCTTTTGTTCTCTTCTGAATAAAGGCCTCATTAGAGATTTTATAATTCCTTAAATTTTGAACCTATTTCAGGGATCATTCTTTAGTGAGTTGCTCACGATGAGATTCATTATTGTTCGGAACATGAGGATTCAAAATGTAGATTAAAACTCCGTGTACAATGCCATAAGAATCTCACCTCTCTAATGTCATAGACAAAGGGAGTATTATGAATCATTTCTTGGGGATTTTTTTTTTTTTCTTTTTAATTGAATGACCTGTTATATGTCAAAATAGGCATTGTCAATTAAATTTTATTTCGTTGACAGAAAAAATATTAGATTTGTCTAAAGCGAAATTAAAATAACTTGAGATTTAGAGAAATAGAAAGGTCTAAATTTCCTAAGTGTAATTCTGTTTAATGGAGAATTAGATGAGAGGGAGTTTTTCCAATGGATGCAAAAGGTACTTAAAATGTGAATTGTAATTTTTGTGAGTTTGTGTGAGGTATTTTATTTCTTAAAATTTAAACATTAAAATAACCTAGTATCGCTCACTCATATCTTCCGGTAAATATGTCGTAACTGACCCACTTTGACTAAATAACTATTAGTAAAAAGGAATGTTTAGTCTAATGTACATCGGGACAAAGGAATATCACACTTTTGTATATAAAAGTGTGATATTCCTTTGTCCCAATGTACATTAGACTAAATATCTCATTATCATTGTAGTTATTTTGACAAATGAAGTCTTTTCTTTCCCATTTCGGGTTTTGTATCATCTGATTCTTGGTGAAGTATCCTTACTAATGTGATCATTTTATTAACATCAAAACAAGAATGACACTTGACAACATGACACTTTTAAAATACATCAAAATACTACATCCCCCCTCCCCTTTTTTCAAAAGCTGATATGTTCACCATGCTTCCGCTGTATTGTACACAACAAATCAGGTCATGTGACCACATGGTGACCTAGTAACAGTTCAGAAGGAGTTCTTCCAGTTATTTGTAAGAAGGAACTACTGCAATCCTACGTCCAACTCTGTGCCTGTCTTTTTGTTTTGTTTTCTCCATCTTTTCTTTAACACTAGAATGCCGAAGAAAAAAGAACTACTTTAAAGACGGCCACCGGTTACTTTAACCACAGTACTTCTGTGTCTAATTTTATTTAATTTGCATATAGTATAAACTTGTTTTATGCTTTATTAGCATCTTTCAATGAGGAGAAATAGGGAAATGATTATAAAATATTAAATATGTCAAACACTTCTTTTGACTTTGACTCAAACTTTTTATTTTAGTCGTCCACAATATTGGCCGCCATCTTTAAAATATGAAGTGTGAAATTTTATTAGTTAAATATTCTTTTTCTTCTCTTAAAGACCTTTAAAACGATGTATAACACATTATGCTGACTAAAATTTTTTATTTTAGTCGTCCGCCATATTGAAAATGGGTTATTGTGGAATTTCTAAAAACTATACATGTCTATCTATGTGAATGAACATCTATGTGCCGAATTTCATTCAAATCGATCAATTTTTGCGCCAGTTATCGTTGGACAAACTAACACACAAACTTTTCAAAGCCCGTCTCTGAAATAAAGAACTCGTTCAATTGGTTATTAGAAAGAATTAGGTGGGGCACTAAAATAAATTGCCGAGGCAAGTATTTATTAAAAGAAAATAGATAGGAAGTAAGGTTCATTCTAACACAAGAAGTGTAAGGAGTAAGATAGAGTGTTCAGACTTAGAAAAGTTATTGAGTGGTGAAAATTTCACCATTCCACTTAGCATCTTATTCTATTTATCTAGTAGGGGACATAGACCCACAGATAGTTAAGTACCAATTTGAGGAAGCCTTAATTCTTTAATGGGCAGAATGGCTTAGCCAAAGATTTGGCTTCAAACCACAGCCAAGTTAATGCAAGACAGGTAAGAAAGAGTTTAGGTGTCTAATACCTCACACTTGTCAGCCAAGGAGGTGTACATTTAAGTATGTCACATTCCTGAAGCCCTATCCCATATATTATGAAGAACTAGATGCACTTTTCATGGCACAATAACAGCAGGTTTTGGAGTAATTAGGAAAGAGCAGGATCAGCTTGGCAATCTCAGTCGGCCTGGAACCCACATTAGCCGTACCTTGTTAGGTAGGTGTATTTTGCACAGACTTAGAAAAAAAATAATCACAGGTTATCAATTATTTCTTCTTTTTGTATCCATATATTGTTCTACCATTTCAATAATACTTTAAGTTCATATTTTTACGACAGCTTTTACGTAGCTTAGTTGGTAGAGCACTATACTGGAAATATAGAGGCCCGTGGTTCAAATCCCGGCGCTGGAGTGTATTTTTCTCTGTCCCGTAGTTAATAATAATTATTATTTGATTTAAATACTGTAAGAGTTTTTCCAGTAATTAAAGTAAATTACATAAAATAGGATTAGGTAAGAAAATAAATTCAAGTAATGCACAGAACATAATAAATACAAGATTTAAAATATATATAATTTTTTTATTTTTTATATGCATAATATATAAAAATTATAATTTACACATTTTAATAAATTTAAAAATAAATACAACAGAAATATTCCACTAACTGGGACTTATAAAATAAAAAAACAAACTCCTGACCAATATTTGTATTACACCTAAAAAATGTAGGCTTTGTTACATAATCTAAAAGTGCACTAACAGTGATTTTTATAAGTATAACGTACACATATAAAATAAATTACACAAAAAATAACAATAAATTTGTTTTTATGTATAATGTACACATCATTTTTCCCATTAACAAATAAATTTGAGAGAAAGGTGGTCAGAACAACCTAAATGTGGTCAAAATTATTATATAAAATTGTTTAAGGAAGGTTTACTTTGATATTTTGATAAAATAAAATCGGAGACCTAACATTTTTTCGTTCTTCAGAACGTTCACGTAGCATTTTTCCGTTACCTTCGGTAAGCTCGGAAGCAAAAAAAATAATAATAACAGGATAAAGAAATTAATACAAAATTTTAAAAACAATCTAATTCTGATAGAACTGCTTACCCTTGTTATTAAAAGTTTTAAAATCCCCGATATCTACTCAAAATGCTTAGACATATAACCAATGGTCTGTAGACAAATGTTGGGAATAGGCAAGTTGGAATTTACAGCTATGGAATTCTAAGATCAGCCCCTTATCATCTACTAAGTGACATGGGTTGAGAGATTGGATGACATGGGTGGAGAGATTCATAACAACTTTTATGGACAATATAAAAGCAGAACATAATTTCTAGGAGGGACAGCATTATTGCTATTTCTATTGTCATACTAGAATTCACCAAACCAAGGTTTAATGTAGGCTTAAAAAATGAGATATTAAATTTCCCAAAATCTTTGCTCATTTTCACCAAAAAGTGACATTGGTTATATAAAAAACAAAATTTATATTTATTTTATCATTTATCCAATTTAAAGGAATTTTATTGAATAAATAGAATTCATTTTTAACAAAATAAAATAAACCTTCAGTTAAGAATTTAAAAAATATATTTTTTTTCCACAGTAAAATAATAAATAAAAAATAAGGGAAAAGTTTAGAACACTTTTCCCTTTAATTATTTGTTACCTTTACTCTCAACAAAAAGACAGAAAATATTTCTACACCAGAGTTTACCACAACTCTCCCATCTAAATGGATAAGACACAAACAGCTTAAACACCAATAAATACAATTTTCTGACTCAATACGAAATAGCATTGCTAAACAATGTTTTTTGTTTACGTTTCCTTCTTTTAATAAAAAATGAAAAATATTTTTTTCTTATTTACAAAGTCGTCATTGTTTATTCTTTCTTATTATTTACTTGTTGATATTTTTATTCCTTAGTTAATTAAAGCAGTTTTACAAATATATTACGACAAGGGGAGGGAATGGACTTTGAAAAAAAAAAAAATCTAACTCAATGGTATATTTTAGTCTCAAATTGTAAAAAAAAGGAACTAAGGTATAAAAAAATTTTATTTATGACCAAAATAAATTTACCTTACAATTATTATAAAAGGTACTAGACACAATTTTTATTTGATTTGTGCTTTTTATTTTATTTATTTATTCTACCGTTTATATTAAAAATATAAAAAAGGGGAGAGGTAAATATATATTGATATATATATTTTTTTATTTTTTCATATTTACATTAAATTTACAACGGAACACAAACCAATGTAATTCTAACAGTAATTTAAAGAAAAAAGTTGATTTTTAACACAATTCCATTTTCTTTTTTAAAAAATAAATAAAAATGTTGCATTTTAAAGAATAGGGGCAAATTAAAGACAGTACCTGGAAAAAATCCAGGACAAAAAGAGGAGGTACAACAGTATAATAACATACACGATTGTCAGCAAAGTGTCAAGTGGCAATGTTGAATTGAAAATCTTTATAATTATTCTGTTTTAACTAATAACATCAATTGCAAACATATTGAATGCCATATTGAAGTTGTTAAAATATAATCCGCATTCTTAAACAAGGAAGTTAAATTAGTGATATGTTGCAATCAAACTGTTTTGGTTCCACAACTTTTTACATTATCAGTGCACATTTCTCTTATTTTATGATAAAGAATTGGACAAAATTAAGACAACTTGAATTAAAATAAACGGTGTCAACAGTTACCTTCTGTCAAGTTACCTAAAATAATTTTTAACTCTAAAATGTGCTTACTATTTAAGTAATTTAGCACCAACAACAACTTAATGTATAAACTTCTTATACAGTAACACTCAAAGATAAACCCTGAATTTGAGCTTTAGCATAAAAACAAAATAATAATATAGTCTTCAAATCTTAAAAATGCAAAATAAAACATAGCGAGAAAATTAATAAATAATAAAGTTGATGAAGAATAAAATAAATATGGATTAAGCAAACTTTAAGCACGTTTTAAGTTTAACAAAAATTAAATAAAACTTTGATTAACACTGTAAATTAAATTTTACAGTAAATAAAAAAATAAATATATATAAATACAAATGAAAACGATAATTAAGTAGTTTAAATTGTGTTCCCCCCCTTTCAACAGTAAATATAATTTAAACTTCACTCGATGATATCGGTAAAGTAGATTGTCAGTTTTTCTAAACAACACAAGGTGCAACAAGAATAAGTCTCGTAAATACCTTACGCAAGTTAAAACGTTAAAAAAAGAATCAGCCGTAGTTTTACAAATACAACATACAAAATATACAATAAGAGTGAACCTGACGACCTCAAGATATTCTTGTCTAAGAGGAATCGACAGGAGACGAATCATGTTTAAAGATGCTTGGAGATTCCGAGTGCATCTCTGAACATGAAGTCACGGAGTGTCCACAGGGCGTTGAGAATGTTGCCGTGGTTACCCACTCCGTTGGCCAGCCAGTGCGCAGGTAATCGTGTCTTGTCGGCAGGTTCTGTGTTGGCCTGGGTAGCACGGAGCTGTCTGTCCCAGTTACTCACGTTCCTGTTCTCCGCAGTCAAACCCTCTATATACCTGATAATACAAAAAATTACAGTGTAAATGGGTAAACTTTTAAATTACACATCGAAAGCAATTAAATTTGTTATTCTGTTTAAACAATACAATAATTCATTTTTACTCTTAGAGTTTACATGTGTCAGTGCACAAACTTTCAGAATCATCTCCTAATTTAGGTTACTTAGACTTAGTATTTTGTTGATTTAAAAAAAATGAAACAATGAATAAGTAAAAGAAGATAACGAGGAAGCAGTAAAAAATTAGTAAAAAGTGTCCTCCAACAGTGGCATAAATGCATAATACCAAAATGTTCTATGAATTATTATATTAACAGTATAGTCTTCAACTGACACGATAGAGGTGGTTCAATTCCACAATCGAGCACCTCATGAGTGAAGGTTGGTATGCAAGCTTAACTAGCAAAAGGAGGTTCTTCAGACAATACCAGATTCATAGTGTACTTCAAGTGATTTTTAATAATACTTACTTAATATAAGCTTCAGAGTGGAGAAGTTTCTGCGGTCGTGGAGGTACAGTGACAAACATGGGCTCAAATACTCTACCATTCGCACCAACCATGTTACCTAAAACAGAAGATATCGATGTTCATATTAATTAATATATATACCAGTATAGCTGAGGGAAAGCGGGGCTTAGCTCACTCTAGAAAAAAATTAGTTGCGTTAGCTGTCAGGTAGAACAGTAGAAGAAACTACTGAAACAAAACAACTACACTGAACAACTCAGGAAGTGGGCCTAGAAGGAGAGGAGTCTCCCTAGAATATTTGAGGAGCTTAGTATCAAAGACGGACAAGAGCATATTTCAAAATTTTACAGGAGAGCCGAAAAACTGTAGCTCAAATTCCACAGGTGCTAGAGCAATGATTTTTTACCTGTAGATTCTTAAATAGACTCAAAACTAGTTAGAAGGACTGAAAACGTGAATTTCTTTGATATTTTAGCTGCTAAATGGAGTTGTCCGCTTCTGAAACAAAAACAAGGTTTTGTCCGTTTTTGAAGCAAAATGATGTTGAAAATAATGGTTAGAATAATAATATTGGAGAAATAATTTTTTTTCAAGTTTTTGAGTTCTTAGGGGGTAGTGCCCCCAAATTTAGAGCTAAAATTGATTTCTCGATTTCCCCTCGAGGTATCATTTTTCTAAACATGTATGACAAAATGGTAGGAGTAGGTATTCAGATGCTAAAGCCCGCAGTGCATCATAGGACCGAGATAGTAAAATGCAGCCTCCTGATTGGCTGTTTCGGTTATGTCCACTTTTGAAGCAAAACGTGTAATGACTTGTCCGTATTTGAAATAAAACTACAAATATTATTGCATTTTTACCCCTTTTCTGGTCGTTTTTGATGCAAATGGATAGCAGAAACTGATGCAGCAGCCAAAAATCTATAAGAAACAATCGATAACTGAAATTCGGAAAAAATGTCGAATGTCCGTCTTTGATACTAGGCTCCTCATTTGTCATGCTACAACACTAATGCTACGCCCTACTAATGGCTTTGCTTTTAGGGGTACTTTAAAAATAAATTACATAGATATTAAATAGCAGCATTAGACCCAATGCACATAGAAAAGAAGACATGGCTTGGATATCAGGCAGAGGCGTGAAGTTAGCAACATACAGTAATACCCTGAGACTTATGTAAATTCAGAGTTACAGAACACCAGACACTGTTGCTTAAAGTGATGAGGGGGTCGATCGATTCTGAAACCTCCCTCTTCATGTAATTATACGTAAAAATTTGATACGAAGAAGCGCGCACAGCTTGTCAATGTGAATCTATAACTTTGTTGAAAAATAACAAAACGGTTGATATTTAGTGAGTGAAATATTACAACTAAAATTGACCCTGATTATCTGTCAGGCTGTGTGTTTATACATTGTTGTTATGTTTACATCAAACAAAAGTCAAAATAAAAACAGCTGGACACCATTATTGTTTACATTTTCATACTGAAATAACTTTTATTGGACTTTATTTTCAGACTTATTTGTGAAAGGAGTTTTATCGCGTATCTATATTTCTATTTGGGCTATTTTATTTTGTTGCTTTTTTATTATTATTCTTATACCCATTAAATATTATTTTAATACAGAGTAACGCCATTTTAACATTTATTTTACTTATCATTAGTAAAGAATTTTTTTATACCTTAGCATTATTCTGTATTTCCAATTTTTCCTTACAAAATTAAGGACCTACAGGGGGTATAAATACCGGTACATAGGTTGGTCCATAATACAAAATTTACTAACAAGACTAATACAATCATAAAATTTTGTACCACACCCAATTATACCATATTATTTATTTATTTCATTATTATTTTTGTTTCTTTTAAAATTACTTAGCATGTACTTATATATATATATTTTTTTATAAAGGTTTTCCAATAAAAGTTATTACCTTCATACTCAATTTTTTTTCTTAGTAATAAGTACCCTGCAAAGAATTTATGGTATTACATTCCTCAACATACGTATTTCTCAACTTACAGGTATACTTCGCAGTCCCACCTATGTGGTAAGTCCAGGGTATTACTGTGTTATAGAAAAGGATGGAAGTTGTAGTGTTTAAGTGTTAACATGTTGATAATGATAATAATAATAGTGTGAAATCAATACTTTTATAGTAAGTTTGAATTGACAATATCTTGACATTGACGCATATCTCCTCCCTTATTCATAGCCGTACGATTTTATATATTAAGTCTCCTTCAAATTTATCTCCTGTCTTCATATCAAGTTTGTAGAAAACAGGACCTCCCTGTGTAATCACTTCCCCTAACATCACTTATTCTCACCTCACTTAGGTGCTGTTTACTAGGTTCTGTTTCTTAATAGGTCTATTATCATACGAATGTCTCGTGCTGAATTCGTCATTCATCTTTCACCATCAATCATTAACTCAATAGCTTGACGACACTTCAGATAATGTCTTAGCTCTTGTACAGCAAGCCATAATTAAAAACCAAAGGAGGATTTAGGTGCATCCCTTATTGTGGTTGGAAATAGAGAAGACCTATGGCATATTGTTAGTGATGAAATAATTGAACTTGTTTGTCAAATTTAAAGTCAGCCTTAAAAAAAGCTAGGAATTAGAGACAAATTCTAGAAGAGATCTCAATGTCATTAAAGGAAGTAAAAAAACAACATTATTTTATTTATATATTTTTAAAATTATTTTTCTTGTTAAGGAAAGATACAAGTACAAGATAAAAAAAAAACAAATCACTAACTAACCCAAACATAACATTCCCATATACAGGGTGGGGCGAAACAATCAGTGCAGTTTTGAAGGGCTATTAAAAAAAAAAAAAACGGTCCAAGACAACTCAGACAAACTTTCTCATATAAGAGTGTATAATTACTTAACCCAGTATTTTCCATTTATTAGTTTTCAAATGTGCATTTAAATATTATTGTGAACATTTCATCAAAATTTATCATAAAAATAACTTCTCCTGGGCGGGGAATCGAACCCGGGCTCTCTCCGTCCGCATTTTAAGCTAATTTCTCAGGAACTAGATTTTTCCCGGGAAAACGGCTTATATCGTATTCAAATGGACTACATTTTAGAATTTTTTAATCAAAATCGTCGGAACCGTTTTCGAGAAATAATTTTTTTTTTATGTTTTTTCAATTCCTTTCTCGATTTCGCCTCGGGGTATGATTTTTCTGAACATGTATGCCAAATTTCGTCAAAATCGGCCCAGTAGTTTAGGCTCCAGGCGTCTGCACAGACGACAGACATTTTTTAAAAACCACTTTTTTGGACTCAAAACGTGTAAATCCATAAAAATCTCAAAATCGAATTTTTGCGCCATCACAATACTTTCTCTTTATATGAGAAAGTAAAAAACGGTGCAACTTAGAAAAATGCAGTTTGTTTTATTTGGTTCAGTAGTACACCCCGTTTGTTTACTCAAGTATTAAAGATCACATCAGCAAGATGATGGCCTCCAGCAGTGATGCACTGATAGAGGCGATTCCTGAAGCTTTCAGTCGCCTTCTGGCATACAGGAACAGGAATCGCGGCGATTTCCTCTCTAATTCGGGTCTTCAGTTCCTTAAGTGTGAGGACGATGTTTGAACACCTTTTACTTGAGGTAGCCCCACAGGAGAAAATCGCAAATGCTCAAATCCGGTGATCTTGCGGGCCACCCCTCAGAGAGACGAGGCGTGCAAGAACGGCCGTTTTCGAAAAACATACGGACAGCGAAGCCTTGATGTCCAAACCATGTTAACGACTGTTAATGGGGGGGAGTGGGTGGACACAATGATACCCCTTCCAGGTTCCTATCCCTACCACAAGGGATGTAGTCACCCTTCCAAACTGCACTGTTTGTTTCGCCCCACCCTGTACATACTGACATTGAATATAAATCCCATAATATCTAATTAAGTATATTATTATTCGACATGTTTAAAAATAATCTTACAGGTGATTGTTTAATATCTGAAAAACTTGATTTTTCCTAGTTAACCCTTTCACTATGGGGGACTCTAAGTAGAACAGTAAAATATACACAACTTAATGCTAATGATAAGGGTTAGAACTTAATTATATAATATAATATAACTTAATAATATAATAGAACTTAATTATATAATATAACTTTAATTATATCGAAACAAACAATATCTTTATTTATTAGCAATTGACGTACATAGTAAGCGAGGTGACAGGACACCATCGCTTAACAGCATAACGATGTGAAGTTTTTATTTTGCATCTATGTTTTTTCCTTTAGGGCGTGGGTAGGACAGAAATCCTTATGTTGAAGTACTAATCTTTAGGTATATGGTAAAAGTAAAAATACTATGGGCTGTTATCAAATAGGGGTAGAAAAAAATCTAAGTCCCCAGGTAGTGAGAGATTAAACACACCTCCAAAGGGGATTGACTAGGATTTATTTTTTTCTTTTTAAATAAATGCCAAAGGTGTCATCTAAAATGACTTTGAAGTACTAATCTTATCTAGGTGGATAGAAAAAGTACTAGATAAAGAGTAATAGATAAAGAGTGGGTTGATATTATTACAGGAAAGAAAAACCCAAGTATTAGTAGCGGGACCTGTGAGGGGGATCGACCTCGAAAGCTATGCATTTCTTTAGGAATTCTACTTTTAAATAAAATTACAGGTCGTGTTATCTAGCAGCCATTTGACCAACTTAATAATACTATAAAGAATCACTAGAAACTGGTAGTAAAATAAAAAAATAGCCCAGATACTCAAAGTTCCATTCAAAACATCGTAAAATCTCAAGACTGGTGGCACTTTTTTCTCATAATGGCTATAACCGGCATCAGCAGCGAAAGGGTTAAGTTCATATAATTATTCATAATAATTTTTTTGACAAAAAAAATAAATTGTTTCGAGAAATATTTATTGAAGAGAGGGGCAGTAGGGTGCTAAGCCACCAAATTCAGAACTACATTTTATTTTTTTCTCCAGTTACGATTTTTCTTAATTTGTATGATATATTTAATCAAAAGAAGCCTGATACCTCATTGCTTAACTGCAATCCTGAAGCAGGGCTGGATTCGATTCCAGACACCAGCAAAAGTCCCCCCCCCCCCCTCGGTGTTCCCCAGCTTATAAATTAAACACAAATGGATAGCTCCTTAAGTTAAGTGGCATTTACACAGTTACGTACTTCTATTACTACATACTTACTAAACCCATGTTATCCCTTTACATTACAGTTGTATAAGCCCTTAGGTGGGCCTAAGTCCTCCACAGGACTTATATTCCTTGAATTTAAACCCAAGTTCGGAGTCTGGTGAACTGACAAGCATCACCGAATATCGCTATAACATCTGTAACACATTTGAGCGGCATCAACTTAATCAAAATTCATCGCTCTACTACTATCCCTGAAGCACTTCCCTATGCTATGTGAGTCACTACATTTTCCACGAAGTGAAGACTGTCCATTTTAAATTTTCTTCTTTTGGACTTTTTCATTGCTCTCGTGACTAGAATAAAAGGCTTTGTAAAAATTCCATATCTTGAACAGGGGTAGTTTCTCGTCAACGTATTTAAAAGTTATCTGGTTAATATTTCTCCACGTATGTATCATTCTGCTGTTATCAATGTCCTGTGTTGGATACATCATTCTTTTCAATTGTTTTTCCTTTGCTGTTCCCGGTTTGTTTTTTCTCGGTGCTGCAAAACTTTTGCGGTTGATTACATTCTTTAGTTTGCCGACTCGGGAGGCGGATTGCAGAACTCTTTTCTGATTATATTCATATTCTGTGGGCAGTCCTAAACAAAATCCACATATAAATTTGTATGTTCACATGAAGCACTTTTATTTTCTCCTTGTTAATCACAAGACTTAATACGGATAGAAAATAAAAGTTTCTAAGTTACAAAAACATATATATATATAAAACATAAATCTTTAAGGAAAAGGTTTTTATGCTCCTAATTAATATCACCCAACATCCACATGTGTGGTGCCTTAGGAGGCTGGAACGTCCACTTTATCCTATTTCCTACACTATGGGAAAATTTCCTGTATTTGACATTGAATTAGTTGACGAAGTGCCATCCAGAATTCTCAATCGGTTCCTACAAAATTTGTTATTGGAAAAGAGTTCCTCAAGGCATGGTCTCCAACTAACAAAATGCTATATGGCCATGATACAACTCTCTGTATCCAGCAAACAGGCAACTTCCAAGCGTACAGCTTGTGTTGACCATCAAATAAAAATAACATCTTATCTTTTCTCACGCCGATTTCTAGGAACACTTCTTATGAGTTGGAGATCTAGTTACATATTTCAAATCCTCCTGCTTTGTCTATATTTTCTACTAGTTGATCTCTAGCTATAACTGATATAACTGAGTCTATCGAATCCAACAGATCATATACATCAAAATGGGACAGATAAAACGTTTTCTGGGTCGTATTTTATGTCTCATCCTGGGAGAACTTTCTGGAATAACCCTCGCCTACAATCTTCTTTATCTCTAGTTTTTTTTTTCTTTATTATTTCAATCTTCTTTTTTTGCTGTTTTAGTTCATAGTATGGTACCACACACTTTATATGGTTCTGGATTGAATGAGAAATATATAATGTTTATATTATTTTTTTAGAGGTCTCCAATGAACCACTAAGAATTTAAGAAATAGATTTATCGCAATTTTTTTAATTTTTTATTGTGGGCATTCAGTCTTTTTTTGTAGTGCAGTGGCCATCTACTAATGTTTCAGCAAATTGCATCATATTGTTCTCTTGAATTGGTCAGACATATCCTCTATAGTTTTTCGCTGGGCGGTAACGTCATAATTTACAGGGTTCAGGTTTGTTTTGGTTTTTGTTGTAATTTCGATTCAAAAGGAAGGTTTTTATTCAAGAAGAATAGTGAAAATTTCGGAAGTTGGTAAAAATGAACTTTTGGTAAGTTGACATCGAAATTCAGAGTAGAGACGATGCTTTTTTATTTGCAACCTTTCGAACATTGAAGTTCTCATTCGAGTAATGTGTGTGACGCACAAAGTCATTTGAATGTGAGATGGAACATTTCCACAACTCCGTAATCACAAAGTAAAAAATATTTAATCAAATGAACTCCAAAGACACATCTAAGAGTAACTCCCAACTGTATTAGGGACTATCTTTACAAATACTTAAAGGGTAAAAGAAAAATAATAATCTTCATTTCTATATAATTAAAATTATAACAAAACTTACCAGTTTCATTGTAGGGATCCCTTTGGCATAATTTATCTTCATAACTTCTAGGCACTCTTTTACTTTGTTGCCACCTTATTTATTTTGAAATTTTAAATACAGAAGTGTGATACTCCTTTGTCCCAAAGTATGTTAGACTAAATATCTCTTTGTCTTATTAGTTATAAACTTTTTTACCCGTCCTAATTTTAAACATTTTATGAATATCAATATAGATGGGTAACAAAGTAAGATTGGCATAGGGGTGCACCTCTTTTTCTTTGATACCCACCACAATTATTTTCTGTTATGGTGGGTAACAAAGTAAAGTATATTGCATTCGTCACTCATAACTCATAATAAAATAAAAAAATCGCGATGCCTCATGTCTCTTTGAAGGGTGACTATAAAAGCCATGACAGTGGCTTCAAAGTGACACAACCCCATGCAACCCCTTCAGTGTGCATAGACACAAATTGATTAAATTATAGGAATGTTAAAACACGTCACAAGTCTTCTCTGCGTACATTGCATCTAACCAATAAAGTTTTATAGAATAACTTGTCTTTAGATTGATAAAACCAAGTCTGCATAAATGAAAGAAAAATGTTTACTTAAAAATATTTAGACCAAATTGAAACTTACCATTATTAGGCTGGGTGCTTGAAGCCGTAAGTCCCGGCACAATGGGAGGGTTTTTAGCTGCCAAGGCAGCCGCCTGCAATGCTGCAGCAGCTGCTTTTCTAGACGCAAGGTAATGTCTGCAAACATAAGCAATTCATTAACACTTTGTTAGTGATAGTTAATTACGCTATACTAAAATTATTATTGTAGACACACTATATTTTTCAGTGTTTACCCCTCTATTTTTAACTGTATGAATAAAATTATTCTATTTTTTTCTCCAATTTTGACTTGATCTGAAAAAAGCTTATTTATTTATATATAATAGTCGACAGTCCTGAATCATTACCAAAAGAGTTCTTTATCTTTGACAAAGGTTTTTAGCATTTAGATTGACAATATATTGTAATACACATAGTCCAGGAAGACACATAGTCCAGGAGATATCATGCAAAAAAGTGTGTGACTAACATCAAGCTAGAATTTTGTATGCAAGTCAATCTTTTAGCGCCTTTCAAGAATATGTGGTCGGCAAAGTTCGTCTGCGAGACATAGCTTAGCAATAGGCGTTTGAAAAAAACAAACCGGTGGAGAGCGGCCATATCTCACCAATTATGGTGGACAATTTAATTTTCATGATCCTGCTGAGTACAGAATTAGTTAGTAGACCTAAAATCAAGTCGATGTTATTTTCACACTTGATAGGTTAGTTATTCAAATCAAATATAACTAAAAATCAACGTGGTTCACCTGTCAACAGACAAACTAACATCAACTTGATTTTTGGTCTACAAACTAATTCTGTACTCAAGATCATGAAAATCATATTGTTCACCATAATTGGTGAGACATGGCCGCTCTCCACCGGTTTGTATTTTTCAAACGCCTATTGCCAAGCTATGTCCCGCAGACGAACTTAGCTGACCACATATTCTTAAAAGGCGCTAAAAGATTGACTTGTATACAAAATAGTAAGACACTTACGCTATCTCCTGGACTAACAGTAGAACCCGGAAATTCTAAACTCAATTATTTAAACATTTGAGGCAAAAAAAAAGAAAAAATTGGTTAAATCAACCATAATCGGAAGGTACAAAAGAAAAGAAATGAAGGTGGTACTTACTTGCTTTTGTTGTCGGAGTGAAGACTACGACCTGTACTCTTGAGAAGGTGCACTTCTCTGACATGTCTTGCCAGCCTATGAAGATTGGGGAACGGTGGTATAGTTTTCTTAGTCGTTCTGCAACATCCTCTCCAATGACACTGATACTCAGCTTCTAGATACACATCCATTATTAGTAAAAAACCTTTAACGATAAAGTAAGTTATCATTGCACCAGGGTTTGAAATTCCATGGTGCAACAGCATACAAAAATCAGACCTATTAACTCTTTATTACAATTGTGGTTATAGGCTAATATAGAATCTAGTTTACTCTAGTGGGTATCATTTATACTGAGTTAGGTACCCATTTACAACTTGATATTGGATGTTTTTTAAACAAAGGTTGGGTTCTCTGGGAATTGAACTCAGACCATTAAGTCTAGGCTTTGTTAGGCTGTAAGATGAAATCTACATTCTACAGTGGCAAGATATTTAATGTTGAGATAATAGATTTAAATTACAGATAAAAAAAAATAATTAGATATTAATTTATATTTGGATACGGAGGTAAGTAACAAGAAAAAAGGTTTAAAGGAGCCCAGTACACACACAAAATTATAAGTTTCTGTTAACTCTTTCCTTTGATCTCCTTCAATAGTATCTTGATTTAAACACTATTACAAGTATGAAGAATATATAAATAAGACAAATTTAAAGAGTTAATTCTTAAATCAAATGCACTCAGCTTATGTTATAAGTACAAGATGGGGAGGTTTAGGTTATTACAACACCTGTGACATGATTAAGAGGTAGGTAGATGTATATGTTCACTTTGATTAATTAAAAAAAAAAGTTTTGAGCTTACCATTAGGTGGAATGGGAGCGAAGAACTGGTACACATGACCCGAGGAATCGTTACACGCGTGTTCTATAGCATCTGCGACATCCTCAAATTGCCAATCACAGTCATGCCAACAGCACTCAAACACAAGGATGTGTTCGGGAGAGGAATTAGAGGCTCTCTTGGATCGTTCTTCCTCGATCTGATTTTCTTCGTTTATTCGAGCCGCTTTTTCTTCCCATGATGCCTTCTCGCCAGCAGCAAGCTTCCTCCACTAAGCATATAAATAGACACACTTTTAAACCAGGTACAAAACATTTCAACGGAAAATACTATAGAAACTGTAACATCTCACAACTTAACTTCCTAACTGGAGGATATGTTTCACACTGACAATCACATCAATGTGTACAGTGGCTGATGAAATAACTTAGTAAAAAAAAAAACACTAATGATTACCTCATTGCCGACCATCCGGCTGACCTCTCCAAAGTTACAATCCGGATTACTCTGAATGATTCCTTTCCTCACCTCTCCTGAGTACAATATGTAGCCAGTCACCAACTTTTTGCCAGTACCTAGCTTCGACGACTGAACACACAAACAAAATTAATCAGCACGATAGAATTAAACCTTAATAAAAAGTAGTTAGTTTTAAAAACAGACAGGACCGAAAGTCGAGACGCTCATAAGCCAATGGTGATTCAATCCAGAAAACAAAAATTGTAACAATTAATGATTTTAATTACAGTAGAACCTCGATAAGAAGTGTCTCAAGGGGATTAGGGAAACAGTCTTGTTATCGAGGTGCTCTTTTTGTTGAGGGCGTGTTATCAAGGTTATTTTGGCCATCAGTCAATAATGGGCAGGGTTTTCAAGTCTAGACTTGTTCAAGCTCGACCCATTCCTGTATTGAGTTGCGCTGTAGAGGTTGACTTCTCCAAACGACTTGTTATAGAGGTTCTGAGTTACGTTGCAAATTGGAAAAAATCCGTGTAATTGAGGTTGTTTGGATAATAATAGTCGTGTTATAGAGGTTAATTTAACATTATATGTTATGGTAATCTAAAGGGGATTTGAAAATTGCACTTGTAATTGAGGTTGTCGTGTTATTGAGGGTCGTGTAAGCGAGGTTCTACTGTATTATTTTTGCTTATTTTTTCTTTCATCCAAGGAATAAAAGCCAAAGAACAATAAGTAAATCCTTTAACCCTTTGAGGCCTGTAAGCTGAGATCTCGGCGCACCAAGACCGGGGCTCAGGGCCTGTAAGCTGAGATCTCGGCGCACCAAGACCGGGGCTCAGGGCCTGTAAGCTGAGATCTCGGCAATCTATTTTTTTTTCTTTTTCGTTTTTTTTTGGGCCTGGAACTGTTTAATAAATGACATTTAGCGCTTTCTAGTAGAGGTCTAAGGTACTACGAAGCTTCTGAAAGAGTTGTATAGATTGCGATGTAGGTAGTTTATGGCATAAAAGGGTAGACAAGGCTGACGTCACAACGAACTATTTATGAAACTAACATACCCGGACTCCGCGCATTCACCCCTTCTATTATGCATTCAACCTTGTTTTTCACCAAGGATTTTACCCGTCCTTTTTCTATACACTATACAGATAAATTTTCCTTCCTTACCTGACCCCTGACCCTTGTAATACCTAGGCATTTCCCACCCTCTAGATTTGTCGTATTTATTTTCCGTTAGGCCAAAACGTAAATCCCAAACTTACTTCAGGACCTCAGTCCTTTTATAGACACCAACCATTTAGCACGCTTATAAACCTTTCGATTTCTAACATTACACTCTCGCTTTGCTCACTCTCGGAATTCTCTGCCTATTTGATTGTTATATATATTTCGACCCGGCTTGCTTTTTTGAATTCATTGCTTACTCTATACGTTTCAACGATGTCTGATAGAAATAGAAGACATGTTTTTTTTGGTTTCTTTCATACATTTTATTTTCTGCCTAAAGGTCGAATCTTTTAGTAAAATTATTATAAGGTTGTAATTTTATTTTTATGGTTTACAACATAAAATGTGGAAATTAGAAATAAAAAGTGTTATGTATATATCATTTTATCTTTTTATTGAAATAAAATTTCGTTTATTACAATACACTAAAATATAGTTACAACTATGTAGAACGAAATAAAAAAAGATTTTTGTTCATATAAGGAAAATTGTAGAAGATATAAAGTAATTAGTAAAGTTAGTCAAAACCGGGATATTTTTCACAATTGCCGACGGCCGACGGCCGGTACATTATACTCTTTTTTGTACACTTTCGTACTTTTTATTGTCTACCCAAAGCCTGAATCTTTTAGTTTTATAATTATTTGGTTGTAATTATTTAATTTTTATGTTTTTTTAACATAGAATATGGAGTTAAGATATAAAAATAATAGAAATAACACGTAAGATATAAAAAGTGTTATGTATATATCATTCTATCTTTTTATAAAAATATCATTTCGTTTATTACAATATACTAAAATATAGCTACAACTATGTAGAACGAAATAAAAAAAGATTTTTGTTCATATAAGGAAAATTGTAGAAGATATAAAGTAATTAGTAAAGTTAGTCAAAAGCGGGATATTTTTCACAATTGCCGTCGGCCGACGGCCGGTACATTATACTCTTTTTTGTACACTTTCGTACTTTTTTTTGTCTACCCAAAGCCTGAATCTTTTAGTTTTATTATCATTTGGTTGTAATTATTTAATTTTTATGTATTTTTAACATAGAATATGAAGTTAAGATATAAAAATAATAGAAATAACACGTAAGATATAAAAAGTGTTATGTATATATCGTTCTATCTTTTTATAAAAATAACATTTCGTTTATTACAATATACCAAAATATAGCTACAACTATGTAGAACGAAATAAAAAAAGATTTTTGTTCATAATAGGAAAATTGTAGAAGATATGAAGTAAATAGTGAAGTGAGTCAAAAGCCGGATAGTTTTAATGCATGGTTGAAAATTAGTCAGGCCCAGGGGTTCATTACTGAAAAATACACTCAGTCCCCAGGGTACTTATATCATTACAGAGCTCCGTCCTCAAAGGGTTAATATTGTAACCAATATTGTTTTCTTTAAGTCCTGATCAAAAGGCATTAGATTACTAATATTGTTTAAATTTATGAAAATATTTTAAAATCACATAGGCTTTTTGAGCAACTCAATTATAAGATTTAATTCCTTTCAATTTATAGGAGATTTTAGTATTTTATAAAATTTAATACCAAACAAAGCTAAGTCTAAACTTTGGTGCAGAGGAAACAAGAACACATTAGACTAATAGACAAATAAATATCCACAATTAGTTCATACAGATTAACAAAACAAGAGAGATTTTTAAAATAAAATGTATAATATTTCATATTTTTTCAAAAAATATTGTTTAAAATTAAACTTGCAAAACATGTATGATGGACTTGCATACAACGAAACATTTATTAAGACTTTTCCTGACATTATTATTGTCTCTGCAAGTAACGATACATGTTTTCCCCTCTAATTTTGTCTATTCAGGAAGCACAGTATAACAGTAAAACATTAGGCAGTCTAAAATAGCAGCAAAGTGTTGTTGCTTAAAATAATTACCAATTACGCTTCATGATTAGCTCGATCTCAGTTTTAATATCTTTATTATTATTTTGACTCTTGTGAAAATAATGGCAATCTATACCGACAGATTTAAATAATTAACTTATGTCCTGTTGGCTTATTAATTGAATTTTTAAGTAGAAGAGTCTTTTTTTATATTATTAAAAGAAAATAGTTTTAACAACATTGATGACATTAAAATACAGTCTCTAGTTTAATTTTAGAAGAAACAAACATAAATTTACAACATAAATATGTGTTACTTGGTTTGCAATATCCTAATTTATACACTTAATTAAAAACTGTTAGTAAAAACAGGGCTAACTTAATGTAGTCTGCT
This sequence comes from Gerris lacustris, assembly GCA_951217055.1. Classification (NCBI taxonomy): domain Eukaryota; kingdom Metazoa; phylum Arthropoda; class Insecta; order Hemiptera; family Gerridae; genus Gerris; species Gerris lacustris. The sequence goes on from OX578283.1 coordinate 14,011,416, forward strand.
ATTAAAGATAGAAATAAGAGAAATTGATTTAGTAAATTGCCAAATAATTATTTTAAATCAACAGAAATTATAAAGTTTAACTCCCATTAAAAACAAATATATATGTACAAAACAATAAAATTAAAAAAAATTTTAGGGATTTTAAGGAAATAACGAACATAGCAGAAAATACATGTTGTCTAACCGAAAGCATAAAATAAAAAAAAAAAAAAAAAAAACATCTAGACGAACCAACAAATGCATTAAAACACAGCAGCCACCTCAAAAATAATTAATTAAAAAAAAAAAAAAAAAACGGAATTTGAAATAGAGCAAATTCATAAACACCATTCCATACACAAAAAGAAACTTTTATCTACTTAGAAAAAAAAATCTATAAAATAACTATCGCACGTCAATTTCCTGCTGAGTTAGATTTATCATTTGGATTCGATAACATCATCCTTATAAAAAATTTAAAAAAAACATTTATATAATATTTTTTAAATATACCTTCTTGGTGGAGGTAGTCGGAGTGGAGATTACCGAAGTATCGGAGGCAACGGAGGGAGGTGGTCCATCCATTGAGTCCTCCATGATGACGTCAGAATCCACCTGAGTCCAACATATAACCTTACCTCAATAAACATAACCATAACATAACCCCCTCCCCTAAAGAATTGTACAGCCTCTGTCTACATAATGAGTTCATAAGTGCAGTCTGATTTCTCACAATAGTAATTCATTTCTAACAACAACAATCTATCGTTACTGTGTTATTGTATCAGCTGTCAATCTTCAAATCCAGCTTAATTCGTTACGCAAATTGTACAGTTGCTTAAATCTAGCTGATATATCAATGTCTAAATTTAAAGATCTATTTTTCGGTTATATTAAACATACATAAACAGAGAAACTTGGAACTCCAACTGGATTAAAACATATGGAGCTCAGCCTGCAAAAATATCTACAATGTTTCAATTTTCATACACTAGGGGTTTGTCGAATCTGAAACTTACACGATTGGATGTCACCGATAACCAAATTAAGTTGTACGAGTCTCAACTTGCATAGAGTCGTCCCCAACGTGTACATGTTAGATTGTGGTTCTCTTGAGTAATCAATGTGTTTAAACAGATTTTCTCTTATTTCATCTGTTCGGTGGTTTTTAAAACATTCCTCTCTAATATCCCAAAAGTATCTTCATACTACTATTAAAGAAATTCATTCAGTTCAATGTTTTGCAGCAGAGTACGGCACATAACTGAAAGCAGCCCGGTAATCTCTCTACTACCTAAATTAATAGTTTACCCTTTTTCTTGCTATAACTCCTGACTTGTAGGAAACTGCCCCCACCAATAGAACCACCCATATTAATAAGGCTTTGAGGTTTAATTTGACTAAATTCTAGAAAATAGGGCTACAATACTAAAATACCCTCAGAAACAGGTACCTCCTGTTGAACATCATACTAACTCTTGGCATTGTTACTATCTTCCTCCAGGAGATTTTCTACAATCCTATAAATAGTCCTTTATATGAGTAGCATTGAATAAAAATACAAGCCAAGCAACAAGGAGTGCAGTGTTTAAAAACTAAGTTTTTAACAATACTCAACATTTAAGTGGAGTACTAACTATTTCTTGATTATAATTGTTATAATTTTACTTAATTTTGTATTAGTTAAATTATTATTATTATAAAATAATGGCTGTAATATATATAATTATTAATTATATGGGGTTTTTTAGGGGATTGTAATTACTGCAATAAAAATGTTCTAGGTCTATTATAGAGTGCAGGCTCCTAATTATTAAGAGGGCCACACAGCAATTGTGATTCATGATAGTTTGGGAGTTGCGAAAATACTTTAGAATTTTGAGTTTTACAACTAAAAGGTTTAAAAATCACTCTTCTACTCAACTAAAGTCTAAACTTAACTCCTTTAATCGACATCTATATTTGTTTATAAAAGTAAAAATAAAATAAAATGGTCCGCAGTTGGCCAGTTTAAATAAAAGCAGAACATTTAAGCTGTAAACTTTTAGAATTTTCACAGGACTGAGTAAAATTAAGCGAAACCAAAAAGTCGGTCTATAAAGACTGTAATTTAAATCCTTCAAAAAACTTAAGACTGTAAGAGGATTTCCTCTCTAAGGCTAAGGCCGCACTGGAGGAGGGTGGCCAACAGGGTAGCGGAAGGGAACAGGCTAAAGGGTAGATGGTTTGCAGCTACACTGTGCTTACATTTCAATCTACTATGACAGCTTGCCAGAGCTTTAAATAGTTGAGCCGAATATAAAAACAAGTACACAGTGTTTCTAGAGGACCTGCTATGCCTCTTTCAAAACTTGAGAGCGCCTTCTTTCTGGCCAAACTCCTTAATATTTCCAATACAAAAATAAATATCGTGAAGTGAAGTTGTGGGTTCATCATTATAACAGATAAAGAGTGTGTCTGCACCTAGCTGCGGGAAGGACCCGCACCGTGTGAAAGGGGCCTTACGATCCATAATCACTTAAATGTAACTATCACTAGATTGGTAAGGCACAGAATTTCATGTCCTATATTACAGATTGAATAATATCAACAATTCATTTTGAATAAGCAGGAAACTGAATGCTCAAAGACAAATAAACAAAAAATCTAAAAGTATAAAACATTAATAATTTAAAAAAAAAAAAAAATGTATTTTACAATCTAAAAAATAGAGAGGACATGCACACACAACCCAAGCAGAGGAGAACCCCGTTGTAATAATCAAAATACAGATAAAAAAAATTTGTAAAAACCAAATAAAACACTATAATACAAAAACAGACAGACAAGAGAGAGGCTTACAACTCTGTAAATATAAATAAATACTCTAAATATAAACACGAAATAATACTTAACGTTAAACTTAAAAAATAAAATAAACGGACTAAGGTTTAAGGAGATAATGGAAAGGAAGAAAGGATAAGAATTTATCTAAGAAGGAGTAACTGAATCGACTCGAATCAAGTCAGAAAGTGGGATTAGCGAGAAGAGAATACTCACCGAGTTGTCGTAATGGTTCGACAGTGGGGTGGTGGGGGGAGGAGTGGGGGCGGGGGCCAAATTGAGCCCCGGAGAAGCCACTGTAGTCTCCGTGTTGGTAGTGCCTGTTCCCTGAAAACAAATAATCAATTTCTCGTCAGAAACTTGTACACTAAACACATATCTAGGTGCGGTCAGAAAGTCAGAACTTGAAGCAACTTTAATATGAGAACAAAACTAATGAGTTTGAGGTCTAAGTACAATAAAATTGTATAAGCTAGTGCTTGTATAAGTCAGTAACGGTTGATAAATTCAAACAATGGGCTTGCATTTAACGTTTTAATTGGCTACTGTGACTTCATTAAACAACATTCATTATGTAAAACAAATGCTTTTTTAAATGACATGCAGACTAATTAACTAATAAAATGAGAACTACTGAACTAAAAATAAAAAATCCACAGCTGTTAATGGCTTTATTTAGACTAGAGTCACAATCCATTTGTCGAAATTGCAACTGTGATTCCAAATTGCAACTGTGGGATTCTAAATTGCAATGTGGTGCTAAACTTATTGTTGCAAAGCGTGTGGTAATTCCAGGGAACTGCAGTCAGAACCCAGTAGTATTTACAATAGATAAATATGGAATTTCCAGTTTTACCACTTTCAAATAACCTGCATCAATATCATTCTACCAAATAAACTCATTTTCTCAATATATTATAAAAAGGAACCCTACCTATTGAAGGTAATATTTGGACACTACATAAAAACTGGAGTTAAGTGAAAATGTGAATATAATCCCTGCAAATATATTGAGTCAAATGTATCGTATAGATGTCAAATATATGTAGAAAAATGCATACCGTAGATGCAGTGAGAGTCTTGCAAGCCGCTCGTATGGAAATGATTCGTTTGAAATAGTATATTTCGTCCTCTGCTACTTCTTTAGACTGGTGAACGTACTTCTTGAGTCCTTCTCTGCCTAGCTCCCTGATCACTCTCTTGGCCTCATCGTAGACGTTCTCACACAAAAATACATCCTTCTCCGCTATTTCCGTCGGGCGACCTACCGAACAAATACAAAATATTTTCACTAAAAACAAAACATATGTAAAGAATTAGGAGCTTTGGTCCATCTTCAGCAATACAGAGACTGGGGTTACTCACACTGATAAGGTAGAGGTAAAAGCATGTTTAAGGGCCAAGGCAGATATGTGTGATATGTTTAAGGGCCAATGCAGAGGTTTATTGAATTTGTTTAAACGTCAATTGTTATATTTATCTCACAACTTCTGAGTTGATATTCTTTAGATAGTAACAAACAGGTTGACAATTGATAATTAGGTAAGATCAAACATAAAAAATTTAATTAAATCACTTACAGCAAGTTATAGTAGGAACAGTGACAAGTGATGAGTGAGTGGTGATGAAATCATACTAAAGTCTGGCCAAGAAGTGTTTTTGACAGCAAGGGTAAAATCGAGAGAGGCCAATAGGAGCTCGAGATTTTGACATGTCGATTTGTAGAAGTCAAAATCTCAAGCTTTTATTAGCTTTCCACCTCAGAGCAAGGAAGGGGTAGAGGGAGCAATGCGATTTAAAAAGTGGTTCATTATGCTCCCCCCATATACTAACACTTTCTAGCGAGCTCTATCTGAACTAAAGTGATCACGTTTCACTAGTCCTCGTCTTATTGGTCTATTCCTTGTCTTTCTGTCCCCACAGACGGTTGTGAACAAATCCTTATCAGTAGCAGTTATTTGATACCCCACTCAAAGAAGATTGCTATTGGTTATCTAGGATCTGTTACACTTTATTAACGTTACTGCCTTTAGACAATTAATAAGGTTAACAACAAACATTAAAGTACATATTTATGAAGAAAACTGTATTAAAAATAAAAATATTAAATGTCGTAAGAAAATATCACTTATTCTTATCAGCTGATATCAGATAAATTTCAAGTTTTTATCGAGATATCGATACTGTTTCACCAAACTGACGCTTGAAAGTGTTAGTATACGGGGAGAGCATAATGAACCACTTTTTGAGACCCAGATTCTATAGTATTGTTCCCTCTACCCCTTCCTTGCTCTGGGCTTTCCACCACGGTTTTTTAATTTTCCCTCACTGTCAAAAATTAAAACTCTTCTTGATCACACTGTAACCAATATATTTAAATGGATAGTGATATGGATAGGAGAAGACTGTGCTGACCAATAAGAACTCATAATAGTTTGGCTTGGATATTTATTAACCCCTTATTTTATTAAGTAAGCATACTTACTTTCTCTGTCAGCTCACTATGTCCTTACATTGATTGTGAATTAAAGTGTATTAAAGTGTAAAAAGAGCATGATAACAAAGAATAAGATATCAAAGAGTTCTTACATGATACGTATTCGGAATGTTCCAATATAGCACACTTTCCAAGGATGTTGTTTACAGAGTGGGTATCTTCTAGTGTTGACAGGAAGACTTCCTGTTTTAAAGAATTTCTTACTATAGACGGAGGTAGTTCACTAGGGCTCACTACCCATGGACCTCGGAAGAATGCAGCACCACTGTAACATTACAATCAACTTCAATACAAAACACAAAATCAAAATAGACCAAACATTAATAGAACTTAAGTTCAAATACAGGTATTTTATAATATAGAGTTCAATAAACCAGAAAATTTAGTATTTAGTATTTTTAAGATTTAATCCATTTTATGATTTTATACTGATAATAAAAAAATGTAATACAATTAGTATTTACAATGTGATATATGTTTAAATAAATTACAATTTTTAATGATATTCACTAAATTTGTAATGGGAGAAATGCAGCACCTTATCCTTTAGCAGTAAATTAATATAACCGAAGATAATACCGCAGTCTGATTACCAAGAACTATTTTAACTTTAATATTGTTCTCAAAGCCCACCTTCTTCTACATTCCTCTTAAAGATAGGAATATTTCCTTTAAATTTATATTAGAACATTAGGTTGGTACTAAAGCTAGTCGCAAAATTATTTACTACTACTGTTTCCAGTTTATACTCGCGTTACACTTTATCTATCAGGTTCAGTGTTTTAGATAGAAATTGTTATTATTTAATTCGTTTTTATTTTACGACCTGCATTATTTAAACAGCGCTTTAAAAAAAACTTTACCATAAACATAATTCCTCCCAAGCAGGCCAATTGAACCTGACCTCTCAACCTTTTGCAATTATACTTATTTTATCAGGAACTAGATTTTTACTAGGAAAACAAACTTATATGGTTGAAAACATATTTAAAGCTGGGTCGACACCAATAAAAATTTGCCATGTGTGTGTTGAATGTGGTGTAGGTGAAATTTTATTTACTGTTCATGGTAATTTTTTCATTCAATACGCAAATTTTTATTAGTGCGGTAGTCCATTTAGCAGCGTAGCTTAAATTGACTACAGTTTAGAATTCTTATAATCATCATGAAAAATAACAATAATAATATTGTATACATACGTATCATTAGTCCATATAGTGTCGATAAGAGCTACAAGTTGTCTTCCAGCGTCCGACTTGATGAAGACACAGTCTCCTGTCTTAATAAAACCCGACGGAGTATTGAACTGCTCGTAGTGTGTCCAACCTTCTATTAATTTCTCCTTACTCTCGATGTTCTAAACACATGAAAATAACAAACATAGTTAGTTCAGCGCTCTAACCACACTATAATATAAATCTCAATAGAAATACTGAAGAACCTCGCTTACACGACCCTCAATAACACGACAACCTCAATTACAAGTGCAATTTTCAAATCCCCTTGAGATTGCCATAACACATAATGTTAAATTAACCTCTATAACGCGACAATTATTATCCAAACAACCTCAATAACACAGATTTTTTCCAATTCACAACGTAACTCAGAACCTCTGAGAATAACACAGATTTTTTCCAATTCACAACGTAACTCAGAACCTCTGAGAATAACACAGATTTTTTCCAATTCACAACGTAACTCAGAACCTCTGAGAATAACACAGATTTTTTCCAATTCACAACGTAACTCAGAACCTCTGAGAATAACACAGATTTTTTCCAATTCACAACGTAACTCAGAAGTCGTGAGAAGTCAACTTCGATAACGCGACTCTATACAGGAATGGGTCGACCTTGAACAAGACTAGACTTAAGCACCCCCCCCCCCCCCCCCCCATTAACCTCAATAACACGACTGATAGATTAGAAATACAGAAGAACCTCGCTTGCACGACCCTCAATAACACGACAACCTCAATTATAAGTGCAATTTTCAAATCCCCTTGAGATTGCCATAACACAATGTTACATTCACCTCTATAACACGACTATTATTATCCTAAAACCTCAATAACATGGATTTTTTCCAATTCACAACGTAACTCAGGACCTCTATAACAAGTTGTTTGGAGAAGTCAACCTCTATAACGAAACTCTATACAGGAATGGGTCGACCTTAAACAAGTCTAGACTTAAAAACCCCGCCCATTATCATTGATAACAAGACTGATGGCCAAAATAACCTAGATAACACAACCCTCAACAAAAAGAGCAACTCGATAACAAGACTGTTCCCTAATCCCCTTGAGATACTTCTTATCAAGGTTTTACTGTATAACTTAAGTCACCAATATAATCAGATGTCACTAAATCGTCAATTATGACTTAGAGAGGTTGATAAAAACAAGTAACAACATGTCACCACAACTGTATAATAAAAATTAATAAACTCATTTAGAAACTACATCATCGGCAGTGTTAACATAGTACAATTGTCGTGAAAATATTGTAGTGTTACTAGTAACCTCTCTAATCATGATGAAGTGGTAACACTAAATCCCAGTTGAAAATATCAATATAATTTGCTAAATGATCACTTGTGAAACTTAGCAATAATAAATAGTAGAATCAGTGAATGCCTAAATTCAATTATGTTATCTAAAAAATGTGTATTTCTCTCTTCTAATCCAGAAGTTTTAAGATGAGATAACTTTAGTAAATTACAGTGGAATCTTGATTGTAGATAATCAAGAAGATAGATCTATCTTCTGATTCAACCTCTTTATTAATTAACCGTCAGCCCACCCTACTTTCTTTGACTCCATTCACTCCCTGGTTACCCTCAATCCACTCGGTGTGTGAATAAGGCACTACATGTCAATATTATTGACATGTAGCATTATTGACATTGTTATTATTATTATTGGTTCTTTTCAATACACTTGAAAATGACCTGGATGATCCATGGCATTTCTGACTCTTGGATTGACAAAAATGTTCATGCCCCTAGTCAAAAATAAAATGTTACTTTTAGTCCTAAAATGTTCCCCTTTCTCGCTTAAATGACTTTTTAATTTAACGTCAAAGGCTCCTGCCGCGTGACTGACATTTAATCAAGTTAGACTGTTGATCTTACCACCAAGATTTTGTTAGTAAATAATACTCCAAAGAGTAATTTGGACAAATGCAAATTATAATCAAATATACTCGATTCTAATTAATTGATTGAGAATCCATTTAGACCCAAAATAAAAGCTAATTAACTAAGCGTGGAAATGCACAACTGAACTGATATATGATCAAAAACACTCGTCGTGTTAATAATTTACTTTATGCTCAGATTAATTTTTATGGTTGAAACCATAAATATATAAGAATAAATAACTCAAGCAAATGCCTAACTAAAACAGAGTCAAGTCTTGGATTCTAGCCTGTCGAACTGTGTAGGTATGTTTTATACTTCTTCAAAATTAACTTTTGAAAATTATACTTCTTTAGGAATAGAAACCATCTAATTTGACTACAAGTTGATGAAGTGGAATTCTTTCTTAAGTAAAAACTATATGTCTCCACTGGGGATTGAACCTATAACCACATTATAACTTCAATAAGCCAACTTCAACATTTTATATTAATTTACCCTCAACTTAAAAATTGTTTGATTAAAAAGTCTAAGAAATGTTTTGTTTTAAAAAGAGAAAGGAATGAAGCCAACACCTACACAATATAGCAACCGAAAGACTAAATAAAAATAAGTAACAAAAAATTATTAAAACTCACATAGTGAATTGAGCAGGATCTTGAGACTGTAGTATTTAAAAATTAAAAAAAAAACTCTACTACAATCACCGCAACATTCAATAGAATAGGATTACACAATCTGCATAATCCTATGCTTGAGTGAATTCTTTCATTTCAAATCACATTTTAGAGTTGCTCATGATGGTCAAGTTTTGGAAGATTATGTAATCTTATTGATAATATCTAAATAATACTGATTATATAACTTTTTGTTTAAAATGAGCAACTTACATTTAATCAATGTAATTTATGTTACATTTTATCAATGTAATTTATTCAGCTTTTTATATTTCTCCCTCTCTTTTAACCATTTCAATTGATTAATTGTTTTCCAAACATTCATCTTTATGAATGAATCTAGATCTTCAGGAGAAGACAACGTCAGAGATTTTATGAATCCCGAAATTTCGGACCCATTACAGGGATCATTATTCTCAAGAGAGGTGCTCATGATAAGAGTAATTTGGAACTGACTCACATCATTAGCGAATCTCTCGAGAATGATCCCTGTCATGGGTTCGAAATTTTGGAATTCATAAAATCTGTGATATGGTCTCCTAAGGAAGATCTAAATTTTTAAGACTCTATTCTATTGAACCTACACTATTGAATTCATCTTTAAGACCTAATATATACCAATTCTGAATGGAATATTACTAGGTACATTACTCATTTTGTAACGTTGATTCATTGCAAAACAGTAAAAAAACAAATATTAAAACTGACAACTTTTGAATCATAATCTATTATAATTAGATCATAGAATACATCAATATTAAGAAACGAAAAGTCATGTCATTAAAATTAAATCATTTCTATGAGAAGACAAAGAAAATTGTTATACATTCATTTTTCAGGTATAGTTTTATGATATATGAAAAATGTATAAAGTAATAATAAAATTAAGATTTTCTTCAAAATCCAATACTTTTTAAAAATGATCTATGTCATTTAATCACTTAAATATATAAATAAGTTAATTTTAATTTTATTTTTAGGATGTACCAGAACTTTTCCAATTTCACGCATATAGAGGGTGAAAAAGCAGTAAGGGTTGGTATCACTGTTTCGCCTTAACGTTCCCGAGAACGATGTTAACCTTCTTACATACAAACCCATAGCTTTAATAAAGGAAGTTTTATTCTAAAATTAGACCTGTTAATCCTTCAGGGTATAAGTATAAAAACTACAACAATATATTAAGATCGGCAATGTTTCGGCCTAGTCGGCCATTCTCAAGCAAGGCTGAAACGTTGCCGATCTTAATAAAACTGTTGTAGTTTTTTATACTTATACCCTGAAGGATCCACAGCTCTAAATTAAGGGTACCCTATAGCCAATTTGCATAGAAGTTTTTTGTTCCACAATTATGAGATATGAATGAAGAGGAAGAGCTGAGTTTATGAGAAATTTTGAGAGGTTGGGAAAAACATTCACGAAAACCTTTAATAAATGTTAATGGAAACTTTTGGGGATGAATGATTCAGTCGTTCATGGTGTAACTAGTTGTGTGGGAGGTTAAAAAAAGGTCATAAATTGCGTGAAGACAATCATTGCTCAGAAAGACCATCAACCTCGACTGATGTGACTCATATCACTCAAGTGAACACCCTTTTGCAGTCAAATTTTTGTTTAGCCTTCCGAGAAATGGCTGAGCAGTGCAGAATATAATAATTTGGCTCATGACAAAAAAAATCAAACTGAAAAACTGCACAAGCATCTATCTTGCTTGTTCAGTGGTTTTTGCACTAAAACCTGTATGAAAGACATCCCTCATCCTCACCTAACATAACATTAGTCGGCTCTGTTGTAATAATGCACACAAGATAAACCTTAAGTTCTCTTTATATTTAAAGTAGCAAAATTTATAATAAATAATTCAATCAATATACAAGATTGCTTTGACATTGATGCCTGACTGTCATATTATGTTATGTGACATACTGACAGACTCTTCCCTGTGCACTCAAGTTCACTTTATATTTAAAGTAGCAAAATTTATAATAAATTATAATTCAATCAATATACAAGATTGCTTTGATATTGATGCCTGACTGTCATATTATGTGACAAATACTGACAGACTCTTCCCAGTTTCCAAAGATAAGTTCATCATGAATGAACAGCGATTGAGGAGATAAAAGAAAAATTACTTGTGGACCACCTCTGGATTCTTCCAGCAGTGGAAGTGGCAATGGGAAATATGTATAACTCGCTAAGGGGATATATGTCTCTTGACAGTATTGAGCCATGGATTATTGACATTTTCGTGTTTAGGCTATGGAACATAACTCAAAAACGTTGCGTTACTTTTAGCTTAAAAACTTAGAGAAGTATAACAGGGAGTTAGAAAGGTATAGGAGGTCTGTAATCCAGTCTCCAGCTGTAGTGCCTTCCCCTGCTGCGCTTCGAAGGGCCGAAGAAAGTCGAAAAGAGTTCCACTGCTAGCAGGGAACTAGGCCGTTGCAGGAGGTACTTCATAGTTGCATAGTCTAGTCTTGTTTAATCTCGAGTTTTTACCGTCCTTATAGGCATGTTAGCTTGGCCTTGGGCAGGTTGGTTCCCTTCGCCCCTTGTTCCCCCACCTTGGACTCTCTCTTCTCCTCTCTTAAGTATGTAATACCTTGTATTGAATAAGAGTAAGCCTCAGTCGGGCCATGTCTATTTTTATTTTGGTTTTAACTTGCTTCAATCTTCTAGTTACAACCAAAGTTTCGCGTGTTTTCTGCAATAACAGCTCTAGTGGTTCCAATATTCTAACGAGCTTCTCCTTCTTGGATCAGTCATGAATCCAAATTTACTACTTTGGAATAAATTCACAACAGCACCACTTTATCTCTACGGCTTACCTCTCTAATACAATTTGTAACATGCCTTCACATGCTAATGAATAGAAAACAGTTTCTTTTTCTTTCTTCTTCTTTTTCTTCCATTTTAAGATTTTTTCTAGTTTCTATAGTTAGTCTATAAATTTAAAAGCAAAAAAACTACTTGCTAACTCTGAATTCTCTATTTCTTACATAATTGACATAAGAAGATTTGTAACGTTTTAAAGGTTCATTTTGTTTCTAATAACATCTCGAGAGCCATTTGCTATCTTTAATTGCAGTACAGTTAACTTGTATCTGATGATATTATAGATTCACGAAATTCTTGAAATAAGCATGTTTGAGCGTCATTCAAATATGTTTCCAGTTATATCAATCCTCAATCTAATTGTATTGATTTACGTCAGCTTTCCTTCTTATAAGCAATAAATAATTCCATTGCATCTCTAAAACAAAACCTTCTCTTAATAAATACTTTTCGAAGTTTCAGTGATGGAATAAATATGTTATCTTGAAGCACAAGTTGCTTACTTAGAGATCAAACAACTGAGAATCCAGTAATAATAAGTTTAAGAAAAACGAGTAGTTAAAAAAGGATGATAAAAGGAAAGATGATAATCAGCTAACAGAATAAAGGAGAGATTATAAACAGACTATTTTTGTACCGACATGTTGTGTTTCTACAGTTTTTTTCATTACTTTAGTAAAAGGGTTAGTAGAGATTGAAAGAAGTATCTATAAATCAATCACTTTAAACCCAAAATTACTAACCTTTATGACTACAGAAAGAAAGATAAAAAAAATGAGGCCATCCAGTATACTCACACCTAAATCAATACTGTTCTCAAAAAATAAATTTACCTCTTCTAATGTCAAAGGTCATTTCAAGACTGGCTCTAACTTTTTTCCCCAGTCAAGGGATTTAAATCACTTAAGTTTACCGAATCCATATTTAAAAGACATTCCTAAGGTTTACAAACCTAGCCAAGAATTATATGTTCCCAAGCTTTTCAATTTAATTGTGAAATTAAAACATTCTTCTTATATCAATAAAAACAGTGAGCACTGAAATGCCTTTAAATATTAATTATATTTACCGCCCGTGCCACCATGTCCGGTAGAGAAATTATGCCTTCCGATCAATATTTTTCGGTTTTACATGAGTTGCTGGACTAGAATGAAGTTTGTGAAGAGTTATCTTCGGACTTTGACAACTAATATTAATTAATTAAGGTTGAAAGCCCGATACTAAGTCAAAACGCTGAAGGAATAATCACTGATTTTTTTTTAATTGGCCAGCCACAATAATCACTAACAATCAGACAACACCATCATGTAGTAGTATAGTAAGGTACGGGTAGGACGAACCACTTGTTCGAACCTATTTGAAAAATGCATTGGCGCACAGAGTACGCCACCCGTGCCTCATTGTTTCTCCACTATAGCCATGCCACTAAGGGTTAAAATAACAAAACCCATCATGTTAAAATCAGGGCATATATCCACCTTACTTAACAGTATAATGAGGCAGTCATAATATTTATTCATTTAATGGGAAAAAACCAAATGAATTTTCTTCTCGCTCCTACGATATCTCACTTATCAAGGTTTAAATATAATCTTAAATCCATCCATTATCTAATTATTATAATAATTAGATAATGGATTTATTATAATTATAATTATTATAATTATAATATTATAATAATTATTATAATAATTATAATAATAATAATAATAATCTATTATCCAATTTTTCTCTTAACAATCTCACCTCCATTTAACAGCATTTAATCAGTAGTAGAACTCTTTATCATCATTTATTTAAGCGTACAAAAGTTTTAATAGCTACAAAGAAACCAAGACAAATAAAACTCTTAAAACAAAAAAAGTAAGTAACATGAAAGAATTAGAAGATTTAAATGATGATGTTAAAAGGAGAGAAGCAAATAGAACGAAATTTAAATAATTCAATCAGTAAGACAAGGGTTCTACAACACCATGGTTTGGAGCTAGAGGCACAATACCAATGAAAACTAAACTATTTTTTTGACAAAATCGGCACCAATCGAAATTTCTTTAGACTCCTAGCAGAAAATATAATTTTAGATTCTCTAGGTATTATTATAAACAACCATATTTATTAATTAATAAATAAATTTCATTTTTATTGTTTATAATTAGTGTTATCTAGTTTTTAAATATCTGTTTTTAAGTACTGTTACTCTTTCATTAACTGTACGAATGTATTTTATTTTATTTATTTAAATATTGTCTCTTGATTGATTAGTATGTTGTGTTTATAGCAATCCTTTAATGAAGGACAGCTCCACTTTGTACTTTTTTTCAATAAAGTGTTTCTCTCTCTGGCCAATACCTTATGGTCAGCTTGCCATTTATTTAAGTAATACTGGTAGGACATTGAGAGGGCCCTGTCTGTGAATCGAACCCAAAAGCTGTTTCGTAAGGGGTGGCTGTCACCCATCTACCTACTGACCACGCCCGATGCTACCTGACATCAATGATTGAAAGATAACAACTCTCCTACTCGAGCTACCGGGGCCCCGTTTTATTAAAATTCCTATTACATGCTTAACTTAACTCGTTTGTGAAGTATATATTTTGTTATTAATTTTTAATCCACTTTTCAACTACCTAGAAAGCTGAAACTTTCATGTCTTATGTATTTCACAGAACAATGCAAGTTAATCAAAAAGACAAGATACAAAAAAATGGTTTTAATAAGACTTTCGGTAGAGATATATGATGCCCCAGATACACTACATCTGGGGCATCATGTATAGAAATGAAAAAAAAAAAAAAAATGGCACATATAATTAAAGTATTTTCTGTAGATTGATAAAAAAAAATGCACCAATTATGAATTCTTCTTCATTTCATAAGTTTTCTCTTAATACATTTTCAATATTCAGTCCTCTATTTTAAGACACACCTATATACAGGTCGATTTTGCGAATCTTGGGCATAAGTATCAGTCGTAGATTAACTGGGCTTCGATGTAGCGTACCTGGTTATTCGAGAGAGTATGAAATGAAAAAGAATCCATAAATAATGCAATTTATATCAATATACAGTTAACACTTTAATTATGTATTTGTTAGTTTTTTATTTCTATACATGATGCCCCAGATACGCTACTCTCAACCAGACTTTTTTTGTTATTATGTAAAACCATAAACAAATTATATAGTTATTAAAATTTAAAAAGTGTTTTAGATTAAACAAAGCCTTGTACATGTTGTGCCACATGTTATCTTTCACATCACTATAAAAAAATTAATTGATTCGGTTCAGTCAGTTTTGCACCTACTAAAAGTGACAAGCTCCTCACCCAGGCAAAGGGTAAAAGTTTTTGAAATGTTTAAAAAAGAGTAAACAAGTCCGGTTTCGGTTTTTGTAATATACGAATTGAAAAAGTATCCAAAAATGTTGTAATTCCCATCAATGTAGACCTTTTAATTTTTATAAACGTAGATAAGTACGTATCCAATAAAAATACTCAAAAAAATATAGATAATTTGAGTCAAGTTAATCCAAATAATTAAGTAAACATGAAATATTATGTTATTTTTAGTCGGACAAACTAACTCTCTATACATGTAATGGATGACACAGGGGTTAGTGTATCATTCTGTTTAGCTGTATAAACCTTACAAGTGACTTACCAACCAGTTAGTCACCACTTCAAAAAAGCAGCTACCTATTTTATATACAGTTATCGGGGGAACTGAATTGAACCGAGATCAGCAGTCACTCACTGTTGTGACCGTGCCATAAGATGGTAATTATAATATTAGGAGAGTAGTCAATTGCTATCCAATCTGAGTTACCGAGGCCCCCATTATTTAGTCTTTAGTAGATAAGTGGTAGTACAAATAAGTTGTGACCACATGGCGTGGTCACAACTTAATGCTGGTAACTTTAATATTAGGACAGTAGATTTCTATCCAATCTAAGCTACCAAGGCTCCTATTATATAGTCTATAGCAGGGGTTCCCAAACATTTTTGGTGGTGTACCACTTAATATTTCTTGACTTTTTCATGTACCACTGATGTTTATACATAAACCACCAGGGCGTTTTTACAGAAGGAAGGGGGCTGGGAGCCTTCCCCCCGGAAAAGTTTTGAGTTTTAATAATAAAAGAATAAGTCCAAATAAACAATAAGGTTGGGATGAATGTGCTTGCAAAAATTGGCTAGAACTAACAATTTCTGGTGTGATGGGGCTGAGTTTTAAATGCAAATCATCCTCAACGCAGGACAGTCTGTTTCAATTCTTGGTTTTGAGGTATATAAGGGATGAATACACTCTTAACAACAGCAAATATTTATGCGGTGCGTACCACTAGACACGATCCCAGGTACCACAGTTTTGGAATCGCTGGTCTATAGTACAAAAGTGATAATACAAATAAGTTGTGACCATGCCATATGCTCGTAACTTAAACATTAGGAGAGTTGACAATATCCAATTAAAGCTACCAAGGTCCCCATTATTTAGTCTATAGTACAAAAGTGATATAAGTTGTAACCGTGTTACATGCTGGTAACTTTAATGTTAGGAGAGTCGACTGTACCCAATCTGAGCTACCGAGGCCCCCATTATTTAGTCTATTGTACAAAAGTGATGAAAGTTGTGACCGTGTCACATGCTGGTAACTTTAATGGTAGGAGAGTCGACTGCTACCCACTTTAAGCTACCAAGGCCCCCATTATTTAGTCTATAGTACAAAAGTGATGAAAGTTGTGACCGTGTTACATGCTGGTAACTTTAATGTTAGAAGAGTCGACTGCTACCCACTCTAAGCTACAGAGGCCCCCATTATTTAGTCTATAGTACAAAAGTGATGAAAGTCGTGAAAGTGTCACATGCTGGTAACTTTAATGTTAGGAGAGTCGACTGCTACCCACTCTAAGCTACAGAGGCCCCCATTATTTAGTCTATAGTACAAAAGTGATGAAAGTCGTGAAAGTGTCACATGCTGGTAACTTTAATGTTAGGAGAGTCGACTGCTACCCACTCTAAGCTACAGAGGCCCCCATTATTTAGTCTATAGTACAAAAGTGATGAAAGTTGTGACCGTGTCACATGCTGGTAACTTTAATGGTAGGAGAGTCGACTGCTACCCACTTTAAGCTACCAAGGCCCCCATTATTTAGTCTATAGTACAAAAGTGATGAAAGTCGTGAAAGTGTCACATGCTGGTAACTTTAATGTTAGGAGAGTCGACTGCTACCCGCTCTAAGCTACAGAGGCCCCCATTATTTAGACTTTAGTACAAAAGTGATGAAAGTCGTGAAAGTGTCACATGCTGGTAACTTTAATGTTAGGAGAGTCGACTGCTACCCACTCTAAGCTACAGAGGCCCCCATTATTTAGTCTATAGTACAAAAGTGATGAAAGTTGTGACCGTGTCACATGCTGGTAACTTTAATGGTAGGAGAGTCGACTGCTACCCACTTTAAGCTACCAAGGCCCCCATTATTTAGTCTATAGTACAAAAGTGATGAAAGTCGTGAAAGTGTCACATGCTGGTAACTTTAATGTTAGGAGAGTCGACTGCTACCCACTCTTAGCTACAGAGGCCCCCATTATTTAGTCTATAGTACAAAAGTGATGAAAGTTTTGAAAGTGTCACATGCTGGTAACTTTAATGGTAGGAGAGTCGACCGCTACCCAATCTGAGCCTCCGAGGCCTCCATTATTTAGTCTATTGTACAAAAGTGATGAAAGTTGTGACCGTGTCACATGCTGGTAACTTTAATGTTAGGAGAGTCGACTGCTACCCACTCTAAGCTACCGAGGCCCCTTATTATTTAGTCTATAGTACAAAAGTGATGAAAGTTGTGACCGTGTTCCACACTGGTAACTTTAATGTTAGGAGAGTCCACTGCTACCCAATTTGAGCTACTGAGGCCCCCATTATTTATAGAACAAAAGTAGTAGTACAAATAAGATCAAGTTGAGGGAATGATCAAAACAAATAAGATCAAGTTGAGGAAATGATCAAAATTTGTAAACCGAACTTTGTCAGAACATGATCACATGATGACACAAACGGTGTTTCGACTTGTTGACAAGGTCAATCACCCTGTCTAATTTCTTAAAGATATTGATTTAACACGTTAAGTTACAGGGCGAGGAGATTGGTGGCTCTTCATATTAATTTGACGTGACCACCATGTACAACATGATCCTGGATAATCCAAACCTTCATTTCGTTCAACATTTCAAAAAAATTATTAAAAGAATTATTAGCAGAAGTATTCAAATCTGTAGGTTATCAAAACCTTTCAGTTAACTCTAAACGAAAATGACACAAATTAACTCTCAAGGTTTCTCTATGTGAATTAAAATACCCTTAAAAATTAATGAAAAACGAATTTATAAGAGATAATAGACAATAAACACACATATTTATCCAAATGGGCCGATGATTAGTATAAGTTGATTTGATAAATTACTACTAATTGATTAATTGAAGATTTTTTAAAAAAAATAAAAAATACTAGAGATTAAGGAATATCAAACCTTACATTAAGTCCGGTCAAATATTTTCCAAGTCTAAAGTCGCTCAAATAATTCGATATTATAAAAATATAAGCCGAAAACCACTCGATTAATAATAAATTCCGCTCGCCCTGAAATCACCCAATTCCCGACACGAAAAATAATGGATTTACAAAAAGAAGACAAAATGGCGTCTGTAATAAAGTGAGAAAAAAAACCTTTCACACTTCATCGGCCACCGATGAAATAAATATTTATTAATATATATTTTTTTTTAAAAAGGAAACAGCTGATTAACTTGTCTACCTGGTACTTTCTCTCCGTTCGCACTTGATATAAAGAGAAAGCGTAAATATGTACAGTTAAATATTTGTATGTATTCGTTACCTAAATTCTATATTTTTTTAGAAGTATTCATTTTATCCAATATACGCATTTAAAAACTGTCGGAGAACCACATCTAAAGGCATCGATTGATTCCAAGGTCAATTAATCTTTAGAAAATTTCAGTTTAATCGTTAGAAATATACTAAAATATGTAATTGATGATCGAGTCAGCCGTTAACTAACGTAATTTTATATTATTTAGAGGAAATAAGTAAAAAGAGATTAGAATTAAAAGCGAGTACCAAGTTCCCGTTTTTTTTTTAAGTAATAACAATAATAAGATTAAATATTATTCGATTAACCTTACCATTAACAATATAAACTTGGTAATAACTTACCGGTGTCAATTCGGGCGTAGTTTTTGTTTCACAAGTAATAATAAATGACGTTTATTTCTTCGCAGACAAAAACGATAAAAATTCTCGTTTGGATATCGAAAAATTAAGATGGCAGAAAGGCGCCGGTGTCCGGAATATAACGAATTAGATTGTTATTAATATTTAAGACTTTCGAGTTTAACTAGAGAACGAAACGGAGAACAGTCCGACAAACTGACGTAAATTCGAGTGGGACGGGCCACGGGCCGAAGACGTCCATTGCTCGGGCCAGACTCGACGAACGGGAGCCCTATCCCTTCCACGTATTTGTACAAATAAATATTAAAATATTATATCGGATTCTTAGAGAGAAAAGAAAAAGCACAGTAAAAACACCACTAGTAAGCGTTATTTTCGGCCAATGTTAGATAAAAAGTAAATAGGAATAACGGTTAGACCGGGAGAGAAAGGATAATAAAGCGCTGCTGAAGTATAAAATAAATATATACGTGAAGGAAGCGGAAGTCCGACTGGGGTAAGGAGAAGGGAGGGTCGGGATCTAACGAGAGATCTAGGTTTCCTCGACTAAAGCGTCGTTAGTCCTTCGAAACCGAGACACTCTCGTTCAACATGGTTTTGCTTAAATAAACGAAGCTTTTCTAACAGGATATATTAAAGGATGCGTTAGATATATATGGATTAAAAGTAAGGTAAAACTTGCAAACATTTCCAAAGAACAAACATACCAAATCAAAGGTCACATGGGGGAGACACTGAGCGCTGCCAACTTCGCAACGTTGAAATGGATCGGAGGAAAAAAAAATCCTTCACTCCCACCTCGAAAGAAAACTAGACGGAGAGCAGGGAATCCCGGTACAAGTCCCCCCGCTCGGAGAGGTCGCACACCCGAAACCCCTTTCACTTTTATAAAGACCCCCCGCGAATGAAATGAAATTATCGATTTCTTGCACTGAGTTCTCTCGCTTTAAACTTAAACAGAGGGGCGAACTTCAACGCTTCTTAAATAACACTTCAAAACCCTCTTATTCAACAGACAAATATATTTTTACATGCTTTTTATTGAAGAGATTTAAAATACGTTTAAAAAATACTCCTTATGGCTATTTATACCGTAAGATATAAATAACTCATGTTAAAAAGATTTAACCATTAAAAAAACTCTATATAAAATAAGATATTTATATTTATTGAAATTTAAAAAAAAAAATTGTTGGCACAACAAGCCAACCCGTAATGGAGCCTGCGCAGGGCCAATGAAGTGGAAGTAGACGGCACGGGGTTGTCGTGTCGCTCCATTAGCTGTATAAACCTTAGTATTGGCTTCCGTAGCCTAAATATATTATACAGGGTGAACAAAAAAAAAAACTCACTTTTTTGAACACTTACTGCTCAGCTTCTTAGTCCAGTCAAATGGTAATTTGAAGTGGAAAGTTCTGGTGTAATTGATTTTAGTGGTATATTTTTATTATTTTTATGTTTTTGGGGGTGCTGAACACGAATCTGAAGTTGTCCAACAAAATTTCCCCCCGCAAATATGAGAAATCGCCAAAAACAATTTTTTTTTTTGTGGTTTTCCCCTAATAACTTGCAAAGCAACCTATTCACGCAAAAAGTGGACCAGTAGTAAAATATAGATGAGAAAATAACCTTCAATTTATGTATATAACATTTTTTTGTACGTCATATGGTTTTCACGGAAATAGGAGTTGGAATGTCGGGAAAATCGGTAATTTATGTAAAAAGACCAGTTATGCACCATGATTTAACGAGCCAATTTTCAAAGAAATCTAGTAATTTATTGGCTTATGATAATATACGAAAATTTTGGTTTAGAATTTGGATGGGTGTTAAAAATAATTTGGTACACAGGGGTACGGGGTACAAAAGTTAAAATAGTATATACCCTTCAAGATGCATGTCATTGGAAAGCTCTTTAAGAGTACATTAATTGTTATGTACACTTTTGTCATATTTTTATATAAGAGGGGGGTAAAATGGAAAAAAACATATTTTTATGCTATTATTGGGATTTTTTTTTCTCATATGAAAATATGACAAAATTGTACATAAAAACAATTACGGTACTCTTAAAGAGCTTTCCAATGACATGCATCTTGAAGGGTACATACTATTTTGTCTTTTGTACCCCGTACCCCTGTGTACCAAATTATTTTTAACATCCATCCAAATTCTAAACCAAAATTTTCGTATATTATCATAAGCCAATAAATTCGTAGATTTCTTTGAAAATTGGCTCGTTAAATCATTGTGCATAACTGGTCTTTTTACATAAATTACCGATTTTCCCGATATTTCAACTCCCATTTCCGTGAAAACCATATGACGTACAAAAAAATGTTATAGACATAAATTGAAGGTTATTTTCTCATCTATATTTTACTACTGGACCACTTTTTGCGTGAATAGATTGCTTTGCAAGTTATAAGCACAAAAAAAATTGTTTTTGACGATATTTGCGGGGGGAAATTTTGTTGGACAACTTCAGATTCGTGTTCAGCACCCCCAAAAACATAAAATAAACCACTAAAATCAATTACACTAGAACTTTCCACTTCGAGCCCATTTTGTGCACCATTTGACTGGACTATCTGTAGTAGATAGAGATGTGGGGTTTGCGGGGTCTGAAAACTGCATTCTTCTACTTTAAATTTCATATCAATAACTTTAAAAACGATTAGGTGAAAGCCACGAAATCACGGTTTGAAACAGGGTCTTAAAAAAAGTAGTTGTCTGGGTAGTAATCTTGTATGGTATTATACTTTTGATAGAAATAAATTACCATATGGTGAAGGGGGGGGGGGGGTCTTTGTAGGTAAGTGGGAGGAGTCCCTCAGTGTTATAACAAACATTGGAGGTGTTAAGCACAATGTTGCATGAAGTCTGGACAATTCTCTTGCAGGTATTGAATTGTTTGCAAGGAGCGATGGGATGGGGTAACATCTTGCATAAACGTGTAATTTAGCATTTGATCTGTAATTTCAGGCAAAATTGTGCTTAACCCATCTTCAATGTTTGTTATAACACTGAGGGACTCCTCCCACTTACCTACAAAGAACCCCAAGAATAAGGGAATATATTCTATCAAAACTATAATACCAGACAAGATCACTACCCGAAAACAACGACTTTTTTTAAGACCCTACTTCAAACCGTCATTGCGTGGCTTTCACCCAATCGTTTTTAAAAGTTATAGATATGAAATATAAAGTAGAAGAATGTAGTTTTCAGACCCCGCAAACCCCATATCTCTGTCTACTACAGAAGCTGAGCTATAAGTGTTCAAAACAGTGCGGTTTTTTTGGCCCACCCTGTAATAATATACACAAAAGAAAAATAATGTGGAAATAAATCTTCTATTAATATTTTTTCAGCAAATTTAAAATATTAATAGGATTTAATTTTCTAAAATAGTGTGGAAACCCAAAACATGCGGAAACCAGGGTAGTTCAAAATAATCCAGATTTAAGCACCTACTAGCACTGCATCAGAGGAAGAAAGTGACATCTTTTACAAAAATTTACAACTAGCTTTGGAGGAGGATCTATGAAGTCACACAATAATTTTGGGGGACTGGAATGCGAAAGAGGTAAATCAGAAGGAGAAGAAGTGGTCGGCCAATATGAACTCGGAGAAATCAACTGGAGTTAAAATTGAAAAAACAATGTTGCCATTGTTTCTTGAATTTTAATAATCCTCTGTTTTTATTGTTAAGATTATATTGTTATCCAGTAATTTTTATTTAGTTTATAAGAATTTAATGTTAGATCAACGTGATGAAGCGTACAACGTATGTAGCCTGTGAGTGAGGAGATTTAGTTTATAGTAACTGTTTGACGAAGGAATGATGTTAGTTCCTAATTTCATTTATTTACTTATATTCACAACAAAGAACGATCCTCACTATTTAAATCACAGGCTTGAAAATGGCTTGTTGGGCTGAAACGTTGCCAACTAAATGATAGTAGTTTTATTATCCTAAAGGATCCACAATACATTCTAAATTATTACAAAGGGTACTTTTTTTTCCGGGGGGTTTAAAACTAAGAGACATAGACCACTTAGGTGGGTCCATTGAGCAAACCCAGGGTAGTGAAGAATTCTCTCCCTGATTCTTCTTTAGTCTGAGCAGACTCACAAACTCACAAAAAGTCAGGAGTCAGTTCAAAGCCAGTCCCTTAAAATCTTCTAAGGGAAGGATTGGCAATCCAAATGTTTGCCATCTAAAGGCGTGTCCACACTATGCCGCACAATGCCAGTTGGCAAGGCCAAGCGGCAAAGCCGTCTGGCAAAGCCAGATGGCGCCACGAAAAAATTCATCCGTCCACACTGCAATTGGCAAAGCCAGTCGAGATTGTGATGTATGACGAAAAAATAAAAATAAAAATAGGTGTCACAAAAGATAAGAAGAACGGAGTGATAATAATTTTAACAAATTATAGACACAAAAAGTTAGTAGTGGTGTAAGAAGGGGCTCGACGCTGGAATGTTGCCGGGTGGCACGTCCACACCTTGCCATACGACTTCTTGCCATCTGGCTTTCTTTGATCCGGACCGACAATCCGGTTCCGGACCGACAATCGGGTTCGGCTTGGCATGTCAAGTGGCACATTTTGTGCCAAGCTTGGCAAAATAACAAATGCCAAGGGAGACGTCCACATTACACTTGGCAATGCCATTTGGCCTTGCCATTCCTTGCCACTTGGCATAGTGTGGACGCGCCTTAAGACGGGCCAACGCTGGGCAGCAGCTTAGTAGGTGAGTAGGAGTTTCATCTTCCTCTCCACACAGCCGACAGGTGGGACTTTCAACCAAGCCTAGCAGCTGCAAGTGTCTGTTGAGACGACAGTGACGGGTTATAAATCCAGTCATAAGATGACAAGTGCCCCTGTTAAGGACCAATAGGTTTTAGTAACTTTATGAGATGATCCTGAAATAAACAACTTGGACTGTCTCATTCTGGGAGCATTTTTCCAGGTTCTTTGAAAATCTCTTAACAAAGACTTGTTTAAAGCGGTCCTCACAACGCAGCAAGATATACCTACCACTGGTTCCGGGACAGAAGGAATTACGCTGGGACCTTGCCTAGCCAGTTGATCTGCCGATTCATTCCCTTCTACAAGGGTACACATTTGGACTTAATGATAGAATAATTGAATGAATGAATGAATAAATACCATTTTATTGATCATTTTTCGTACAATATGTTCAACAAAATATTAAATTAATGTTACTGATTATTTTATTATTATTATTATTATTACTGTTAATATCCTTACTATTTTAAATACATGTATGTATATATTTCTACAATAAATCTATAAAAAACAAGATAACCATAACAACTTACATACTATAACAATTTAAATACTATAAAAAATTCATAACAACATTATATGACCAAATCAGATTTTCATCTGTGGTTATAATCTTAATAGGTTACTTTTAAAGATATTTCATTGTTTTATTAAATCTTGCACTTTAATTTTTAATTTATCTCTTATTTGTTTATTTACTATTATTGACTAAACTGTTTAAATTATTATTTTATATTTACAATTACTTCAAAGCCAAACTTCACTATAGACTTGTGTCATTCTTCTCCATTCGTGCCGATCCCATGCAACCCTTTACCACTTTTCTCCTCCGCATGTCTTCTTGAATTCTTCATCCCAACTTATTCTCGGCCTCCCTCTTCCTCTTTTTCTTTCTCTTGGGTACCATTGAATAACTTTCTTTGTAAATCTTCCATCTGTTGCTCTCACAATATGGCCTGTCCAATTCCATTTCCTTTTACTTATGGTTATTCCAATATCCTCGATTTTAGTTCTCACACTAATCCATTTGATAGTTTTTCTATCATTTCTTGAAATTTTGATCATACTTCTTTGTGCCACCCTTAGTTTATTTATAATTTCTTTATTTAACACCCATGTTTCGAATCCGTAACTCATCAACGGCAGCACACACATATTCCACAGCCTTTTCTTTTTATCTACATCTACCTCGGATCTAAATAGACTTCTGTATCGATTGTAGTTGTTCCATCCCATTGCTATTCTTCTTCTGACATCTTTTTCTTCGTAGTTTGTATCTTTAGTGATCATACAGCCTAAATATACATATTCCTCTACTTGTTCCAAATTCCCGCATTCATTTGCTTGTATATTGTCTTCTACATTTATTGCCATTACTTTGCTTTTATTTCTGTTTATCTCCAAACCAATTCTCTTTAATACTTCCTCTATTTCTTTTATCATTGCGTTTGCTTCGGTAACACTCTTAGCAATGATCACTACATCATCTGCAAATTTCAAAATATTCAGCCATTCGCCTTCAATTATGATACCGTAACCTTCCCAATTCAATTCCTTGTATGCTTCTTCTAGAGCTGCTATAAAGATCTTTGCTGAAGGGACGTCCCCCTGCCTAATTCCTCTATTAATTTTTATATTTTCTTGTTTCTCGTCTAAGCTTATTTCTATTTCCGCATCTTTATAAATATATAAGATAGAATAATTATACAAGTAAAAAAAAATATAGAATAAAACTACAATATAAATTTAAGAGATCAAGAAACTTATGGAAAGAAGGAGAAAATTAAATTGAGTAAACAAACTAAATGGAAAAAAATGGAAGGAATGGACTTATAAAAGGAGCATTGACGAAATTAGAGCAGCAATATATGAGGGAACCAGCATTAAGAAGTGTATGCAACTACAGAACCTGGGAAGAAACATTGTTACAGCTATAAAGGACGAAGAAGGATGTGTAATGAGCGGAAAGAATGATAAAATTGATGTGATTTATTAATTCTATAAGAGCCTATTTAGCAACAGGGAAACAAAGGTCCAGGATAGAAAAAGTAACCTGAAGAAAATTAAATATTGAACCAGAAATACTCATAAATGGCTGGTGGAATGGGCAAAATCATCAATAAACAGCTAAAAGAAGGAGGTATCTGATCAAGAGCAATTCGATAAAGTCCGTTACCTCGGTCTTATCCTCGACAGACGTCTTACTTGGCAACACACAAAAACAAAACGGACTGACACGACTCGACGATACAAGTTATTGCTTCGTCTTCTAGATTATAGGTCCTAACTCTCTCTAAATAAAAAGCTTAAAATTTATAATGTAATCCTAAAACCAGCTTTCACCTACAGTCTGGAAGTATGGGATAGCACCCATAACTAAACTCCCGTCGACTCCAAAACATCCAATCCAAGATCCTAAGAAAGATTACTGATGCTCTCTTCTAAGTATCCAACCTCACCCTCCACAATGACCTCAACATTCCATTTTTTCAAGATCTATTCATTTCCCGCTATCGCACATTCCATGAATCCCTATTAAATCATCCTAATCCTCTAGTACGACTCCTCACTTCCCAAAATATCCCAGATAACCTCCCTCGACACCTGAAGAGACAGACAGTGGCCAAGGGATTTATTTAACGTCCAAGTATAATAATTTTATATATTCTCTATATGTATTTTATAATTTATAACATCATTATGACTTTATCTATCTCAAATTATATTTTGATATATTATATCTTTACTTATTGATTTAATTTTATTATAATTTGATATTATTATACTTTAATTACTTTCTGTAACATCGATTCCAAAATAAAAGGGGTGGTCACTAGATTTTCACCATTTCCTACCATTCAAGCCAAATAACAATGTTAACTGAATTGTAGTTAAGTTATACAACAAAGATATAAAGAAAAAAAGGGAGGAAGATCTTTGTACAAAAAAAATTTGCTTTCTATACAATAAATGCAAAAGTAGCTGGCTTAAATCTAAATTAATTCTACTTTTCAAAAAAAGGCGATAGACAAGAGATTTAACTATAGACTAATAAATTTCCTTTGTGTACTACATAAAGTCTTTTTGAGAATTATAACTAAAAGAATAGAAAAAAATGGATTTCATTTCACCAGAGAATCAAATAGGGTTTAAGAAATTTTTTTGACAAATGATGCAATTTTGGTATAACAGCTAATTCATAAAGCTCATCAGTTTTTCTATCTTACTGTTGTTCGTGCACTTTGAAAAAGCCTTCGATTGTGTATATATTTTGAGGTTCCAATTTCTGCACTCGAAGCTCATTCAATCGACAAGCAATATGTAAACCTGATCAGAGAAACTAACAGAGGCTCGGCTCTATACATTGAAATGGAAAACGAAATCAGAGAGATTAAACCAGAGAAAGGATTAAGAAAGGGCGATGTACCCAAAGCAAAACTCTTTAAAACTTCTCTAGAGCACATCGAATGGAAAATATATGAGATCAATATAAATGAACTGAAACTCAATAAAATCAAATTTGTGGATGATGTTCTGTTAGCAAAATCTGAAGAAGAAACAGCAAGTTAGGGTTGCAAACCTAGAAGTTAAAGCCAAAGAAATTGGATTGAGGATAAATGCAAAGAAAACAATATTGATGTTGGTGAATACAGGGGGGAAAAAAACAAAATAACTCTGTAAGGAGACAGTATAACTAAGTAAGAAGAATTTGTTTATCTGGGACTAATTATATCTAAGGAAGATGGTATGTGTAAAGAAATCAAGAGAAGAATAAGTATAGGATAGAGAAGCTACAATAAATACAGGAAGTTATATAAATAACAAGCTGCTATAGAGGAAAACATCAAATTGTGGAAAGGCGTATAAAGCTAGTAATGGTATATGGATGTAAAATTTGGAGCCTGACGTATAGAGCATATGAGGGTTGCCATCAGAAGAATGGAAAGGAGTATGTTGTGAATAAGTAGGAAAGAGAGGAGACCAAACAGATGGATTAGAGAAAAAAAAACTTGCATGGAGGAATATAGGTAGGGCAATTATCATTAGAATCATCAGGGCATTATATCAGTAGAAAATGGAGAAAATTCTTACATATAGTCAGAACATCAGATGGAAGGTGATCCTAGAATGGAGTTCCAGGGAATGCAGCAGGAGAAAAGGAAGACCAAAAAGAAAATGGGACTATAGTTAAGAAACTTGGAAACATGTAGCAGAGGGGGGAAACAAAGGCAGGAGTGGAGAGGAGAAGAATGGAGGAAGTGTACTTAAATGCCTGGTTACAACCTGAATAATAATAATTATAAATAAGGATAGAGGTGGGTAATATAATAACAGTTATTTCAAGGTAAAATGTTATTACTATTCTGTTATTGGGTTATAAACTGTTCAAATAAAATGTCATTTGAGTAACAGGTAACAAAGAAGATATATAATCAAACATTCAAAATTGAAGAAAAGTTACAAGGTATTCATAAAAAAAATAAAATAAATGAAATTTGTCAAAAATAGTTACGGTGATATAACGTCCAGTAGAGAATTATAACATAAAAAAAAAGTTGTTAGAGGGAAATCGGCCCAGTAGATCTGGAGATAGAGCGGATCTAGAACATAGAAACCCCAACCATAGAAAAGATGGATTCTGGAAAGGCAAGGCAATGAGGAGTAACCGCTAAATGCTAACGCTACAAAGATTGCCCTAAGGTAAGGACCAAAACCAAGGTGATTGGAAATTGGAGCAGGTTTCCAAGTTAGAACCTTGCTCTACCCTACAATAGAGAAATCTTTGCCGTTTATAAAAAAAAAAAATATTTAAAATAAAACTTTAAACACACAGGAAATAATACTAACAGGGCAGAGAACAGAACAGAATTGAATTGAATTGAGAATTGAAAAAGTATTATGATGGTGCGAAAATAATCAACTGGAAAGTCACAACATCGTCATTGCATGATTACAGATCATTTATTTTATCATTAAAACGTTGAACTTAATACATAAATGGAAATACGCATTGCTAATGTTTAAATTACACATTACAGTAGAGTCTCGCTTATCCGGACCCCGCTAGTCCGGACATCCGTATAATCCGGACAGGCTAAAAACTATGTACAAATTGGAACCAGGGCTAATTCAGATTTATGAATTGTTAAAATGATCGAAGTTTCTGCTTTTATTGTCTACTAAAATTTATATAAAATTGTTTCTGGAATAGTTTACAGGTGTACATTCCAACGTTCGGACACGAGGAATACCCGGTATTTTTGTTAAAAATTAACAGATTTAGAATAAGTAAGAACCTCCACAAATCTCTTTTGGTTCCATAGAAATGTAGGGCGGAAGATATAAAGGTAGTGTATTCCAGAAAATACAATAAAATACGAGTAAGATGGTGAGAGAGTTTTAAGAAACACGTAGCGGCGGCTCAACGCAGTTCCGTGAAATTTCGCCAAGCCGCGTGTGTATAATGTCTCAACTTTTTGTGAAATGATTAGCCGTTGCTGAGTTGCTGGAATTTCATATCGGAAGACAGCTTGTTTCCCTGGAAGTCCCTCCTATACCTGCACCTGTTTAGTAGATTGTAATTTTATTTTAATTCATTTGATACTTGGACTGGTGACAGAACAGTCCTAAAATATGAACATACATTGTATAAGTATGTTTTTGAGACTAGTAGAAGTAACTTTTACGATAATAACATCGATTTTAATATTTTTTCTCAACTATAACTTGTTTTATATTATATTTCAAAACTGATTCCGTTTAATCCGGACTTTCGGTAATCCGGACTGGGTCCGGTCCCGTCAAACCAGGATTAGCGAGACTCGGATTAGAGAGATCTCTAAAGATAAGGCCAGAATTCACCTTGACTCCTATTCAAACTGACATTCTGAAAACTATTAACTTGGGGATGGCCGGGATGTGGAAGCAGATAAATAGGCCTACAGGTAATTTTGCGTAAATGACCAGCAACGTAGATTTGTCTTTAGAGAAATTAGTAGGTATTTTGCCTCAGAAAGAGTTATTTTAAAACAAAATGAGAAAGAATTTTATTTATATGAAATCAATAAGTTGAGAAATGAGAATAACATAACTTAACTTCATCACACATTTCATCTGTTATATCTAATTCTTACCTAAAATTTTCTGATAAGAGTGTTTTTATTATTATTATTATTATTATTAATTATTTTATTTTTTTTTTGTTTGTTTGAAAATGCAAGATTAAGAAACTCTTTATTTAGAAATTAGTATCACTTTACTTCTAAGATAACAATGAAAAATAAACAGCATGCAAGAACAAAGAAACAGTAATTTTTTTATAACCAAGAAAAAGGTTATACAGTAGAACCTCGTTTACACGACCCTCAATAACACGACAGCCTCAATTACAAGTGCAATTTTCAAATCCCCTTGAGATTGCCATAACACATAATGTTAAATTAACCTCTATAACGGGACTATTATTATTATCTGAACAACCTCAATAACACAGATTTTTTCCAATTCACAATGTAACTCAGAACCCCTATAACAAGTTGTTTTAAGAAGTTAACCTCTACAATGCGACTCTATACAGGAATGGGTTGACCTTGAACAAGTCTAAGACTTAAAAACCCCGTCCATTAATCTCTATAACACGACTGATATGTTTAAATAGCCTTGATAACACAACCCTCAACAAAAAGAGCACCTCAATAACGAGACTGTTTCCCTTATCCCCTTGAGACACTTCTTATCGAGGCACTACTGTAGAAACAACTACAGTCTGTGTGAGCCGATAGCAATCAGATTCAGAAACAAGAATAGCCTGAACATTCCAGTAAAGTAAAAGTTCCGAAAGCTGTATACACAAACAGTTGCCACTTCCTCTGTGCCCACCCATCCCTCTTTAGCTACACATTAATTCAGCATACCCTAAGAGTATGGCCAGAGTAGAAGCTGTTCCCGAATAAGGTTCAGACTCTGAAAAAAAGGTGAGAATTAAACAGGGTAGTTAAAGCAGAGTAGTGGAAGCAGGCAACTGGTTGCGAGCGCAGGGTTTGGTGTCAGAGACTTAGGAACATTGATAAGCGCATCATGGACTGTAATTTGAAGTTGTTTATGTAACCTTTTTCACAGTACTTCTTGTCTTGGTTCTGGCTTGTTTCTCTTTACGTCAATTTATTTGTTTAATATTAATATAATGAATAAGAAAAACGCCTATAACAAAAGTGTTTCTTAGTTATTTTTTAAGTGTTACTAAAATGTTTCCACTTATATTCTAATAAAATATTGGAAGAAATATTCCCCATAATTGTTTAACAGCTTGAACAAGTTGTAGTATTCCCAATATTTACTTCCTAACTTAGATTTTTTCATGTTTTAATTTAAAATAAACATTTTCTGTGTCCACAAACAAACACAATATATATTCACTATATGCCTCTAATGTAGCCATTACCTACTTTCCTGAAGCTGACAAATCACGAGCCTGTTATCAGAATCTGAACATCTGAACGAACATGCACTTTGTACTCATACCGAATCAGGAACAAACTCAGAAAACAAGCACGAGAATTACACAGTGTAGTTATAGCAGGGTGTCCATAGAGGACGCAGGCAACTGGTTAAGCAAGCAGAGCACAATTTTTAGATAATTTTTGCTTCAGATTCTGAATACCAGGGCCGTACCTAGGTGCTCCTGCGTACATGGCAAACC
This sequence comes from Gerris lacustris, assembly GCA_951217055.1. Lineage (NCBI taxonomy): Eukaryota > Metazoa > Arthropoda > Insecta > Hemiptera > Gerridae > Gerris > Gerris lacustris. The sequence continues at coordinate 14,043,138 of OX578283.1, forward strand.
CGTAAAAGTGCGCCCTACCGGGGGGTCTGGGGGGTATGGAATACCCCCCAGGGGAGAGGGGGGTCCGGGGGCCCCCCCGGAAATTTTTTGGAATTTTAACGTCAGTAAAACAAATTTTTAAGCAATTCTGGCTCTAAAAGTTAAAGTAATTTTTTAATTTCGCTACTAGAAAGTACTATTTAACACGTAAAAAAAGTACCATTTAAGTATTATTTAAAAAAAAGTACTATTTAACACCTTGCTACACTATAATAACTCCATTTTCTGTTCAAGGTTAAATGGTTGATATAAAAAGTTTATTTAGATAAAACATCAACTGTCATTTCACTTTTCACCACAGCAAATATGAAATTATAATTTAATTAAGTACAATACTGAACGGAAAAATATTTACAATATTACAAAAAGTAAGTTGATATTTACAATACTGACATCTTAACTTTATTTCTTAAGTAAACAATACTTTTTACACAATGAGTACTTTAAAAATATAATAAGTAGAATTACATTTTTTTTAGGGCATTTATATAATTATATTGTATTGTTATTCATAAATGTTGTTACTGAATACATACAAATGTAATTACAATTTTCAAAAAAGAATATTCAAAAAAAAAAATTCATCACTTGTTGGTTGTGAACCCTTTATTTGATTATTTTTTATATGTAAAAACTATTAAACGTTTTTTTCTTTCGTATTTTCGGTATCATAAGTGTTCTTACTGTTTAAATAATTTAAGATGGTGTTAATAATTTGAGTAATTTTCGATATGGGTGAGTGCATTGAGTTTATTAATTACATTTTTTTTCACACTTTACTTGTTCAAACTAGTATTAAGAGATAAGGGTGCCGCGAGAAACAATTAACCAAGTTGGGGTGCCACCATTAGAAAAAGGTTGAAAAACACTGCCCTAGCCGCTAGGGCGGATGCGCCTCGCGGCAACGCTAGGCCCTAGCGTTGCCAATATAAACATGAATCGCACGCCACCGCGCTAAGCGCAATGTCACAATGTGATTAATGTTCATCATAGAAACACGAATTGACAGCTCACACAACCGAAATTATACCTAAGTATAAAGTTTTCATTTTGACCAATCTTACCAATCAAAAAATGTTTTTCCTCTTCTCCATTTTGCGCCCTTCTCAAACCTGCGCCCTTGGCAAGGGCCACCTTCGCCACAGCCTCGGTACGGCCCTGCTGAATACTATCCATAGAAACAGTAACTTTTCAAATTCCACCACACTAATAACTTCATAATTAATAAAAGACGATGATGACCTTAGTTAGGGTCGAAACGTTTCTAAATAACATATTGTATATCGTTTTTTTCACGCCTTCAATATCCGTCAACACGAAAATCATCATAAAATATAAGAAGGTGTTCATAAACTTAATGTTTATAATTCAATGAGGTATTTAAGAATTGGAAAAGACACTTCATATGTTTAAGATGGCGGCCAATATGGCAGAAGGCTGAAAAAAAGGTTTCGGTCAGCAGTTTTAACCGTGAAAAACGTCTAACACGAAAGTGAGGGGACCAAAATATTTTTCCATGTTAAAATAATTTTGTGTTAAATGATGCATACAAAAAAACACCAATATTTTCGATGTCAAATTTGATTAATTTACACTTGCACCCAGGGCCGGATTTTCAATTTTTGGGCCTTCCGCGAAAAACTCCATTGGGCCCCCAACCTACCCAGGCCAGGTCCTATTCGGAACGGGAGGGGGGAGGGTGTTTACTGGTTAGTGCACCGTAGAATGGGAGTCCTACACTATCGGTGAGCCTCGTGATGGCCAAAGAAAGTAAGAAAACTGCACACTACAACCAAATTACACGCACCGCATTCATTCTTTATCTCAAATTCGCTTTTGAACTACCTCGCCGAAATAAGGAAAAGGTAATTGCTAATTAGGTCTTCAGGGTATCAATAATTCCAAAGTCAACCTATTGTTGGCGATATTTAACCTCCTTTTAGGCATCTTCAGGCCTAAAAGAAGATTTTTAAATTTTTATTTTTTTATATCTAGATTAACTTACATTATCTTTATATAACATGTTGAAATAACTTTTAACAATTTCCCCTAAAACATTACTTGATATATTTTTGCTTAGTTATTTTCTTTCATGACAATTCTCTTGCAAGGAAAGAAAATAACTATGAAAATAAATTAAGTTATGTGTTAGGAGATTTTGTTAAAGGTTAGTCTACTGTTATATGTTAATTTTTCATATTTATTGGAACTAAGTTCCTTATGGCACGTTACAGCGCCTGGAGCGGGAGTGAATCCGAAAAAAACACCGTCACAAAACTGAAATAGACCTATGACGATAACTTGAGCCAAAGTTGACCGATGTGGATGATATATGTTTATTTTAGCAACGCTCGCGTAAACGTTCAAATGTAAAATTGAAATTTTCGGACGGGAAAAATTCTAACTTATTCTATTCAACGAGACATACAGCTTTTTTAATTTTTTTTTTTTTTAGTTAAATCAACACCAATACTGCTACGAAGTGTTAATGATCGCTAAATTTATTAAAGCGGACCTAAACGTTAAAAATAGAGAAAACTACGTTTTAACCGATATCTTACGTTCTAACGTAACGATTTTTATAAAACGTCATACACAAAGTAAAGTAAAGTAAAATTGAAACAGGCATGTAAAATTTCAACCTGATACAAGCAGACGTCTTTGAGTAGGGAAGAGATATATTTTATAATATTTTAAATTAGTAGGCCGGGTAGGGGAAAACAGTCCTGTTTCCCACCTACTACCACTTCCTTTTTAACTATATCAACTCATCATGATTAATTTTTTTCTCAATATTCAATTCATAAGTATTTATTGCAAGGCACTCGCTTCAATGATATGGACAATGTTTTTCTCTTAATTTTGTCTTAACTCCGCTAGGTACAAACAGTTAATTACTTTTAATTTTGTCTCTTTTCTAACACCGCCTAATACTACTGCGAATATCTCTCAAATAAATAAAAATGCAATTTGCCTCCTCACAACAACAATATTATACCGGGTGTCCTATAACTACTCCCCTTCCATATTAACTTTTGTAATATTTCAAATAAAAAAATGTTCAAGCCTATCCGACAATGGGGTCTTAAATTTTTGTCGTTAGTCCTTTTCGAAGATACCTATTTTATCGTTTGGGTAAAATAAAAACTAAGCTATTTAGTTATTATGTATATAATGACCAGATATATGTATTATATATCAGGGCCGCTGAGAGGATTTCCGGGCCCAAAGGCAAGTTAGCATCTGGACCCCTTTGAACAAACAACGGCTGGGCGTCCGGCCCCCCCCCCCCCCCCCCCCCGGAGAATTTTTTAAAATTTAAGTGCAAAAAGATGAGTTTTAAGAATTTCTGAGGGCAAGTTTGTCCTTACAGGAAAAGAGGTTTGGCGCGGGGACGAATTTTGAAGTTTAACTAAGGTGGGCTAAAAAACACAAATAATTAAGTTGTTTTGTAGCTGGCAAGCTTAAAAATTGCATTACAAGTAAAAAATGTAAAATGTATTAATATCAGTTAATATGATTTGTCAGTCGGTTTCTCTCCTTTAAATTAGCATTGGCCATATTGAATAAGGTGAAAACATCACAAAAATCTAAGTAACTAAATGAAACAAAAAATTTCAAACTTCTGTACTCATGACACGTTAGGAAAATTTTAAGTTTATCACAATCAGTGGCGTACCCAGGGCAGTGGGCCCCTCGCCAAAAAAATTTAAACATTTGCGTTCAGCACTGAATGGGGCCTCCTGACAAAGGTATATGAGTATAATTCGAGTTTAGATTTAATTATACTCTTAAGGGGCCCCCATCGACATTGCTGTACAAAGATAGTAGTTTCATGTTTTTTTTATTTGTGGGCCCCTGGCACCGGGGACGTGCCCGCAATTCGGGCCCATAGCTACGCCACTGATCACAATATCCTTCTTGCCTTTTTTTGTTGTAAAAAAAACCTTTTTCAATATCTCTGACTGGGCCCCCCTGGACCGTGGGCCCCCCCGCACTGCGGGGGCTGGCGGTAGCTATATCCGGCCCTGCTTGCACCATAAGTATTATCCAACACATTATATTAAGATACACTAACACTATTAACATTTAAAATTATTATACGATGTCTAAATACATGTGAATGTATGTTATTAAAACAAATGACAAAAATAATAAAAACTTGATAAACTCTAATGGTGTTAAATTTTTAGCAGTGTATTTTCGCTTAGATTTCTCTGCTATTGTACATTTAAAAAATAAGTTAATTTAAAATCCAAAAATTACCGTTTTGGACACAATTTTCCCAACACACAATTTTCTGACTTCAGTACACCCATCACCGAATTCGATAAATAACTGATAAAATATATCTTTATAATCCTTAAATAATACGAGTGATAACTCCAAGTAAGAAAAAAAAGTTGGTTTCTAGGAGATAGGTTAAAATCACAGAGTTAAATAGAAACCAGTGTCAACCGGAGGGGGGTTGTGTAGATAAACATTATTGTCTAGTCTCAACAGCTCTGTTTTTGTATTTCAAAGCAGAGTTCTAAGGGCTCTCGTCTGGGTGTCCCATTATTATTTCAGACCCTTCTACATTCTCACTGGCCTAAATAAGATGTATGTATTTAGTTTATTCTGAGAAGTGAAATCTTTTTGTGTTAAGCAATTAATGTTTCGTGTTAAAAGAAAAAAAAAATGTATGAAAATAACAAGCATTTTGTCTAGACCGCAGTATTATTTTATGTTAACCGATTTTTCATGTTAAACATACGAGGGCCGTTTAGAAAGTAACCTCGGATTGGCCACTGTGCTCAAAGTAGTAGGAGTGTTTAATTAAAGGAAGACATTGTTGCACTGACGTACGTGGCAGGTTAGTCTGCAGCAAGCCGTGGTCGAGTGAATGTTATATGGGCGCTAGTTTAAGAGAGAAGTAGGAGGTCATCATTAGTCACGCAGATGAACTCATACAGAAAATTGATGGAAAAGTTCGTGAAAATCGACGTTTCACAAATTCAGAGCTGTCTAATGAATTTCCACAGATTTCTAGGACTGTGTTATACGAGGTAGTGACAGAGAGGTTAGGTTACCGGAAGTAATGTGCTTGATGGGTGCCAAAAAGCACCAATCGAGCACCACAAAACTCGCACTTCCCATTTGGCGGGGAGTTTTTTTGGAGTGCATATTTCAAGATGCTATTAAAACCAAAGTAGCGCTCTTCACTCCACCACTGCTTGATGCAGACTGACCTGCCATGTACGTCAGTACAACAATGGCGCTGCTACTCCCACTCCCAATCGGAGGTTATTCCACTATATGAGGAGTAGGAAAAGAATATATAAGTTGTTATGTGAGTTCTGAGATCTGACCGCTGTCCTTCGTAGTAATGGGGGGAGGAGGGCTGTCGTTTTCTTTTCGAGGAAAAAGAATGTTTACCAAAACACCAGTGCCACAGCCCCATTTGTTTCTCCAAGAATCCAATGATTGATCATTTTTAATGCATTGGTTTGGGTGGGCCCATTCAAATTATTTCGATTACACTAAGCGGTTATATTAAGCGGTGTACACTGAATATAATATTCAGGATGGTCCAAAAGTCCCCCCCCCCCCCCTCTACTTTTGAACAGTTTTAATAAAACTTTGGGGGATCTGCAGCATGTAAAGGGGAGTTTGTTTTCATGCATTTGCGCACTAGGGGCAACCACTAGGCAACTTTGCCCCCAGGCCACCCCTTCAAAATTTCAAATTAGAGTGTATATTTTTGATAGCATATTTGTATTGTGAGGTGAAAAGTAATACAATTTTACTTGAAACGTTTTTTTTTACATCAAATATTTTGCTCTCTATAGGAGGGCAAAGATAGCAAAATAACCCTTCCGAAAATAGTAAAAAATTACACTTACATCGTTGTAAAATCTAAACGGTTTGAGATAAATTAATGAATCTTAAGGGATCAAGAGAATTTTGTTTTCATGCAATCGCGTACTATACCCACCCACTCTGCCCCCAGGCCACCCAATTTCAAGATTTCAAAGTGGAGAGTATTTTTTTGATAGCAGATTTGGATTCTACGGTAAAAAATAAGAATATTTTACTCGAAACTTTTTTCTATCTCCAATATTTTGACCCCTATATAGGGTAAAAGTATAAAAATGGTAGATTTCAAAGCCTAGGGGCAAAGTGGGTGTTTGTCCCTAAAATTCAATTGTTTTATTCAAGATTTCAACTGAAGCTTGTTTACATCTGACAAAATGCCGTCAAATTTCAAATAATTAAATAAATGAAATAAAAATAATGTATGAATTTATTTTTGGAAAAATTATAAAAAAAAAAAAAAAACAGTTACTTCAAAACGGTCACATATCCAAGTACTGACCACGCCCAATGCATCCTCCAACTGTGAAGCAGCAGGAGAGGCCACTTTTGCGGCCTCCAAAGAGAGAAAAAGTTCCAATATGGGGTGCGTATCAATTTTTTGTTTTTGTTTTCTTTTTGTGTGTGTCTATTCTATTAAAAACTGACTATACATGACACAAAAACAACAACACTAGCTCACTCCTCAGATTGTCATCACCTTCTTGAGCGACTTTCAGCAATTTAATATACATTGTAAGTAATTAAATATAAGATACAAAGAATTATAATTACAAGAAGATAGTAAGGTACTCACAGGTTTAGGTTTCTCTATGAGCTTCTCCTGCTCCTCAAGCTCTCCAAGTTCCTCCATGTGTTTCTCAACTCGTTGTCTAAACACAGACATGATTCTCTTTGGTTCCAGAGGTTCTTCCCTTGGTATCAGCTTGTAACCTGTCATAAGACTTGCCGGCCAACTCTAAAACACACCACGTTACATAATTAGTAACAGTTAATACTGCAAATGTCAATTTTATAAACTAATGATGTAATGTAGTAACATCGATATAGTAATGTAGTAACATGATATAGTAATATAGGAACATCGATGTCAATATAATAGGTTTGTTCCAACCACACCTCAAACTAGTTCCAAACTGTACGATGCATGTGCATTAGCAAAAAACTTTCAAATGTGGTCCAATGCGCATGAGTCGGACAGTTCCAAACCAGTTTGAAGTGTGGTTGGAACCAATCTAATGGACATCGATGTAAAAATGGTCGATGTTAAACGAAAGAAGCATTGACCCTCTCTTTTTTGGCATTTAGGCAAATATTTTTTGTTATGGTTCTTATTTATTTCTTTTTGTGTTCTTACAACACTTAAACTTTTTAGTCTTACATAGTATACTCATTTTACAATTAGTGTTGATTTTTGACACTCAGGTTGGCCAGCCTATGTGAGGGAAAAAATAAAGCCACTAGGCCTATGGGAGGGGTGGGACAGCATAATTTGTTGTCAACAAAAGAAGGTTATTTTACTCCTTTAAGGGCCGATTAGACGAGCCGATCAGGTCTCCTTAAGTCGGGGCCACGCCCCTTCGGCCCAAAAACCCGGTCGTGTAATTCGAGTTCCTGGTCACGTTTTGGGGGTGAAACCAGACAGGGTAGAAAAGTGGGGGAACTATAGGCCCCCCACTACTTTACCCTGCCAACTGAAAGTTACTTCCCCATCTCCTAGGAAAAAGTGGCCAAGTCGGGCCGTGTAAATGCAATGCTCTGTCAGGTTGGGAGGAGACCGGAGATAGGGAAACTCGGAACGGGACCAAGACCAGGCGGCAGAGAACCGGTCGTCTAATCGCCCCTTTAACCAATCGCGATCTTTTTACCTGATTTTGCCACATAGATTTTCACTTTTTATTTACGAAAATGTTTTGAAATTTAATGTAAGAGTTTATTTCCTTTATAGAATCATTAAATGTAATGTCAGTAATAAAATTTTATAAAAAGTGTAGGCTTAAAACTACTTAGATGAAGAATAAACTTACCAAACAGATGATGAATTATAATAAAATAAATTGTAAGAGCCTTTGCTAGTCATTAATTCAGTCGAGGTTTACATTATAATGTATTAAATTCTTGTACAGTGTAAAAAAGTTTTAGTTATTATTTTTCGGCAACTAAACAACCCTATTATGTAACTATATAACATGGAAGTATTGTCCTTTTTTTGTTTATGTATAGCTGAATTTGCTATTAATGGTAATAATATTTTCTCATACTGTATATTTCTTATTGTTTTGTACATGATTTATAATAACCATTACAGAGTTTATTAATTTAGAAAATGTAACGATTCAAGAGCAGTGGAGGTTATAAAGTTTCTTGGAACAGTTACCCTTAGGTCCGCTTCCCTCCACTAGAGATATTTTTACTTGCCTAGTTGGCCCGACCTTCTCGAATTCAAAATACAGCGCTCTCATTGGCTCCCCTCCACATGTTTTCTATTTTTCCCTCGCTGTCAAAAATCAATACTAATTGTAAAAAGAGTTTAGTCTAATCATCGTGCAATTTATATACATTTTTAGGCACTTGTTTAGACTGTTACTCCCCTTATAAAAACAGAAAGTATATTGGACTAAATATCCTTGTGCCCCAAAAGTTATTTAGACAATGGAATGTATAAATAATTATATCAATATACAGTGTGCCCCAAGATTGAGGATCCAAGAGGAAAAAATTTCTTATTTTTGGGTTTTCGAAAAAAATGCATTCTTTATAAAAAACTCCTGCTTGTTCTTAAACCTCTAAAAATGCTAAAATTTGCTTGATTTTGTGTACAGGGTGTTCTGTTTTTTGAAAAATTTAAAATGTGACCAAGAGTAAACGACCTTATTCTTGATGATATCGAAAAATATTATTTAGAAAAGTGGTTCAGAATTGCAAAAAATGTAAAATATTAAATATTAAAAAAATAAAATATTAAATATTAAAAAAATAAAATATTAAATATTACAAAAATAAAATATTAAATATTAATTTATTTTATGAAAACAAAATAAATTACTTATAAATCAAATAATAAGCTAATGTAATTAAAAAAAAAAAAATCTTTATAAAAAAGTTTTTATAAAGAATGACTTTTATCAAAAACCCAAAAATAAAAACATATTTCCTCTCGGATACTCTATCGACACACTGTATATTCTATTAAAAGACATAAGAGAGTAACAATCTAAAGAAGTACCCATTTTTATATATTTAATCATATTTTATATCCAATTTTGATGGTATGTACTGTTTTTAGTTCATTCATAAAATGTATTTATTTTAATACCTCCGATTTTGTAATCTAAAAAATATGTAATTTGTTCAAATTGTCCTTTCTCTTATCACTGTAACACTAATTTTCTACTGTAGTAAGACAATAAAGTTAGAAATAAAAAGATAAATACCTTGATTTTCTTAAATGCTCTAATTTTGGAGGAGTATCTAGATTCGCAGACATAGACATCTTTATCCTCGAGGTTCTCTGGTTTGCACCGGAAATAATCCTTGACTGAGAGGACGCAGCACCTACCGAACACCTGGTTCAGTGGAATAGCTATGTTCTGATCAGTCTTAAACACCTCCTGAACAAAATAAACAAACATACATTTCTTATTATTACTTTTCATAAACCATACAACATAATTTTCATCTATATGCATAACTTAAAATGCTTGGGAAACTATGCTTTGACTTAATTCTTATCAGGAAAAAGCAAATGGCAAATACAAGGTCTAGATTTTTCCAGTGTGGAAGCTAGACAATTTTGATGCCATCTTTCTGCTATATCTTATGAATTATTTGAATATCACCACTTTTTTTTTTAGCAAACTTGATGGTGCATATTTATAGCAATGAACATTCTATTACACACAGTGTAACAAATTTAAATGAATGAGCAGATGATACAAGTAAGTAGAAATGACTGCAGACAAGGCTACAAGAAATCATTTATACAAATATGATTCTACTATTGTACATGAGCCTTGAAACAGAATCTTACACTTCGAAAAAACCTATTCAAACAAAAAACATTGGTAATGACTAATGATAGGACCAATGCATCTAGAGAATAAGACGACAAAAAAAGATGGAAAATACCAAAAGAAGAATTATTTGACATTCTCAAATATCTTCGGAGGATGTTCTTGATATAATTTGAGGAAAGATGTAAGTCAATATATAAGAAATCATTACCTTCTCAAGAAACCTTCTCGTTGTGACATGATATGTCTCATTAGGACGATAATACTGGTTGCCGTACAACATCTGCTGCCCCTCCTGATTAGTCCAGAGCCTCTGTATGTTGAGTATGATGGAGTCCATGCCCTTCTCATTACCCTCGGCATAGACAAAGTCTCCTATTCGATAGACTTGTTGGTTAAAAGACAGGGCGTTATCAGCCATACCGGCTCCACCAGACCCAGGCTCCTCCTTTCATAAACATACCGAGAATCGTATAAATATAAAACTTCCAGAATGTACATCATATAAAAATTGACTGAAGCACCACAGATTTGTAAACAAATGCAACAAAATATCATCTGAATGCATCACTATTACTAAGGTTATCATAAAATGAAGCTCACTTATGAAAAAAATAGTCACTTAACACTTAGAGACACGGGCTGGCGCACTGAGTGTGCCACAAGTAAAAAAGTTTCTGTAAATCACAAATTCATGATGTGAGAATAATAAACCCTCACTCTACCCTACCACTAGAGACCCCTAAAATGGACAAAACAGTCTGCTTTGATTATTATTTCATTCTGCATTGTCTTGCCTTGGTGTGCACTGTGGTGTATACACCTCCGGACATGGTGGCCCGTGCCACCATGTCGGGTAGTGAAATTATGCCTTCCGATCAATATTTTTCGGTTTTGCATGAGTTGTTGGATTAGGATGATGGTTGTGAGGACTTACCTTAGGACTTTAACAACTAAAGGTCGACCAAGAAGTCATAAACACGGGAGAAACTGAAAGCTTAGCTTCGTTTAAAGTCGGAACTTCCAAGTATTGCCGAAGTCAGTACAGTCGGGTTCTAAGACACTAAATTGTATGACATGCGCAGTTATGTCAAATCTCACGAATAACAACAATCTGTTAGGTTTCCTGTTTTGTTTGTTTTTATACAGTTACAGTACGAATTATAGTCACAACTGCCCTAAACAATTTTTGTACGATCCACAAATCCACGGGATGATGCAAATGTAAAGGACGCTACAAATAACGGGGTTAGAACAAACCTAATATGTATTTGTTATTATAAAAATGATTGCTCTCCTTGACAATTAATCAAAATAATATTAGCGAATTTCTAGTTTGTTTATCCCCCATTATATTTTTTATGAATAAACTAACCAGTGAAACTTATCTTAGAATTTCATTATTATAATAATGAAATTTTAAAGTTATAAAATAGATATTCATTTTATTGTAATACAAAGCAACTTTTAATATTATAGAACTAGATATAGTTTACAAACAGAAATAAAAAAGTAACAAATCAAACTCAGAAATAAAGAGGAAGAAAAAAATAAATTAAGAAAGAAGAAAATCCATTTAGATTTAAAGAAAATGATTATGAATAATAAATAAATAATAATATAAAGATATCCTCGTATATTATTAGTGATTTCATATCAAGTGCAGTGTTGCCTGTTGCAAAAAATATAGAAGTTATCAAAAATAAAATTATTTATAACAATAGAACAACACTTAATTTTTTGACAGTGGTCTATTTTACTAAAAACTGACTATACATGCCACCAAAACAACGACACTAGCACACTCCTCAGATTTCCATGACTTTTTGGTCGACCTTTAATAATAATTAATTAAGGTTGTAAGCCCAATACTAAGTCAAAACACTGAAGGTGTAATAACTGATTTTTTAAACTATTTTTTATAATCAAAGATATCATTGAGAAATAAATATGTAATGTTTCACACTGATGATCTCATCGATTAGATGAGTAAAGTGGCCGGATAACCCCCGTCCTGTAATAACCCTGGCAGTTGATCGGGACTAAAACCCAAAAGAAAGAAAGAAAGAAATATGTAATAATTGACTTTTTAGTTCAACATTTCCAAACCGCTATCTAGATAACCTGGATTTGACCAATTTATGGTTTAAAAAATGCATTAGTGCATAAAGTACGCCGCTCCGTACCTCATTGCTTGTCCACTATAGCTGTGCCACTAAGGGTTTAATAAGAAACAAAGTTTAGCAAGTTGAATTAAACAGACCTTGATCTCAAGTTTTATATCAACTGAGTTTTCGTCATCGGGCTGCTCGTTGGCCTGTTTACTCTGTCTCTGCTGATCTACAGCTGCCGACAAATCAAGTAGAGTGAAGTTAAATGCCGGAGAAGAGAACGTGTCACCATTCTTACAAAGCTCATCCCTGAAACAAAACATTATTCAATTATTACACTCTTTCATTTAATATTCTTTGCTTTTCATTTGTCTCCAAATCATATAACATAGCGGCAGGAGTAGATTCTAGTACTAGATGGGTAGGATGAAACACTGCTTCGAATTTATTTACTAGCTCCGTTGTCCCTTCCTTTAGAGATTACAGATCTAACTTCTAAAGACTCACTCGATCTTGCCCGTTTAAATAACTCATTTATTTTTTCTTCTCTTTCACCACACCAATTTTAATTACCTTTGCCTGATGAAGAAAGATTGGAGTTCAACGGAATCCTCAAAGACTTGAGAGTCCGAACGTGAGAGAGTTCTGGCTCGGAGGAGACAAGCAAACAAATCTTCCTGGAATGTGTCCAGTCTTTTGTACTGACCAGAGTCCAACCTCCTCTTGATTAGATCCAACGACAGACCTCTAATCCTAGAAAACAAATTTAAATACAAAATCAAATTAAGTGGTAAACCGAAATGGCTAAAGTAACAAAGAAGAAAGCTGTCACCTTCCTTTTGTGTTAAAACTAAATTTATTTTAATAGTTTAAAATTCCGATAGGAGCGTGAAACACATCTCTCAAATCATTCCTCACTCCGGCTAGGACACGATGAGTAATATTATTGATCATTACATCTTTTGTTTAATATTTTCCAAAAATTTCAAATTCTTTAAGTTCGGAGTTACTTTTATGTTTTTGAACTATAATCATAATATCCTCAATGAAGTAAAATATTTAAACTAAGGGGCTTTACTTCATATTATATAACATACTCAATATGTTGTGCCTGCTTCCGAATAGATTTCTGAAAAGTAATAAGGTTTAAGGGAAGAATTGTTACTTTTTGCCGTCAACTTCATCGTGCTCAGGTAGTTCTGCCATACTATCGGAGAAACACCTTCCCTCTTCATCCTGGTGATTGTACACACTAGTGAACAGAGAATGGAGGAGCTCCTGAACAGCTGCAGGTACATCAGGTACTCCGGACTCATCTTGCCTTAGCTGAAGCTTTGTCTGAAGAGTTATCCGTTGTAGTATAAGGGCATCCTAAGCAAAAATAAAATTAATTTTCATCCAACTGTCTTTTACTTATTATATAAATTAAATTTTCATCAGCTATAAAATGGAAATAAAAGGAAATGAAATCGATTAAGAATGTACCTTATATATTTGAGAATCAGGTTCGTTGTATTTACATGCGTTGTCAAACATAAGGATGAAATCTGCGCAAAGCTCGTCCAGGCTCTCGTAAACCCCGGTCTTGGCTTTCTGACTGATCTGCTCCAGGTTTATCGGTTTCTTGATCACTTCGTAGTAATCAGGATACTCCTAAAGTGTACAAATAATGTATAGTTAGGCACGATAACAAATTTACAGAAGTGTAATAGGTATAAGCATACACAAACAAGTGAAGAGTAATCTTACAATTTTGGATGGAAGCTTGACAAATATCTGACTAAGCTGGCGTCCTTTGGGGTCCCGGTAATCTCTGACTGAGTGATAGAGAGATCGTAGTTTCCTTGAGAGGATAGTGTCTGTTGCTTTAATAGGGCTGTAGCTGTAGTTAGTCGAACCAGGCGGCCTACCTGGTTTTAACTTAATACCACTATTTGGAGTACTAGGCGTTGCACTGAAACAATTATAGTAACAATAAGAGTAACTAATAAAGGAAATACTAATGTGTGACTATTTTTCACTGCAGAATCCAAATATGCTATCAAAAAGATAAACTCTAATTTAAAGTTTTGAAGTTGGGTGGCCTGGGGGCAAAGTGGGGGGTTGCCCATAGTGCACGATAGCATGAAAACAAACTTCCCTTTGCATGGTGTAGATCCCTTAAGTTTCATTAATTTATCTCAAACCGTTCAATAGTTAAAGGGGGAGACTTTTGGAACACCCTGTATATTATATTTATTTATCTGTTTTATTTGATTAATTACTTTATGTTTTAATTTTTTATAAATCCCTGCATAAAACTTATTTATATCTTTCATGTCACATTTATGATTCATATTGTTATTGTACATCGACATATAAGTTGCTTCTAAAAATTCTCTTTTCATTGTAACCCCCTTCATTGTCTAGGATTTTTTTTTTTTTTTTTTTTTTTTCTAAATATTGTTTATTGTTATTTTAGTTTAGCCAGAAGATGCCCAGGTATGGGGGAAATATAACTTAATAATGTACTAAAAGAAAATAATTATTCATCCCTAATGACCAAATAATAAGAATAAAAATAAAATGATAGGGAGCATCAATGTTTGGGTGTTCCACTATGGAGGCATCAGTGATTAGGTGTTTACCCAGCAGTGTTAACTAAATAGAAAGCTTTTTGATAGAAGTGGAATCCCCTGTCTGTCTCCAATACTTCTAATGGTAATGATATGCCAAGATAAATTAATTCTGCCAGGGTGTAGAGTGTAAAAGAGTAATAAAAAAATAAGGAGGAAAAGAAAGCGAAGGGCAAATCATAAGTAAGAATGTAAAACATGAAATATTGCATTAGGTACCCATTTTAACCTATTCAACGGGTCATCCAATTCAGGAACATATCTCTCTGATGGAATAAAATATACCAAATGAGATAACACGATATAAAAGTTAATTATTTTATTTGTATTTTTATTATGATTCTCCATTGATACAAACACCAGCGGGCCTGGGAGAGCCTCGTAAGAGGGTTCTACATGAGGCACAAGGAGAAGAAGATCCACAATGGATCCAACCTCATTCAATGGGTTAAAGATACAATAACATTACAATTAAAATTCCCAAGTGAATTAAAAATGTTGTTAGGTATATTTACAAGTATAAATATGAATGAGCATGCTTACGGTTTGATAGTTCGGACAGCGGTGTTGGGTGGAAGGGGTCCAAGTTCTTTCACCTTGTCCATTAGTATCCTCTCAAGTTTACTGGCGTCCTCGTAGATCATTGAACCAATTTCGTTGTACTTACGACAATTCCTGAACATCAACTATAAACAAACAATCAGATCATATGTAACCATAGAAATAAAACTTCAAATTACCATACATACATAAATGTTTTCTTTTCCAGCCACTTCACACATCAATGTACCATTTACAAGTATGGCGCGATCATTAGAGAGGTATATAAATCAGATGACTAAGGCCTGGGATCCTCTTCAGATACCCTGAGATCCCTAAATAGGTTCCCTGGGATCCTCTGTAGATACCCTGAGATCCCTTAGTAGGATCCCTTGGGATCCTCTGAAGATAACCTGGGATCCCTTGGGATCCTCTGAAGATAACCTGGGATCCCTAAATAGGTCCCCTGGGATCCTCAGTAGATACCCTGAGATCCCTTAGTAGGTTCCCTGGGATTCTCTGTAGATACCCTGGGATCTCTTGACCTCGTTCTGTTCTCAATTTGAGATGTAAATTAATGCTCTATGGCCGGGATTGAACACCTAACCTCATGCTGCACTAGTAAATGTGACAGGTGACTTGACATGTCATTTTTAACTATAGAATAGATAACATTGAAATATTTCACAATGCATAAAAAGCAGGACAAAATCTCTAATAATGAATGGATAACATGTTTTCCCCTAGTGGGCTGAGCATTTGATTTTTCTTTTTTAATTTTTATTCCTGTCTCTGAAGTCAAAGATTTATTTTATTTTGTTTTTATGTACTTAATTTATTTCCTTAATCCCTTGGAGGACCTTGGGCTACAACAAAGGATTTTTACCTGACTCAATTTTGGGCCACCTTAAATGATTTTTATTTTGGTATACTTGACTATTTTCCCCTCACATAGGAATTGATGTAGATTCAAATATAGAAAAGTTAAATATTGCAACTATTTACTATAATAGAAAAGACTGTCACAAGTAAATTTTGGTGCCCAGAATCAAGAGCAGAGCTGCTGCAGCAATTCCAATATTCTTTTAATAAGTTTCTAAATAACTTAAGATTGTATAAAAATAAATTTACCTTAAAGTCGGCTAATATTTCCTCCTCCGACTGATACTTCTCAGCTTTTATGTTTGCCTGGATGGTCAGCATGTCTATAGGATTATCGATGACTTCATAGTAGTCGGGGTAGAGTTTCACTGATGGCTTCTCCATAAACATTAGCATCGGCTGCCGACCATCCTCACACTGCCACACACAAAATATTATAACAACGGCATAACTAAATTAATTTCAAAATCAGGCTCCTAATTCTTGTTTCTCCTAAAATTGTTTTAAATGATTTAAAGCTATTTCTAAGCAGCTGACTGAGATTTAAACTCCTAATCACCAATATGTATACAGCATTTTTAACTTCATTATCAGATAAGAGCTCAGGCTCATTTTCATACTAAAAATTTAACTTTTCCTTCCTCCTGCATCAGAAGGAAAGAAACCTTTTCTTCTTGTGAAAAGAAAACCAATCTAGAAAATTTAGTTAATTGAAAGATAATTTTATGCCTTTGAAAAATGTATGTCTATGTAAAAACTAACTGTTAAGATCAAATAAATATCAATTTTAAAAAAAAACTTCAGCCAAAATAAAGTTACATTAAATGTAAAATACCTCATTTACAAAAGGAGAAAGTTATTGGGTAAGAAGGACTTGAAACGTAAGTGCATATGAGTAACTGATTAATAAAAGATATCAAATCCACCGAAAAAGGCTGTTTGAGTTGTGGAATCAATTTTAATTTGTGCTTCCCTGCCTTGGGAAGTCAAGATGTCTTAATGATCTTAAAAGAGTACTAATAAATTGGTTGTTTTGACTGAGATTTGGTGGTACCACTTCATAATTATGACTAGAGAGGTTGATAGAAAGTAATACAACAAAATTGTCACCACAATTTTATATTAAAATTCACAAACACGTTTCGACATATAATATCATCTTCAGTGTGTGTGTTAACTTAGTAAGAGTGAATTCTGTACTGAGCTAACGAGATTAAAAACTTTTAACAGCACAAGGTGGGGGCAGACTAGGGCTGTGTGGGTAGAAGAATTACGGAAGGAACAAGGTAAGGGATATAAAGTTGAGATCCAAGGCGGAACCCAGTAAAGGTATAGGTCAGGTATAACATTTTTGTTTGAAACTGCTTAAAGCTTAACAATAATTCCTAATATTACTATAACTAAAATACACCTTGCAACTACCAGACATAAATTATACTTCTTAGAAAACTTGGAAATTCAAAGAGATAATCTTAACAACTCTGCTATTGTAAAACCAATAAAAAATAAATAAATAATGTATGTAGCTAGTTGTAAGGTATATTTTATTTAAAGAAATTAAGAAATTATTGTTAAGCTATAAGCAGTTGAAAAACAAAAATGTTATACCTGACCCTACATCGTTACCAGGTTCCACCTTGGATCTCAACTTCATATTCCTTACCATGTTCCTTCCGTAATCCTTCTACCCACACGGCTCTACTCTACCCCCACCATGTACTGTTAGTTTGTCAAAAAAAATTGTAATCTAGTTAGTTTAGTACAGAATTTGCTCTTACTAAGTTAACATGCACACTGAAGATGATATTATATGTAAAAACGAGTTTGCGAATTTTAATTTAAAATTGTGCTGACAATATTCTTGTGTTACTTTCAACCAACCCCTCTAATCACAATTAATAGAGTACTTAAGAGCATTTAAGTTTTGGAGGGTGTATTTATTTATAGCAGTAATATGTTTATATAAAAGAAAACACAGATATGTTGTAATTTTAATGTATTTTGAGCCCTTCGTGGTTTCTTTTCACTATTATGGTTTTTTAGGGACAATAAATAAAAAAATCCAAATTTCACTTAACAATTGGCTAAAGTAGAATTTATTTTTATGTGGTAACCATAGTGATGTGTGTAAAAAATACAATTTTAGAAAGCCAAACTGCTTTACACCACTTAATTTTGTTTTATTTTACTAGCCCATACATTTTTGGATAATCTGAAGTGCAGGCTCACTTGTAATATACTTCTATGAACAATGTACATAGTTCAAGTTCAATTAAGATCAGAGTCGACACAGAATGCACTACCTACTTAATTCTTCAATAACAAGCAGTTACTATACTAAGGGCAATGGCAATTATTTCTTTAAAATAAAGGAGATCTATCTTTAGGACTTCTATTTAAAACTAATTAAAATCTACATTACCATATTATATTGGATCCCAATTAACATTTTAATTCACAAAATTTAACAAACACAAAATGTGAATGCTTCTACAAAGAACTGATAGCGCACACATTAAATTGCAAGATACTACAATATCCCTTTTACATACTACTACATTTAACACATAACCATAGTGAACTTAAATAAATAAAATTAATTAATAAACACAGAGACATCAACGTAAAAAGTTAACCTTTGCTTGGTAACATCATTAATTAAAATGTGTTAAAAAGAGACAGGTGATCAGACGTACAAATATTGAACCCTTGATCCATGTGTTAGGGTCACAATGCTTTAACTAAGACTGGGGCTATATAGATCATTAAGGGCTGAATCGATGCTGCTGTGATTCAGCCCCCCAACATTGAGTCCCAGTGTGGACTAAGCTTAGACTCAAAATCTTGTATCTCCAGACTGAATGGGACATTGGCTCTGCATTGCAGCAGCACTGATTCAGCCCCGTAACAAATATGTGCAACATTGAGTCCCAGTGTGGACTAAGCTTAGTCTCAAAATCTTGTATCTCCAGACCGAATGGGACATTGGCTCTGCATTGCAGCAGCACCGATTCAGCCCCGTAACAAATATGTGCAACATTGAGTCCCAGTGAGGACTAAGCTTAGACTCAAAATCTTGTATCTCCAGACCGAATGGGACATTGGATCTGCTTTGCAGCAGCACCGATTCAGCCCTGTAACAAATATGTGCAACATTGAGTCCCAGTGTGGACTAAGCTTAGACTCAAAATCTTGTATCTCCAGAGAGAATGGGACATTAGCTCTGCATTGCTGCAGCACTCATTCAGCCCCGTAACAAATTTGTGCAACATTGATTCCCGGTGTGGACTAAGCTTAAAATTAAGAAAGTTACACTGAATGGTAATCGATGCTTAAATAATTAAATCATTTATATATAATATATAAAATCCTATTTCCACTGACTGACTCAACATGATATCTCTGGAACCTGTTTAAAAGGGTTCACAAATTTATTTTCATTTTCATTGAAGACGGTAGCTATCTACATATTTGATACAAAATCCCCTACCTAACATTTTTTTGACACGCAAAATCCAATGAAAAACAAAAGCATTACAAATGACAGACTCCTTAAAGAAGCCCAGAAGCAAATATGATTATATACAAGGAAGTAATCAAAGTCAAATTGACAATTTAAATCATTCTTCACTAATATATCATTGTGATCACAGGGCGTAAAAGAACGGGAGTTCATTTTTACAAAGGCAAAAGTTTAACTTAAATAAATAAATAATAATAAAACAACCAAACAAAATTAAAACACAAAAAAATACATAAAATGATGCTATGAAAAAATGGAGCATGACCAACACCAGTTAGGTATATATATAAATAGTTATTTACTCAACCGACAATATGACATTAGAATAGCAAGCAGCTCTATTAAAAACACTAACTACTTTCTTATAATTTTAATTATTAACTAAGTGAAACAGAAAAAAAATTAATAACAAATAAAAATGGTACAGTGGTTCTCAAAAGATAAGGAAACTTCATGGCACACTTAGTTTATCAGGTAATATCTGCTAGAGTAGCTGCACAAACATTAATTAAGTTGTAATTTGCATCCACATCCAGCATTTAGCATTTAAGATCCTCTAGTAATAGTAGGAAAAGTTGTGTGACAAGGAGAGAAACGCAAGGACAGTAGCTTTGGCTAGGCTGTAATGGTTTCATTTTTATGGATCTGAAAGGTAGGCAAGAGGAACGGAATAGGTCAAAAGGCATCAAAAGGCTTTTTTACCAACACTGTCACCTAAATCATTATTTACATATACTTGGATGAAAGGATGACACCCCCTTCTTACCTTATTAGCAGCTGCCCAGCATTAACTCTACTCAAGTGGGAAATGATAATTTAGTTGATTCTTTAGCTAGTGATAATTTAGCCATTCTGTCAACTGAAGAAATAAGGTTGCTTCCTCAAAGCAATGTGATAGCTTGAGTGGGAAACCTTTAGCTTAGCCAATCTGCCTACTGAAGAACTAAGGTTGCTTCCTCAAAGCAATGTGGGCCCGAGTGGGAAACCTTTAGCTTAGCCATTCTGCCTAGAACTAAGGTTACTTCCTTAAAGCAATGAGTTGGCTCAAGTGGGAAACCTTTAGCTTAGCCATTCTGCCTAATGAAGAACTAAGGTTTCTTCCTCTAAGCAAGATATTGCCTCAGTTGGGAAACCTTTAGCTTAGCCATTACCACTATGCCAAAGTACTCACTTTCTGTTGTCATTCAGTGCACTTAATGAATAAAATGCTCTAAGAAGTTTTGCTAGACTTGATTTGCACGCATTTGTGGTCTCACTGATTCAGATATTTTAAGTTTCCCAGAAGAAAAACAACAGTAATTGTGTGTAAGATATTACCTAAGATTTCTAATAAAATTATATTACAAAATCAGAAATAACATTTTAAAAATACAAGTCTAATTGTTACAGAAATATTTTGCACCTTCTAAGCTGACTGATCACCACTTTTGGGAACCACTGTATTAAGACAGTTAGATAGAAAAAAGGAATTAATCAAGTAGACCAAAAATAATAATATTGCTATTATTATTATTATTTGAGGGTCAGTTTATCGTCTTAAGTACTCTTACGAGAACCTCATTCAAAAAAACTAAAAATCGAAAATAATCAGGATTCAATTCAGAGTGGAGTAACAATATTCTACAAAAGCAATAGAATCTTTAATCTTGTCAAAAAAAAAAACCTCGACTTTTATTTACTTTTTATGTTGGTTATCTCTTCCTTTGTATTTATAAAAAA
Organism: Gerris lacustris; assembly: GCA_951217055.1. NCBI lineage: Eukaryota > Metazoa > Arthropoda > Insecta > Hemiptera > Gerridae > Gerris > Gerris lacustris. The sequence goes on from OX578283.1 coordinate 14,064,436, forward strand.
AATAAGCAATGATAATAAAAGGGTATGCAATGATATATTGAATAACTTAAAAAAGTAAGATCAATTTTTTTTTATATACAGCTGATTGATTGAAACATTTGAGAACACTATAAAACATAAAAACTTCTTGCATACGAGTCCGCAAGACAGTGAGACATTTTCATGTTTTCGCTCTGCGTAAACTACCGACATAAAATGAAATATAATTGATAAAAGTAGATGGAAGATAATTTTTATTCTTATCTCCACACCGGCACTGCCACGGCTTGATTACAAACGACTGAATTCAAAGGCGCCGGCCCGCCTTCTACAAATTGTTAAGATGCCTTCATACTAGGTAGGCCGAGAGGGCTGAGAGTTGATGACAACCTCCTGTACTTTCCTAACTCCCTGTCACACGTATAAATCTTTTTGACTTTCTTCGGCCCTACGAAGTGCAGCAGGGGAAGGCACTACAGCTGGAGACTGGATTACAGACCTCCTACACCTTTCTAACTCCCTGTTATACTTTTCTGAGTTTTTAAGCTAAAAGTAATGTAACGTTTTTGGCTTATGTTCCATAGCCTAAACATGAAAATGTTAAAAAGAGAATAATAGTCTGGGAGCTCATTAGGGGTTTGTCAATATATTAAAACACACACAAATATAGCTAGGCATCTGAAGTACAAGTAAAAAATAATCATTTAAAACACTTGATTAAAACCTTTTTTTCCTCTTTACATAATACAAAAAAAAAAACAAAAAAAAAAACTTACTAAAAGAAACCAAAACCAAATAAAATAAAAAGAATAACATACTTTGTTGCAGTGATTACCATCATCAACTGATATTATGAAAGTAGAGAGATTCAGTTCAGTACTGATATTAGTTAGAGAAGATGGTCTACAAGTTAGGATTGCAGGTGACTTTGAGGGACAGACCAAGTCTGTCAGGGGAACACTACAAATCAAACCAAACTGTAGAAGAGATGCAGGCACAATATCGACTTGGACTCTTCAGCACACAGACAGACAGGCAAGGCAAGGATTCAGGAAATAGGAGGATCTAGGGTAGCAGTCATACAGTAATCAAATTATTTTAAGTCCCTAATTAGTTTTGTCTCTAAAATAATTCAACGTTATCCTTTTACCACTTCTAACACTAAACTAAACATGTTTAACCTAACTCTACTCTTTCACCACTTATAACAACACTTGACATTTTTAGCTAAACAATATCCTTTTACCACTTCAAACATCAATAAACATATTTACCCTAACTTTATCTTTTTACCACTTTTAACTTCAATAAACACATTTACCTTAACTCTACCTTACCACTTCTAACAACACAAAAGATATTTGAGATCGTGAAACCTTTTTGTAAACAAATTTAGTCCAGGAGATAGCGTGCGAAAAAGTGTCAGACTAACATCAAGCTAGAATTTTGTGTATAAGTAAATGTTTTGGTGCCTTTATGAATATATGGTCGGCTAAGTTCGTCTGCGGGACATAGCTTGGCAATAGGCTTTTGAAAAAAAAAGATAGACGGTGGAGAGTGACCATGTCCTACCCTTTTTGTTGGACAATGTGATTTTCATGATCCTGAGTACGAACTTAGTTGGTAGACCAAAAATCAAGTTGATGGTAGTTTGTCCCTTGATAGGGGAACACTTTGATTTAGAGTCATATTTGACTAACTAACCTATTAAGTGACAAACTACCATCACCTTGATTTTTGGTCTACAAACTAATTTCGTACACAGGATCATGAAACTCACATTGTCCACCAAAAAGAGCGGGACATGGCCGCTCTCCACCGGATTGTTTTTTTCTTTCAAATGCCTATTCTCTCCACCGGATTGTTTTTTTCTTTCAAATGCCTATTGCCAAGTCCCGCAGACGAACTTAGTCGACCATATATTCTTTATAGGCACCAAAACATTTACTTATACACAAAATTCTAGCTTGATGTTAGTCAGACACTTTTTTGCAAGCTATCTCCTGGACTATTATCTTTTAACCACTTCTAACCACAATAAACTTATTTACCCAAACTTTATCGTAGCACCACTTCTAAGACCACTAAAAATATTTATCTTAACTTTTAACGTAAAGAAGAGGAATTCTTCAGCTTTACGCACGATTAGCGAGTTTGTTTACATTTAACAAAACTAATTTGCTATTCTTTTATTAAAGTAACTGTTTATATCGAGTTTTTAGTGAAAAACAATGAATGAATCAAGTGGCTTTGACGAAAATGTAGGGAATAATACTCCTCCAGAAATAATTAATTCGGCAAAAAATACAACTCAAGATTAATGCCATCTTTATCAAGAGAAGAGATACGAACTTACATACAGCCAGTTTATTTTTTTCTGTTTTATTATTTAAATCTAACAATCGTAGATAAAGTACGGTACGCAACTCGTGCGAAAACGGCATTTTGCATTGCTCGTGTGGTTTTACTATCCTCGCTGTCGCTCGGGTCCAAACTCCACACTCACTCGCAAAGTGCTACTTTCTGCACTCGACGCGTAATGTACTATACCCTAACTTTATCCTTCTACCACTTTTAACAAAATTATACATATTCACTCTAACTTTAACATTTTACCTTTCACGAACATAAAATTTTACTTGCTTCTCCAACTTACTAATCCTTTATCACAAAACCACTTTCTTTAAATCTTTAATCTAATAAGAACCTTACTTCCCTTTCATTTTATTTTGAAGTCTCCATTTTTATTTTAAAGTCTTCAACAGGAGTTCACACTTTCCACTTCTAACAACCTCTGAACAAATTCACCTTTTTTTGTTTCTCTAACTCTTACTATACCCAAAACTCCTTTAGGCACTTCTAACTATTAAAAAACTATGCACACTGACTTAATCCTCTAAGCACCTATCTCTAACTGACCTAATAACACCTTCAACACATTTAGCAGCTCTATCCTTTAACCACTTATTAAATTCACCATTTAAATTAATCTCCCTTGTGCGAGGAAAGAGGGTGAAGTAAAGATTCCCTTCTCTAATCTTCCAAAACTGCTTTTAAAACTGTAGTCACAAATAAAAAGTCAATTTGTTTTCAACTATCAATATTGTTCAGTTTGTCCAAAGGTTTTGAGTTAAAAGTTTTATTGTAAATAAAGAAGTTGGTTGTTTTTTGGAATGAAAGTCCTTTATTATATTTGATTCAAGCAAGCTTTCGTCCAGGGAACCTGGACTTCTTCAGGTTTTGGAAATACTGTAAATTTAGAGAAACAAATGGTCAAAATGAAAACGAATTTTGGAAATGAAAGTCTTACCTTACTTATATAAAAAAAAAACCTCAAGTCCACAAAAGAACAACTTCAAGTAAATAAAGAAGTTTTAGATAAGGTTAGAGGTGTTTTTAGACGTAATTCAGTTACTTTGTATCCTTATAAAATGTAATTTTAACAATCTATAACTGTAATAACATACTACCCCCAAGACAAGGGAAATTTGTAATGACATCTTGTGTTCAACAAAAACTATATCTACATAAATAACTTAACATTAAACTCTCAAGTAATATTCACATGACATCTATTAGCTATGATGTAAAACAATAAACTGGTTTTTCTGAATTTTATTATATTAAGTAAGTTCAACTTACGAAGAGACAATAGTGTTAAGTAACTTTAATCATAATGTTTAATATTTGCATCTGAAGTTGATTGAGAAACAAACAATCAGAAAGGACTTTGATTGAATAAAAACTTTGAGATATAAATATTTTCTCTCAAATAACATTTCAGCATATGATTAAAGAAGTTCATACAAAAAATGAACGGCATTTTATTCAATGACTATAATTAAAATGATAAAGGCATTTAACATATCAGGTTTATATTTGAACACCGCATGCTTGCAGGCACAAATGTAAGATCTAATGGCTCATTGGGTAGAGATATGCTCCAAAGATTAGTACTAGTAGAAGAACGGCAAAAATAAACTCTTCTTCGAACCTAGAAATTAGGCCATTTATTTGGCCATTTTACACACTCATGTACCACTAGATCGAATATACAGTGTAATCTCAATAGAGAGCCATTTAAATCAATGTGCCAAGGGGCAGGATTGAACCCATGATCTTGACCTTGATTTATAGGCCGAGTATAAATGCTCGTTATATTAATGCTCATCTGAAATTTACATCTGTGATGATTTTAAGTTATTATTTTGTAAATCATCGTTTCCTTTTGATTTATATTGGTTTTCTTTTTAATTCTGTGATGACTTTGGGAGTTATCTATTTATCTATATGTATGTTTAGTCTCCAATCAATCCTTCCCTTCATTCCTTTATTCTAAACGATACTCGCGGCGCGATCTGTTAAGAGGCTTACAAACTACATAGCCCTCCTACAGTGCCGCCCTCTACACGCCACTGATTAAGAGGTCATCGCCACCCAGTTGCCAAGTTGCCCGCAGCCTTGGAGCTCACTGAGTGTTGCCTGCGCAGTGACTATTTTGAGTACTACATTTGATGTGCCTGTGCCGGCTCTTATGCGTGAGTACCTTCTATTCTTCCTCAATCCTTTACTATTCCTTTTGTAGCTTTGCCCTACTTTCATCCATACACCATACAGTCTAAATTTTAAGGTGGCCGATTTATTATCGGTTCACACCCATACAATGTATATGTGTTGATTATGAACTGTAACATTTATTATTAGGTCCAAACATAATCAAAAGTTCAGAAACCCTTAATGTATTTTTATTTTGGTTTTCAATAAGAACACAAGATGTCAGGAATAATTAACTTCTCTCAAGGATGTAATTATTATAATTAATTTAATGAATTTGTATTTTAATTAAAATAAATTCTGGATTTATAAGTACAGTAGAAGCTTGATTAACCGCCAAGAACAGGGAATCACAGGTACCTTGACAAATAATTGAAAAGACAGTTAAGCGAGAAGGGGGAAACATTTTTTGAAAAGTTATTTTTATTTTTGGCCAGAGGCACAAAAACTTTGTCAAAACAAGAGTTAAAAATATCTTGGATCGTCAAGACACTTTTTTGAGCTGAATAATTGACACATAGTGCCTTCATGGTCACACGACGGGTGGGGTTGGAGGTCGAAAAAAGGAGGGTGCATTCGGCAGATGTGACAGTGAAATGGGAGACAGATAATCAAAGTTCTACTGTATCTCTTAAGTATATACAAACACTACATTCTAAAGTTTCAGTTTTATTGGCGGTAAATAAATAAATCAAAAAATCAGCTAAGCTACAAAAAAAACAAAAAAACTCTATCATACCTACAGTGGAAGCTGCTCAAATAAATTAAAAATAAATCCACACAACTAACACTTTCAATGATTTTTTATTTTTTAAGAGAGAGAAAATAAAGAGTGTACTAAAAAGCAACACAAAACTGAACTTAGGATTAGATGCAGGGATTCTAAAACTAGAGTTAATAATAAAATTTCATTTAGTAACACACAATTGTATCTAATTTTTTTAAAAAAAAGCTTCTACAATTGACAGGCAATATTATTTGTTCAGATTCAGGCAATATTATTTGTTTAGTTTGTTTGTGCCACAGAGTCTAACAAGTGTACTTGTTGCCTGTGTTTTAACTATTGTATGACTTCAGTGCTCAGGGCACCAGAAACACATTAACAATTAATGAAAGGGTTACTTATAGTTGCTTCAGACTACTGCATTTATAGTTATTATTACTTTATTTATTAAATAATTGTATGATACTTAAATAACCTAAGAGAAAGTTATATTTTTAATATAATTGTACTTGTTAAGTGTGGGAATCACAAACTAGGTGGTTTATTAAGGTAAGTTTTGTGGCAGCTTTTAGTAGACTTGTTACCCAACGGATTTGATTGAAGAAAGTGGGCAACTAGGTAACTTAAAATGGTTTGATTTAAGTGTGAAGCTATTGCGAGTGATTCACATTTACATATTTAATTATTTTTTTTTAAAATGGCAAATAAAAACCAAAATCAAAAGATAAATGAGGAAAGTAATGGTACAAAATTACGGACCAAGGTGAAGTAGAAAATGTTTTGAAACTTTTAAATTAAACGCCACAGAAGGAAATGTTATTTTTACTAATCGAATTAGTTGAAGCTGTCACAACCACCTCAATCATCCCCAAAAACAACCAGAGGTTTACGAAAGCAATCAATGATTTAGGTAGGTCATTCCGATCACACATCAACCTAGTGAGTAATTACAAACACACCCAAACTGTTTGGATTTGGGTAGTCTGTGAGTAGGTATTGTTGTTGACTAAATTTTTTTTTTTTTTTTTTATTATTATTGTGTTGGCACCTTAAAAGTATGTGAATATAATATATATACTCATATATAAGTATTATTAATTAGTTATGATGATTACAAGTGTAAATAGTGGGATATCATTATTTTGCCACAAAAAAAAGTGGCAAAGAATATCAACAATGTATAATCCTAATTTACTAACAATTTTGAAATAGAAATTGGTTTTTAAAATGAAGCTACATCCTTAAGAGAAGTTTAAAATTGGAGATAGTGCTATTAGAGCGAGGAGAGGGCACAACTAGGAAAGAAAAAAAAGATAGAGAGAGAGCAAGGGAGAGGCAGGCAAGAGAGAGAGAGGTAGAGTTAGAGAGGCGAGTACTTACGACAAAAGTCATGAGGGATTTGCAGAGGGAGTAAATCCTCTTTTTCAGCGGGATATTGTCCAAATACTTTCCCTTAGTTAGGACTTTGGACGTGGACGGCGTGGTGGCCTCCACCTTACAGTTAGTCCCCTCTGTATATTGTGTATATATATTGTGCGATAAACAGAAACAAAACAAACAAAACACATTGATGAAAGCATGGTGTGAGTATCGAGGCACGAGGTTCTTAAAATTACATCTAGTTACTTACAAGATAAGTCATGAGACACTTGCAAAGTGAGTATATCCTACGTTTCAGTGGTATGTTGTCCAGGTATTTGCCTCGGGTGAGTAGTTTCGAGGGTGCTTTCCCCGACATCATGGGACTGCCTACTCCGGCTCCAGGCTGCTTCCTCGGCACCTCGTCTACCGAGTCGTCTTCGCTCTCCGAATACTAGACAAAACAAATCCAAATTAAACTTACAAAACATTCAGATACAATGTTAGTAACAGGGAAGCACTAGTTTTTCCTTATTAATTACCGATCTGGTTTCCTTAAGTAAGGGCCACTACCCGTCAGCCCAAAAACCCGGTCGAGTAATTCCCGTTCCTGTTCACATTTGGGGGAGAAACCAGACCGGGCAGCCAGGTGGAGATTCCATTCGACAGAGGTTAGAAAAGTGGGGGAACTATAGGCCCCCCACTACTTTCCCTTTACCCCGCAAACCAATAGTGTAATCCTCTTCGTCGTACTCAATTTCCCTGACTCCTTACCCTCGGGTGTGCGCGATCTAATACAGACACAAGGAGGCGCGGACCCCTGATAGAACTTAATCTGTTTTATATGCCCACACAAAGGTAAAATAAATATAAACTTGAAATCATTTTAGCAAAATATTATAAAACATATTTAAATTGGTTTTATTTTTTTAGTATAATATAATATACAGTAGAACCTCGCTTACACGACCCTCAATAACACGACAACCTCAATTACAAGTGCAATTTTCAAATCCCCTTGAGATTGCCATAACACATAATGTTAAATTAACCTCTATAACGCGACTATTTTTATCCAAACAACCTCAATAACACGGATTTTCCCCAATTCACAACGTAACTCAGAACCTCTATAACAAGTCGTTTTGAGAAATCAACCTCTATAACACATCTCTATACAGGAATGGGTCGACCTTGAACAAGTCTTGACTTGAAAACTCCGCCCATTAACCTCGATAACACGAATGATAGCCAAAATAACCTTGATAACACGACCCTCAATAAAAAGAGCACCTCGATAACAAGACTTTTTCCCTAATCCCCTTGAGACACTTCTTATCGAGGTTCTACTATATAATCACGTACAATGTCAAACAGTGACTGATTCTCTTGATAAAAGCAAGAAATGTAGCTAGAAAAATCCCTATCTTCCAATCCTACCCACATCTCAATTTCACAGTTATATCTCAAATTTAGGCCTCACAGGACCGCGCGTTCCCGAGGGTTAAAGAAAAGGTGACTAAATGGAACTGGGTCAGACTGTGTGAATGTAGAAAAAAAAAACTTAAATTGCAAATATTAATTAAAAACCAGGTATGATTTCTTTAATTGGTTATCAACTCACTGATGATAGAAAGTCTTGATATACATTTATTTTTATTATCACATAAATGATTTTTTAAATTAAATAAATAATTTATTGTAAGAACTAGACACTTAATTATTTAGTATGTATAAAATTATTAATTAATACATCAAAATAAATACCTGGTTGTCAACTTCAAGAAGTTCTTGGAATCTTTTCTGCATGATTTTTTGTAGTTTTACAGCACCCTATAACAACATCGGTATTAATAATAAACAAACAAAATATTAGCGTAAAATTAAACCATCATTACGAACGTGAGAGTTGATTACGAACCTTGAACAGTTTGGAGTCGGGACGGTTGTATTTCTTAGCGTTTTCAAACATGATGTTCAAATCTCCGGCAACTTCACTCACAGTGTCGTAATGCCCTTTCTACAACAAAATCAAATCATACAAATTAAAATGTCTGCAGTTCTGTAGTCTTTATGTGGTTACAAGCATCGCCAAATGAGCTTCTAGTGGTGACCACTTGTCCAGGGGTTATGATCAAGGTGATTTTCTTTAAACCATGACAATTTCCTAACTCCAGCGATGCCGATCCCCACTGCCATCTTTTATGATGGTAAAAAGCTGGGCTGATACAGACACATTTGGTATATACAGAGATTTAAGATAGCATTATGACCAAGAGCATCAGTCTTTTAAACACATGCACTTGATCCAATCCTTCTTTAACCCTTCAACTCAAGCTACCCGAAACATAATTCTAGTAAAGGGACAAAATCAGAAGCCTTCCCATACCAAGGAAACCTAAAAAATTAAATAAAATATTTTCATTGCATACAATCAAAGGGACATATTAACATCAAGAAAAAAGTGATTTTAATATTTTTTGTAGCACAGAAATTAGTTAAGAAACATATTTTGGATCTAGAAAATTCACACCATAACAATTTAACAAAGTACTTGGAATTGTATATATTCAGGGTCTTCTTGTAGGGACCTATTTTATAGTAGTTTTGATAGAATAGCCAGCAGAAGATCCTGCCAACATCATCCCATTTATAAACAGCTTGGGTTTCCGGTGAAATCCACATCAAGAAGGATTTGAAGTCCAACATTTTGCTTCCACTACTGGAAGCATCTTCAGGGTTGTGATGTCAACATCACGATGCACCACAACCCTGAAGATGCTTCCAGTAGTGGAAGCGAAATGGTGGAATTCAAATCCTTCGTGACGCAGAATTCACCTGAAGTCTTCTTAGAGAAATACAATATAATAATTAATAATATCAAAAACTAACACTCAAAGCCAAAACTGAAGTGGGAAGAAAAACCTTTAGGCGCTACGAAGACCGTGGAGATATCATAGAAGTAATCTCAGTGATATTTGTATCACCACTAGAAATTAAAAAAAAAAAATCGGGTACGGGGTACATCAGAATTTTTCCTCACTTCAGAGGCCACTAAAGTGGCCTCTCCTGCTGCTTCACAGCAGGAGGAAGCAGCATTGGACGTGGTCAGTACTTGGATGGGTGACCGTTCTGAACTAACTGATTTATTATCATTTTTGCAAAAAAAAACAACCTTATTTTTAATACCTATATTTTATTTTATTATTTAAAGTTTGGCGGTATTTTGACAGATGTAAACAAACTTTGACTTCATCAAAATTATCGCACTAATAAATAATTATATTCATTTATAACTTTTAAACTAATTAATAGAATTTCATCGGGTTTTTTTATATTTGTTCCTTAATTTTTTCCGGTTCCAACGATGTGCTACAAGTCAAAAACCTATATGTAATTTCAGTATTATTAACCGTTAAAGTTTAAAAATTCAAAAATGTATAACTTCAAAATCAAAATGAAATTTAGTGGGCTTGTTTGTCATAGAGAGAGGTACATTCGAGCCAAATTTCTACTCGATCAGGACCATTTTCAATTTATTACGATTTTTTTAAATTTTTGCTGACTCAGCAAACTGGGTTCAAGATGGCGGAAAAAGTTGATTTTCTGGGTGGCACAACTACAGGTTAGTACTGATTTTTCTGCCAAGTTTCAACTCTCTAGGTTAAATACCTTGGGCGCTACGATGATAACACACATACATACGTCATCCTGAAAACCACTCAGGAGGTCTTAAAAACACCTAAAACGGATAATTCCATTGGAATCTCGAAAAAAAATTTTTTGGTGAATACAATACTTTTCCTACTATTAGTAGTGAGGAAAAGTAAAAAATCAATTTGATTCTGAGAAAAAATATATTGAAGCCGATAAGATATCACACATTGCTCATGGCACCTCACTCTTTACTCACTGCACATAAAAACAAATCTCACCATTTCCCTATGAGCACATTACAAAAGGTTGTAGAGTAAATTTCTACCATATTTTCCAATATGTACATTTTCTTTAAAACAGGGAAGCTGTCAGGCAAAAGAAAAGATTCACTTGGGAACAATCTCTTATATTGCAGTTATTTTCAAGTGACCAATAATTAGACATTGTTACCTGTAGTTTCTTGCAGATCTGTGTGAGGGAAACGGGATTCTTTATCTCATCGTAGTAGTCAGGGTATATTCTCTTGGACGGTAACCTGTAGAACGGTTCTGACATCAGATCACCTAAATACAAGAAAAATCATATTATAACAATTAAAAAGGAAAAAAAGAGAAACAGGATACAACTGTACGTACTAAACAAGGAATATGGTAACATACCCTGAGCGTTAGTGCAGTTCTTAACTGTGTTAAAGAGCTGCCACGAAGGAAGATCCTCCTCACCATCACACAGGTCTTCATCAACATCGTCATCATCATCATCATCTGACTTAAGACCAGCCGTCATAGCAACTAAACTTTGACTGTTCCTCGTCCTTTTACCCCTACACATTAAAGACACAATAATACTAATTTGAACCCTTAAGTTGGCCATACACAAAGAGGAAATTTTCAAGGAAAGAGCCTAGGGGATTTCCACTAGCAAATCCTTGCCCACACACAGGTGGACTTCCTTGGAGATTTTCTCTACCCAAACTTCAAAAATTCTCGAGGCCGACTGTCGTCAACTCAATGACCGCAGCATCTGACTGCGTAGTTCCGGCCTCTAGCCCAACTTTTTCGGGATTTCGGGGCACTGCAGTTCACAGACTGCGGATGGAGAGACATGGAAGTGATGGGCGACATTTTTTACTGTATTGTTAAAAATATAAACCCTCCACTACACAATAAATGAACAAAAGTAAAAATTGTATAAAGTAAAATGTAAAAAAAAGTGAAAAAAAAAAATTTTCTAAAAATATATTAACACCACTACTGCCATAGTAAAGCCCCATTCACGAAGGATTCCACATACAATTCACAAATGCGATTGCCGCAGGACAGCTTTTTCCCCTCTTTCTCCCACTTCTGCTCTCACTCATTCACTCTCTTTTATTTAACTTAAATAAAAAGCAATCAGGCTAAGAGCGAAGTGATTTGGAATTTATAGTCTGAATAAGACTGTACAGCATTGGTTCCCAAAGTGGGGGGCGCGCCCCCCAAGGGGGGCGTGAAGATAAGTCAAGGGGGGCGTGGGACCTCGAGATCGAGATAGCTTTGCCGTCCGAACGTCTAACGTGATTATATAAAAATTAAAATATCAAACCAGTTGGAGAACCTCACTGACGAATTCAACACATTTAATGACAACACTTACAGATTAACGATGGATCCTTTCAGTGTCAACATAGATTCCCTGCCCGAAACACTTTAAGAACAAGCTTTAGAAATAAAAAAAGGTTCTGCTACCGATTTTGATAAAATGGACAAATCATCGTTTTGGGTTAAGTATTACAAAGTGTACCTCGGTATATCACAGCAAGCACTTCGATTGTATTTACCTTTTTCAATCACTTATTTGTGCAAAAAAAGATTTTTCAGCACTTGTTGCAATAAAAACAAAGTATCGTGGCAAACTTAATGTTGTTGTGCTTAATTTTCGTTGTGCACTTTCTAATACTCATCCAAAAATAGAAAATTTTGTACAAATAGTAATACAAATAAATGAATGCGGTTATTCAATGTAATAATGGTTTATTTTATTTTTTTTTAATTATCTCATAAAATTGTGTAAGGGAGGGGGGGGGGGCGTGGGAAGATTTATTCTTGACTGTGGGGGGGCTTGGTAAAAAAAACTTTGGGAACCCCTGCTGTACAGCATAATGTAACACCAGCTACTTGATTCTAAAAAGAATTGAGGGCGCCGAACATCCCAAGTGGAACTCCCAACTGGATTTGAGAACCTCATATGAAGGTGCTACTTGCCTCTATGATTAGTTTGAATCTTTCATTTCAAACCGGACTCCAGAAATATAACTCTAGTGTGAATGAGGCCTAGTAGTAGTAGTCTAGTACTTTCTACTAGGACGGGTAGGACGAACCACTTGTTCGAACCTTGCAATTAGGCCATCATTCAGGCCCTTTTTACGCCCCGCGGTAGAGAGTTCCAGCCACTTCACACATCATACATATGTACATTTGTACCGCCGAAGCGAGTATGATGTGATCAATAGTGAGCCATATAAATCAGAGTGTCACGGCGAGGAATCGAACCCCGTCTCGTTCCACTCGAGATTCAGTGATGGCCGAGCAGACGTGGTTTAACTCACACGGCTACGCTAGCTCCCCATGAGGCCTAACTCTCACAATTTTCTTCCAGATTTGTGAAGAGGTAAATTTAAAAACCACTCAAGTGTTACCAATTTAAACTAGGAGGGGGGGGGACACTTTTAAGATAGGGTAGTTAGGAGGGGATTTGTAAAAGATTAAGGCAGGCCTAGATCATTAAATAAATAAATAAAATGAAAAAATATCCTAATAAGTACCCAATATTTATATACTGTACAAAAAACACTACTATGAATACTTCATATTTATGACTTGACGCCAGTGGTGTAACTACAGGCCCGCATTGCGGGCGGGCCCCCAGTTCTAGGGGGCCCCAAATCAATGTCAGGGGGCCCCCAGTTCTAAACGTATGTTTTTTTTGGCTATCAATTTTGTTTGGTGAGGGGCCCCCTAAATAGGTTCTTGCGGGAGGGCCCCCAATGCCCTAGCTACGCCACTGCTTGGGGCTCAAACTGTCATACATAAAAAGCCCATGTACTAACCTTGTCTGTCTGTCCTTGTTGACAGGTATCTTTCCCTGTTCTATCTCCTGTTTCCTCGCCTGGGTTAGCTTACGTAGAGCTTTGGCATCCTTGTATATTTGTGAGCCTGGTTCGTTGAACATACAAGCATTTTTGGTTAACACTAGCAGATCCTTCTCCATCTCCCCAAGTGACGAGTACTTGTTATGCTGGATTTTGTTGGCTATAGAACGAAGGTCGATCGGCTGCTCTATTACCTCGTAATAATTAGGGTAACGCTGCAGAAAAAAAAAAATAAACCAACAAAAATATTACAAAACTAAATAGAAAATTAAAAGGAATGTAAAGTCAAGGGACTTAAAGTTGATGAAGTAAATCGTCAAAAAATCACTAATAATTGTGATAGAAACAATAGTGACAGAGGATAAGAAGTTTCAACAGTCATTATTCAAATAATATGAGATAATGAAATTGAGTTGCTCATCTTTCGTGGTCGGTTAGATAAGTTTGTCCTTTACCCATATGATTAAAGTTCCTAAGTGCTAAACAATTATAATCTAGACCATATTAAGTTCTGTTAAGCATTGCACTCATTAAATGCAATTAAGACCAAGAGAAATTTTAAGAGTGAGACACAGATGTCATAGACTAGTAGTAACTAAAACAATGTAACTGGATAAAAGGAGTAGGTAGTTGAGGTAGGCTCACTTAATTCATCATATTGTTTCTTGCGCCTTTTTGGAACGAATTTCCTTATGGCACGTTACAGCGTCTAGAGCCCAGGAGTGAATCCGAAAAAAACGATGGTCACAAAACCAATCATCACAAAACTAACTGCTACAAAATCCAATGACAACTTGTGTAAATGATGACCATGATGACCGATGTAGTTGAAATTTGGTACACACACATGTTTAATTTACCAATGCCCAGGACGAGTTCTTTGGACAACGTTATCTGCCCAAGCGTTAACGCTACGAATTTAATAAAACCCCATACATATCGTCTAAAGTACAAATGAAACAGGCATATAAAATTCCAACCTGATACAAGCAGAAGTTTTTGTGAAGTGAAGTTAAATATTTTATATTGAGTAGGCTGGGGCATGTGCTCACTCTACAACAACCATCCTCTTTAACTATCAACTCATTATGATTAACTATTTCCTCAACATTCAATACATATTTATTGCAAGACTGTCGCTTCAATGAAAAAAAAAATGTTTTGTTTATTTTCATTTTGCATTAACTCTGCTAAGTACAAATAGTTCTTTTAATTTTGTCTCTTTTCTAAGTCCGCCATGTATAAGTAGTTAGCATCGTACTTAAAAGTGTGATTTTATAGTTTATATTTAATTAAAAGCATAAGGAGCTTTGTTCCTAACGAGTGCCCTGCGACACCAAACATAGTTCTTTTTAGATGTAAGAGATTTTTTAATTTACTCTTTGCATATTCTTTAATTTGATGATGTGTTTTATTGATTTTAAGGACCTTAAAGACTAGAGTAGAAGACCCGATAGTGCAAACTAAAATTAATTGTGCAATATTTCAAAAGAAACAGACAATGCATAGATTAGTTTAAGCCCCACCACCTAAACTGTTCATAAACAACTCTCCTTCTTATAAAAAGAAACAGTATTAATAAAGTGCGAAACAGGATTTCAGAGAGGTATTAATGTGCAGTTTGAAGCAAGAATAGGAAGGTTTCTCCTAGTGTGATTAGTTTGTATAGAGTTGGTTTGATTCAAACTTTTTTGGAAGGTAGAAGCTGGAAAGCCGGGTGTAGAGGTCGGCCATCGTCGGACGTAGCTGTTATAATGATATTAAACAGTTCTTCACACATGGTTATCTCATCATCGTTGGTGAGAGAGGAACTCTCGGACGTGTCCTCTGCATCGTCTCGTCGTGCATCGTAGCTACCTGATCCAACTGTTGACTTACGACTCTGAAACATCTAAAACATATTAACATCCTACTAGTATCTACTATATTGTCCACTTCTTACACCAACATACTCCCTGTTGCCAAAGGCCAAGATTAACCGATATTTACTTTGTTTTAACTCTATTATATTTTTAATGATTTTGCACCTGCAAATTTTTCCACTTATTGGATAACTAATGTATAGTTTTCGATGAGTAAAGCAGTTCGTGGAAAGTGTTGCAACTAGTTATTAATAGTCATAAAGTAAATAGCTAATAAGTAAAATCTTTTGCGCTGCCCCAGTTTTTAGAGTAGAGTTTGAGGCAGCGACACTCCTACTTTGAGCTGAACCCATTCAACAGGTCATCCAATTCAGGAACAAAAAAAAAATACCAAAAATAGATCAAAAAATGGTCCAACATATACCAAATGAGATTACGCGATTTAAACCTCTATAGACACAAACGCCACCGGGGCTGGCAGAGCCTTGTAAGAGGCACTAGGAAAATACCTGCGGAGTGCCAAAATGGTGGTCTTAGATCCACGGGGGATCCAACCGCATTCAATGGGTTAAATCATCTCACAAGTCCAGCTTGGACTTTTATTAAAAACCTTGATAATTGATAGAATCCTTATTGATAGATGTGTAAATTTTAATTAATACGGCACACTAGGTCCAGTACACAGACTTGCAAGTACATTAAAAATCTTGATTTTCCTAGAAAATGTGAATATTAAAAAATTATTAATTAATTTGACTGAGATTTTGTGGCACTACTTCATAATTATGAGTAGAGAATGAATAATATAAATTGTCTCTCCACGTAAACTGGCTGGTTTGTTTATTTTAAATCACAAAGCAGCTTCCAGCCTTCATAAGGTCATCTTTATTCATTAAGATGACCTCCATAGACGCTCCCATATCTACTATGAGTTGAGAGGTTGATAAAACAAGTAACACAACAATATTGTAACCACAATTGCGTACTAAAATTGAGGCGTTCAAAACCAGAACGGGCCAACCCACAAAACAGGCTGAGTGGTCACTTACACTTTGTTTTAGCTTACATTTGAGTGCCATAGTGGTCTATATTAAGTTATCTTATTTCTCAACAGATAGCAGCATGTGTTGGGTTGGTTGCAGCATCTTAAAGAGTTGTAAATCTACAACCAGAACGGGCCATGTGTCTTGGCCCGCAAAAGTATCTCAGGTCAGAACTCTAGAGGGAGGGCCCGTTCTGGTTTTGAACGCCTCAATCAGAAGGGATTTTACTCTTCTACTATATTTGTTAATTTTAATATAAAAAACACAGCAAAATTGTTGTGTTACTTGTTTTTATTAACCTCTAGTCATAATTGTGAATATTAATATGAAGTTTTGCACCCACTACCAGAATTACTTACTTTCTAAAATGAGAAATTTTTTGGACTTGGGCCAGGAAGCACCTTGTCAAATTCAGCTATCTCTTTGACACAGAAGGTTCTGATTCTACCAGCTGGTACATATTCCTCTTTCAAATATTAAGAGATCTCTGCAAAGCCCCAAAGCAGAACAACGGGCAACAGTGCGAAATGTCGCAGAACCGAAAGGGAGTCTGCAGACCGAATGCGTGCGGTGAAAATAGGTTTTTATATTAAGTGTTACATTTTATGACCAAGTACTTAGTAAATTTAACCTCAGAAATGTGTAAAAACTGTTTTAAGGAGTCATATTTTCTAAAAAATTTTCTGGGGCCGCCTGTTTATCTGGGTGTATGGAATGCCCCCCGGAATGGTCGCTTTCACTAATCTTGCAGACAATTTATGGCTTTGGTCTTTAAAATTAACTGTTGTAGAAAGATGAAAACCATTCTGCTTTGGGGCTGTGAAGGATATCTACCTAAAACTCCACCTTACTAAAGGCATTTTTTCAGATAAGTATACAACTTTATTGACATGAGGTCAATTAATCAACCCCTGAAATCTATATTAACTGATTCTCAAGATTTAGAGCTTCATGTACACGCAGTATTTCTCCAAACAGAACCCCTCATTAAGAAAATTTTAAAACTGACTCTTTTCTATGGTAACTTGTATAAAACCCGAACTACTGGAAAACTGGTTTGGAATTAAATAGACACTCACCTTAAGAAGTATTTTGCCCTTTGGTTCGTCCTCTACAACCCTGGTTTCTTCAAGTATTTTAGCTTTGGTAGTCTGGACCAGGTCCCACAGTTCAACTGCATCCTTGTACTCTTGGGTGTTACGCTAACAAACAACAACCACATTACAATTAGCACCTTAATAATAAAAAACACAGTAACGCTCAAGTAAAAGAACTTACTACAACATAAAGACAAACATTTGTACATGTTGTCAGATTTTATCAATCTATAAAAAAAAAATAACATAATTTGAAATTACCTTATAGAAAGATTTGGCATTAGATACAAGTAGCTCGATATCTGCACATAGGTCTTCCATGTCCTCATATTCTTCTGTCTTCAATTTCTGCTGCACTTTCAGCAAGTCAATAGGATTTTGAACGACCTGTTACGACAACATAAATACACACTTAATTCAAGCTCGCAGAGTGAAATTTGACAATCAATCTAACGGAACTAACCGTACAATTAAACGCATCAGATAATCAGCATCAAACACCGATCAGTGACTGCGACATTTATCAGTGATATTTCTATTGGGTCAGTGACTGCGACATTAACAGGGATATTACAATCGGCACAGTGACAGCGATGCCCATATGTAGATTTGTCTAAGCATAAATTACTTTTAAATGTAGAAGTATAGACATATCGATTGACACAAGCATAAACATATACTACGTTCACACATAGTTTAGAAAACGATCCGCTAGTTCAAAATTTTGTACGAACATTTTGTATGAACATGTTGTATCGAGTTAAATCCGCTCCACCAAAAATACGTGATCGGAACTGGGAATCGAAATTCAAACCACTCTTGGAGGGGATCTAGATATCAGGTTATTTTACTTTTTTCCACTTTTTAAGTTCTTTGTTTACGTGAGCTTCCATTTCTTTTTTTCAAATGAAAAAACGTTTTTAAACAAAAGTTAATACTATAAAGAACCTGTAAAAACTTTTAATAACTTGTAAATAAAATGTAAAAATACGCGGACATATTAGTTAACAAGAAAGAAGGTTTTACTCGTGACGTCACCGTTATGAAATATCGAAAACAAATATTTCGATCACCTGTATTTTTTGTTGTGTGAACGCCAATTTGTTTTGAAAACAAATTGGATCCGAAACGCTTTCAAACGATGTGTGAACGTAGTAATATTAAGCTTGAATGGCAGTGGGATAAAACTACACCACATGAGTTGACTAGAGATAAGGTTAAGTTATTTCTTAAAAGTTTTAATGTCAGTGAAAAGATAAAAATATCATCTTCCCTTATTAAAATTTGCAGGCTGCTTATACATTGGATTTTCCTTAAGATGTAAATAGTGATATTTCTACTGAACAGAATTTAAATGGTTAAATAATTTCAACAAGCAACAATAGTATAATTAAAGCCACTCATCTTAAATCTGCCACCCAAGTAATGTAGACATTTTTTAAAAAATATTTAATCAAAATATGAATGAGTTAAAGGAAAAGCCAAATAAATTCTTAAGTTACTTTTTCAAAGGAAGAGCAACCAATTACTGCATTATTTCGCCACAATTTTCTTATAGAAGGATTTTTATTGGCACCATTTGCCTACTTAACTCTCTGGTAGGCACATCAGTCTATAAGACCGCTTTAGCACTAAGTTTAACCTCTAGGAACACCAACTAAGTAGTAAAGTGTGTCTCTCCGTCTTGCCATTTCACAGTCATTTTTATTATACTAAAACATAGGCAGACAAATTTGGTTTGACAAACCAATATGCCTTATAGTCTACAATTTGATATAGTTCATTTATTTTAAACACTTTCCGTGATTTTAATTGTTCTTATGAAGATGATATTTTGTAAATTTGATTAAATTAGGATCAAGCTCAGTAATTCTAGCATAGTGGTTTAAGAAATACAATTACCTCGTAGTAGGCAGGCTCCTGCCTTCGTTTGGGTGCTCTTATAAAAGAATCACAGAGCAAGGAGCCGTCGTCTTTCTTGTGATTCCTTATAATGTCGTACAGCTGCTGGGCCATCTCCGTCTACACAAATACATTCATATAAGTCATTTATATAAAGCAATAAACAGATAATTTGAGAATCTAAAAGGCCGAGGACCCTCTCCTAGGAATAAAAACCCAGGTTAGTGTACTTACAACTTGCCCGTTCAGACAAGTTGAAACGGATAACATTTAGAAGAAAAGAGTTATTTCCGACAGTGTGGGAAAATCTGAAAAATGTGGGGGGGGGGGAGCCAACAAGAGCTTGAGATATAAACAACTATAACGTCAGGCTAACTAAGCAAACAAAATATTACTGGTGGAGAAGTGTAGCCCTCAGGACAACCACCTAGTGGCTATATGTCTTCCTCCGCTTAGGTTGCCCAACCTGAGCTGTCAAGATTAACTCTTGGCCTGAATGGAGTAGATTTGTAAAGTAGCCAATCCTCTTCCTTTAAAAACTTAATAGCTTAATTGAATATCTGAGGAAGTATGTTCTATACAAGTGACAGATAACCAATCTCAATAAAATTAAGTTACAGTAGTTAAGAAGAAGAAAATAGTCAAACCCATCAGATTACACCTGTAGAATGTCAATTTTTATTTTTTGGTTTCAGTCCCATTCAACAGCCTAGGTCATTCCAGGACGAGGGTTATCCCGACACTTTACTCACTGTAAAATGTCAATATTTTTAAAAATACTACTGTTTAATATAAATTGACTATCAAGTCAACAGGGCTATGACAATGGAAACAAGCATTTAACTAAGTATGTAGATCCAGCTTCAGAGGAAGAAGGATAGCTGTTTCTCCAATAAGGGAATGCACTTCAGTATACCTTTTGCTTATGATGTAAAATTTTAGTCTGGCTAAAAAGTCGTACTTAAGAAGAAAGTGCATACCCCCAAAACAATAACTGGTAGCAGTATCTGGTAAGATAATCTTAACGTAGAATATAATATACATATCAGTGTAAAGACGCAGTTAGTTATTTTTTTTTTTTTCTTTTTTTTTTTTTCTTTGCAGTTTTAGTCCTGTTCAACAGCTTATAGGTCATTACAGGACGGGGGTTATCCGGCCACTTTACTCATCTAATCGATGAGATCATCAGTGTGAAACATGTCTCACCCCGCTGGGATTCGAACTCACAGCATGGGTTTAGACCTCTAACGGTTTAGAGTCGAATGCGTTAACCCCTCGGCTACACCGGCCCCCAAAATATATGGAGTCTATTCTAAGTTAGTTAGTTATTATATCACAAAATAAACTATGTATATATATTAATAGTCAAAATAAGCACCTTCCTCTGTCGTGTAAGTTAATTTAACAATGTCTATCCTTTGCAGTAATATCTTTGTATTAAGGTATTTTAAGTTATTATGCTTGGTAAACTGAGAATTAGAGTACGGCAATGCCAGTCAGTAGCCCTGGACAGAGTAGATTAGAGGTGTGTTATTAGTATTAGTCAAGCCTTAAAGCGACAAACGCTGATAAGGGAGTAAGTAAGCTTTGCAGAATACTGCTTACTTCTGTTGCTTCTTGGGATTACTTTGTTTTAATATCTTATAAAGGCGAGGGCCAGGACATGATACTCATTTATTCTAGGTGCATAATACTATAAAAATAAAGCCAAACTTTAAAAAATTAAGGTAGGGATGGATAAATGATCAGGTAAAAACATCTAAATCAAATATTAGCTGAACTGAAGGAGATGATACGTTCGAGATTAGCTTGGCGGCAAAGCTTTGGGTAAAACTAAAGTTATCAAGCAACCTAGGAGCAGAGGTTAGAAAATTGGGGGGGCCTCACTCAAATGTACTGTTCAGACAAAGGGATATCATCTCAATAATGTATTAATTATATCGATATAATCTTTCAAATGTATAAATCTTAAATATGAACTGTATTGCCAAAGGGATATATTCCCTTAAATGTATAAATCAAGCAAAATTGTGCTGCTAAACGATTATCAACTGTATTGATAACTGCAGATAAGCCGAGAAAGAATATATGTATAATTTCTTCAAAGTTAAGTTGAAATCCCTTTGTCAAAAAAATACGTTGGAGTGAGGCCCCAGCAATCTTTTCTATAAACTGCCTCATATTCTTCGATTTTACCCTAATATTTTTAGATAAGTTAACTTTCAAAAGTATAACCGTGGGAATACTAGAAGGACTACTTTCCCAGTAAATAGATGAGCCTCGGTGCATCATCCCTCGTTCAATAAACATCCAACATTGTCTTAAATAGCCAAACCGATAGCAAAATATAACATTTAACTCATATTAAATCAACGATTATATCCAGCATTAACAGTAATTAGTAATTTTTAAAGAAAAACAATGAGAAATTTAAAGGGCTATAAGGTCGAGAAACTAAAGATTAACTCTTATCAAGTCTGAAATTATTCTTTCTCAAGCTAAAAAGAAGACAAGCATAGTTAAATATATTTATAAACATTTATATCAACCAAAAAGAGAAAGAAAAAACTTGAACAAAAAACGCGGGAAGAGCCAGCTGGGAATAGTAAACGGGACACAGTTGAAAAGAGGAGCTTTAACTACACCAGAATCATTTTCCCACGTCCCTAGACACACAGATAACCTGGCACTGCCTGGTTTCATTATGAGGGAGACTTGAAGAGGGAAGAGGTCTACAGAAATACAAATAGAAGAGCCTAAGGTAGGAGTTATCTGAGGGATACTAGTACAGTCTAAGTGATATGATACAAGTACTCACTGGATCTAGTTTTTTCTTCTTGCGGTTGGGTTCCGAGGGTGGCTGTGAATCGGACTCGTCCTCCTCCGTGCCGGCCCTGCCCGTGAGGGACGAGGCCCGCCGTCTCTTGCTCATCTCTCCCTAGAACATATAACCGACGTAGCTTTAACAACAACACCTACCCGACGCTATCCTATAACCTCCTCACCGACCCACACACACTCGCTTCACACGCTCAAACCAAAACAAAACCAGTTTAGAAACGAGCAAAGGTGCTAATAACACAATGTAAACAACAACACTATGTCACAAGACGATATACAACACGGGTTTTTACCTTCGACCGAGCGGAAAATTACGTGAGATCCAATAACCCAATTTCGACTCAGACGATTCGACACACGCACAGTTCTTCTTCTTGACGGACACGGGAAATCGACTCAGCCGGACATGATTCCAACAGTAGACTTCGCCCTGTAAATTCGGCCAAACGAACAACTAAAGCGCCGCGACGTATACCGACCTCAGGCGTTTATTTTCCTTCGACTTGGACTCGCGACCGAAATGCGAATTGTTGTTGCGGCCATTTTTCTTGGAAACGCACATGCGCAGTTCAGCAACACTGGCGTTTGTCTTTCTAAATAAAGATTTACTGAGCTTTTTACTCTCGTTTTAAAAATCATTATTTTCCCCCCAGAATACTATTACCTATATTTTCGTCTAAACCTAGGCATCTGTTTAGAGCCCATTACTGTGGATTAAATGCCGAATTCTAAAAGCAGTGGCTCTTTAATTACCTCAGAACAATAGACTTCACCATTTATTTTTTGAAAGATTTCCAGCCTATTTTAAATTGACTTTCAATTCTAAATCACAATATTTCGTACACATACACATGGTTATTATTAAGTTGTTGCGATATAGAATATCATGGGTTATTTACAAAAACAAATATTCTTAACAATCTTCATATGAGACAACAACAAATACAACAATCTTCATATTACCGTTCTGTGATGGTAAGATCTTAGTTTAGGCTAATTCGAACCAGTAACTGTAACCAAAACCTAAAACAAACATGAGTAAAAACCGCGAAATATAAAAATATGAGCAAAGTAAAAGTGACTGATTGTGAATTGTGATTGTGAATTGAGAGGGAGAGGGACAAGGGAGTCATTTTTTAATTCCGAATTTCCATTGTAATATTTCCGTATCTATTAATGTTTTAACTCCTTAAGATTTTTTCGTTTTGTTGCTTCGTTATTGTCATTTATGCTATCAATAAATTCATTTACAATTATTGTTTAGCCTGTAAACGCTATCTTTATTCCGTCGGTGTCCCAGAATGTAAATTTATATGAAGTTTTAAAGAGTTAGTGGTAATTTGTTTACTTTTGATACTTATTACTTTGATCTAAGTTGTAAAATGAATAAGATCGCGTCTGCTATTCTGTTTGACGTAGGATGTAGAAAACTTGCTACTTCAGAAGACAGCTTCTTCTTCGAGGCAAAAAGATGTCTCTCACGTCTGATTTTGAGAAAAATGTTCTCGGACGACAAAGACGATATGGGCGTCATTCTATTCGGATCGGAAAAGACTGAAAACTGTATGCCGGAACACGAGCAGGATAATTACTGCAGTATCCAAGAACTATGTGTCTTCGGTAAGCCTAACTTTAAACTTTTTGAAACCGTCGAGTCTGTCACCCAGTATAAAGGTTACAAGTCGGATTGGGTTCGAGGTATAATCGTCGCCTTGGAGTACCTTCGTAAGGGCATTCAGGGCAAACGCTACAAGACGAGGCAGATCGTCATATTCTCCGAGTTCCCTTCGAGTCTGGATTACAACGATGCCATGTTTAACACTGTTGCTAATTGTATGAAGGATCTGAAAGTCAATCTGACGATAGTCGGCCCCGAACTGGATTTCGAAGATGAAAGCAGAATTCCTGATGGCTTCAAACCGGTTCTTAAGCTTTTAGAACTTATAGAGGATCCTCTTCCATTATCGTTACACGAGCTCGCAGGCTCGATCAAATATTTCGAAAAGAAGCGTAAGACTAAAAGAGTTTTTAATATAGACCTAGAAATCGGAACTAACATTAAGATTCCTGTAGGTTGGGTGAAGTTGACTTCTGAAACACAGAGGTTCTCTAACTGGGTGAATAGGAAGTATTTAGATAAGAAGTCAGAGGAAAGTGGGACTTCCCTCCAGGATCTAGACGATAGTGAAACTTCAAGACCTGACACTATGGACGTAGATGATTCTGAGATGCCTTTTTATAAGATTAAAGATTCCATAGAAGATGTTTTTAAAGTTACAAAGTTCGGTAATACAGAAGTCACATTAAGTTCGGCTGATATCAACGCTTTAAAACGAGAGTCAGGTCCTCCCTCTTTCAAAATACTTATGTTTTGCAGTAAACATCTGGTTAATCCTACCATGTACGTTGGGGAAGACATCTTCGGTGTTACTCCTCGTGACAAAAGTAACTATTCACAAGCAAAACTGTACGCATTGATCGACGCCATGAAAGAGAATAACAAAGTGGCTGTGGCAAGACGGATCGTTATGAAAAACGGAAAGATCCAAATAGGTGTGCTTATTCCCTTTTCAGATGAGTGTGGGAAGCACTTGTACTTCCTTAAGCTCCCTACTGCGGAGTGGGCTCAGCCTTTTCCTCGTCACAGGGGTTACCCGAAGAATATTGACCCGTCTGTGAAAGAGTCTTTTAAGAATTTAGTCAACTCTATGAGATTATCGTCCGATCTCGTAGAAGAATCACAAGGTTTGCTGGTTCCTAATCCTCATTTTCAACTTAGATGCCAACTTTTTTCGGACAGGGCTCGTGACCCGTCTTGTGATATCAACGTAATCCCCGAGTACATACGAAGAATAATTGAACCGTGCTCGGAAAACAACGAGAGAGCCGAAAGCATTTTAAATGATATCGTCAAAGCTCTCCCATCTCTCAATTCTTTGTTAAGGAAAGAGGAGACTTCCAAGCGAGTCCAAGCTCGAGCCTCTAGAAAAACATTCTACGCCAAGAAGGAAAGTAGCAATGTCTCAAATTCAAGCAGTGCTTCCTTCACCACAGCTAAAGATAACGTCACGATACAAGACGAAACCAACATCACTCCAAAGACAGAGGTGAAAATCGAGGAAGAAGATGTTGATCAATTCTACGGCCTCATTGAGCAACTCACTCAAGATGTGGATATGACTGCCAGCGACATGTTACAAGAAATCGAATGAGCTATCTTCACAAGTCGCCCCAACATTGATTTAATTTTATTAAAATAATAATTTCAGAGGTATTATTTTTTTATAATTAAGTGTTTTAAAAGTCCAAACTAAATATTAATGTTTCTCGTGTTATCAACAAATCTAATCTTAAATTGTTTTGAGATGAAATTATTATAATTTTTATCCTTGATCACTTCATACTATACTAAATTTATGATTCTGGTGGCAAAATTTAAATTGAAGCATAGATCTATTTAAATATTTAATTAATTAGAACAGTAATGGGGTAAATATAATATTTTTTCTATTAGTATATTATTACATACTTTCAAGGAGCAAAGTGTCCGAAAGATTTAAGCTGCTTTCCCTTAAACCTAACACCAACTTATTGTATTTGACTCCCACAAATGTAAAACATCTTCCACATTAATTATCAATAACAGAGACAATAACATTATTCTAAACAAATTAAACTATCCCTACATATTTTAAGGGTTTCAGATAAATGCATTTCTGTAGTTTATCAGGTATATTATATAAACATTTTTATTGGTGTATTTTGGAATTATTTGCTGTTAAATATACTGTTATTTGTTGTCACTTCTCGTTCTAATGATTATTGTTTACCTTTTTAAAAATTATTTGTATCTATTTATACACTGTCTTTTAAGATTTTAAATAATATAAATATGATATAGTTTTTCTTTTCTGTAAGTTAAAATTGAAGAAGGAACTGTGGGATAGTAGATAGCATGATTGAGGCTAGATAAAGACTCGGAGAAAATCAAGTCAATTTATTACTAATGAAGTTAGATTGTAGGGGACTGCAGTTAGATACATGATTGATCGTTGCCGAGCATATATCAAACGTCTGTTCTTCAACCTACTATTCTGTGGTGTCGTATTATATTTAACCATGTAGAAAAGAAAAGGCAATTTATTGCTAGTGTAGCTACCCGCATAGTCCCCTATCATGCATCAAACTTTACAGAGCTCACCTGATCCGTATGCACCCTAAAGTGTGACCTGAAGTGAAGAGCTGATGTAACAATGTCAATCAAGTTTACAAGTATATTACATCAGACCGAAAGAAAGTACAAAGTGTCGTTTTTAATCGTATTAATGACAATTATTTTGTCTTATTTCATTTGGTAGGCACTTCTTTAGACTGTTACTACCCTTATAAATGACAGAGGTGAGTAACAATCTAAAGAAGGTGTACAAAATGTTCTTCTTTAGACTGTTACTACCCTTATAAATAACAGAGGTGAGTAACAATCTAAAGAAGGTGTACGAAATGTTCTTCTTTAGACTGTTACTACCCTTATAAATAACAGAGGTGAGTAACAATCTAAAGAAGGTGTACGAAATGTTCTTCTTTAGACTGTTACTACCCTTATAAATAACAGAGGTGAGTAACAATCTAAAGAAGGTGTACGAAATGTTCTTCTTTAGACTGTTACTACCCTTATAAATAACTATCTAAAGAAGGTGTACGAAATGTTCTTCTTTAGACTGTTACTCCTCAGTAAAAACAGAATTGGGATATTCCTTTCTCCCAAACTACATTAGAACAAACATCCCTCTGCCTTAATGATTATTTTAGACAAAGGAATGTATAAATAATTATATTCTAAAAAAAACAAGAGTGTTACAATCTAAAGAAGTATTATTTTGTCATTAAGGAATGATCGAAGAAAAAAAATCAAAGGGCTTAAATGAAGAACTGACAAAACTATTTTAATGTTGTATTTGCCTAATGCCTACTTTGTATGGAAACTTGAAATGCAAAGAAAAGTATAGTTTAAAGATGAGAAAACAGGCATCTTGCTTTCCTCATCTAAATTAATAGTTCTGTGAACAGTATCGACTTACAGACCTTGCATCCAAAAAAATATATACTTAGTTTTTAATGACTTTAAGGAACATCTATAACTAATTTAAAGAAAATAGAATAACGCGTAGGTCGACTGTGTAACAGACGAAATGCCAGTCGGTCGAGTTTAAACAGGGACTTTCTCTGCTCGTTCAACTACTCACACCAAAGATCCCTTGCGCTGTTAACTTTAATTTTCTTTTTTAGTTTACCAACGATGACAAAAGATAATTTAGGTAAATTTGGATTGTACGTTCCACCACTTTGAGGTTAGGTGATAAAATCCCGCATATTGAAGTAAAAACCTTAATTATGTGTACCCTTGAATCTTCAATAGCCGCTTTGCGGTGCTCTGCTCATTTTCTGAAGAAAAACAACCCTCCTGTATATAAACCAGATAGAGGTCCAACTCGAAGAAATTTCGACATACAATCTTAATTAGCCGATAATTTATTTTATGCACTTGGAAGCTCTACAAGGTTCTAGCCTTTTTATAAGAACAATCAGTTTAACTACTTAATTTATTATTAAGGGGGGAAGATATTTAATATTTACAAAAAGGAAGGAAGTATAAATTCTAAAGGATTTGGGGGGTAATGAATGCTTTACTAACCTGAATTTTCCAAACTTTATTTATGGTCAAAATTGTTTATTATTACCTGTTGCCTAGTGGATAACTTATTAGTAATAACTTATACGACTTTAAGAGTTTATAGGCGATTAACTTTATTAATGGATAAGCGCTGGGGGGGGCCCTAGCCTTGGAACATTTACCTTCCATCTTTCTCTACCCTGGGCAGGAGTCCTCCAGGTCCGGACACTGTGTATAGGAAGGTCCTTCTCAGACTCGTCCAACCACTTGTTTTTAGGCTTTCTTCTTCTTCTTCTACCCTCTATTTGAACGTCGAACATATTCCTCCACATTTCTACTGTCCTTGTCCTTAGCTTTCATCACACGCCCAAAGCACTATATGAAAATTAGACATATCCTAGTGATCTAGCTAAATCGTCGCATCTTTCTCACAGATCCTAAAATCTCCCTAAACAACTGTTGATCTTTCAATTCAAACTCTCGATTGCAGTGCAGGGCTGGCCAGTAGAACCCAGAGATTCCCAACCACTATTCAAGGAATTATCGCCGCCACAACCCCCCTTCAACTTATAAGCAGGGCCACCCTAAAATACTTACAAACAATCCTTCCCCACCCTAATCCCTTTCCAGATTTCTAAATCCATCAATAACCCTTTACAGAGAGGGGCAGGAAATGTCCGTTTTCTTTTATAGCACAATTTACTTTGATACGAGTGAAAAAAACATATCATTAATCAAAAATTAAAATTAATTCACTATCAAGTACTTGGATGAAAGTTAATTAGCCCCACCTTAGATATAAGTTTACCCTCCCCTGTCCTTTAACAATAGTAATACGAAAGGGCCTTGTTATAAATAGTAAAATTAAATTAAGAATTATAATTCAAATGTTTATTTAAAAAAAAAAAAAAAATCCCATAAACTTATAGTTACGAGAACTTGATTACGTAGGAATGATTCACACTATTATTTATATTTTTTCTTGGACAGGGAATACAACTAAACAAGCCCCCCCAAAATAATTATTTTCAAGTTCGAGTCCATGAAGGTTTCGTGTTCGCAGGTTATCGGTTTTTTTCGCATCGGCTTCGTCATCTTTAATTTGTAAAGAAAAAGCCGCTAAATATTTATTCGTGCTCTGATATTCTAGTTTTATTAGTTTAACTTGTGTGTTTAATTATTTATTAGCTTACAGTTTATTGTTTATGTTAGAGATATGGAGTCACCAGATATCCATCTTCTTGTAGACATGGGTTTCCCCCGAGACAGAGCGTGAGTCATTTACAATAATAAATAATATTTTTTATGCTGTACAATAATTCTAGAACAAATCTATTTAAATTTATAATTAGCTCTCTACTCTGATCGAATCTCGGCATTTGTTCTCCTGTAAAACAAAAGTAAAGAAAATACTATTTGGATATATTTTCTTCACTCTTCATTTGCTTAAAAAAAAAACGAAATCCTAATTTATCATTTCATGTTGCAAGTACCTTCGCATCTGATTCAAATAAGTAATGAGTAGTTCAGTTACATTTTACCATTACAATATTATTTTATTCCTCTTTGAATTTGAAGCAGTACATAATGGAACATGGTACTTTTATTCCTGTTAAAAATACTCGAGTTTCATTAAATATAAAATGTAAACTTTCTAGATGAAGCATTACCGTTTGCTTCATCTAGAAAGTTTACCTATAAATGTTTGCTTTGCCTATATATAAGTTTGACTTTTATAAATTCTTAAATTCTCATTTCCAAGGATTTTCTTCGTTCCTAATGGTCATTCTCTGGTCACTTAACTCGCAAAAATGGACTTATGTCGCTTTGTTTAGAAAGTTAAAATATCATGGTAAATTATTTTATCTTTTACTGCAGAAAAATATAGACCAAGAAGTTGATAGGGAACTTAGCAGAGTTGACAAGTCATAGCTTTAGGGGGAAAAACTACTATCTGAAGCAATTCCTGGCTGATCATGGTTATTTCCATGCCTACCTCCATAGGACGGAAAGAAAAGAGCCCAGCATGCCCCTATGGCATTGTGTAATATTGAATTCTATCACAGAAATCTACTCGGAAGTAGTCATGTTACAAGACTCTTTGACACCACAGTGGGATTTTCACATTAGCTGGGAGTATCTAATGCCTTCAAGACAAGATTGGGAACCTGGAGATGATCCTCAGATGCCACCAGGAACAGATATGTGGTTCACCAATGGGTCCGAATTTATGAATCATCAGTGGCTGGGTTTTTCTGTGCAGAACCCCAATATGAGCTTAGGCAAATATGGCACTGTATTTCAGGCAGATACATGCTAAATATCATTTACATGCTATGTATAAAGCTCTCTTTCACCAAGGTTTACATCTAAGCTGGTTGACAAGTGCAAGGGATATCTCAAAACTCTTGGCCAACTTAACAAGGTATACACAACATATGGGTTTCCAGCAATGAGATTGCTAACCAGTTAGCCAAAACAGGTTGCAATTCGACCCCAATTACACCAGAACCTGTTGTTGGCATGCCACAATCTAGAGTAAAACATTCCATAAGGACTTTCATGAAGTTAGATCTCAACAGTGCTTCAGGTGTGAGACAATCTAAAATGATGATCCGGGAACCATCTGAGCATCTTACTAGTAGTAGTAGTAGTCTAGTACTTCCTACTAGAACGGGTAGGACGAACCACTTGTTCGAACCTTGCAATTAGGCCATCACTTAGGCCCTTTTTACGCCCCGCGGTAGAGAGTTCCAGCCACTTCACACATCATACATATGTACATTGTACCACCGAAGCGAGTATGATGTGATCAATAGTGAGCCATATAAATCAGAGCGTCACGGCGAGGAATCGAACCCCATCTCGTTCCACTCATGATTCAATGATGGCAGAGCAGACGTGGTTTAACCCACACGGCCACGCTGGCTCTCAGCATCTTACTAAATCACTGCTCAGCGCTCAGAAAACAATCCTGTCATCTTTTGACAGGCATTCTCACTGTAGGCAGCAGTCTAAATCAACTTCTACATCTGCTTGGCCTTGCTGAAAGCCCAAGGCTGTGAGAGGAAAAGGATGAAATCCCTTTTCATCTTATTAGCAGCTGTCCTGCATTAACACGCCTGATGTAGAAAATCTTTGGCTTTGCCATCCTGCCGATTGAAGAACTAAGGTTACTTCCCCTAAACAAGGTGCTCACTTTCTGTGGGTCTGTCAGCTTACTTAGAGGATTGAGTACTATAAGATGGATTACTTAACCAGGTTTGCACCTTGGACGTGTATGTGAGGTCTTACTGCTTCAGACTTTACTTTAAAAGTCCTTTGGAGGGGGGGACAACCTAGTCCCATATTTTTCATGGTCTATTCTTGTCTCACCCAGATTTTGTAATGTTTACAGTATGAAAGCTCTCTCGGTGACTGGAAACAAAGGTGTTGAAGCTGCCATGGAATGGTAATAGTCTAATTTATTAACAATAACTGTAAAATACTTCTTCTTTTTACTATCTACTTTGTGTTATCAAGTTATCCATTAGTTTTTGGTTTTTTATTAATAGTATTGAAGAAACAAACTATGACATAGATTTTCTTGGGTATGAAAGTATAAATTAAATAGTCTGATTCAAATAAATATAGATCGCATCAGAGATTTTATCCAATCTGAACCTATTACAGGGATCTTTCACACACACAAACTATGACATAGATTTTCTTGGGTATGAAAGTATAAATTAAATAGTCTGATTCAAATAAATATAGATCGCGTCAGAGATTTTATCCAATCTGAACCCATTACAGGGATCTTTCACACACACAAACTATGACATAGATTTTCTTGGGTATGAAAGTATAAATTAAATAGTCTGATTCAAATAAATATAGATCGCGTCAGAGATTTTATCCAATCTGAACCCATTACAGGGATCTTTCACACACACAAACTATGACATCGATTTTCTTGGGTATGAAAGTATAAATTAAATAGTCTGATTCAAATAAATATAGATCGCGTCAGAGATTTTATCCAATCTGAACCCATTACAGGGATCTTTCACACACACAAACTATGACATCGATTTTCTTGGGTATGAAAGTAGAAAATTAAATAGTCTGATTCAAACATCCAGATCGCATCAGAGATTTTATCCAATCTGAACCCATTACAGGGATCTTTCATAAGCGAATTCATTTGAACTATTATAGTTATAAAACCTAAAAGTTATAAACCTTAAGTAACTAGAAATATATGTAATCCATAAATAGTGTTATGGTTGATATAGTTTTAAGGTGAAAACACACGGGATAGAAAACTAGCATATAGTTTTGCTATAGTGTTACTATAGCTGTATGACTGTTTCGTCTAGTCCAAACTATTCGTACAGTTGAACTATAGTTTCTTTAGCTATTGTATAGTAGAAAACTATCCCCGTGTGACCACCATTATTATAGACTGTACGAAAACTTGCAGCTATACCAACAAGCACGGATAGCGTATAGTTGATAGCTCTAGCAGTTTTTCTACGTTTGTTTTCTTTAGCCGCAAGAAGGTGAACTAGTGGAGTTTATTGAGGCATTCATTTAAACAACAAAAGTGAAGGTTATAAGTAATATAATTTTATTGTTCTGTTTTACAATTTTACTTTTAGTTTTTTACAACAATTATAAAGTATATAATAATATATTAGAATAGAACTTAACTATTAATACAAAAGAAAATGTCAAAAAATGAACAAATTTTCTTATATGTATCACGACGCATAATCCATTGTTTTGTCTAAACAGAACTTTTCTTTCTTCTTGCCTCCATTCTTTTGTGGTTTATAATAATTACAAGACAAGCGGCAACCTTTTTTTTTTCACTAACATTTCAATCAACAATTGAATTCCACAAATTTTAAAATACAACAACAAGTATAGTTTTGATTGCTTCTCGTGTGGCCCCTCTGTAAAGTAATATTTCTGTATAGCGTATAGTTTGACTATAGGATAGTAAATTATACGTATAGCTGACTAAAACTAGAGCTCATGTGAACTTGTATGCTAGTTTACTATACCTATAGCAAAACTATGCGCTAGTTTTCTATCCTGTGTGTTTTTACCTTTACTCATAGTTAGTTAAAGACTGATGTGCACATTTAATATTTACATAATTAGTAAAAAGCATTGATCCATTTAATCTTATAAGTAATAATAATTATTAATCGTTTTCACCCATATTAACACAAAAATGAGAAGAAAAAATGTATGTACATTTCAAATGCCCTAGTGTGTTATAGTGTAAAATGGTGAAAGAAATAATCAAGAATTTTATTGTTACTGCATTATTGATCTTGTTGATAAATATCTAAAATGGCTTATTTATTGCTGTCAATGAGGTCATAAACAAACAAATTTAAATAATAATATTAAAATTATTATATTTAGATAATCTAGATATTATAAAATAAATAAACAAGAAAAAGATACCATTGAAATGTCAGTTTTTATTTATTTTTTTTAGTTTATCAAAATTTGTCAATTAAATAAAAAAAAACCAAATACACAAAAAATGCAATACATTATATAGTATCATAGTGTAGAGTAAAAATAGATAAGTAAGATCTCGCTTAAGATGTGGAAAAAAGGCTGATTTGCCGTGTTGCTACCAATGGGGATGTAATGAAAATTATTTTTTAGTAATAAAAATTTATAAATTAACTAACAAGAGAATTTGAAATTTTGTTTTAAATTTAACTTTAACTTCTTTTTAAAGGTTACTGGCGCATGCAGAGGAGCTAGAGAATGAAGTCATGAGGGCCTCCATAGAACAAAATGTTGGTAGTGAGACCAACATGGAGGTGGTTCCAAGTGCTGAAGCAGTGACCCCAGTGGATCCTGTGGTTGACAAAGAAAACACGGATATAAACTCGTCCAAGAATGATGACACCGGTGGTGGTGCTCTATTAGCCAAGTCTCTTAAGTGTGACGAGTAAGCGCTATAAATCTTCTTCATATTTCATTTAATGCTAAATTGATTGATATAATACTTAAGCCCCCAAAAGCTACCTTGATGGAAATATGGCTTTTAAGCGTGTAAATGAACTAGTTGTAGAATCACAGCTTTCGAAATAAAGATAAAAGCTAATGGCTTGCTCAAAAACAATTTTTAGGTTTTTTCCCTTTTTCATCCGAATTAAGTGCAGTTTGTGTCCCTTACTAGATATGCCCGGTATCATAGCTGAAAGATGGAAATTTTTATTTGTGGAGAGGTGTATGTAAAACACCACTGTAGTTAATCTTTTGCAGTTGGTGCCTTAAACAGCCTTAAAACAGAAGTGACTGTTTCTGGAAGATATAGTGTCATGCCTTTCACACATTTCACCTCTAATACTGGAAGAGGTGTATACAGGTTATATATTGGATTCAGGGTATACAGTTATGTGCAGGTAAAAGAAACAACATAGACAGGACGTATGCACCAAGAACAGAAGATGTTCTTTTGGAGTCTGATGTCATATCTGTTATTGATGTGATGGCATCAGATGTAGCATTATCTGACCATGGCATTTATTACAATTGTTTTTCCAATTACTAGTTGTACAATTGAAGATTGTAAACTCAAGATGAAATTTTATCATATGAATTGTGTTTAAAAATTCAAGTGTTTTTCAAATCTCAGTAGTGTCTGTTTGTATGAATTTTTGGAAATTTCCCTGTGAGTTTATACTATAATAATCATGTTACTTCGCTTATGTCAGTAATTATGTAGCAATCCTACCAACACTATAACTGATAAATAAATAGTTATTGAAGATCATTTTAGTCAAATGGTTAACACACTTGCCTGTAACTACCCTTTTAACACCCTCGACATCTGATTCAACTTACAGGAAGACGAAACATGTTTAACATTGATGATCATGTGGAGTAGATGTAAGGCTTCGATGTAAAGTGGTCAATCCCTCATTCCAGTAATGGCCAATGACGAGTTGATCGGGAAGCAATAGATGGTTGCTATTTTTCCATTCTCAAATTTGACGGTTTTGTTACAGATGTGATAAGCTGTTCAGGACAAATGCTGAAGTAGAGTTCCACGCGGCCAAGTCAGGTCACAGCAAATTCAGCGAATCCACAGAAGAGAAGAAACCCCTTTCTGAGGAGGAAAGGCAGACACAATTGAGACTGATCGAGGAGAAGATGAAGCAGAAGAGAAAGGAGCGGGAGGAGAGAGAGAAACAGGAGGCCCTCGAAAGAGAGAAAAACAGAATAAAAACTGGCAAAGAAATAACTGCCGCTAAGAAAAAGTAAACAGTTATTCAGTATTTGTGTTATTTATAATAAGATTTCACTAAACAACATAGATTTTTACAACCAGTAAAAAAAAAAAAGTTTTTTTTTTTAGTATAGACAGACACACTGAACAACACCCTACAATAAATATTTCATTCTTTCTATAATATATGCAATTTTTGCCACTCTTCTGGCATTTTATAGCCTATGAGGGTAATAGGCAAAATTCACAGTTTTAGTTGTAAAAAATGTATCCTTTGATTCTAGAAATATTGAGATTTTAACAATCTCAATTGAAAGAGTGATTTTGTTGCTGTTTCACAAAAAAAATCCTTTAAAAACGAATAAGTTTCTTATTTGAAGGAAAGATGTTAGGTGACTCCTTATTCTTGGTGTTAGATACCTTCTAAATAAAGAATAAGAAAGCACTTCTAAAAGAGTACATAAAAAAAAAAAATAAATAAATAAACAATATATTTGAGTAAAGTTAGTCCATTATAGAATTATAATTCTAATCCTTGTTCATTATATCTAGATTATGTTTATGATTTTTATAGATTGGAAGATGAAGAGATGAAAAAAGTGCTCGATGCAAGAAAACGAGAGAAAGAGGAAGAAAGAATAGCTAGACAAAGAGTTAGAGATCAGATAGAAGCGGATAAAGCTGCTAGAAGAGCCAAGGCTGCACAAGCAGCAGCACCTTCTACAGATAAACCAGCTGATGTTCCAGCAGTTCAGCAGCCTACACCAGCCCCGGCAGCTGTAGTTCCCACTGTTCAGAAAGACTACACCCAAACGAAGCTCCAGGTAGAGGCATTCTTAGCCCATTTTCAATTTTTTTTTTACATGGATATGTTTTAACTCTGTTGAGACAGAAGGAATTTCCGTCACGCAAAAAACAACTTCAAAAGTGTGACGATTTTAAATATTGTGCCAGGAAGTTAGGATTTAACAGGAGGTCGATAGTTTTTCATTTATAGTACAATATTTAATTGATAGGCTGGCTAAAGTTTCAGTAAACGACATGTAAAATGTGATGCTCTTAAATATCATGCCAGGAAGTTAGAATATAGTAGGAGGTAGATTAGTTTTCACTTGTATTCATTGTAGTACTGTATTTCGTTGATAGAAGTTCTAAATGTTATATAAAATTATATCAGAGCTTCTAGCAGGCCAAATGGTTATCAAAATGGATTAATATTTCATAATTTCACACCTTAAGATCCATCTACTGTATCAATTAGACAAATGTATACTGATTTTCTCCACTTCATGGAAAAGCTTTGAAATGTCAATTTGTGGATTCAAAAAACATTTGTGGATGCCCAAAAACATGATTCAATGTTTTTTCATGAAGTGGAGAAAATCATTTTTTTTTTTTTTCTTTGCTGATATGCCTGAAAAGAGTAATCTTGCTTATGTGTTTATGGATTTAATCAAGTTCAGCAGCAAACAAGATAAAATTATTTGACAGTAAAATCTCCTCAGCAGGTTTCCAGTTTATACTGAGTGTCTTTCATTGAAAAAACTCCGTTCCAAGAAAAAATTTCCACAATAGCATGTTTTTAACCTAAGAAGGTTCTACCTTAGACAGGTTTTACTGTATATCAGGGATTAAAGACCAGTATTTCTGGGATTAAAGATCTGTATTTCAGGGATTTCTTTAGGTAAGAAATAGACCACAACGTTAAATTTCCTCCTAGATCCTTCTACGCACTAAAGATTAGAATACAACTTAGTTTGTATTATTTTAATAATCTCAACTCAATATTTTTTCTAGATTCGATTGATGAATGGCAGCACACTGATGCAGACATTCAGTTGTAAGGAACAGCTTTCAGCGGTGAGACTGTACGTTGAAATGAACAGAACAGACGGAGAAGAGCCTTTCAACTTCATGACAAACTTCCCTAGGAAAGTATTCACCTCAGAAGACTATGAAAAACCATTAGATGTTCTCGGTATGTATCTGTAAAAATAATCTAAATCTTACCTTTTTACTATTACCCATTATATGTATTTAATAATTGTATTTTTCTGTAACATAATGAAATTTGGATACACACTTATGTAAAGTCAAAGAGAATAAGGTGTGATCAATAGTGAGCCGTGTAAATTAAAGTGCTTGTACATGGAGTTGAACCCTATGACCTCAACATTCATTCATAGATGGCCAAAATTACCAATAACTTTAGGACCATTCTGTGAACCTTTAGAAATTACTCATACTTTATCATCTAAGGGCTCAGGATCTCAGGCTTTATCATCCCATACTTTATCATTATAAGTTCATTAATTAATGCTTGTTTTTGTTGCAGGTCTTGTTCCATCGGCAGTGATAATCTTGATAAAGGCTCAACAGTGAACTGCGTACAAACACATCTTCAACTCTCAACTCTACCCCTCATCTACTCTACTGTACACTTATTTAATAAACTACTTTCTCTTAAATGTGTCAATTCAACATTTCATAGAGGTTTTTAGTCTGGTTTAACACGACATCACTAACCTACATGTTATGTTATATATGCAATATATATTATATATTTTTTTTCCATTCAAATAGGAATTGAACTCAGAAAGGCGTGTATATAGGAATAATATTTTTTATTTTTTTTTTTTTTCAGTTCAGAGTTATTTGTTACATATTACTATCAAACTGCAAGTTTTAAGAAGCCTCTCCTACTATAAATGTTTTACATTTTTAGAATAATAACCCTAATATATTAAAAAGTATAATTAAACAAGTGTGATAGTTTTTACAATCCAACACTAAATTTGTTCTAGCTGTAATTAGTTAACATTAAAAATACAGTGCACTCCGCTTAATGTGATCACTTTGGGACTTAAGACAAAGTGATCACATTAACTGACTGATAATAATAAGCAAAAGCTACCGCAGGAGGAAGTTAGACTCAAAACAAAACAAAATTACAAACAAGATTCTGTCTGTTATGTACAATAAGTGATGTGAATGGCACATAAGAAAAAAATAAATAATTGAAATGTACATAATTTATTTTTATATTATTAGGAACAATATAAAATAAATCTTTAGGGACAAAACTAATGCATACATATGTATATATATGAAAGTACATAATCACTTTCAAAGGGCTCACTCTTCATAAGTTTAAAAATTAAACTTTAAAAACAAAACAAAACAACTTTAAACTTATGTAAATTTGTTGACAAAAATATACAAATTATTAAAAGACAAACACTCTGATTTCTTGACTGCGGTCTTTCATAGTAATGGTGGTGAGGTGATGTTCATCGAAATAGCTGTGCCACAGCTTTAGTTATTTCCCTGAAAAGAATAACAAAAAAAAAGACATAACACGACATTGATCACAATAAACAAAATATTGATCACAATAAATGGAAAATTTTTCAATGGATTGGTATTGGTATTATATTTTTAATGCATTGGGCCCGTTCTAAACTATTTTGATCACACTAAGCTGTTGATAATATTTACCATGATCACATTAACTGGCATGTACTGTAAAATGAGGTCTTCTTAATAAAACATTGTCACCCACAGCAACATGTGCTTCAGATATAAGATAGTAAAAAAAAAAAAAAATAAGTGTTAAGGCAGTGTGGCTCCAAAAGCATAGTGTGACCTGCACATTGCTAGGGTCAGCTTTCTAACAGGTGTGGTTCATTTTTGAAGTAGACTAAGCTTCAACATCCATCCTTATTTTACTATCATCACCATAAGAATTGAGAAATTGCCCATATCTTTATCATATCTTAACTAGGTGCACCCTCTTGCAACTCAACCCAGCGCCACTTTCAGTTGCCACACCCTACCAACTCAACTCAGCTCTGGCTTTCAGTTACCACTCTCTTAAAACTCAAATCAGCTTTAGCTTTCAATTGCAGTTACCACTCTCTTGCAACTCAACTTAGCTCTGGCTTTCACTTACCACTCTCTTGCGACTCAACTCAGCTCCACTTTCAGATGCCAGTCCCTAGCAACTCACTCAGCTTTAGCTTTCAATTGCAGTTACCACTCTCTTGCAATTCAACTTAGCTCTGGCTTTCACTTACCACTCTCTTGCGACTCAACTCAGCTCCACTTTCAGATGCCAGTCCCTAGCAACTCACTCAGCTTTAGCTTTCAATTGCAGTTACCACTCTCTTGCAACTCAACTTAGCTCTGGCTTTCACTTACCACTCTCTTGCGACTCAACTCAGCTCCACTTTCAGATGCCAGTCCCTAGCAACTCAACTCAGCTTAAGCTTTCAATTGCAGTTACCACTCTCTTGCAATTCAACTCAACTCAGCTCCACTTTCAGATGCCAGTCCCTAGCAACTCAACTCAGCTTAAGCTTTCAATTGCAGTTACCACTCTCTTGCAATTCAACTCAACTCAGCTCCACTTTCAGATGCCAGTCCCTAGCAACTCAACTCAGCTTAAGCTTTCAATTGCAGTTACCACTCTCTTGCAATTCAACTCAACTCAGCTTAAGCTTTCAATTGCAGTTACCACTCTCTTGCAATTCAACTCAACTCAGCTCCACTTTCAGATGCCAGTCCCTAGCAACTCAACTCAGCTTAAGCTTTCAATTGCAGTTACCACTCTCTTGCAATTCAACTCAACTCAGCTTAAGCTTTCAATTGCAGTTACCACTCTCTTGCAATTCAACTCAACTCAGCTCCACTTTCAGATGCCAGTCCCTAGCAACTCAACTCAGCTTAAGCTTTCAATTGCAGTTACCACTCTCTTGCAATTCAACTCAACTCAGCTCCACTTTCAGATGCCAGTCCCTAGCAACTCAACTCAGCTTAAGCTTTCAATTGCAGTTACCACTCTCTTGCAATTCAACTCAACTCAGCTCCACTTTCAGATGCCAGTCCCTAGCAACTCAACTCAGCTTAAGCTTTCAATTGCCACTACCTTGCAACTCAACTTTCAGTTGCCACCCCCTTGCAACTCAACTCAGCTTTAGCTTTCAATTGCCACTCCCTTGAAACTCAACTCAGCTTTAGCTTTCAATTGCCACTCCCTTGCAACTCAACTCAGCTTTAGCTTTCAATTGCCACTCCCTTGCAACTCAACTTTCAGTTGCCACCCCCTTGCAACTCAACTCAGCTTTAGCTTTCAATTGCCACTCCCTTGCAACTCAACTCAGCTCAACTTTCAGTTGCCACCCCCTTGCAACTCAACTCAGCTTTAGCTTTCAATTGCCACTCTCTTGCAACTCAACTCAGCTTTAGCTTTCAATTGCCACTCCCTTGCAACTCAACTCAGCTTTAGCTTTCAATTGCCACTCCCTTGCAACTCAACTCAGCTTTAGCTTTCAATTGCCACTCCCTTGCAACTCAACTCAGCTTTAGCTTTCAATTGCCACTCCCTTGCAACTCAACTCAGC
Organism: Gerris lacustris; assembly: GCA_951217055.1. NCBI lineage: Eukaryota > Metazoa > Arthropoda > Insecta > Hemiptera > Gerridae > Gerris > Gerris lacustris. The sequence goes on from OX578283.1 coordinate 14,104,906, forward strand.
TTTAGCTTTCAATTGCCACTCCCTTGCAACTCAACTCAGCTTTAGCTTTCAATTGCCACTCCCTTGCAACTCAACTCAGCTCAACTCTCAGTTGCCACCCCCTTGCAAATCAACTCAGTCCCACATCCATTTGCCGCTTCCTAGTGACCCAATTCAGCTTTACATTTAGTTACCTCATCCTTGCAACGTAACTCTGCTTTTGGTAGCTAAGCTGCCTTAAATTATACAGTGGAATTCCAACTGATAAGTCTATAATTTTATCTTACAACATAATATAAGGCAAATACACTCTTCATAATCATATAAGCGAAGTAATCATTATATAAAGATTCCTATTATGCTCCTTACTTCTTTATAATCCATCTATTGCACGTTTATTCTTGCTTAGAATTTTATCTGTTACAAGTATTGTTTTCATTTACAGTAATAGTATATTAAATAATATTTTACCGCTGCAGTATATTTACATTGCTTCAGTTCATATTCCTATTGCTATTTTTGGAAGCTTCGTTTATTGGAACTATTGACATGACAAGAAAAAAACTTTTCCCTTAACAAATAATTTAATTTAACAAAAATAAATTTGGGTAGGGTCTTTAAATTAAACATCGAAAAAAATATCGTCCTATGTACCTAGAATTTCGAAAAAAAAAAAATACTGCCTTCGAAATTAAATACTTTTCCCCCAATCTGTTAAAATTGTTGATAAAATTTTATTATCAATTAAATTTTAACGGAAGAAAAACTAATTATATTAATTAACCAGAAAAATATAAATAAAAATTAGAGTTTTGTAATTGAAACGTTTTAAAATGCATATTGCTTCTATTTTGTAAAAGGTTAAATTTTGGATTTTTTAGTAATCCTCTAATAAATTATTTTTTAAAAAATTCAATTTTTAAGCCTTGTAAAAAAAAAACACAATATTGATGTAATTATAAATTAAGTTCTTATTAAAATATATTTAAAAAATCATATTGATGTTTGTTAATTGATTTTAATAAATATTATGGTAATTCTATTTTATTTTTTAATACAGCGTTAGATATTTTTTGGTAAACTAGAATCTCAAGATTATAGTGATAACCACAATAGCCCACATTTAACCCTTTTGTGTCAATGTTATATTTTTAAAAGTGTTAAGAAGTGCTTCGGGAAGTTTTGCCCAATTGCACCTCCCTGACCAAAGGCATTGAAGCAACTATCTTTCAATGGAAAGTGGAAAGTAACACAACACTATTAGATATACTTAAATAAATTTACATTGACTGTACCGTGCCTCCAAACAAGAAAAACCTAAAAACGTAAATTTACTCCCATCGGCCATTTGCTACACAACTTGAAAACGTAAATTTACGCCGGGAGAGCTTAAAGGGAGGAGAAAATTGTTCTTTAGCAGAATATATCATCCTCAGAGTGTAGGCCCAGTATACAACCTACAAATTGATTAAAAGGCCCTCCACACGTCCACCCGACCGTCAGGGCGAACGGGGTTGGCCCCGACAGTTGTATTGTTGTAGCTGTGTAGGCTTGTTGGCGGACTAAAACTGCCGGACCCAACAGTCGGGAGCTCCCCACCCTCGATACCCCTCGATTCCTGTCAGCCGACTCCTCAAACTCCCCATAAAGAGAGGAGTTTGGTCGTGTGTAGAGACATCAAGGATTGTTGACGAGTTTGGTTGTGTCGGGTGGTCGTTTCGTGTGTAGGGCCTTTTAGGATAAAAACTTTCCATCTTATTGATAAAAATTCAAAGCTTATTTATTGTTCATTATAAGAAAATGATTGAGATCCGGATGTCCAGACTAGCGGGATCTGGATTAGCGAGACTCTACTGTAGCTCGCTACTGCACACCAAAAACAGGTTGAATAAAGATTCAAAAATTTTATAGAAAAATCTTAATTATATTTATTTACACAAAAATACACTTCCTGTTTAATTTCATTAATAATAAGTGGTTCTCTAAAACAAGTTACTGATTATACATGAACGGTGTAACAGAGTTGTGTTTAAAGTAGATCTCTTCAGAGGGAGATGTTAAGAGGTGTTGCTGGTTGAACAGGAGGAGGCAGTGCGAAGGCATCAGGTGATCTGCATGACAGTTCTAAGCAAGATTCACTGACCTTCTCCATCAGATCCTTCAAACCCTGTCTCCCTACAACCTGAATCAAGTACAAACAACCATATAGACATGTTTTCATCACAAGTACAATAGAGATTTTTGTGATATTTAATTATTATTTGAATTCTACATAGGGAGGCAGTGCAGTCGTGTGGCTTTAGACACTCGCCCCGTTTGTCTGTTATCATATCAATAAATCGAGGACAGCATGAGGTCGTGGGTTCGTTCTCACACTCACACCTCGATCCAATGATTTACTTGGCTCAATCATCACACCATACTCTACTGTACAGAGGTGTGAAGTGGCTGGAACTCTCTACCACGGGGCTAATAAAAAATGTTTCAATAAGGCCTGATTGCTAGGTTCCAATAAATGGTTCATCCATATAGTACTAAAGGTTGACGAAGAAGTGATGACAATCTGAGGAGTGCGCTATTGTTATTATTTTTGAGTCATGTATAATCTTTTTTAATAAAAATAGACCAGTGGGTTGTAAATATGAAATAAATGTAATCAACTTTGAGTGTAAACTAACCTTTTAAGTTCAGTGTACGTTGATCAAATCATTTATATAAATTGTGTTATTTAAAGACTGATAAAAAGTGTTGTAAAACACAGTGTCAATATGAATTTACGTAGGAAATGCAGTTATTATGTTGATAGTCCAGAAAAGTTTCCGACTAACATCAAGCTAGAATTTTGAGAACAAGTTAATTTTTTAGTGCCTTTTAAGAATATGTGGTCGGCTAAGTTCGTCTGAGGGACATAGCTTGGCAATAGGCATTTGAAAAAAAAAGAGCGGCCATGTCTCGCCTAGTGTGGTGGACAATGTGAAAAATCAAGTTTGTCACTGGATAGGTTAGTTATTTGGTCACCTATTTAGAGACAAACTAACTGCAACTTGATTTTCGGTTTACTAAAGTTCGCCTGCGGGACAAACCTAGCCGACAACATATTCTTAAAAGGCACTAAAAGATTAACTTGTTTACAAAATTCCAGCTTGATATTAGTCACACACCTATTTGCATGCTATCTCCTGGACTATGACATGAGAAAACTCATGGCTGTTCTTTTGTTTTCAATAAATTTATTAATTGCCATGGAGGGCTGTCATTTATTAAATATAAAATTTTATCACCAGACTGTACAGGCTAGGGAAATTCTGAGGACTTGCGATTATAAACGAAGCTAAGTTTACAGATAGTGCCATCACATCTTGGTCAGCACATAGTACTAGAACCTACTACTACTGGATTCTACATAGTAAATCATAGTATAATTTTGTTATTAAAAGGATTAAGTATGAGATTACCTTATATATTTGATGTTCTTCAGACATAACAACAGTGCAGAGATCCAGGCAGTCCTCGTACAGTTCCATACTGTGCAGCAAAGTGTGAAGAAGTGCAATCACCTACTCACACAATAAACAATTCGTTTAAATATCCCAAAGTTAAAAGCATAACTCAGAATGGATCATCTATTACAAGTTATTTCTCATTATGGATTAAACCCATGGTGGGCCAACTCCAGCTTGTGAGCTTTATGCAGCTCTTATTTCTGCTTTAGCAAATACCTTCCTTCACCAAGGTTAAATATAAAGCTTGTGAGCTGCATGCACCTCAGCTATAGCATTTATCTTCATCCACCAAGGGGTAAAGTACAGTTTGTGAGCTGCATGCAGCTCTTATCTCTGCTTTAGTAAATGAGGAGCTTAGTATCAAAGACGGACAAGAGCACATTTCAAAATTTTACAAGAGAGCCGAAAAACTGTAGCTCAAATTCTAGAGGTGCTAGAGCAATGCTTTTTTTTCTGTACATTCTTAATAAACTCAAAACTAGTTAGAAGTACTGAAAACGTGAATTTCTTTGATATTTTAGCTGCTAAATACAGTTAAAAAGTAGAATTGTCCGCTTTTGAAACAAAAACAAGGTTGTGTTGAAAGTAATGGTTAGAATAATAATATTGGAGAATTTTTTTTTTTTTTCACGTTTTTCAGAGTTCTTAAAGGTAGAGCCCCAAATTTAGAGCTAAAATTGATTTCTCGATTTCCCCTCGGGGTATCATTTTTCTAAATGTATGACAAAATGGTAAGAGTAGGTATTCAGATGCTAAAGCCCGCAGTGCATCATAGGAACGAGTTAGTAAAATGCAGCCTCCTGATTGGCTGTTTCGGTTATGTCCACTTTTGAAGCAAAACGTGAGTTGACTTGTCCATATTTGAAACCAAACTACAAATATTATTGCATTTTTACCCCTTTTCTGGTCGTTTTTTATGCAAATGGATAGCAGAATCTGATGCAGCAGCCAAAATTCTATAAGAAACAATCGATAACTGAAATTTGTAAAAAAAAATGTCGAATGTCCATCTTTGATACTAAGCTCCTCAAATATACCTTCATCTACCAAGGTTAAATATACAGCTTGTGAGCAGCATGCATCTCAGCTGTAGCATTTATCTTCATCCACCAAGGATAAAGTACAGCTTGTGAGCTGCATGCAGCTCTTACCTCTGCATTAGTAAATATACCTTCATCTATCAAGGTTTAATATAGAGCTTGTGAGTTGCATGCATCTCTGCTATAGCATATATATCTTCATCCACCAAGGATAAAGTACAGCTTGTGAGCTGCATGCAGCTCATATCTCTGCTTTAGTAAATATACCTTCATCCACCAAGGGTAAAGTGCAGCTTGTGTGAGCTGCATGTATCTCTACTCTCTGCAATAGCAAATAACTTAATCCACCAAGAGTAAAGTTCAGTGATAACTGCTTATGAGCTGCATACATCTCTGCTATAGCATATACCTTTATCCACCAAGGATAAAGTACAGCTTGTGAATATATGTATAATATGTACCTAAAGAGTAGTATTACAAAAAAAAAGTATTACACCAAGCACCCTACCTGTGGTTGTGACGTCTAGGGGCTTGTTAAAAATTATTAAATAAATGAATACAAAGCTATTATAAAAAAAAACACCTAGAAATATATTAACAATTACCTCATTTACTACATAATCAAGATTTTATATTAGAGTTGAGTGATTACCTCAGGTATGCAGAGTGATCTGAGAGCAGCCAGCTGAGTTTTCCTCTGTTGATCAGAGTCTGAGTCGAAGATATCAACAAGCCAACCTCTCGGAGGGAATACCAGAACATTGTACAACTGAGCCTTCACTGTCTGAACAAACATAAATCAAAATAATTAAGTCAGAACAACACAGATTCAAATGTTGTTTATGGTCAAACTACGAACATCCCCTTTCATATAATATAAGGTTTTGATAAGGACATACTGATTTTCATGGGACTCTGAAAATATAAAATAAGTTAAGTATAATTAGACTGATTAGTTTAATAGTTCATAGCCTCACTGGCACAAAATAACTGAGCGAAATATTTTTAGATCTTGGAGTGCATAATTTTTTAGTCTGTGGTAAATCCCTTTGAATTCTACAGGCCAGTACACCAGCTACTGTATATTGCTGCTTCATGCCTATGTGTCTACCTCCATCACACATTAGCCTGATATAATGGTGGGTGAATGAAAAGTAGAGAAATGGTTTTGCATTTCTAAATGCTGATCCCCAGAATGAGAGAAAAGATTCATTATAAGTAAGTTCGTCTGCGGGACATAGCTTGGCAATAGGCATTTGAAATAAAAAAAAAAAAACCGGTGGAGAGCGGCCATGTCCCGCCCTTTTTGGTTGACATGTGATTTTCATGATCCTGAATACGAACTTACTAGTCATGGTTAGTAGACCAAAAATCAAGTTGATGGTAGTTTGTCACTTAATAGGTTAGTTAGTCAAATATTACTTCAAATCAAGGAGGCCACCTTAAGGTTCAAAGGATATAATTATAGAAAATGCAATATTGATACGACGTTTGAGGTTCACAGATTTTAAAGTATGTATATTCACTCGAATTTAAAATCTTTCCAACTAAACTTAGGTCTGTCACACATACAGACTAATGACACAAAGATAAAGTGACATTGTCCTCTAGACCTTAACAAGTTTCTTCTTGAAGAGTGACAGATTTTAAATATACTATCTTAACAACCTCTTAACCCCCACTGAGCTTATTATATATCATCAACATTTAAATTAAGTTTAAAAGAACAACAAGCTTTAGTTACCAATCCAAGACAGGTAGAACAAAAAGTTGAGCCAGATTTTTAAATTTCAGCTATTTAGCCTTAACGGTTCGGGAGCTATGAACCAAAGAGCGATGTACACATCACCCTCGGTATAAGGGATTCGACAAGTACTTACGAAACCCTAAAAAAAACACATTAGCAGGTAAGAAACACAAAAAGGGAAGAAGATTACCTTGGTGACATGGTCGATGGTAGCCTTCCAGGTAAGATGCTTGTCGTTGATGACTCTAGTGCTTTCCCTTATGCTGACTTGTTTGGTCAGGTCACTAAGTTGCTCAAGATTTTCAAGTTTTGCACTAGCCGGCTTTGAATGAAGCATCTTGAACCAATCTGAAAATCCCTCATGAGCATCCTGTAATTGTTGTAAAAACCACATTATATCAAGTCGAATAAATATTTAAAATTTAACTTAATAGAGTGGTAAAATTGGCAAGTTTCTCTCTTGGGTCTGGCAGAGAGTAGAAAAGAGATAACAATACTCTTTTTACAAGTCTGGGTTACATTTTTTGGAGTAAAAGGGTGAGTTATACTCTTTTTACAAGTCTTGGTTACATTTTCTTTTAGTAAAAGGGTGAGTTATACTCTTTTTACAATTAGTATTTACTTTTGACAGTGTGAGGATATCAAAAACATGTTGAGGGGAGCCAATGAGAGAACTGGATTTTGAATTTGAGAAGGTCGGCCAACTAGGCAAATAAAAATGTCACTGACCACACCCCTCCCGCAGGCCTAGTAGCTTTATTTTTTTCTTCATATAAGTTGGCCAATCTCAGGGTCAAAAGCTAATACCAATTATTTAGATCAATTAAAAATAAACTTAAAAACAAACTTAAAAAAATAAACTTACTTCAAAAAATACTATTAGATCAATTAAGAATAAAAATTGTACAAAAAGTATAAAACCCTTTTACTCAAAAAATGTAACCCAGACTTTATGATTTATTTGAAATTATAGAAGATTTTATTTAAATATGAGTAACATTTTACAATGATAAAGGCACTCTTAAAAAAGTAAATAGGTTGGCAAATTAAATCAATATCAGAAAAGGATTTATAGTGATACCTCTCTTAAGAGGTGGTTTATTACTTGCACACTACCTTTAAAAAAGAAAGTTATTTAAATAAAGAAAAAAAAAAACATAAATATAAAGTAAACAACTTAAGGTCTACAAGAGATCTGTAATTACTTCTCTTTTTTTCAATTCTGGAGACCTTTTTCAGCCGAAGACTTAGACATGGACACCATGTATTGATATTAGGGTCCATTGAACAAACCTTGTGAGTTAGCCTTGCATCATCAGGAGCCAGCGTGACCGAGGGTCTTAAGGCGCTCGCTCAGCTATCAATAAGTCGAGGCGACTCGATACCGTGCCATGACACTGAATTGCATCTATGAATCCGCTTATATAGCTTACTAATGACCACACCATACTTGCTTCGGTGGTACAATGTACAAATGTATGATGTGTGAAGTAGCTGGAACTCTCCACCACAGATGGCCTAATTGCAAGGTTCGAACAAGTGGTTCGTCCTACTCGTTCTAGTAGGAAGTACTAGACTACTACTACTAGCCTTGTATCAACCCAATACTGGATAGATTTAAGACAACCAAACCCTTCACACATAAGTAAAGTATTTGTTGGTAAACCATGTCTTCAAAACACTAGTATCATGGATTTTTTATCGAAAAGCCATGAGAGTGTTGATCATGGCTTTACAGGCTGAAACCAGTGGGTGCTAACTCTTTCTTTTGAGAACCTCCTCGTTTGTTTAAGCAATTCTGAGTAGACATCGAGTGGGTACCCATTCTGGGAATTGAACCCAGATTTGTGTGCTAGTGGTAATCAAGCCTGATGCCATTTAAATTTTATGATAAGAGAGTAACTACTCTCCTACATAAGCTGCCCAGACCTTCTTCTACCATTTACAATGTAAGTTTCATTATATTTTCAACAGGTAAATACACCTAATATACTTTCACAACCAAAAGTATATTGCCACAAGAAATAAAAATAAAAAGCAATTTGACATTTACTACAAAATAATTTTTAGCTTATTAAGAACAGCAAAATAATTAACAATTGAAAGCATTTTATGTCTCACCAGATAAGCTTTGTAAGCCAGGTATTCCGTGATTGCAGAGTTAACTTTAGATGGGAGATTGTCAGTCTGCATGCAGCCCTTATCATCCATATGGCAATTATACTGAGACATTATTACATCCACAGAGTCTCCAGGGATCTTGAACAAACAAAAAAACAATTTAAACAAACTATTAAGAGTAATTTAACAAAGGTAACTATGATATATTGCAAAAAAGAAACATCTAAGATCATTCAATTGTAGAGATGTATATCTAAGATCATCTTCACATTGAGCATCATAGAGGTGACACGACAGATAATTGAGTATCCTACGTGTTGCTTTGGAGTTGCTTTTATTGTGGAGGGGAGACAAGAACCGCCCCTACTCCCAGAAGTCAAAAGTCAAGTATTCTACTAGTCTGAGGCAACCTGTCGGGAAGGTCATACGCCCTTCCAGTTTTCTCGGTTGCTCCAAAATGGCAGGTGAACACGAGTTTAACCATGTCCACGATTATTCAAAGAGGAGAGGGTTGGAGCAATTTTTTTTGTTTTGCTCAGAGTAGGGTGTTTTTAGATAGCTAAAGTAGGGGCGATATGCTTCCACCCTACTCACCCTAAACCTTCAGTACTGCTCTAATAATATAGACTGGGAGCATCGGGCTCAAATCTTCATGTACCTTTTTTCTTAAAAAATAAAAATTTAAGAACCAGTTATTGAGTTTTGTTTTTTTACTACAATCCACAACGCAGCAGAGGGTTTTTTAAGACTCGTAGCATATTATATAATATAGTAATAAATAATATTTTTCACCAAGGGAAAACTTACATGTTCTTAATCTACCTAAAAATAACTATAAAAATATGTAGTAGTAGTAGTAGTAAGGGGGCAGGGAGGCCAGGCCTAGCAAATAGACCGCATTCGGGTCCTTTTTGCCCCAACCCCTGAACTCACACCTATCGAACCACCACAGAATTACCCTCGAATTTCCTTGTTTGGGTCACAAAGGAGAGAATGTCTTGCCACTTCAGTGTGACAAGCTCTTCTTCCTTGATTTCCCCTGCTCCTAATAAATGAAAACGTAGTCTGCCATATCCTTCACATACTCCTCCTCTTCAAGCCCACACAATGGACAAGTGGGGTCGTCTTCAATCTTTAATAGTGCCAGATGTCTTCTGAGCTGGCAGTGCCCTGTCAAGACTCCAACCATATTTCTAAGAATGGGTCTACCTAGTCCCATAAGCCATTTGGTTTTCCTTTTATCTAGATCTGGCAGTAGCATTTTTGTCTGCCTACAGCCATCCGTTCCTCTCCATGCCCTCCTTGTTTCCTCCCAAATCCACGCCTTGATGGTTGACCTCACCTGTCCTCTTTGACCAAACAATGGTAATATGGTAATAAAAATATGTAATATGTAAATGCTGAGATGCAATTTTTATGCAAGGGGGAAATGATTTCTTCAAAGAGAACAAGAATGATTTATATAATTCTCAGCCGATATCTACATGGTTAGTAATACCTTAGCATGTGTTCTCCTAGCAGCGTCAACTTTTCCCTGAGATATGAAACCTCTTACGATAGTGTTGGTTTCAACTAGTGCATCAGGTCGTTGTTCAGGGTAGAACATCATCCAGTCTAGTGCATCCATCCTCATCATATCGCTGCCTGTTGTCTCCTTGGTCAGGCTCTCATACTCATCACCAATCTCTCTAACTCTCTTCCTGTAACGTAGCCAATTAAAGATGCTTTACACATTCAAAATCAAAAATATATCACATGTTTAAGTTTTCTTTTAATCAGCTTCATTAGAAGATAGTTACAAGTATGGAGGTAGAAATGAGTGGTGAGGGTACCATATAATGTTAGCGACTCGGTGAGTAATGTCTGTAAGGGGTAGACTGTAAGTAGAGGCCGCATCAAGACAGCGAAGCTTGGCCTGGACATCTGCTACTGGCTCTAGGAACAAAGCATACTCCTCCACTTGGTCCTCTAGTTCAAGCTTAGATGTGTAGAAAGCAACCAAGTTAGGATCCTCGTCCCTTGCTAGCATCTACACTCAAAAAAGGTGTAAAACACACATAAGTCTGAAGAAATAGAAATTAACTTAAAAGCCTAAGTATTAAAAAGGTAAAAAAAAATTGCCTATCTGAGCAAACTAGGTTGTATAAGCCTAAAAAGTTTATAAGCCGGGCGATAAAGTAACAATTTAAAATGAAAATTACAAATGAGTAGGTTTAAAATACCATTTTCCAAGTGTTTAAAGTCATTTCAAGGAAATTCAGTTGTTTTAACTATTAAAATAATTCATTATGTCCTTTCTGCACTTTTTAGTGATTTAAATATGCCATAAATATTGTAAAAAGTGAATTTTTACCTTTACATAAGTTTTGATAATATTGTTGGCGTGGATATCAGGGTATGATCTGCCAATCATCCTAAGAACCAGTACCACATGAGCCATGAAACGAATGATTTCTTCAGGTACTTGCTGAAGATCTGAGCTTTCCAACAGGTTTGACATTGTTTGGATTAGATCGGCTGATCTGTCTAGGCACACCAACTCCTGTACAATTCTTACCGCTGAATCGGCCTCGGCTTTCAATTCTGACGTTGCTTTCAACTTGTTAAAAATCTCTTCCAACGTTAAACTAAAAATTTTGCAAACGTTAATTTAAAATTAAGTTAAGATATAAATATTGTCGCTGCCTTATGCAGCGCAGACTAAAATAGAAAAAATAAACCATTTACGGAACTATTGTTACTTTAATACAACTTTACAAATGCGAATAGTATCATAGCTCTTAGCTCGTAGCTCGTAAAAGGAATATTATCTTCGAGTCTTGAAAAAACAATTATTTAAACTTTTAAACAAATACAAAGTGACATATCTTGTCAAAGAAAACAAAACAAAAAAAAACTAATAAATAAAATCGATGGCTTATGCCAGCGACATGGCTTCCCGAAGTTATACTTCTGTAAACTTCATCTTAACTGTGGCTCTTCGGCGGGAGTCGGACCATCATCAGGAACCATCAGAACTATTTTGTTAATAGGTCGTTTTATTATTTTTCCATTAGGCAAACGAAGAGACGCCTTCCTTACAAGGTGATCATCACTTGCAATCGTCTCACTAACTCTTGCGAGTGTCCACTGATTTTGAGGAGCTTGATCTTCTGAGGTTATGACAATGTCTCCGCTCTTTAAATTCGGTTTTCTTTTTTGCCACTTGCACCTCTCTTGTAAGCTTGTCAAATATTCTCTTCTCCATCTTCTCCAAAATTGATCTGTTAAGACTTGCACGCGCTTCCAACATTTTCTTACGTACAGTATACTATCTTCCTCAAATAATCCAGGTGGAGAAAATAGTGGTCTTGGATGTATAAGGAGAGCATGGTTAGGAGTGAGAGGTTGAAGACAGTCCGGGTCCGAAAGGTTAGAAATTGTTAGGGGTCTTCCGTTGACAATACATTCGCATTCACAGAAGAATGTTCGTAAAGCATCTTCTGTGAGCAGACCAGGATGTTCTCTCAAAATAACGTCCATAACACGACGTACTGACCCTATCTGTCGCTCTACAGAACCTTGCATATGACTGGCCTTGGGTACATTAAACAGCCATTTGAAAGTACATTTCTCTTCTTTCAAAAAATCTTGAATAGAATTAACATTCACCGATTCTAGCACGCGCCTGAGTTCTTCATGGGCACCTACAAAGTTTGTCCCCATATCTGATCTTAATTGGTAGATAGGGCCACGACGAGCAAGGAATCTTCTAAGTCCATTGATGAAAGAATCAGTACTCAAAGAATCAAGTGTATCCAATGAAATAGCTCGAGATGCCAAACACGTAAAAATCAGACCATATCGTTTCTCTTGTCTCCTACCAACCTTAACAAAGTATGGTCCGAAACAGTCAACAGCACTATAATAAAAGGGAGGATGTCCAATTTCTACTCTATCTAATGGTAAATCGGACATCTTTTGCTCTAGGAATTTTCCCCGGGAACGGTTGCATGCTACACAGGAGGAAATATGCTTACGAACTAAATGCGAGCATCCTAGTATCCAAAACCCATTGGAACGCACGCTATTTACGGTCATATTCCTACCCTGATGCCTAATTTTTTCATGAAAGTGCCTAACAATTAATAAAGAGATCTTTGAAATTTTCGGGAGGATTACTGGGTGCTGTTCTTCAGCAGCTAATCTAGCATACCTTAATCGACCTCCAACCTTAATTAACCCAGTACTATCGATAAACGGATCTAACTTATACAAAGAACTCTTTCTTTTAAGAGTTGTATTCATACCTGAGGACAGAGCTTTTATCTCCTCATGAAAATATTTAGCTTGGACTTCTTTTAATATTAAGATTTCAACATGGGTAAGTTCAGCTACAGAGATTGGATCAACTTTAGGAGACTCACAAGACTCCGAACTAATCTTTTTTGAACTTTTAAACAACAAACGTCTGACGTATCTTACACAAATAGCTACACTTTGACGCAGTTGTGACCAAGAACTATAATTAATAAATCTTTCATATAAATTTGAATGTAAGGGTGTCTGAACAAGGAGGACTGTTGATCGTTTTATCTCAGGGTCGTCCTCATCTAAAGAGAAGACTCCTGGTTGGGACCAGGATGACTCTTTCTCCCATAGGAATTGAGGTCCCGTGAACCAGTTGCTTTTTGTAAATAACTTGACAGATGGAGCCCTTGAAGCTATATCTGCGGGATTAATTTCTGATGGTACATAGCGCCAATTTGAAATATCTGTCATATCACGAATTTCTTGTGCCCAATTAGATACAAACATATGAAATTTCTTTGATTTATTGGTGAGATAGCCAAGCACGACTTTGCTATCAGTCCAAAAGAAGTGCTGCACCTCTTGGTAACCTAATTCCTTCTCTAAAAACTTGCTCATTCGTGCTGAAATCACGGCTGCCGTAAGTTCCATTCTTGGGATAGTGATCTCTTTTATAGGGCGTACCCTTGCCTTACCGATGTAGCTGAATCGATACAATTCCATCAAATTCTTTTGGTTTCATACAACGAGCGATTTTCACGTTGTTTAGACTCTTAAGACCTTCAATCCAGGTCAACCATCCTTTGTGAAAGCCCTCAGCGACTACTTCGTCCCAGCGTTCCCCTCGATTCTCTAATTTGTACTGCCTGCAAATATCTTGGACGATAACTTTGCCAGTAAGTACGTAGGGAGCTAGGAAACCTAGAGGGTCATAAACTGAACAAATGCAACTAATCATGTTCCTACGAGTTATTGGAGTTTCCTTAACTGATACCCTGGTAACGAACGAATCCAAGTTAAGTTCCCAAGATAATCCTAAAACTCGCTCTTCAGGAAAGGTCTGTGGTTCAAATGGCTTAACTGTTAACAGCGAGTCAGCCCGATCTTCCAGAGGAATTTTTTTTAAAACTTTCGAGTCATTGGTGATTAATTTGTGAAACCGAAATCCACCAGATTTGCAGATAGCTTTTACGTCTTGGATGAGCTGTACTGCCTCGTCCACTGAACGAACCGAACCACAGCCGTCATCAACGTAAAAGTTCTCCTTTACAAACGAAACGGATTGTTTATTAAAATTTCCTTCATTATCTATTGCTGACTGTTTTAGTGCAAAATTGCTGCACCCTGGTGAGGATGCAGCGCCAAATAAATGTACAGTCATTCTATACTCCCGTGGCTCTTGCGAGACATCACCTTCCGGCCACCAAAGAAAACGAAGATAATCTCTATGCTTTTCCTGGACGACCACCTGGTGAAACATCCCCTCAATGTCACCAATTATTGCTATTGGCTCCTTTCTGAATCTTAGAAGGACACCAGTCAAGTTGTTTGTAAGGTCAGGCCCAGATAGTAAATTTGAATTTAATGACTGTCCCTTATAGGCTGCTGAACAGTCAAACACAACTCTAAACTTATTTGGCTTCTTGGGGTGGAATACTCCATGGTGAGGAATGTACCAGTAATTGCCCTTAACCCGATTAATATTTGATTTTACCGGTTCAGCATGACCTTTATCAAACATCTGGTTCATAAAATCAACATATTTTTTCTTATAATCCGGATTAGATATAAACTTAGTTTTTAAGCTATTAAGTCTTTTAAGAGCCAAGAATCTATTATTTGGGAGTTCGACTTCTGAATCTTTGAACGGTAACGGGAGCTCATAATGATGATCTGGTCGATGATAAATATTGGTCTTTAAAATATCCAGAAATAATCTATCATTTACTGACAGTGACCTTTCATTAGAGAGATTTGGAACCTCAGGGAAGTCGATCAAACCTTCTGTTTCTATAGCCCAACGACTCACGATTTCTTTAGTTTGAAGGCCAGTTTCTTGATAACTAGTGACTAATTTAGAAGTTGCCATGTTTGTTTTATTTTTACGAGCCTTCGGCCCAATGATACCCCAGCCTAACACAGTTCTTATGCCGTAAGCTTGATCGGCTTGTCCTCTGATAACTTCAAGAGGACATAAAATTGATGGACAATTGTTACCTATTAACAACCCTATACCAAATTTAGTGTTAAGAGGTGCTATCTTTCCAGCTATCATACTAAGATGGGGATGAGACTTGGCAATTTCAGGTGTAGGTATGTCGTCATGACTACCCGGGATCTCTACTCTACTAAACAACTTATTAGGCAATTCAATTTTTATATTAGGATCGTAAAAACTCTGAATTATTACATCCGATAAACGTTCACAATCTACACTTGATTTTTCAGAAAGTGTCCTTAATTCTAAACAGGTTTTAACCCCGGAAGCTCCTATTTCATTACACAAAGACTCCTTTATAAAACAAGAATCACTTCCGTCATCTAAAATTGCGTAGGTTGCAACTTTTTTACTAGGATCCCTACTACTATATACATAAACTGGGATGATGAATAATGTTGTTGAATCCTCTAAACTCTCCTCATGATAATGATGCACCAGGAGACCAGTAGATTTATTTAATTCAGAAATCTTTTTAGTACTATCTGACATAGTTTCTTTGTTCTGTGAGGTGGTCACTTGAGATTTTTCTTTGACTTTATAATCTGATCTCTTAGTAGCCTCATCATCATGTAGACAGGATGGGTGTTTACGTTGACAATGTGAGCAGGTCATTCTATTAAAACATCCCTTAGAAGTGTGGTTAGTACCTAGACAGCCGAAACACAGTAGTTTATCTTTGACATATTCTACTCTAGACTTAATGGGAGTTTTAATAAACTGCATACAATCAGATAAACAATGGGCTCGACTTTTACAAAATTCACAAATAAGATCAGTCTGAACTTTAGTGGACATGCACTTGGACTGAGCTTGCTTTAATTTATTATTCCCTACGAACCCTGAAGTGGGCTTGAATGGCTTAACATTCTGTGATACATTAGCATTGTACACGGGATGGCTATACACCTTGACTAAAGATTCTATGAACACTGCCAAGTCATCTATGGTCTCATGTCCATTCTTTGTTTCTATAAACTGGACCCAGCGAGCCACAAATTTCTTTGGTAGTCTATTTACTACTTGCTTTAAACAAATCTTTGTGTTCAGTTCTCTTTTAGCATTATCGTCTAAGACTTTAGCCGCAGTTTTAACCGTGTCGCCTAAATCTCTTAAACTGTCTGTATCAGTAAATGCTATAGGGGGACCTGCTATTAACTTCCTTACCCAAGCCTCCGTTATAGCTACAGGATTACCATACCTACGAGACAAAATATCTAAAAGTTGGGAAAAGTCTAGTGATATATTTTGCTCTACAACTTGCAGTGCCTTACCCTTTAGAAAATTTTTTAAAAAGGTCTTTTTATAATGATCTGGTAAGAGTCCGTCCTCTAAGTGAAGACGTATCTCTTCCCGAAAAATAGGAAAGTCACAACATTCCCCACTAAACTTAAAAGGGGTGATAGAACTGAGTAACTGTAACTTAGCCATGATAGCCATATGATCTGTAGCTTGGAGATGAGGGTGGGACATTGGTGGAACAAACTTATCTAGAGGAGGAGGAGGTGGGGGACGCTGACTCAAAGTATAAGTTTGGGTATTTATATCTCTAGTATGAACTTCATTGCTTAAATATTTCGGTTCGTCTTTCTTATAATGAGTCGCCCAAAGCTCTGAACCGTGGTCTGAGGCCTCTACCTTATTATTACCTAAATAACCCATATCAACTTGAACTGACTCTTTGACTACATTAGTTTTAGGTAAATCTCTAAGTTTTAGCAAATTAAGCTCCTCTAATATTTTACCTTGTTGAATAGTTAAGGACCTAAGAGCTTCTACCATTGACTGTTTACTGCTTCGGGAATTAAAGCTACTTACACTACTTTTCGATGTAGGAGGTTTCTTAAATTTTTGACATGAGACAGATTTTTCCGTGATTGGCATTGATCGAACCTTACTTTCATCAACGACAGACTGATTTAGAATACTCTCTTCTTTACTTTTAATGAAAACTTCCAGATCTGATAGAAAAGTTTTACGTTCGGTAACGTATTCGGTTAGGGCAGGGTCAAGGGACTCTCTCTTTTCTATTTCTTCTATCAGAGTAGTCAGCTCTTCACTAAGTGAGATTCGAATTTGCTTTATCTCGCTTAGTGTTGAGCTTATGACGCTTTGTGGAGTTTCTTTGATACCGAACAATTTTTCAAGTTCCTTTTGAACTTTCTTAATTTTTTTCTCCTTAGACCTGAGAGAATTTTGGATAAGATCTATGAAGTACTGAAAACCCTTGTCAGTCATAGTTCTCTGCCTCTTATCATCCTTACTTAAACTATTATTAGACTTGATCGACATACCAAATACGAAGTCTTCGAATTTTCTTCAACTGCCGAATATTCCTTTTACTGTCGCTGCCTTATGCAGCGCAGACTAAAATAGAAAAAATAAACCATTTACGGAACTATTGTTACTTTAATACAACTTTACAAATGCGAATAGTATCATAGCTCTTAGCTCGTAGCTCGTAAAAGGAATATTATCTTCGAGTCTTGAAAAAACAATTATTTAAACTTTTAAACAAATACAAAGTGACATATCTTGTCAAAGAAAACAAAACAAAAAAAACTAATAAATAAAATCGATGGCTTATGCCAGCGACAAATATATAGAATATTTTTAGGATGTAGGTTTATTATTAAATTAACTGAGTTGATACATTAGAAGAAAAATAATATTGATTATACTGACAATGAGTTCCAGTATCTGTCTGGTAAGGCCTGATGTTCTTTAATGGTGTTATCTCTGATTTCTTTCTCCACCCTGACATCGACAGACGTTCTGGTATACGCCCACAGCAGATCTTCCCAGGAAGAGCAGAGAGGACGTAGTGAATCCAGGTGTCCACAAAGAGCTCCGTATACTGCTCTCTCCAGGGCGTCCTGAGAATCGACATGGCCACGCCCGTCTCCTTCACATATGCTCCATGCTACCCACTTCCACACGCCTCTTTCGTGGTTCCCTTCTCCTTCGACCAATGTACCTCTGAAACAAAACAGTTTTACAATGTTAATAATATTTCCTTCAATAGGTATTCAAAATCTCTCTAAAAAAAATATGAAATAGTAATAAATAGTATATTAATAATTCATACATATGGGATACATACAAGGAAATATTAAATGTGAGGCATTCATTTACTTGGTTCCTCACCCCAAATTACTTTAAATATTCCTGTCTTAACAGTTAATTAGACTGTGATGTTCCTTTGTCCAAAGTTCTTTTGACTAAGTATCCCTTTGTCTTAATAGTTATTTAGACAATGGAATTACATATAAGTGGTAAACAAATATAGGTCAAGAGTTGTGGCAATGTCATAACATAGAACAGCCTGCAAGTCCTTTTGTAACGCCTCTACACCGCAAGGTAGAAGAGGCCAGGATTAAGTAAGTAAGTAAAACTGAATTTAGACACTTTATGAAATACAGTTAAATATTAAAGACCTGGCAGCCTGAGTGTGATCTCTGTTAGGATCGTGATAAAGCCTCCATCCTTCAAGCGCTGCTGCCAACCACGCCTGACCACAGTGAAGACACAGCTCCTCTGCTTTATCCAGCCGACCCATACGTATCTCCTTAAACACCTGTTAATATAAAGGTCACAATATTAATACAATAATATTTTAGGGCTGAACCTCTTGTCATAATTATTTATAAGTAACGCGTCGTAGCATAAAGTAATAGAACATTTAATATGCAGCTAAGCAAATTGTAAAAATGCAACATTTTTATTAATAAACTTATTATTTTATGCATAATAACAAAATTAATATCAAAGAAATAAAATTAAAGCATGCACTTATTTACACTTTCATGCACAAAACTTATACTGTACCACTGAAAATGTTTAGTGTCAAGAAAATATACCTCGGTAAGGAGTCTGTATTGATCATCGTGATCAACATCGTGGAGATGTTTGTTTTCTCTGGCAGGGGCATCGGGGTCTAGGCTAGATACAAGCTGACGGGAGGCAGCATACGGTAAGGTAGTGTTCTGCATCTGATGCAGTGTGTTTTCCCAGGCTACTGTTGGGTCGGTGAAATGAGCGACTCTAGGGTAATCACCAGATTCCTCTCGAGCTACTCTCTCTAACCAATCAACTACCATCTGACTCTAAAACAATAATACCATATTAGTTTAAAATTCAGAGGAATAATTATGTCGGAAATACTCTTTTTAAGTCAAGGTCCTCAACCACAATTGCTTGGCACAAAGCAGGGCCTGGGAAATAAATAAATAAATCAACTTTAAATAACTGAAGAACGAAATAAACAGGTCAAGTGTGTGCTAGTCAGCACACAGCGAGGGTCCATATGCCACACTGTATTGTTTAACTAGTGCCCTATTGATGGTGTTTTTTAAAATTCTAAAAAGCATACTTTGAACTATCCTATGGGTCTGATATTCTCAAAACACATAAACAAACTTCTAATAAAGTATTTTTTTGCCACTGAACAGGACTACAACCATATAAATATGTACATCAAAAAGACCATAATTATAGAAAAAACGTATTTTGTCAATAAAAAATAAAATATTTTTTTCAAAATTTCCAAAAAGTGGTATCTTTACTTATGGTTGAAGAATGTTCAGAAATTGTTTCAGTTTATTTGCACTTCACATAAGTGAGATAGAGGGGGGGGGGGGGACACTTTTCCCACCCACTTCAAACTCGTCTATGTTAGCCCTATCCAAGCATATAACCAAAAATTATATATTTTTGTAATCAGCTCGACTACCCTTTCGTAATATCCCTTCTTTTTAATAGCCCACACAGTGTAGAAAAAAAAAATTAACCCTTAAGTTTTTTTACCCTAATTTTGTTGAAAAATATTTTTTTTAAGTTGCTACATTTTTAAAATGTGTGGGTAGGTAAGGTACAAGATACATACATGCCAAATTTCAATGTGATCGAACAAAAGTTGTAGCCGAGAGAGCAGGCGACAGACGGACGGACGGAAAGACAGACATACGCAGGAAAATATAAGGGTCCTTGGTTTTGCCAATGGACCCTAAAAAGCTAAGAGAGAGTAGAACATATGTATAGAACTGTACAGATGCATTCTACAGGGCTAACTGGTTAGACAAGAGTATGAACTGTGGGCCTGGGTATTAAAAAAATAGATAGAAGTTTAGTTGGGAGAGCACATTCCCGGATTGTGGCCCGTTCCAATGACCTGACCAGCAAAATGTTCCTGGAAGGTGGTCCCCTATCAGTATCAATGTGTTAAGGGACTAAGACATTCTGAATTTTAGTTTAATCGATGATATGAAAGATAAACGACTTACTTCTCTGATGCTTGAATCTTGTTTGTAGAGGTTATCCATGATTTCCTTTTCACTCATGGGGCAACTGTAGTTATCAGATCCGTAGGAATCTCCACCTCTACCCAAGTCTCTGTCCTTGTATAAGGCATGGATAAGAAGCCATGTGTTTCTCTCATTTACCAAGCTCGCAATATCATTCTGCACAAAAATAAGGATAAGTTTTGACAATATCCATAAATTTTAACAAAGGCTTGGAGAGGGAAGGAGTTATTTCCAACATCAACCTCTCTCTGCCTTCTGACAAAACAGATGAAAAGTCTAATGGAGCATAATAGGGAGGATGCTTTAACTAATAAAAGCTACGTAAAATAATGTTAACATACTTTCTCCGGGGCATACATAGTAGTATTATCCTTTGTGGCCATTTCAGAAGAGATGGTCCTGTTTAGAACATCGATAAAGTTCAAGACAGCATCGAACACCGAATGAGAATCTGAGTGCATTTCCAATACTTCCTGGAATTGGCGGTTCAGACTCAAACTTTCAACACATGTAGCTAAAACATACAAATTAATCATTTACAAATTATTTAAAATCATACTTCAATATTTCATTTTTAATTATTTATTTAACGAAGAAGAAACAATTTGTTAGAATATTCATAATAGCAGAAGTAGTTGATTTAAAATTTCTGCATCAATAAGTGTTTTTAAGGATTTAATTGTTTTCCTAAATAAATAACAAATTGGGCAGTGCCATATTCTAATATAATATAATATACATTATAATATAATATGCATTAAAATATAATATACATTAAAATATAATTCTCTGCTTTGGCAAACTCGAGAAACAGTATTATGCCAATTTTTCAGGAGAGCCAAAAACACAGAACTTTAATTTCTCTTAAAAAATGGGTTTTTTCAGTCTAATGGTTTGTAAGATCTGTAAATAAACTCCATGCTTACAGGTAGTATTAATTTCTGTACTTATTTATCTTAATGGGGCAGTTTTAATGAACTTTAGTTTTTGCAATGCAAGGTGGAGATTAGAGGTGATTAAAAATATTGAGAACTACTAGGTGAAAATTATCAATACTTGGTGCGGTACCACATAAAAAAGATGTGCCTAAATAAAATTATACATAGAACATAATATATCTTTATGTATCTTTAATAAATAAATTAAAATAGGTACGTTCTTCGATGAATCTAGTAGTGTGAGACTGGTCGAAGGATACCTCACTTTGGTTCATAGCAATAGATAAAGAGAGATTTTGGAAGTCGGACTTGGTGTATTTTGTCGGTTTTCTTTTTGTCGGCATCATTGAAGTGTTGAAGAATATGGACGAGTTGCTCATGTCTGCCGGGCTGCCGTCCTCGCCTAGTCGAAGCAGCTTGCTGTGGGAAGGCATGCCTCTCGACACATCCTCCAGGAGGTTTAGTGACCTCTCTAACCTTTTTTCCATGTCTGAAAACATAACTTTCATACAATCTAATCCACCAAACTTATAACAGCAACAAAAAATAAATAAATAAAATATTCCTACAATGGAGTTTATTGAGTGTGATGCATAATCCTAAAATACAAATTCGTAACCATTCTTTAAACTAGGTATTTGTAATTATGTTTTAGGCTAAATCCACAGCTTAGATTAGGTTATTTCCGACCCCCTACCCCCCTTTAGCGTATGAATATAACGCCTAAAAAACACAAAAATAATTTAATAGGAGTTATTATATTTTTTAAGAATGAGTATTGAAGAAGTCAACAACAACAATAAAAAACAACGTCAAAAAATAATAAAAGTAAGGCCGCCCGCACACGGGGCGATATGAAAGCGATACAAAAGCGATACGATATTATCCCTGTGTGATTTTATTGCCGATATTGGCAATCTAAAAACAGGGCATCTGTAAACGGGGCGATATTTTGTTGCCAACTCATTACCTTAAATACTCTGTTAAATTCATTTTCAATCTGTTATATAATTATTAGTTATAAGTTTACATAGATTATAAAATAAGACAAAATATGATTATTGCAGTAATCTTTGAGGAGAATATTATTAATAATTCTGTCAAAAAAAAAAAAAAAATGTTTAATCCAATCACAATTCTGTTTTTATAAGGGGAGTAACAGTCTAAAGAAGAACATTCCGTCACCTTCTTTAGATTGTTACTTCCTTCTATTTTCTTATAATGGGAGAAACATTTTAAAGAAGTGCCCATTTTTCAAAGCCATCAAACACAACAACCCCGTTAGCTCCAAAATGTTTTTGTATGTATGCTACATATCTGAGGCTAAATCGGATTGTACGTGCCCTGGAGATTTCTTCGAGTTGGACCTCTACCTGGTTTATACACAGGAGGGTTGTTTTTCTTCAGAAAATGAGCGGAGCACCGCGAAGCGGTGCGGAGCGGCTATAGAAAATTCAAGGGTACACAAAATTAAGGTTTTTAATTTAATATGCGGGATTTTATCACCTAACCTCAGAGTGGGGGCACGTACAATCCGATTTTACCCATATCTGATAATAACACCGTGAAAACTTCATTTTGTTGCCATTCGACTCGGTGCAGGAGAAATCCCCCATCAATGTCATATCTCACGTTCTCAGAATTTGTCTGAACATTCGCAGGTTGAAAACATTGATATAGAGCAGATTTTTGTGTTTTACGCATGCCACAATTGTCGAAGAGTCGGAGCACTTTATTATCTAAACGGTGCTTGTGCGTAAAAAATGATCGAGATGTGAATGATGATGATCCTTTTCTGAGGGAAATTTAAAAATCTTTCTTTTTGATTATCAACCTTAATTTGACTCCGAGCCAAAGGAATTTCAGCTCCGATTTTTTTTGGAACAGAAAACCTAAAATTATTGGACTAGAAATTCTTTAAGATAAACAGAACCCTAGACGAAACATAAGATGTAAACAATTCTTACCTTTTTTAAGTTAACGCACTGGATTATCGATACAGCATAAGAGTTGAGGGATATACTTATAAAAGGTCACATTAAAAAGTATTTTTTAACTCAGGAATTAATTAAACAGATATTTAACAAGAAATTAAACATAAAAAAATAATTTTAAAAGGAAACAAACAAATTAGCAAACAAAAATAATATCGTGCTTGGCGGTCTGGGAGGTTTTCTTTTTTCAATCTAAAATCTAAAATCTAACCTGACATGTGACGAGGTTATAAACTGCGGTGTAAGGTTTTCTTTTTCTTTTGTTTTGGCGCCAAAATTCTAGTTTGATTGAGAACATCGGATAGCGGACAGCTGACATCGTTGTTTAGTTAACTTTTTCCAAGTTTCTTGATCGCATTTATAAAATTATTTGTATATAATATTAGTGGATAGAGACTATTAATAGCAATAAAGAAATATATTTACAATGTGGGGTGATAAAGCTTTTGCATTAATAAAGGAACTTGATCGTGCGCAAGATACAATGCCTCCGTTCGATGTAAGTTTGTATTTAATTCTCTTTTTTCTTGATTACAAAATGTTGTATACTATTACATTTTATTTTAAATAAACAAATTTAATTAATTGTATGATTTTAAGAGCAGTTTTTTGGGTTTATTGTTTTTTAAGTAGTAATCTACTCTAGCTCCACAAAATTATGCAGTCTATTTATTTCTTTATGCTTTAATTACATACTTACTTGATAAAGTTTTATTTCGGTTAAACTGAAGAATATGAGACGGTTTGTAGTAGAAAAGTGAGCGGGCCTCACTCTACTTATGTACACATCATATATAATCTATCCAATGTATAAATCATAACAAAAATGTACTGTTTAAGAAAGGGATATAATCTCTCTAGTTAATGAATTAAGCAAAATTGTACCGCTGAGCAATTCTCGACTAAATCATCTCCTTCAGTTCAGCCTCTCTTTTTATGCATTGTTATCTAATCAAACAATGACCTTATTTCTTCTACATCTATACTTTAACTTTCCTTGTTGTTCAAAGGGAATTCCAAATATAGATGTACTGTCAAAATCTTGAGATAAGGGGTTATTAAAAGGTACTTATAGTTATATTTACTTACAGTAACACAATTTGTTTTAAACATATTTTAATATTTCAAGTGAATAATACTAGTATTACAGTCTGACTCATGAAAGAAGACGTGCGTTGACAGCGCGGGAAATCAGATGACACTCAGATTGGCCAACCAATGTGAGGGTAAAAATAAAGCCACTAGGTCTGTGGGCGAGGGTGGGGCAGTTAACTTGTTTGTAAACAAAAGAAGGTTATGTTCCTCGTACCAAATCACGATCTTTTTAGCTATTGTTGTCTATAGATTTTCACATCTTATTACGAATATATTTCAATATTTCTTCTAAGAGTTCTTTTTTCTTCATCACGATGATTAAACAACAAGGAGAAGGAAAATGTAGGAGGGGTGGAGGTTACGAACCCTTTTTAAACGGTTATCCCAAGGGCCGTGCCCCTCCACTAGAGATTTTTATTTTTACCTAGTTGGCTCAACCTCTTGCCCGCCAAAATCTCGAGCTCTCATTGGCTCTCCCCCCAATGTGTCAAACTTTCCCGTGCTGTCAACGCACGTCTTCTTTCATAAGTCAGACTGTAGTTGTAGTAGGTTCTAGTACTAAGTAGACGGGGTAGAACAAATACCACTTGTTCGAACCTACAGTCTTCGCACAACTAGAGTCGACGCGTTGACAGCGCGGGAAAAACTAGCAAAAGGGGGGACGAGCCAATGAGAGCTTGAGATTTTCCCGGACAAAAGGTCGGGCCAACTAGGCAAAGATAAATGTCTCTAGTGGAGGGGAGAGGCCCTCTGGATAACAGTATAAGAAGGCTTCGTAGTGGCTTTATTTTTTCCCCCACAGAGGTTGGCCAATCTGTGTGTCACTCAATTTCCCGCGCTGTCAACGCGTCGATTCTAGTTGTGCGAAGACTGTAGCTATTAGGCCTTCCTTACTTTAGGCCCATTTTACTAGCCCTGAGGTAGAGAGTTCCAGCCACTTCACTCATCAAATCACCAGTGTTTCCCAACCTTTTTGATGCCGCAACCCTATAGATTTCTCCTTAACATGTTTGGGACCCTACGTAAATACATTATATTGCATATCCTAAAGGATTGCAGGGATATACATGGCTCCAAGAGCCTGAATTATTATAAAATCATTACTGGATTAGGGAGGATGGACTGTAGGCTGATTAATTTTTTTAATAAAACTGAGCACACTGATTATCTTAATACAGTTAATGGCATTACTTGATTTTTTTTTTTTTTTTTATGAAGTCTATTTTGAATGATATCAGTTTTATATTGTATAAAGCGCCAAATAATTCCTGAACTCATGTCGGCGGGCTGATGAAGTTTGATTACTCCTCGTTGCAATACCTCATTTTTTTTTCGCTTTATTTTTATTAACCTTTCAAGTATACATTTTTATCTTTTCCTAATATTATTCCTTAATTCTCATGACTTATTGATAAATGTAATTTTATTATTTTTACTCTATTCAATTAATTTTATATACATATTCTAATTCCATTGAACTTATTTATTTATTATGTTTTTAAAGTATTTTTTAACTTATCTGTATAATTTCAAAAAAATGTTGCGACCCTAAAGTATTTTGTCGCGACTCTATTTTGTGTCGAGACCATAGGGTTGGGAAACGCTTGCTGTAGAGTGTACCACCGAAGTGAGTATAGTGTGATCATTAGTGAGCTATATAAATCAAAGCGTGGGGTCACACCTATGTCTCTGTACCACTCTTGACATGCCCTCTCCCTGTTCCGGCCTCAATTCATACATGTAAATCAAACCCACAATCTTACATCGTCCTAGACTCATAGCCGAGCAGAAGGGCAGGCGTCTAGAGCCTCCTGGTCACTCTGGTTTGCAGTAAATAATACTACAGCAAATAAAAAGTAAAAGGGCGTATTCCCTCTCCACTCATATAACTAACTTACCTCCTTTTGGTTTATCTAAGACCTTTTTTCTTGCTTAATTTCATTACTTTCTTTGACTGCTTAGTCTTTGAGTCTGATTCCTTTTGTTTTGTTACGATTAGGAGACATGCTCGATCAGGCAACATAATGAATATTAAAGGCCACTGGACAGAGATCAAATCAATGTTTAATGCAAGAGGCTAAGAAGAAAATTAGTATATTTTGTGAAGCTTTGTTTCCTTTCTTCCTAAAAAATCAAAAAAAAAAAAAAAACAACATGTAAACTGGATATTTGATTACTCATAGAAAAGCGTGTACAAAGGCTTCTTTGATTTTATCAAATATTCTCCGAATTCAAGTTTACCTCCCCAATACTCTGAATACATCTTAATAGATGTCATCACTTACATTCACTAATTACTGTGTACTGGTGACTTATTTCAATATGACTATCTGCAAATAAGCAAAGAAGGCATACGAATGTTATAATTAAGTCACATAGGAATTTTTCTAATTAAGTAATGTTGTGAAAGTTAACGTGTTTAAGTTAAGGATTAACTGAAATTAAATGTATCTCTTATTAAAGATTGTGTTTATTTAGAACATACTCTATTTGTTCATTTATTTAGAACATACTCTATTTGTTCATTTATTTATTGTTTCCCAGGATGATTCAGTCAGGATTATCATTGAAGAATGTAAAGTTCTTAACCAATATATTGAAGAAATTATGTAAGTATTTACTTTAAATTTTCTTAGTGTATAGAAGTGGTAATATCCCTTATTCTAATAATAGATATTGGGCAGGAGTACTGCGTATTTTTACCGAAAAATGTATTGAGTGCATGTTTGTTTTAAAGTGGGTTTGATTAATTCTAATGACCTACACTAAACTACCTTGATTACCCTCTAATAAAATACTTCTATTATGTTAAAAGGGGTACAACCTTCGATGCTGACACCAATAATTTTATGGCTGGAGTCAAGACAAGGCAGGCTGCCATTGAGAGAAGTAAGCGCTGTCTCCTTGCTTACCTGTGAGTTCAATCAATTTTATGTATTAAACCGTAATAAAAATAAATTAGATACTTTTTCCATAATGAAGGGGCCACATTATTGTTTGGAACTCCACTTTAAGGCCGAGTGGCCACTAGAAGCGGAGCTGAGTGGAGTTGTGTCCAAGGGGTATGGCAACTGAAAACAGAGCGGAGTCAAGCTGACTGTAGGGGAGTCTAGCTGACTCCCGATTACGGGAACTAAGCTAGTCCACCCAAAATGTCGACCCAATGAAAGCTATTCTATTTGTGTATAAGTTCAGACCCTGAGGATTCTGAAACCGAGTTTTCTCTTGCGGATTGTGTCGCTTCCCCAGCTTATAGGACAGAATGGGAAAATCTCTATCTTAAAAAAAGGGTGATTTCGGGGAATTTCACACCCTTTTTCATGATCTTAACCATGAACAGTTTAAAGACTATTTCCTTAAGAATCGTCCTCAGTTTAACGACCTTCTAAATAAGATAAGAGATGACATAACGGGATGTGATACAAACTATCGGAGGGCTGTAACAGCTGAATTAAAACCCTTTCTTAAATGCGCCAGCACTTAACATTTTTTTTTATACTTTATTTATTTTCCTCCTTGACAATAATATTATTGTGGTGGGTAGAGTGGGAAGCAGAGTTAGCTTTCAAAACCGACTGACAAAGCGGAGTCGAGATGCGCCACTAGGCTCAGCTCAACTCAGCTCCGCAACCGGTGGCCTCCCTTCCATATAAAACAATGGGATCTGATTTCACAAGCCGAGTCAACTCAACTTCAATCCACGCCGCTCAGCTTCTGGTGGCCATTCGGCCTAACAAGCAGCCTCTTATAATAGTATTTATAGTATGTGCGTAAGAATAATTTTGAGTTATGTCTATTTCAGGTATAGAAGGTTAGAGAGATTACGCGAGCTCAGGTGGGAGTTTGGTAGCATTCTTCCTCCAGAAATAAAAGCCAATCTCAACCAATCTGAAGTGAGTTATCTTAATATCTAACTACTTAATTCGTTGTGGGGTGAAATAAGTAATCAATCATGCAAATGTGGTTTTCAGAGAAAGACAGGAGACATGTCTCTTTACCAAACCAATCCATTACAGCGTTATTTAAACCTAATATTGTTTTTATTGTTTTTACACCCACGAGTCATGGACTCATGCCTTCCCAGTGGGAAAGCTCTTGTCTCCTGCCTCTCTTTGTCTGTCCTTATGGAAGCTGTCTTATAGACAACATACATTGAATAGAATCAATCAATTTATTTGTGTAGGTGGAGTGGTTCGGAAAGTACAACAAAGCACTGGCTTTCTATATGAAGTCAGTGGGAGGTAAGTGTGGACTCGACCTAACCCAGAATATGGATCCACCCAAACAGCTCTTCATCGAGGTAATCTCCTCACTTATTTCATTTTACTTAAATCAAATTTTACTTAAATCAAGGAATACCAATTTAAAAACCACAACTCTGTTCAGATACATTGCTAAAATAATCATAATTTGTTTGTTTAGGTTCGATGCATTAGTGATTACGGTAAACTGGAATTGGAAGATGGAGAAGTAGTGATGTTAAATAGAAACAGTCAGCACCTCCTTCCTCGCT
Organism: Gerris lacustris; assembly: GCA_951217055.1. Lineage (NCBI taxonomy): Eukaryota > Metazoa > Arthropoda > Insecta > Hemiptera > Gerridae > Gerris > Gerris lacustris. The sequence continues at coordinate 14,133,647 of OX578283.1, forward strand.
CAGTCTGTGAACCTCTCATCAGGCAAGGAGTTCTACAGCATATCCTCTGAATATGTCCTACCCTTACACACCAACAACGAGTCAGTCAAACTTAATAAAGCACCAATTCAGATTATTAGCTGAGAATGCTCTTAAAAAGATATTTGATTAGCTATTGAATAATTTTATTCCTCAAGGAAGTGGAGCGTGGCGATTTTCATCCCCTTCAATGTTTTAACTATAGATACTTCTTTATTTTGTTCGTACTCTTGTACCTAAAGGTGTCAATATTTTTAGAGAGCACCCCAGCTACCTCTGGGCGTATCCTTTAGTTTCCCTCCAAGTGATTCCACTTTGTTGTAGACCCTCTTTCACATTTCCTTTCTACTTCATGCTTAGTCTGAAAAGTGAGTTCCGTAATCCTTAATATCCTCTGTATCCTCATATCAGCTCAGCGTCTATTTCGTTCTTCCTTTTTATTCTATTTTCCTTTTAATAAGTTAATTTTCAAGAAAACTGGATATTACCTTAGCTACTCTACCCTTAGTTTAGACAGGCTTCCATAAGTGTCTGGTAAACAACTACGAGGGCCTTTCACCCTGTCTGGCTCACAGTAGAACAGTCCACAGTCATGCTTCCAGGCCTCAAACTCTAGTTGCCAACAGTTTCATGAATCCTGTCAAAAATCACCTTGGTACATTTAAGGACCGCCTAGGTTTAGAAGGTATAAGATAAATTAAAAGGTTTAGAACTATAAATGATAAGGGAAAATTCTGTACTATCTACTAACCATAATAATTTTCATTGATTTTATAAAATGCTCTACCTGTAAATATAAATGTAAAAATCTATTAAATTTTTAAATGCAATGAAATACCTCCATGTATATTAGTGGTCAAAGCTTTTGCTTTGTTAATAACAGATCTGAGGCTCCAATTCCCACAGAATTAGAGCTGTTTTTTCAAAAAATAAATTAACAATTTTAATTTTTTTTAATAATAATTTAATTCAATTTCTATATATTATAAATCTTTATTTCCATTTTTAGTTACATTCAATTAATACATCTTTTTTATAATATTTATGTAATATAATGTAAAATAAATATATATTTTTTTTTATCATACATAATTATAGTGATTTACATGCTTTTTTATTGCAAAAAAAAATTGTTATTATACATATTATATGTATTTGTTTGGATACTGTAACGATAAGTTAATATCCATTTGAAAGGTGGTGTTAAAAAAAAAACACGACTAGTAGGAATAGGTGGGTAAAGAATTAAACTGATTTCAGATTTTTTGTTCTCGATTAAAATATTGTTTTAGAATCTGACGACACTGATCCAATACTGTCAAAGTTTTAAAGGTTCTCTCAGTCATATTTTTAAAAATAGAATAATTGCAGGAATAAATATTCATGGAAAAACTTTCGCCCAGTTTAGAATCATCTGGATTTAGGATATTGCTTAGCTTTAGCCCTAGAAATGGGTGTTTGAGGGAAAACACAAAAAGTGTAATAAGTAAGCTAAAATTCTTGCTTACACGTTTTAGCTGTTTCACCATTTTCTAGGTGGTTTTAACTATTTCACCATTTTCTAGATGGTTTTAACTATTCCACCATTTTCTAAGTGTAATTTAATGTGAAGGTGAAAAAAATTGTTCCTCTTAAGCTCAGAAGTTATGTTTTTATTCTACTTTTTAAATAAAAAAATATTTATACAGTACATTGATTTAGGTGAAATTAAAAGTGAATTTCATTTTAAGTAAGGAGATAAAAACTAAGTAGCTCAACTGAAGGTCTTATAAACTAAAAAAAAGTTTTCAAAACATTAACCAGTCCCAATGTCATTGTGGCTTTCCACCTTTATCAACTTATGTCTTTATTTTCCACCCTTTTAATATTCATTGGTATCAAGTTCTCTTCCACATTGTCCGTTCACCTTCTTTTTCTTCTAGTAATCAATCTTTCTTTATTTTCTTAATTAGAAACTAATGGGTCACAAACACTTTAACTTTTAAAAGGCTATAAGCATTCAAAAGAATATTAGTCGGGCGCATGAGTGAGAATTAAATACCGGTACAAACAGCCAAGATACCACTCATGGCTATGGATAGGATGAACAAGTAATGGACAAACAGAGTCTAAAGCCGTGTCCAGACTGCCGAACCAAACAGAGCAAACGAGCCGAGCATTGGTATTTGCGCATGCTCAGTTTAAAGTGCGTCTGCGCATCTCAGACTGGGCATGCGCAGAGACCAATGCTCGGCTTATTTCCTCTGTTCGGTTCGGCAGTCTGGACACGGCTTAACAGAATTTACACATTAAAAGTTTAAAAGACTGGAGAACCTAAGTAGATAATTGTGCATGTAGACAATGTGGCAGTGAATTCTAGAGGTAGCCAAATTCATTGCCGTATAAAGAAAGAAAGAATAAGCAGTAGATTTTGAGGTATCGAACAACATTTACAGTAACATGCACACTTAGATTGTAACATCATTATATATTATATTAATGTGTACATTAAAAAAAAAAGTTTTAATTGAAATAAAATAAATCAAATCTGAATACAGTAGCTATAATACTTAAAGTTTTATAATTTATAAACTATTTACAATGTGATTGTGTTTAATAAAACCACTATTAGACTAAGAAACATGGGACAGAACTAATCTTTAAATTGAATAAAGCTTCTTTGAACTTGAGTTTAATTAAAATCAATTTGGTGTGGACCAAAATTAATCACTTTGGTGAAGTAAAGTGGTCATAATTAAATTAAAGTTAATAATAGTGTTGTTTTACTAAAAACTTATTAATTTTTTTAATTTCGTATCAATTTTATTAATTGTGCTCTTAATTAACTTGAGATTTTTTCTGCTGGTAGAATCTAATAGTGCAGTAGATAGCTTGCAGAAAAGTGATATCAAGCTAGAATTTTGTGTATAAGTTAATATTTTGGTGCTCTTTAAGAATATGTGGTCGACTAAGTTTGTCTGCGGAAATAGCTTGGCCATAAGCTGTTAAAATAAAACAAAAAACAGATCGGTGGAGAGCAGCCATGTCCCTCCTCGTATTGGTGGATAATTTGGTGATTTTCATGATCCTAAGAAAAACAAATTAGTCGGTTTACGAAAACTAACGTTTTTGTTGGTTTTGGTTTGTCACTTGTAGGTGACCACTTCAATTTGAAGAAATATTTGAATAATTAACCTATCACATAACAAACTAACATCAAATTGATTTTTCGTATACCAACTAATTTTGTACTCAGGATCATACATATCACATTGTCTGCCCAAAATTAGCGGGATATGGCCACTTTCCCACCGTTTTTTTTCAAATGCTCATTGCCATGATATGTCCCTCAGACTAACTTAAGTGACAACAAATTCTTAAAGGGCACTAAAAGATTAACTTTACACAAAATTCTAGCTTGATGATAGTCAGTCACTTTTTTGCTCTCTATGTCATAGATTATAATAAATCTTTATCTTCCAGAGGACACCACAACAGAGTAACAACTAGGTAGTAGTAGTAGTAAGGTCCTAGTACTTGTACTAGATGAGTAGGACAAACCACTAATTTGCACCTAGTAATTAGGAAATTTTTTAGGCCCTTTTTACTATCCCCGTGGTAGAGAGATCCAGATCATACATCATACCTCTGTACATTGTACCGCTGAAGCGAGTATGATGTGTACAAATAGGTAACTCTCATCATAAGCAAGTTGCTTTAGAGATCTCTGTAACAGGTTTGAAACATCAGGTTCCTTTAAATCTCTGATGCGGGGCTCAGGAAGGTCTAGATGTAATATCTAAATTTTATTTACCATAAGTAAGATCCACAAAATCTCAGTATAAAAATGACTAATTTTTTATACAATAATGCCTTGATATCTGCAGAAGTTACGTTACACAGTATTTCACGGGTACGGGAATAGTGGATGGCTGAAGGTGAAGTGTTTTTTCTTTTCTCAGACGATTGGAGAGGTCATTTTTCCTTGTTTGGCCCTCGATAGTTGAAGACTTTTTCCACTCTCTCCAATCTAACATCCCTGGTTTTCCAACACATTTTAGTGGCAACAGGGTCAACTTTCTATGACACTCGGTCATATATTTTACCGCCGATCAAAACAGGGGCATCTAACTCAAGATAATTCAGTAGTATATTGTATATTATACCACGGATAATCAGAATGGTGGATAAAAAACCCACAGATATTTAAGGATCACTGTACAACACATTTTAGCGGTAACAGGGGCATGTTTCTATGACACTCCTGTCACAGATATTTAGGGATCACTGTATTACCAAGTCAATTATCCTTGTGAGTAAAACACACCAAAAGCTTTATTCAAAAATGTAGATTACTCTGCCTTAAACATAAAAAAAAAAAATGTTTACTTAAAATTATCGCATCAAAATTAAACTAATTTAATAAATTAAATAACAATTTGATCATTGTTTATAAAATATCTGGGTCTTAATCATCAAACTGTTCGTTATTTTGCTACAATAATACGACGAGGGAATGCAAATTTATTTTAAGGCTTTAACAATCACCGGTTGTACAAAATTTGAGTTTTATTAGTTAACATACTAATTTAACAATTAATTATTTCTTTTAAAACAGTTCTTAGAAAATAAAAATAAAATAAAAAGTATTTTTTTATTATTCTTTTTAAATGCATGTACAACCAAACTAAGAAAAATAACCACATTTGACGACAATTTCAGAAACATTCCCACTAAGATAAATAGATGAAAACATGTTTTTCCATGTTTAACCAATAATGCAAACCCTAAATTTAACAATTATAAATTAATACTAATTAAATAAAAGTCAATTAATTCTAATTGTCATTTTTGTAAACAATAATTTTAATAATAACAAAAGCACATATTTAATTGACTAGATATCAATGATTTTGGTAACAAGTCGATACTAATCGTAAAATAATTAAATAAATCGCTCTTTTAACTTGAACTTTAAGCACCGGGGACTTAGAAAACACTTAGTGCTTAAGTCGATTACTAGTCATTCCAACTTATTTTAAATGCAAATCAGTCATAATTCTTACCTTAACTTTTCAATTAACATAGTACTTGGTGCTTGATATTATTTTTTTTGGATAATTACTATCCAGAGGAATAATTGAGAATATGCAAATGAAAAATTTCTTTAAAATTTAATTAAACGGCAAATATTAATTGATTTAAAAAATATAATAATCTAAGGAGTCAAGTCAAAATATTGAAAAAGTTGGCATTTTTAATTCCTTTTAAACCCGACTTATCAAGAATTATAAAAATCAAAGAATGTTCGGCACTCATGTCACCAACCTTTTTGATAATAATGTCTAATAAAAATGATTACATTCAAATTAATTTTGAAATTTTGATGAAGATAATCGTAGATAAAAATTAACTGGCTCATTAATTATAATCAAAAGTCCTTCTAAATCAGTTAGAACTACAAAATTGACAAAAAAAAACCAAACTACTTTGATAATAATTTTCAAACAACTAACTTTAGATCTCATTATTGATGATCTGAACAACTTAAAAGTCACGTAACATAGTTTACTGAATAAACATGAATCATAATAAATTAGACACTTAAAGAAACTAATAATGAATATTGCTCTCAGACTGCCTCTACATTCAATGGTTAAAACGTTGAAAAAAAAAAGCAAAAATGAGACAAAAAAATTGCAATCATTCAAAAACAAAAATGATATCAAATTCAAGAATATTGTTTCATTAATTTTGCTGCAATTGCAGACAAAAGTAGTTTTTCATACACATTCTCTGCGGTTTGCTTTTTTTTAATTTTAGTAAACCACAGTAAACATTTCTTTCCAAAATTTAAACTGACTCAATTTGTTTCTTATAAAGATAAGAACAAAGTGAAGATACTTAACACACCCAAATAATACTGACTAGAACCGACTGCTTTCAGTGATCTAAAGGTACCATTTTAGGAGAAAATTTGGAAATTGATGTCTATGTAAATAAGATAAATAACATATCTTGTTTTCAGTGATTTAAGCAAGAGTAGAGCATTCATTTGCTGTCTTGCTTGGTGATACAGGGTAGTTCTTAACTGGACTTTGACTGTAGAGGACGGAGGCGATAATTATCAGAGTTATAGAAAGTGCCGTGTTTATACCAATCGGTATAGAGAAGAATACTAGCGAGAGTACGGCAGTAAATATCAGCTCCAAGCCGCTCGCAAAATTCTTCAGAATAGAATTGAGAGATTTCAAGAAAAAAGATGTAATGATACCAAGCACGGCATTGTTCAATATTACCAATATCACCTGAAAAATAAACTGATATTAAATACATTGGAAATTTGGATGGTTTGTCGAAAGTAGCCTGCAGATAGCCTCAAATTAATTTCAAACGTCTGCGTCCTTTACATTTGCTCATTTGGCTTCCTGTCTGTCGATCAAATTTTTGTCAGTCAATTATGAATTAAGGTATCAATTTAGCAAAATATAAAGAGCGCAGATGGTTGAAACTTATATGGGATCAACAATGGGTTAATTGTGACGTACCATCCAAATTTCATTTAAATCGGAAGAGTTGTTTTTAAGATATGTTGGTTCGCTAGTGGATTTTTTTATCTTTTTCCAACTACCATATCTCGAAAACGGTATGTCTCACTTTAAACATGCATAGGACCTTTTTTGTGCAGAGTTATGTGAAATATATTTTTGGTAATAACACTTCTCTTCAAAAAATAAACCGTTTTCCGTAAAAAGTGAAAAAAAAGTAAATTTTGGACTTTAAGGAGGGGGGCCCACCCAAGAGGGGGAAAGTTTACTGTTTCTTACTACTATACCCCTTAAGAGTGTTTTCACAAAGTTTCAAAACTTTATAAATGATTTCCCCTATTATTCCTTATTTTACTGGACTATGGGTATTTACTGCAAAATAAGGTTGATTCAACTATAGAGACTCACCATCTTAAGAACACACATAATATGAACCATCTTGGATTTTAGACTCAGAATAGAGGGTTCATGTTCTTTAATGGGACCACAACTATAGTCATATGGACCAAGAAATACCTAGATAACTTGCTTAAAAAGACACAAATAAATATATTATGGAATCTTTCTCTCTATATATAAAAATTATTGTTAATAACTTTACCTTAGCGTCGAGGAGTTTTGAGAAAGAGGCGACAGCGAATGTACTCGTATAATCTTTTGAAATAACCATAAAGAGGATATTACACACTATGGAGTCAAAGTACATAAAAGCATTCTGGAGGTAGATGTTCACCTCCAATCCTTTGTACTTGAGAAGATATTCGTTGTAGACACCGGCTAAGCACGAACACAATATCTACAAATCAAAAATTATTCACTGAGCAGTTTTAAAAATAAAATAATAAATATTCATTTTTTCCATTTCATGAAAAAACATTAAATCGCGGATATGTTTTTAGGTATTGAATCCACATATCGTCATTTCCATGTTTTTCAAGTGGAGAAAATCATTATACATTTGTCTAATTGATACAGTAGATGGATCTTAATGTGTGAAATTATGAAATATTAATCCATTTTGATTACCATTTGGTCCACTAGGAGCTCTGATATAATTTTATATAAAATTTGATACGAAATATAAACGTTGTATCTCTGTTTAGATGCGTAGAAAGTGATTCTTTACATACTTGTATTCATTGCGCATGCGGGTCTCATAGTTCTGAAGAATTCCTCTTCATTACCACCCTAGGGCAGTAAAGAAGAGGAATTCTTCAGCTTTACACACAATTAGCAAGTTTGTTTACATTTAACAAAACTAATTTGCTGTTCTTTTATTAAAGTAACTGTTTATATCGAGTTATTAGTGAAAAACAATGAGTGAATCAAGTGGCTTTGATGAAAATGTAGAGAATAATACTCCTCCAGAAATAATTAATTCGGCAAACAATACAATTCAAAAATTAATGTCATCTTTATCAAGAGAGAGATACGAACTTACATAGAGCAAGTTTATTTTTTTCTGCATTTATTATTTAAATATAACAATCGTAGATAGAGTACGGTACGCAACTCGTGCGAAAACGGATTTTGCATTGCTCGTGTGGTTTTGCGCATGCAAAATGCTACTTTCCTAACTCGACGTGTAATGTACTATTGTTCCACTGTTCTATAACATATCCGGGTTTACAAAATCGATTATTATCTAGTCATGTGTATTTTAAAAATGGAACAGTAAGGTAACAGGATCTGGATTGTTTTCCTTGGCACAGAGATTAAATTTCCTTCACAGATAAAAATCAAGTACAAATTCGTAAGCTTATAATAATACCTGTATGCCTATCAGGAGTGAGGAGTGGGTTAATCCAATCTGCTTGCCGGTGACTTTGGTGGGATCGGCAGGTGTATCACCGAACTTAAACTGTTTTATCATGCAGCCGAAAGTCAGTATCAGCAAGGACACCCACTGCTTTTTAGATAACTCCCTCTTGAACATGAACTGTCAAAAAACAAAAATAATTATTACAATTCCTAAAAAATCTTATTTATAATTGAGGTGCATCCAAGAAGTATTAGCACTGGAACAACTGTGCAAACATCAATTGACCTGGTTCTACTGCCAGAGAGGTGAAACATATTTAAGCCTAGTTGAATTGGTAGAGGAGTAATCTACTAAACTACTAGGCTAATGTAAACTATTCTGTTAACAGTTAAAGGTAGAGTATAGTGGCGGAAACTTTATGGTATAGCATCTCTCATAAATTTGTCACACTTCTTGATTGTAGTTGCTATCATGTTCAATAATACATCAAATTTTCAGTAGTCCTTCTTAAACACATTTAAAATTCTCTACGCTACTATGGTAAATTTGGTAAGCAGCAGAGCAGGCGCTTTGAGAGAATTTCTTCTTCCTATTTTCTAGCTCCTTCTCTTCTTCCAGTTTTTCTTTTATTTCCTATAACAGTAAATCTGCACATTTCTATGTGTACATTTTTAACGGCATTATTACAACAGTCTGCACATTATTAATAGATTGTTATAACTAAAAACGTATTAATCTCACTGTGAAGATCCTGCTACTATCTAAAGCAAGTGTAAATGATTTTAGAGAAACAAAAAGCAAGCTAAGATTCCGCTTAAAAGTAATCTAGTGTATTATACCAAGTGTAAACAAGACCGAGATCATATTGATGGACATGTAAAGTAGTTGATTCCTCCCTCACAAAGAGAGGGGAGGAAAAAATGAAATTGAAATTGTTCCTGAACTCTGAGAGTGCTTTAAGATAACAGTACTGGGCCTCCATTTATCCACTCCCAAACAATAGTTATAGATCATCTTAATTCTGGGGGGTAAATTTATAAAATGATTCCATGGTACAAGAGCCCACAAAGGCGATTTTGTTAAATGAAATGAAAGATAATGTAGTGATTTCAATCCCAAATTTAGTCATCGGGTTTTTATTCTCACTAAAATTTCCATGGGAAGTGTTTCATCCCTGATCCAACTACTACTGTTCTAGCAATCTCATATCTCCTGTTTCTCTAGCAGGGAACAGTTAAAGGTACGAACCTGAAATATGAGGGCAGTGACGAGAACCCTGAGCTGGAGGAGGATGAAGTACGTTGTGGGGTCAAATATCTCCAGATTCATATAAGATAAGTTATTATAGAAACAGTAGAGTAACGCTGGAAGAAAATACAGCCAACCAACTAAAACAAACCCCAAATAATAATCAATTTTTAAAAACAGATTTATATTAGTCGGTCACAGGACCAGAGTTTTGACAGATAATTGGAAAGGCGGCTATGCGAGGGGAAATTTTTGGGTAAAAAGTAACAAGTTACTTTCATTTTAAAAATATATTGGCTTATCTAGGCAATTTTTGGAGTGTAAAAATTAGAGTTCGGATCAATATGCACTTGTAAACCTCAATACATGCATTTCAAAGGTAAAAACCATTTTTAAAAGGGAAAACGTTCTCTTAAGGCCACATGACACTACAGGAACATGCGATTAAATGCAGCGATGTTAGCTGGCATCAGATCTTCTATATTATCTCCACACTCCGCCTCTTCTAGGATTCGGGCGACATTCTCTACAGTGGTCCAGCACAGATTACGTTGGAGAACCCCGTCCATTTTTTTTGTCTAAGCCTTTCCCCAATTGGACCCGGCCAACCCTTAGGGTAGTGACACACTTCGTGGGTAGACACACTTCGCCACCTATCTTGCGCCACCCGAGTTTTTACTTTTTTCGACCAGTCGAGTGAGAATGGACCCGGAGGAGATAGCTGTGCTTGCTAATGATTATTTTCGTGAAAGAAGAAGGGGAAAAAGGCGTTTTTGGGTTCATCCAATAATTTCAGACAAAAAATGTATCAAAGAGGACAGTAACAATTTTTCAAATTTTAAAAATTTAATTTTCAATTTTTTGCCGAATGTCTCGTGGAACTTGCAACGAATTGCTTAGAATATTGAACAACAGTTTGACCAGTAAACACACTTATAATATGAGGGATGCAGTCAGCCCCTGATTTGATTTCCCCTATATTTGATTGAAGGAGTGAGGGCTGAGTGGCAGGGACTTGGGTGGCACCGTCTGATAGGCTCAATTGAAAACAATGGGCTGACCGGGTGGCGGCTAGACCCTGAGACGGTCGACCGGTTAGTGTCACCCGGCGGGTTGCGCCACCTTGTGTGGCAGGTTGCATTCTATTCTCATTGCTAACCGGGTGGCGAAGTGTGTCACTAGCCTTACTCTTTTCCTTAAGTCCTTCGAGGAGGGCTACAGGTTTTGTAAGCTCTAAACCGTGAGTCTCCAGTTTTTCGATGATACTAGTGACTACAGTGAACAAACTATAATCCTTAAAAAAAAATATGCACCTTTGTTGAAATTTCTATATTTATGCGAAAATATGCACTTAAGCTGCAAATATGCAATAATGCTTAAAATATGCATTTTAAATTTGAATTTAAACTGGCCTAATAGCTTCCACACATTACAATTCTAAAAAATAATCACTTGGAGCAATAAAAAAAATTATATTCAAAATATGCAAAATCCGAACTCTAGTAATAATTGACACGTAGTAACTCCATGTTCACTTACCTAGTGGGGGAGCACGCAAAGTGGGGTGCACTTAGTAAGTGAGGCAGAAAGATACTTAAGTGAGAAAGAAAGTGAATTAGGTGACAGATCATCGAGGTTCTACTATATATATGTATGTTAATTATTAATAAATTATTTGATATTAAATAAATTAAATAAGGAAATCTTCCTTGTGTGATAGTGCCACTGCTAGGATTTAACTATTTTCAAGTTTATATTAGTGCAATTTCTTAATTTAACTTTATACTTAATTAAAAATATTTTTTTTAAAAAAAGGGGGTGAATATAAATATTAAGCCTTTGACTATTAGACTATGTTACTTATCTGGTTTGAAAACATTAAATTATTGAATAAAAAAAAACTCAAATAAGGTTTTGAATAAAGATCACACTTACTGGCTATATTTTTTATTGAATCTAAGATCATAGAATAACATGACGACCTGGAACAGAAAACATATTTTATACTTAAGATATTATTAATACTGATAGTAGGTTATAAAGAAAAAAATTAAAAGCTCACTTTTGGAATATTTCAACTCCTCTTCAAGCGTAATCTTGAGTCATCGTCAAGCTGATTTAGAAGATTACTATTCTATCTTGTCCTTGCTAAAACATTATTTTATTCTAACCTAGGTGGTTATTGTCAATAGTTGGAGAGAAGTTTTCTAAAATTCCATAGTTATTCTATGACTGTCACTATTGGTTAATGTCTGTATTGTTAAAGCTTTAAAATTGAAAAAATAATAATAATATATATATATACTCTTATCCAGGTAACTTAACCCAATCGAACTCTCTCTGAGAGTTGGATTGGGTTCCAACTCCCAGTTGAGAGAGTTGGATTGGGTTCCAACTCCCAGTTGAGAGAGTTTGATTGGGTTCCAACTCCCAGTTGAGAGAGTTGGATTGGGTTCCAACTCCCAGTTGAGAAAGTTGGATTGGGTTCCAACTCCCAGTTGAGAGTTGGATTGGGTTCCAACTCCCAGTCGAGAGAGTTGGATTGGGTTCCAACTCCCAGTTGAGAGAGTTGGATTGGGTTCCAACTCCCAGTCGAGAGAGTTGGATTGGGTTCCAACTCCCAGTCGAGAGAGTTGGATTGGGTTCCAACTCCCAGTTGAGAGAGTTGGATTAGGTTCCAACTCCCAGTTGAGAGTTGGATTGGGTTCCAACTCCCAGTTGAGAGAGTTGGATTGGGTTCCAACTCCTAGTTGAGAGAGTTGGATTGGGTTCCAACTCCTAGTTGAGAGAGTTGGATTGGGTTCCAACCTCCAGTTGAGAGAGTTAGTTGGTTGAGTTGGATTTTTGCCAATACATCAATGTTTTTTGATCCAATACCATTGATGTTTCAATTCATCAACGTTGAAGTACCAACCCTATTCAGAATTAGTGTCGGATGTTTATAAAGAGCTCTTGACATTTTACAGCACAATTTACTCACCCTGCGGAAGTCTAAAAGAAAATAATCACTAACAGAAAAAAAAATTATCTATTAAAAGATGTAGATAAAGGAATAAAGAAGAAGAAAAAGAAAGAAAAAAGAAGAAAGAAGGAAGAAAAAAGAATCTCGTATGATATTGCTCAGAGTTCAGATTCTACAATTTTGAAAAACCGTGATTATACTACAAGTGGAGATTTAAAAAACAGATCTAGAGGTTGTAAGTTTGAAGGTGTAGATGAAGCAGTTGTGGCGATGATTAAATGGCGAGTAAGAAATAAAAATCTTTCTCTTTCAGAACCACTCATTTTTTTCTCTAGAAAAAAAAAATATAAAAAATTTCTTGAAAGCGATTTTTTCTGGAACTACCAATTTTGGTCTATGGAGGACCAACTTTAGTTCTAATAAGGTACAGAAGGACTGAAATTCATAAAATAGACATACCTGTAGTTATAGAGACAAATAGAGATAATAAATTTGATGACTTCGCTGCATAGCACTGCTAAAGTGATGTTATAGTCATACGAGTGGTTCTCTTGCTGTGAGGCAGTAACCAGAATTCCTGTAACATCAACATGGTTCAAAATAGGGCTAAACATAAGAAAAACTTCTCTCACTTTATCAGTTATGTGAAATAAATAAAAGAAATGCTGCAAAGATTAATATATTTTCTAAAAGAAAACAAACTAAAGTTTCATTAATAAGTTTGGTCTCCTAGGCGGCTTTCACACGGGTCTTTTCAGCGTGAAAGCCAAGACCTTCCCACTGGGGAGGCATAGAGTCTTTGGTTTTATTGTTGTAAAAACAATATTAGTTTTTAATAATAATGTAATGGGTCAGTTCTAGAGATGTAAATAAAATAAAAAAAGTTTCGTTCTTTCTTGAAAAATGTTTGTTTGTTTAAAAAAAAACCCAATCCCCTTGTTTTTTTCACATTCTACATTTTGTTCTTTCTGTTTCAGATGCATTTTTTTAAACTAATCTTTATTATATTAAGAGCTTAACTATTGAGAATTTAGGGCCCTGTGATTGAAGACAATACCTGTAAATTTTTGAGTACCTACTTATAGTGAGATTTGTGAAGGCAAGAAGGATAAGATGGGCTGGATGCTGGACATATAGAAAGAATGGACGATAGAAGAGCAGTGAAAGGGATGCAGAAGGAAAACGTAGATGGACAAACAAAGATTGGCAGACCAAGTTCAATTCTCCCAAATAGATGGAGAGACAAGGTGGAAAAGGGTCTCAGGATCCTAGAAGCCGAAAGTTTGAGAAAGATGGAAGGCATTAACTCGAGAGGCTAACCCTGGTGTATAGTGTCATCGAGTAAGTAAGTACTATCATTTTATATAAGATGTAGAAAGGTAATTTTATTTTTACAGTATTACTTGAAGAGTAAAATAAAGGTGAAAGTGCATCCATTTAATTATGCCTGTCAAACAATGATATAGGTATTACTATGAAAGAATTTATAAATTGCAAGCTTCATCTTTCCATCAAGGTTAGGTCCGAAGCAAGAATTTTGGTATTGGTAGTCAATGCAGAATGCAGCCACTCCTACCCCCCCCCCCCCCCTTCCCCCGAGGAGGCTTAGCAATAGTTGGGGACACCCATCCAACTACTGACTACGCCCGATGCTGCTTAACTTGACAGAGTGAAAGCCAACCACTCCTATTACTTTTAAATACAGGAAAATGTGCAGCAAACCTTAAGTGCATCCCTAGAGAAATAGTTAGGGTAAATCTATAGATAAGAGAGTGTTTAGGGCGGGGCCACACTCGATTTTACTGTCTCTCAAGTGAATAAATTAAGCAAAATCATAAGCAATTCCCGACTGTACGGATCACAGCAGATTTACCCCAAATTCTCTAACTTTGCAGTGGAGACAAAATCTTGAAGATATGGCAAAACCTAAGATGATATTTAAAAAGATTTACCAAAAAAATTAAGGTATAAGTACGTAGTCTATCCTTTAACAAGATTTAGTAAGACATAAGTTGGTTTTTTTTTCGTAAGACCTTGAAATGTGAATATTGTTTACTGTATTAGACTTTACAGTACAAGTTAAAAAAATAGAGTATACTAATTAAATTTGTAGTTTGGAAATCCTAAATAACATTTAAATGTTGTTGGAGTAAACCGGCAATTGATTGTCGATATATCTCTACTAATGTATAGGAACCTCAAGATTCACCTGTTGATTTTTTCATAAAAATATAAATAGTGTAGCTCGAATAATATATTATAAATAACTTTAAAATATAATTAAATGTTTACCTTGATTGACAAATAGAAGTATGTAAGTTGCGAAGATTATAAAACTCCCAGCTGTAGGAAAGAGGTTGTTATAAGTTTCCTTTAAAAAAGCCATGGCTGCAAAATTCCTTTCTTATCGAAGATTAAGCTACCTAAACAAAAACTAAACAGCCACAAAATACATAATAATTAATAGCACCGAACTAAACTTAAACAATCAAAATACATAATTATCACATTGCACTGGTATTTTTAAAATGACATTGTTTATGTTATCGAGAAAAGAAACCTTCCGATAAGGTTACAAAAGAAAACAAAAACAGTGTTGCGCAAGCGCTTCAACATTTCTGTTTAATCTGTAAAAAAATGAACATTTCCTTTTTTTTAAACGGAAACGGAAACAGGATAGCGGGACAAAGACAAAGAAATTAAAATTAAGAGGACAATAGTTATCTTTAAAAAAACTATACAGTAAAACATTTCTGAATGAAGATAACACGAAATATTCGGACTCATATTTTTATGTACTGGAATAAAAATGTATTTTAAACGCTTACACGTTCTGGTCGTTCTTTGTCTGGTGTCTAACTGCCGTTTATCGTTTTTGCGAACCAAGATATTTTAAAAAAACTAGGAACTCGTCTAAATTTCAAATTTAGATGGTATGTCAAAATAAGCCTATTGTTGATCCATACGCTTCAACCTCAACAGTCTAGGTCTAGTCCTATTGGTTATTCTTCCATATGCGCACAAGCATTTTTTTTATTAACACATATCTTGAAAAGTACTAATCCGATTTTCAAAAAATGTGGATGATTTGTTGAAAGTAGCCCACAGATGGTTCCATATGAATTTCAATCGCATGCGCGCATTTATTATTGGATTAAAATAAATGTGATCCCTCTGGAAATTGAAACAAGGTCTAATCAACTACGAACTTATTTCGTGAATATTCGTCCGATAATGGACGCGAGGAAGCTATGTGCCACACAAATGCATAATTGTCAGACTATTTTGCTTCGTTTTTAACATTTTTAACTGTTTTCTTCTGAATGGATCCGATCTTGATTGATTTTTTACTTTCTCATATAAAGAGAAAGTATTGCGATGGCGCGAAAATTCGATTGAGTTTCCATGAGTCCAAAAAAGTGGTTTCTAAAAAATGTCTGTCTGACGTCTGTGCAGACGCGTGGGGCCTAAACTACTGGGTCAATTTTGACGAAATTTGGCGTACATGTAAAATAAATCTGATTTTGTTGAGAAACGAAAACAAAAAAACACCTGTTGTATCCATTTTAAATAATATAATATTAAATAAGCATCTCATAGGTTTATTATTGAAGCGAGCTTAATGCTATAAATATTTAATATTATAAGCAAATTAATAGTTACCTATCCTATAGGTAATCGGTAATCATGATGAGTTCATAGTTTAAAAGGATGATTGGAGTAGACGTTAGTTTATCCAGAGATAAGTTTATATCTGACGTTAGCGCCGGGTGGAACTTCACTTCACTTGGAAGGTTCTATTGTTCAAGGTGGGTTCACAGTCACAGCTAGCATATTGACATTCGTCTTTATAGATAACAATACGAGTACAGTGGCGTATCCAGCGGCTAGGTCTGGAGGGGGCACATTCTAAGTCAGTTTAGATTGGGGGGGGGGGGGGGGGGGAATTCGTAGTGGAAACAAGAAAAGGGAACTACTTATTAAAAAAGCAGCTTCCCCCCCCCCCCCCTCAAAACAAAAAATAAAAACCACCGCGCCCAAGTAACAATAACTGTTTTAGAACGTATTCGTTAGAAAATGTTATGCTGATGCTTACTGCTGTACAATATCTTACTGTAAGTCATGGGCGTCGTCTGCAGTTAATTACTGGGGTGGGGGGATGTATGGCGGGGGGTCCGGCCCTCCCCCGGAAAATTTTTAAAATATGACCCCTCAAAACAGCGCTTTTATGCATTTCTGAGGTGAATTTGAATTTGAGGTAAATGTGAAAATATGTATTAAAAAAAAATACGGCGTATTTTTTTTTTTTTTACTCTATCAGGTCTGGGGGGGCACTTCCCCCCCCCCCCTGGATACGCCACTGTACGAGTATATTCATGTTTTTGGGATCTGGGGCCGAGATTATATGAGAAAGTTAGTCTGAGTTGTCTCGGACCGATTTTTTAAATGTATAACAGTATTCCATATCAATACCAATATAAATATACTATAGAATATAAATATAATAAAATAAATATAGTATATAAATATACTATAGGTATCGCTTGGCTCTATCATTGAAGCGAGCGTCAAATAAATATGTATTGAATCTTGAGAAAATAGATAATCATGATGAGTTGATAGTTAAAGTGTATGCTTGTAATAGAGAGTCTAGTAGTGAAGGAGTCACCCTACATTCTATGTATTATAAAATGTAACACTTTACTACACAAAAACTTCTGCATGTATCAAGTTGAAATTTTACACACTCGTTTCAATTGTGCTTCAAGTCGATGTAATATAGTGTGAAGTTTTATTAAAATCGTTTGTTGGACGTAAGATATCGGTAAAAACGTTGTTTTTTTCTATTTTAAACGTTTAGGTCCGCTTTAATAGTTTTAACTATCCTTATCGCTTCATAGAGGTGTCGCTGTTGGTTTTACTAAAAAAAAATTATTAGTAAAATATGTTCTTCTCGAATAGGTGATAATAGAATCTTTTCCCTGTACTACAACCTTCCTACAATCTTTTTCCGGTACAATTTTACATTCGAAGGAGTGTTTACGCGAGCGTTACGGGCGAACTCTTAGATGGATAACAATGTCCAACGAACTTAGCCTTTAGTAAGAGGCACATTTATACCAAATATCAACTAAATCGGTCAACTTTTATATAAGTTATCGTCGGACACGTAAAGGTTACTTGCAGACAGACAGACAGACAGACAGGATGCATAATTTGTTGAATGTAAGAAGCTCGCTTACGCTCGCTTTAATAAGTCACTTTTCCGGGTGAAATATAGTTTCCGAAATAATAACTATAAAAAGAATTTGATCAAATTTGAATAGGTTATTCTAAGGTTGAGGTTTCTTGAACTGATAAATATTTATTTTTGAAATATATATTTCATAATATGCAATACACATTAATAATAATAATTATTATTTTTTTAGATATTTATATAAATTTTAAGAAATGCCTACCGTTAATTCTGGTTGAATCTGATGACAAGCGTGATGATTACTAGTTAAATTACAATAACAATTATTGCTAGTTTAAGTTGCAAGTTAAATGATTGCACTGCATACTATAACAAACTTGAAGTAACAATAATCTTTTAGTATAAATTAACATTTTATTACTTTAAGCTTTATGCAATATTTATCTAGCTTTAACAATACACATGAAGGCTCCTTATCATTTGCCCATAACTTTTAACTGCCTAATAAATAAATTTATTTATCTACTCGCGGCAGCAAAATTAAACATTACTTAACTGTTTTTAGGCTGGAAAGTACTATTTCCCTGATTTGTCATTAAAATATTAAAAACAGGCAGGAAAGTAGTTAAAACAGTCAGGAAAATACTTTCTCTGCCTAGGCAGGGAAATATTTCCCTGCCTAGGCAGAGAAAGTAACAGTGTTTACCACTGCGTGTCATAACCTCTTATTTTGGCAAGAACAGTTTATATACTATTATCTCTATCTTATAACATTATATATTATAGCTAAATTAGTAATATTTATTAAATAAACGATTTAATAATAAAATAATTTGTTTATATTTGTTAAATCTGTTAAATAAGTTCAATGATTAGTAGATCTTTAATTAAAAAAAAATAGTAGAGCCACTGACTATACTGTAGCGTCATGTAAACATTGAACATCCATATTATTTTTATTATTGAAGTCATTCTAGATTAGACTAGCTACTTTTCTTGATGTATCCTAGTTACTTCTTTTCTTTTAAGCAATAGAAGATATCTTTAACACTTTTATTCATTTTTTAGTAAAAATATAAATAAATATTTTATATTGCGTGCATTATTCATTCAGAAGTTATGTGTGTTATAAATGTGTGTTTCGTATTTTGTTGTTATAGATTGAGTTTGCTTTTCACTTATTGTAATTATTCCCAAGTTTCTTAATTGAACATTAATTTTAGTTAATACATATTATGTTATTATCTTTATTAATATGACACATACTTATTAACTATGTTATATTAATATAGATAACAATTTAGCAGCTTCATTTTTCTCCCGCAAGTAGATAAAATATTGTATGCAACAAGGCAGCAAAGGAAACATTTCTGCCTCGTTTATTCATTGCCTGCCTCGGCTTCGCCTCGGCAGTCAAATAGGTAAATTACCTGCCTCGGCTTCGCCTCGGCAGTTAATTATCAAAGCCTGTCCTCGCCTTCGGCTCGGAGGCTAATCTTATCACTCGTCAGTAAAATTCCATTTTGCTGCCTAGTTACATAAATAACTATTATCTACTCACGGGAGCAAAATTAAGCATTACATAACTGTTTTTAGGTTGGAAAGTATTCGCTTGTTTGCCATTAAAATATTAAAAACAGGCAGGAAAGTAGTTAAACTGTCAGGGAAATATTTCCCTGCCTAGGCAGAGGAAGTATACTGTGTTTACCAGTGCATGTCATAAATTTTTTTTTTAAAAGTTTAAAAATAATGAACTGGAAAAGGATTTGAATTTTAGGTCTTTGAATAATTAATCTCGAGTAAGAAGTGGCAACATTGGAGCACGACTTTTTTTTATTGAGTTTTTTTACTATATCTCAAACTATAACTCTTTTAACTAAGCTTCCATTTTTATCTAAATAGCGTGAGTAGATAAAATATTGTATGCAACAAGGCAGCAAAGGAAACATTTCTGCCTTGTGTTAATTTTCGTAGTCCTTGGCTCGGAGGCTAACTTCATCACTCGTCAGTAAAATTCTATTTTGCTGCCTAGTTACATAAATAACTATTCTTTGTTTACTTTTCCTTTTTCGCTGTCATTCAATTGTTTATCTCTATAATAAAAAATATGTGTGAGGCTCTCACGCATTAGAAGTGAAACTTAAGTTCTAGAAAGCATTGCTCTCTTTCATTTTTTGACGATTTCAGGATTAGGAAATGGTTATGGGAAATTTAATTGAAAAAAAATATTGCTACGCTAAGGCAACCACATTTATTCCAATAAAAATAAATGTTTGTTTTGATTTGCTGGTCTTTAAATAGATATAATACAATTATTCTGTAAAAATGTTACACTTGGACGAGTCTCGAATCGCAAACCTCGTTACACGATTTCACTATATGAAAAAATTCACTCTACCGCCGCCAAAGAAGTTTCACTTCAAAAATCACAAATTTAAAACCCGTCAAAATGAAGATTGTAAATATGGGACATGTCAAAACAAACAAAATAACTTGCGGATTTTTTCCGAACTAACTTTCCATACAGCAAAATTTGCTGAAAACCAATTAAACTCTGCTGAAAGATGGCTAAAAGTATTAAAATATTTCATTGTCATCGTGTTCTAAACCAGGGGTTCTCAACCTTTCAGGCTCTGCGCCCCCCTTTGAACACTGATGGGAGGTCACGCCCCCCCCCCCCCCCCCCCACAATATTAAGTCAATAGATGTAGCAAAATTGGAATATGAAACTGAGGCTGATTAGGTTAGCATCAGTAAACTTGCTGAACAGATCTTCTTGCCTTGAAGTCATCAAACAAATTTCAACTTAACTTTAAAGTTAAATAATCTAGCAAACATATTACCTTTGGACAACCAATGAACTTCTGAGAGAAAAAGAAGACTTTCTTGGTCACTTTATTAAATTCTTGACACAACGCCTCAAAGATTCTAGTGTCCAAAGCACTGGATTTGGCACGGTTTACTATTTTAATTGCTGACATGCTAAAGCTTGTCTGTGAATGATACAGTGAGAACCGATTATTTTAGGATTTGGTTTAGCCAATTCTATAAATCCTGATCGGCATGCTGTCATGGCTTGGGCTCCATCAGTACATATTCCAACAAATTTCTCCCAAGGAAGGTCATTAGAAGAGCAGAAAATATATCAACCGCTTTAGTGCCATTTGAGAGATTTTGAAAACAATATTTCCTCCTGAGGAGTAACCATTCTCACTCTCTTAAAGTGTTGTCAGACATTTATCGTGTTATTGCAGTGATTGTGTGTCGAAAGTACAAAAATGTACGATAATTTGGAAAATATATACCACAAAACTGAGTAAATTAAAACTTTTTTATTATTTTGTTAATAAACTCACGCCTCCCTTGAAATTCTTCTACGCCTCCCCAGGGGGGCACGCCCCCCAGGTTGAGAATCACTGTTCTAAACTATTCTAAAAGTTTCAAATGTTTAGCTACTCGGGAAATTAGTTAAAAATCGATTGCAAGATTTGTACTGGACAAACAAACAAACAAACAAGAAAGCAAGCTAATAAAAACGTAGTAAAATACTGAGCTTGCACACAATTTGTGTGACACCAAGGGATTTTGCGTGGCAATCCCTTGGTGTCTCACTCACACAAATTGTGTAGCTCATTGCAGTGTGCAAACACAGTATTTTTATTGCTAACTACATACTTCAATATTCTTTTCAGTTTTCTACGTAAATAACATTGTAGAAATAATAAATCTCAGGTGAGTAGAGATGAATGAATGAATTCATTTTATTTAGATACATTACATCATATTTTTAATTACATTACTAATTACATTGGTTACACACACACACACACCCACATATATATATATATATATATATATATATATATATATATATATATATATATATATATATATATATATATATATATATATATCGAATTTTGAGTAGTTACCGCAAGTTTGTACGTTATCAAATGAGGATATCCCTACCGTCAATACTTGCTTGATCTGGAGATCACTGGACCGGTTTCGGCTAAACGCCATCATCAGCAGAGTCGAAGTCTCTCGTAGCACTCAACACACTTATCGAGTCTACATGAGAGAATGAAGTTCAACTTCATTCTCTCATGTAGACTCGATAAGTGTGTTGAGTGCTACGAGAGACTTCGACTCTGCTGATGATGGCGTTTAGCCGAAACCGGTCCAGTGATCTCCAGATCAAGCAAGTATTGACGGTAGGGATATCCTCATTTGATAATATATATATATATATATATATATATATATATATATATATATATATATATATATATATATATATATATATATATATATATATATATATATATATATATATATATATATATATATCAGCAATGTATAATACCGTGTTTTGGACACTGCAATAAGGTACACAATTTGTGTTAGTGAGAGACACCAAGGGATGTGCCACGCATGCGCAACACATAGGAACTGTTCCAACATCAGACATTACGTCACAAAGATGTTGGCTCGGTATACGCCATGTCCTGCATCGTTTCGTCGCGTCCGACTCATCAGGGGCCCGACGATGCCCACCCAACTCTGGACCTATACCAAATCAAGAAGATAAGATTAGGGCTTTATCAGAGACGAGCGTGCTCTCACACCTATATCTATCTTGTAAGTTCTTTAAAAACATAGATATTATTTAGAAAAAATTATAAATCGTCTACATATTTACTATGTTTCCATGATATGAGTTTTCAAAACCTCATGGAAACGGCAATTTCAAAACGTTTTGAGTTCAATGTCACAAATGCGAATTTTAGGGTTTGCACGTTAAACTGCTTTGAAAAAATAGCATGGAAACAGGTATTGAATTTTGAATTGAAAACAGAATTGACATATGCACAGTAAGTAATGATGAGCAGAGATATGATAACCTGCACTTAACTATAACTGGTCTGGGAGTTTATAGTTTTCAAAATTGTTGTGAAAACTGTTTTGAAAACTCGTGGAAACATGGTAATTGTCTGGAATAGATAATAAGAAAGTCAAAATATTGCATAGACGAGTTGATATAATTAAAATGATCTATACAAGTCACAGGTGTTTAAATATCATAACGAAACATATATGTTTCAGTTGGGTTAAAAGAGAAAATAAATCAAATTATAATCAGGCACTCGTACATTATCAGCATCGTTAGTATCAGAATCGATAGTGAAAGAGAGAGAGGGACAAAATAAGGATGTAAGAGTTTCGATTTAGACAAAAAATTACTTACAGTTTTTAAATGATAATTATTTAATTTTATTAAATGAAACTTTTATAATAACCTTATATTATTAGATTTTAATATAGTTACATATTTAAAAACTATATATAAATTCTTAAGCCTCTCTGCTATGTGTGAACTCATTTGTAGATGGTGGTTCAAAGGTTTGCTTATTTGCATATAAAAATTTAGTATAGTATAACCAGCTTATTTGCAGATGAAAATGTATAACCTGTTTTGTAGATCGTGGAGTAAAGCTTTGTTTATTTGCAGATGAAAATGTATATAACCTGTTTTGTAGATCGTGGAGTAAAGCTTTGTTTATTTGCAGATGAAAATGTATATAACCTGTTTTGTAGATCGTGGAGTAAAGCTTTGTTTATTTGCAGATGAAAATGTATATAACCTGTTTTGTAGATCGTGGAGTAAAGCTTTGTTTATTTGCAGATGAAAATGTATATAACCTGTTTTGTAGATCGTGGAGTAAAGCTTTGTTTATTTGAAGATGAAAATGTATATAACCTGTTTTGTAGATCGTGGAGTAAAGCTTTGTTTATTTGAAGATGAAAATGTATATAACCTGTTTTGTAGATCGTGGAGTAAAGCTTTGTTTATTTGAAGATGAAAATGTATATAACCTGTTTTGTAGATCGTGGAGTAAAGCTTTGTTTATTTGAAGATTAAAATGTATATAACCTGTTTTGTAGATCGTGGAGTAAAGCAGTGGCGATCCTGGGTCGAAAGTTCTGGGGGGGCTAAAGCCCCCCATGTTTTGCGGGTCTAGTATACATTTTAATATACCAGGAAGAATATTACGATACTACAGACTAAGAATATACAGGATTTAATATACGAAAGAATCGGTAATAACGACAAGATAAATTACAATTTTTCGGAAATTTTCATCGCCCACCATAAGGTATAACCATGAATTATTTCGAAATTTTAGGACCAGGCGTTATATAGTGGTTGGGGGGGGGGATATATTTGGGTATATTTTGATTTATTTAACCAATAATAGTCCAGTCAAATGGTAGTTTGAAGTGGAAAGTTCTGGTGTAATTGTTGTTAGTGGCTTACTTTATGTTTTTGGGGTGCTGAACACGAATCTGAAGTTGTCCAACAAAATTTCCCTCGGCGGCAAATATGAGAAATCATCGAAAAACTACAAAAAATAATGTTTTTTATTGGTTTTCAGCTTATAACTTGCAAAGCAATCTACTCACGCAAAAAGTGGTCTAGTAGTAAATTACAAAGGAGAAACTAATCTACAATTTATGTTTGTAACATTTATTTGTACGGCGTATGGTTTTCACGCAAATGGGAGTTGAAATATTGGGAAGAGGTGGCGGGTGGAGAGTACAGGCTGAAGGGTAAACGGTTGGTGGCCAGACTGCGCTGGCAGTGAATTTTATGTTTTTGGGTGTGCTGAACACGAATCTAAAGTTGTCCAACAAAAAATTTACACGCAAATATGAGAAATCATCATAAAACCACTTTTTACTTTTATTTTTTTAGTGGATTTCGCCTTATAACTTACAAAGCAAGCTATTTACGCAAAAAGTGGAAGAGTAGTAAAATAAAGAGGAGAAAATAACCTACAAATTATTTCTTTACCATTTTTTTGTAAGTCGAATGGTTTCTATGCAAAAGAGGGGTTGAAATAACCGGGAAATCAGGAATTTTTGAAAAACAACAAGTAACACCATTAATATTTATTCTTTATTTCATGTTGGTAAACATTGTTATTGGATATGCCAATAAATGTATAAATATGCCACTTTTGCATAGAAACCATTCGACTTACAAAAAAATGGTAAAGATATAATTTGTAGGTTATTTTCTCCTCTTTATTTTACTACTCTTCCACTTTTTGCGTAAATAGCTTGCTTTGTAAGTTATAAGGCGAAATCCTCTAAAAAAATAAAAGTAAAAAGTGGTTTTATGATGATTTCTCATATTTGCGTGTAAAATTTTTGTTGGACAACTTTAGATTCGTGTTCAGCTTCAGCACACCCAAAAACATAAAATTCACTGCCAGCGCAGTCTGGCCACCAACCGTTTACCCTTCAGCCTGCGTACCCTCCACCCGCCACCTCTTCCCAATATTTCAACTCCCATTTGCGTGAAAACCATACGACGTACAAATAAATGTTACAAACATAAATTGTAGATTATTTTCTCCTTTTTATTTTACTACTAGACCACTTTTTGCGTGAGTAGATTGCTTTGCAAGTTATAAGCTGAAAACCAATAAAAAACATTATTTTTTGTAGTTTTTCGATGATTTCTCATATTTGCCGAGGGAAATTTTGTTGGACAACTTCAGATTCGTGTTCAGCACCCCAAAAAACATAAAGTAAGCCACTAACAACAATTACACCAGAACTTTCCACTTTGAGCTCTTTTCATGCCCCATTTGACTGGACTATAAGGAATGTAAAATTTAAAAAGCAAATATATATTTGTAACTAAAGATTCAGTAGCTTTCATTTGATACCTATACCTACTCGAAACTTTAAAAAAATTTAAATTTCTGAGTTTATCACATTTTTGCGACTTGCACATGCGCATATTTAATTTTTAACTTCTGTATATTTTTCCTGTGTTTGGGTCAAAAAGTTGCATCAGTGTTTTAAATTTCAGCACTTTAGCTTAAACGGTTCGAGCCCTATAAACCATAGAGCGACTGACGGACGGATACATCACCCTCTGCATTAGGGTTTGAAGAAGTATCTACAATACCCTAAAAAATAAGATTGGGTTTATCGAGACGCCACAACGGAAATCGTTTTTGTAATGTAAAAAAGAACAGTCTGGAAAAAAAACAGAATTACATCGGATATTTAGAAATAGGTGGGGAATATAATGCAAATTTACCCCATACAATAAATAGCATATTCGTAATCATCATGAACGTGTGTTTTGTATTTTGTTGTTATAGCTTCAATTTGTTATTCAAAATTGTTATTATTCCCAAGCTTCATATTTGATTTCTTTATCAACATTAATTATAGTTAATACTTATGTTATCTTATTAATATGACACATAGTAATTAACTATGCTTTATTAATAAAGATAGTATTTTAGCATTTTCATTTTTCTGCTGCCTGTAGATAAAATATTGTATGCAACAGCAACAAGGCAGCAAATGAAACATTTCTGCCTCGTTTATTCATAGCCTGTCCTCGCCTTCGGCTCGGAGGCTAAAAATAATAATAATAATAAAATATATATATATATTTCTTCTAATTTTCTTTCGGGGGCCTAATTTTTTTCCAGGGGGGGCTAATTTTCTCCCAGGGGGGGCTATAGCCCCCCCCTAGGATCGCCACTGGAGTAAAGCTTTGTTTATTTGCAGATGAAAATGTATATAACCTGTTTTGTAGATCGTGGAGTAAAGCTTTGTTTATTTGCAGATGAAAATGTATATAACCTGTTTTGTAGATCGTGGAGTAAAGCTTTGTTTATTTGAAGATGAAAATGTATATAACCTGTTTTGTAGATCGTGGAGTAAAGCTTTGTTTATTTGAAGATGAAAATGTATATAACCTGTTTTGTAGATCGTGGAGTAAAGCTTTGTTTATTTGAAGATGAAAATGTATATAACCTGTTTTGTAGATCGTGGAGTAAAGCTTTGTTTATTTGAAGATTAAAATGTATATAACCTGTTTTGTAGATCGTGGAGTAAAGCTTTGTTTATTTGCAGATGAAAATGTATATAACCTGTTTTGTAGATCGTGGAGTAAAGCTTTGTTTATTTGCAGATGAAAATGTATATAACCTGTTTTGTAGATCGTGGAGTAAAGCTTTGTTTATTTGAAGATGAAAATGTATATAACCTGTTTTGTAGATCGTGGAGTAAAGCTTTGTTTATTTGAAGATGAAAATGTACTACCTGCTTCTTTGTAGATCGTGGAACAAAGCTTTGCTGATTTGTAGATCAAAATGTTTAACCTGGTTTGTAGATCGTGGAACAAAGTTTCGCTGATTTACAGATCAAAATGTTTAACCTGTTTTGTAGATCTAGGAACAAAGCTTCGCTTGTTTGCAGATCACAATGTATAACTTCCGTGTGTCCCGCGATCGCGGAATTCAGTTTCTTTCATTTATGAATTGAAATTTTTGAACCTTTTTGTTCATCTTTAATGCAGCTTTCCTTATGCAGCTTCCTTAGCTGTTATAGAATATACTATGTGTAGATATAGCCAGGCCCGTTTTAGACGTTCACTGCGCCCTGGGCACTTGGGCACCCCGTCACGATGCCCCCCCCCCCCCTCTACCCCCTCTGATCATCTTGCCTTGTCTTAAGGCGGATCTACACATACGATTTATGAGTTACTTTTATGTTAGAATCATGCTTGACTCTATGAAAACTCCTGATAGGTTTGGTGTATTATCTAATTAAAGTTTTGTCTGTACATTGGTAAGAATTGAAAAATTGTTGGATACTTTTTCATTTCATTATTCCTACATAGCCTTAACAATTTTCGTGTATGTATGTCGTATGTGTGTGTTATGTCTGTCGCCACCATTCCAACTTAATAGGAGCAAAACTGGCAAAAAACGAAATCAATTATTTTTTTCAGAGGTGAGCGCAAACATGTTGCCCATGTTGTAGGCTTGGTTTCATCGAAAAATATTGAGTAGAACCAAAGTTATTAACAATTTTATAAAAAAAAAATATATGTATATATAAAAATAATAACCTAGGTTAAAAAAGTTAGGTTGACCCACCATAACCAAAACCCACAGACTCGCTAATCAAAACGTTAGGGTACTTCTTGATCACCTAGAGACACGCGGTTTTTTGTGTGTAATCGGAAATTGACCCAAACTGGATAATCCGAAAAAAAAAAAAAATACCCACCCATTAAAAAATGTTACCGCCATTAAAGATGGCGGACCTAACTTTAAAATTTTTATGGATGCTTATTGCTGCTAAACGGTAAGTCGTATCAAAAAGCATATTGCCCCAGCAGTAACTTATTTTAAAAGATCTACAACTTTTGTCCTATAACTTTTTGTTATAACTCCATCGGTTCTACCTTAAATAGAGCTAAATTTGATTTTGTTTTTTTAGTTTGAGCTCTTATGACGTCCACACTTGTTGACTGATTTAATTTCTGATTGAGAGGAGCTGAAAAGCTCCTCTCCGCCGAGCAGTTGGTTACTGGGAGAGTTAGGTATGCTAAGGTTATGTATAAGGGATATTTGGTTTACTGTAAAGATATTCCAATTTATATTTTTTGCCCTTGCATAGTTTAGCCGTGCCCCCCTCTAACCTTTTGAGTTGCGCCCCAAACCTCTTGTGCCCCTGGGCACGTGCCCATCGTGCCCCTATAGTTAAATCGGCCCTGGATAAAGCCACTTAAAACAATATCTAATGTGTCCTTTAACGGGTTCAATCTTACCCTCCATACTGATTTCCAAGTTCCATTTGTGCGCGATTTCGCCGTGTTTATAGGTACTCGATACAAATCCGAGAGTGTTGATGCGAGTACTTTGCCTCGGGTATCCTCGTCGAGGATAATCGCCGAGGATACTCCGCGAGAGTGTGGAGGGGCTTTAACATTTAGAACTTCTACTGGCGAAATATAATATATAGTACTACAATCGACAAAAGTGAAAATCAGTCTACCTCCTATAATATACCTAGAGCTTTTCGAGGGACCGAGCGTTTGCTTCGAATTATTGAAAGGTTGTATTAATGAATGTTTGACTTATCGAGAGTCGACTGTACTAACTTCCTGACACGATAATTAATAATTATGTCATCATTTCCATGTCAGATGTTTTTCATGACAGATTTTTTCTACTGTTAAGAAATTTTTCAATTCTTTGACCGTTGACATAATAAACGTTTTCCTGAAAGAATATAGAGCTTTCTTTACGTTCGGTCGATCGGTAAACTCGGATGCAAAAAATAAATAACAATTATGATGTAATAATAATATGAAAATTAATAATGGATTAAATATAAAAACAACAAATAAACATTGTGTAAGCGATGTAAATTTTTAATAAGATACAAATTTAAAAGTAAATTAAAACTATTATATTTAAGTATTTCAAATAAAAAAAAGTGATATGTAAATAAAAAATATAAATAAAGAAGAAAAAAATCATAAAGAGGTTGAGATATAGTTCTGAGCGCTGAGCGAGGTAGGTTGAAGGTCAAAGCGATGTTTTTAGTAAACAGTTGAGGAAGCACGGCCTGCTTGCCGCTTGCTTCGTCAGATTTTGTCTAATTATTTTATCTTCGTATAGTTTTTCAGAGTAAATGTTATGTTGGTATTAGTGGTGGGGGCAGTGTTCCCCACTCCCACGCTCCGGCCCCTCCTTCCCCCACTTCCAGTCACTTCAGTCTTGCTTTGTCCACCGTCCGACGAAGGTTGTGACGGAACCGCTTCACTTCGAGTGTTTTTCTTTTTGGACATCTCTTAATTTTTTTATAACTACTTATCGCAATTTTAATGATATATATGTATTATTTTGTAATTTAAAAGTATTATTAATTATATCGAGAAAAGTGTTCATTTCAAATTCGAAACTATATTATTTTATTATAAAATTGTAACTTTTAACATTCTTAAGTACGATAAATAAGTCGTTTATGTGCGTTATTACTGCGTTGATCGGTTTTTGTTGTGACTTATTAAGTGAAAAATTTTGAAAAGACACGAGTTTTAGACAAGTCAGTGAGTGAAGTGTTGTTGAATATAATCAGTCACTCTGTATCCTGCGAACGGACGCCGTCCTTTTTACTCAACCAGCTTTATAAAGGTACAAAGCACTTTTCTATTCTATTTACCTTATCTCTGTTATCTCTTTTTCTTCCTTTCAAAGTTTTTTGTTTTCATGCGGTACCTAAACAAAACTGTCATTACATCAAGTTAATTAATTAGTTAGTTGCTTCATAAAAAGTTAGTGTTAGTTATTTATAATAACTTCACTTGTCAGTATAAAGTTAGTAGTTAATGAAAAGTATATTAGTTGTTCATTCACTTGCTTAATTAGTTGTTCTAAATAAACAAGGTAAGTAGTTCATCCAAAGTTACTTGTTGATTCAAAGTTACTTGTTGATACAAAGTGTATTCTTAGTTCATTCTAAGTTATTTAGTAGTTCATTCTAACTTATTTAGTGGTTCATACTAAGTTAGTAGTTGAGAACGAACTTACTACTTGATGCAATGTTATTAGTTTATACAAAGTAAGATAATGCTCATGCAAACTTATTTAGTACATCAAAGCAACGTGAGTAGGTAATTGTATGTGAGTAGGTCATCGGTCATCATCAGTTCATCAGTGAACTGATTGATTAAATTAAACTAACTGATTAAACTTAATTGAGATCAAGATTTGATGGGGCTAATCTGTAGTGCGCGATACAGTCGAGAATCGCTTGGCAGCACAATTTCGCTTGATTTATACACTTTAGAGATTATATCCCTTTGTCAAAACAGTTTATTTTTAAGATTTATACATTTGAAAGCATATATCTATATAATTAATACACTTTAGAGGTGATATTCCTTTGTCTAAATAATACATGCGAGTCAGGCCCCGGAACTAGAGTATTAGCATTTTATACAAACTTATTTGTGTACCTAGTTCAATACTATGTTAGTAGTTCTAAGGAAAGTAAGTAGTACAGAGCAAATTTAGAAGTTATTACAACAGTAGTAGTTAGTAGTTCAATCAAAACCAATATAATAGCTTAAGCTGCTAAAGTTATAAGGTAGTTAATATATATATAAAGTAGAATAGTTGTTCGTATAAAGGTAGTTAATGTAGTTCGTACTTACTTAGTTCAAAACAAAGTCTACAGTTGGTATAAAGTAGGTATAAGTAATAGGAATTTCGTATAAAGTTAGTCAGTAGTTCTTACGAACTTAGTAATTCAAAACAATACACAGTCTACAGTTGGTATAAAGTAGGTATAAGTAATAGGAATTTCGTACAAAGTTAGTCAGTAGTTCTTACGAATTTAGTAATTCAAAACAATACACAGTCTACAGTTGGTATAAAGTAGGTATAAGTAATAGGAATTTCGTACAAAGTTAGTCAGTAGTTCTTACGAACTTAGTAGTTCAAAACAAAACTAAGTCTACAGTTAATATAAAGTAGATATAACAAAGTAGTATTCGTACAAAGTTATTCAGTGTCAGTAGTTCTTACGAACTTAGTAGTTTAAAATAAAACAAAGCTTATTAGTAGTAGTTAATAGTAAGTTATTATTAGTAGCTTATTAGTAAGTAAAAGTGTTGTAGTAGTTGTTTTCTAATATAATTTTATTATTAATTACATTACCATCATAATTGAATAATTCTACTTCTACCAGCATTCTATTTTAACTTCAAATGAATTGTAAAATAAGCTGTTTCTTCCGAGATTTTGTCTAACTTATTTTGTATTTTTAAGTTGGTAAATAATCCTCGCAATAATCCAGCCAAAAAAGGGCTTATATTAAGTATAAGCAGCTATACTAAATTGTGGAACTTATAGTAATAGTTACTTTTAAAGTGCAAAATTAATAGTTATATTGTGTACTACAAAAGCAAAATAGCTTTATGGTTGAATACAAGTTTCGATCACTATATTTGATCGTCACCAGTGATCACCACCACACTAGTGATCTGATCTCCGAACAGTTAGAACTTCTATTTTTTTAACATCCTTCATTTACTAAAAAGTCTGATTTTTATCGCTCGCATGTGACTCTTCAACGTGATTTTTTCTCTTTAACTTTTGCCGTCACTGATGATTAATAATGGCCGAGATGGCTAGAAACTTTGACATTAAAATTAATTTTTTAGAGATGATTTCGTTTTAATTATATTGTAGTTGTTTCTTTAAGTGCAAAACTGATCAGTGTTTTGCGAATGTTAACTCAGAAGAGCATTATTAATCAGTTCACTGAATAATACTGATAATTTCAACAACTTTAATCGGTCATCATCAGTGAACTGATTGATTACATTAAACTGATTAACTGATTAAACTTGATTGATTCAGCTCAAAGATCAACAAATTAATTCGGTGGATCGTCATAAAATCGGTGGATTAAAAATGAGCTATTCTGTTTTTTTTTTATAGCTATAAACCACCAGTTACTATTTAAGTAAGCTTTATTTATTATGGGCAAGTTTACAAATTTCTTTGAAGAATTGAAATAACTATAACGTATGTTTTAAACAGTGTTCCTACGCTTAAGAGGGCATATTTAAAGGTGATTTTACCTTTGTGTTTCGTATCATCTAAAAGATTCCTTGGCTAAACTGTTAAGTGAGCAGTTTTTTTAACTTCGAACTAATCAGTTCGTATATTTGTGACTTGTGATCTGACCAGTTTACTGATAACGAACTAATTAAAACGCGGGTGAAATCAATCGGTATAGAGCGATAAAATTATGCTTTTATATTTATTTTATGGCAAAGTACTAGCGGAAGTACTCTGCGTTGCCTGGAGGGGTGTGAGTGAAGTTTTATCAAAATTTCATGAAGACAATGACCTCCCTCCCTTCTTGTTTTGAAGGTCAATTGCGCGAAATTTCATCAAGCTCGGAATTATACTGTTAATTTTTATAAAAAATAAACACACCGGGCACTCATCTTTATAACATACGAACCGTTAGGCCCGTGCCAACATGCTTAATTTTATATTTTGAAATAAAAAGTAAAATGAAGTAAATTAATATAGTTATCTATGAATAAGTTACGTTATTATATCTATTTAAAGACCAAAAAATCAAAATAAACATTTATTATTATTGGAATAAATGAGGTTGCCTTTGCTTAGCAATAACAAATAATTTCGAGGTGAGTCGTCGCTGTCGGGACACTACTCGATTATATAAATGATAATGATAGATTATGTGATCTACTCTTTCTGGACTGAATACAGTCCGAATCAAATTTCAAATTGATGAAGTTGCACGTCTTCCGGTGGATGTATACGAAGAGGGATCTGTTCTCGTTGGCTAGCAGCCAGGAGGATGTGTATATTTTAAGACGTTAGTTGATCTTAAGGGGGCTTAGAAAAACTTGTTGATCCAGAGTTCCAGAGGGAGTGGAGACGAAATGTAAAGGGTCAGCGGTCAGCTCTGGATCGTACCGTGAGAAGGAGAGGGAACATTACAAGTAACAAGGGAACATACCGCGAGGGCTGCATTCCTCGCTCATGTACCCCTGCAGCAGTATTACTTGTAAACATATATTTATCATGAGTGAAGTCGTTTTCATTTCTTATCGCTACAATTTTAGATGCTCGGTTTCATTTAAAGGACGATAGATTTGATTTGGTTTCATTTCCTCTAGCTTTTAATTATTATATTTTTTAATTTAATTGTGTTATTTTTTTAATTTAAACATGGTTTCATCACTAGTAATTAAAATCCCAATATCTTGTTTAATATTAAACAAATGCGATCAAATTTTTGGTTCAAGATATCTTTGGTATTGAACTTTTCAAGATATTGAATTTTTTAAGATATCTGTGATATTGATTTGTTCAAGATATCCAGATATTGGTCTGTTCAAGATATCTTAAGTATTGAACTGTTCAAGATATCTTAGATATTGAACTCTTCAAGATATCTGAGATATTGAACTGTTCAAGATATCTGGGATATTGAACTGTTTAAGATATCTGAGGTGCTGAACTGTTCTAAATATTTTAGATAAGATATACTTAACAATGATATAGTTCTTAACGAACATTATTGTTATCATTATCCCCATCCTTCTGTCCATTATTGAACAATTAGCAACTTTTATTGGTACGTAATCAATAGACTTATGACTTATCATTTACGTGTACTTTTTGAAAAATGTAAATAATAATTAATCTTTAAACATTAACTTGTAATCATTGGTGATTTTGATGGACAAATCCGCTGATTATTACTTTCTCATAAACTTCAAATAAATAAAGAGAAAGTATTGTGATTGAACGAAAATTATTAACAATTAATTTTAATAAATTTACACGATTTTGATGTGGATTTTAAACACTATCGGTATGTCGTCTGCAGATTGTGCAGACCTGTGGAACCTGAACTAGTGGGCCAATTTAGATGACATTTGGCATACATGTTCAGAAAATTTATACCTCGTGGCAAAATCAAGGTATAAAATTTAGCTCCAAATTTGGGGGCGCTACCCTCCAAAAACTACGAAAAATCGTGAATGATGTGATTTTGATCATAAAATATCTATACCCCCCCCCCCCCATGTCTTAAAGGCCAAACCACCCTATGCTGTATTGTATGCATTATAATTGTATATAACGATAAAGTACAACAATATTTAAATTTATTTATAGGCGCTCTCTTTCCGTTATACTTTTTTAATGTATAATCAATAATTACTTTTATTAAACATTTCACTTTTTTACACAAATCAATTACATACATTGTTTCACGATCGTAAAATAAGCATTAACGAACATATGGGAAGCAGGTAAACTAGTTAGCTAACTTCTGGGCTGTAGAGACGCTATTTAACACTTAAGAACTTTCAGATGTTTTATCGTCAGATAACCGAGTTGTTGAGGTGTTATAACTCTGTTACCAACACAGACAGACACACAACTCAACAGTTGTTACTAACACAGACAGACACACAACTCAACAGTTGTTACCAACACAGACGGACACACAAGTCAACAGTTGTTACCAACACAGACAGACACACAACTCAACAGTTGTTACCAACACAGACAGACACACAAGTCAACAGTTGTTACCAACTAACTAACTAACTGTAATGTAAATAAGTAGGGCGATCAGAACTATCAGTAAACAGTCACCGGATATCTTACTTTGTGTTAGTAGGACAGTCAAATTTATCGGTTAACTGAAAATAAACAATTTGAGCGCTCGAGGCTATCAGAGAAACGAATATAAACAAATAGAGTAGTCATAACTATCTACTTACAGAATATTTAAGTCACGACGAACGAATAGAGTACCAATTGAAATCTTTAGTTTAATGACGATGAACAAATAGAGTACCAAATGAAATCTTTAGTTTAATGACGATGAACGAATAGAGTACCAAATGAAATCTTTAGTTTAATGACGATGAACAAATAGAGTACCAAATGAAATCTTTAGTTTAATGACGATGAACGAATAGAGTACCAAATGAAATCTTTAGTTTAATGACGATGAACGAATAGAGTACCAAATGAAATCTTTAGTTTAATGACGATGAACAAATAGAGTACCAAATGAAATCTTTAGTTTAATGACGATGAACGAATAGAGTACCAAATGAAATCTTTAGTTTAATGACGATGAACAAATAGAGTATACCAAATGAAATCTCTCTGTTCCATAACGATGAATAAATAGAGTACCAAATTAAATCTTCAGTTTAATGACGATGAACAAATCGAAGAGATTAATATTTCAGTTCAATGCAAATTTTTAAAACCAATTTGGACCTTCCTGATTAGAGATTATAGGTGAAATAATAATAAATTATTTACTTTTTAATTATTTATTTATCCGATATCAATCCTATCGTAGATAGATAAACCAGTCTGAATAAAATTTAGATAAATATTTTGTAAATATTGTTTGATAATAGAATGATAAAGGTAATCTTAAATAGGTTTTATCTCATGAAGGGAGAAAAAGTGAACTTTTCTCGCTAGTTTGTAGGTAGGAAAGTTGCTCATTACACCCTGTCAGATTGAACAGGAACATGGGAGTAATGAAAAATAAGAGACTCATGAACTCTCATGATTCCCTCCAGTGTTGCCCTAGCCTAGATAAAGCACAAGTAAATAAGGTTGGTGCTAAATACATAATTTAATTTATTAACATTTGTTTAATGTTTACATCTATAATTTCATCTTCACACTTGTCATGTAACCTCCACAACAATGGTTCTCATGATGATTCATCAGTAAAACAAACAACTAAAGTTTAAAGTGAAATCGTAATTTCTAATTGCAGATAAACAAATCCATATGTCTAATCAAAGCTCCCAGCTGATTCCCCCATCTAATTTTAGTATTGAAATTCAATTAGTTACTATCTGTAATTTAATTTTAACGTGTTTAAACTTATTTAATGCATTTTTAATATGATTTCTAACTTTTTTTTTTTTTTAAATAAATATAAAAATACATACTTTTTGTTTAATAAAAGACTTTAAAATCAAAATCTTATTCAATTATTTTTTTCTCCCTTCTCGGGAGTAAAAATCAATTGTACCTCGGCTCCGCCTCGGGAGTTAACATTATGGTTTCCTCGGCTTCGCCTCA
This sequence comes from Gerris lacustris, assembly GCA_951217055.1. Classification (NCBI taxonomy): domain Eukaryota; kingdom Metazoa; phylum Arthropoda; class Insecta; order Hemiptera; family Gerridae; genus Gerris; species Gerris lacustris. The sequence continues at coordinate 14,169,882 of OX578283.1, forward strand.
GGAACCAACTTCATCTCTCAGGGTACAATCATTTACTTTACTCCCTTGGTGCGTAAATAACTATTATGCAATATGATATCCCTATTATAACTTTATCAATAATAGGTATGTCTCCTGAATATTGTTTCGTGATGTCGATAGTATCATAGATAGGGATATATTTTTTTATACAAATAATATTAAGGTTGAGAGAAAGATAAAATTTACTTTTATCAATACTTAATAATAACTAGTAATGCGCGCTTCACGTAAGTACGAGGGGGCGATAATCGCAGGTTTCTGTACATTAAAGTTAAAATTATTAAGTGTAATATAATTACACTAATTTTAATAGTAATATTCTTTTTCTACTCTTCAAGACCTTTAAATTGATGTATAACATGTTATATTAACTAAAACAATGTTTAGTCACCCGCCATATTGGCTGCCATCTTGAAAATTTTAATAATTGCATTTTTTTTCTACACTTCAAGACCTTTAAGTTGATGTCATAATAGTTACTAAGAACTTTTTTTAGTCGCCCGCCATATTGGCCGCCATCTTGAAAATATTTCGTGTGAAATTTTAATAGTTGCATATTCTTTTTCTTCATTTTAAGACCTTTAAATTGATATAAACTTAAACTTAATAGATATATAACATGTTATGGTGACTAAAAACTTTTTTTAGTCGCCCGCCATATTGGCCGCCATCTTGAAAATATTAAGTGTGAAAAATCCAAAATGTTTCCAGTTGTCTCAAATGCCGAGATGCACCTGTGTGCCCAATTTCATGTTCCTAGCTATAGCAGTTAATGAATTGCAACAGCAACGGACAGACAGACAGAGCCGTTATATAAGGTTTCTTTTTTTACTTTGTACAGAAACCTAAAAGGGACATTAAATGTATAGAAGGCATAATTCTACCAGTAGATAAAAGTGTAAGAAAGTTTGTAAGGGAAGAGCACTTATCTTAAAACATATTGACTCTAGACAAACAAAACAGTGCATTGTGCATATATATATTTGACTAAATTCAAACTCGTATTTTGATAAAGAAAAGTATATTTACATAGAACATAAGATGTCAGTTTCGTTTCACATTTTTAATCTCTGAACATAACTTTACATTTTTAGTATCTTTCACAAATCACATATTGACTGTGTACCTGTAAAACCTCGTAACTCCAAAAACTAAATTTTTCAGGAGGAGCAAAAAGCGTTATTTTAAAAGGAGGCTACTACTAGTTAATGCAGCACTTGTTATTTCGTACACTACTTGTTTATATAAGTATTCCAGTATTATAGTATAATTTTTTCCTACTGTGTCTCACTGAGGAAAATGGAGTTGGGTTGCTATGTTGCTAAATCTTTTATTGTTTACATTTTTACCGCGCTTTAATTGGTAAAATGTATCCATAAATTGCCAAGAATATTAATTGTCGACTATTTTTTGCGGCCCAACAACTTTCTCAATATAATGTTAAATTCCAAGCCCTAATACTGTAAATACCAGTGTTTTTTTTTTTTTTGCTTTGTCTTCAATTTCAGTTAATGCTTTCTATGCCAGGTCCTTTCTAGCTTTGGTAATTAATAATTATACATATTTGATATTTTTCATTTTTGAGACCAAAATCATATAAATATCTCATTCCACTGCCATTATTTTTCATTTTTGAGACCAAAATCATATAAATATCTCATTCCACTGCCATTTTGTGTATAACACCTTGCGTACCATGCTCTACAACAGGGGTGCCCAACTTTTTTTAATCAAGGGCCACATTGTCAACATTCAAAGGGAAGGCGGGCCGGGGGCCGATGGTGTACCGGGGGGGGGGGGGGGGGGGGTCCTCCCACAGAAAATTTTACAATTTTTACCCTCATAAAACACGTTTTTATGCTGCCTAGAAGGTTAATTTTCCATTTTGATTTTTGCTGAAACATCATGTTAATAAAGTTTTTTTCTGTTACTAGCCTAGTTTTACTTTGCAGAAAATAAAACACTCAAATATATATTAAAATGATTGTAATTAACCACACAAGTATAAAAATACAACAATAACAGTATGAATTACAATAAAGTTAGTCTTTCATTTTACAAAGTTATTAATCAAAATATCAAGTTTGTATGTAACTTAGCTTCAGTGAGATGGTTGAAACTGCTTCGCACTTGTACTTAAAATGTCTTTCCTCTTAGGCTCAAACATGGTTGTACCAATCATTAATAACGATTTTAAGTGTTCATCTGTGAGGGAAGACCGGAATTTTGATTTAATGTAATTCATTTTTGAAAATGTTTGTTCGCAAATAAAGGTCGAGCATAGCACTGAGAACATGGTACGAGCAAACATTTTTAAGTGTTTGAAATCTTCATTGGGCAAGGCGCTGTGGAACGGCAACAGATCTCCGTTTTCCCCATTCTCCAATGTTGCTGGGAAAAATCAGCTGGGCTGTTCGGCATTAGGAAATTAATATATTTTAGATTCTCTGAATGCTTGCAAATTCTTCGTTTTTATGGCAACACGGCGGGCCACATAAAATCGGCTCGCGGGCCGCACTCGGCCCGCGGGATGTAGGTTGGACACCCCTGCTCTACAACGTCCCGCTCCTCTCTGCGTATGTTACCCTTGTTAAGGTGGTCTCATTAATATATAGACGCTCGGTAAAGAATCTATAAAGAGAGTTCCTAATAAAACTATACTGCACCGACAAGCCAGGGAGCGGCCAAATATGTTTATTATAAATTTATAATTTTAGTTTAACATATTAAACTGTTACATTCATAAATAATAATAACACTCTTACAAGTATAATATAACACTGTGACACGTATAATGGGACTATTATGCTAATGAATAGAAGCTAAAAGGATAATTTAGGATTAGGGAGGGACCAGGGACCCTAAATTCAACCCTGTTTATTAATCTAGATAAAATCGGTGTTTAATGTTTCTGACAGTGAAGCCCCCGTGTAGAGCCCGCATCTTTTAAAGATGACCCGCAGATTAGATTGCGATTAATATTCAGCGCCTTGCGGTTCAACTGTATAGGGGTTTATTCCTTTTAGAAACGTTAGAAGATTCTTAAGTGGGTTTACTTTAACTCTTGGATAGTTCAGACGCAAAGTCTTTCTGTTATTCTACTGAATGCTAAGTTTCTCTAGATCCTTTAGATATAAGTACAAACTTAGGCTGCTTTCAGAAAGTCCAACTAGATCCAACTTCTAACTACAACCCAAGGTTTACAAACCTGGTCGCTTGTTTCTTAGGTTGGTCTTCCCGAACGTCTTCCGTGGAGCTTAAACTACTGGGGCCGATTTTGTCAAAATTTGGCATAAATGTTCAGAAAAATCATCCCCCGAGGTGAAATTGAGCAATGAATTTTAGCTCCAAATTTTGGGGACACTACCCTCCAAAAACTCTAAAACAAAAAGAATAAAAAAAAAAAAATATACTATTATATTATAAATTAAGCAGTATTTATACAAATATTATATATCTAATACTAATAAAAATAAATAATTCTAAATTGTTGTTTATGTCAATTATAAAAAAAATTCAAAAATTCTTTATAAAAAAAAAAAAAAAAACTGCTAAAACGAGTCAAAATTACTAAACACCTTATTTGGTAAGACTTTTAGTGCAATTTTTATTCTTAAATTTATTGTATTCTTATAATTTTAAAATCTATCATTTTCGTTCTTATCGTTGTTCTTATCACTCATGAAGCTCAGGCTCCCTGAGTGAAAGCTTTGTGCATGAAATAAAAAAGTAAACAACTCACGGACTTTTATTCCAACAAACTCATTCACTCTTCTTAAAAAAAAAAAAAAAAAAAAAAAAAATCTCGAAAACGGTCCCGACTATGTTGATTAAAAAAATTATAAAATGTAGTGTCTAGTGTCCATTTAAATACGAATCTAACGATATAAGCCGTTTTCCCTGGAAAAAATCTAGTTCCTGAGAAAATAGCGTTTAACGTGGACGGAGAGAGGCCGGGTTCAATTCCCCGCCGAGAAGTTATTTTTATGTTAAATATTGATTTAATTTAATAATTATGTTCAGTATAATTAAATGTACCTACGAAAACACGACAACTAATAAATAGAACGGCTACGTAATTATGAACTCGTAAATGAGAAAGTTAGATTGAGTTGTCTCGGACCGATTTTTTCTCTGTCGACCTGGTTACATTCAGAACGCACTCTTTAGATAAATCCAGTGGAAGAATGTAACTCACATAAGTTAGGGTAAATAATAATTTTGTATATGCACTTAAAAAATATTTAACACTTAATTCGGTCATTATTAATTTTATTGTTTGTTTTTAATAAAAAGCCCTAATAGCTTAATAGCATTGGATGTTCTCAGTGTTATATTTAATATTAATTTTACCTTATTATATACCTCTTGGTATTGGGGAGTTTAATCAAAGGTCTATTATTATTGTTTATATATTTGTAAAATGTTATTTGTTACTGTTAATGTGTAGTAAGTTATATTATTGTCTTTGAGAAGGTATGTTAGTAATATGCTGTCAAATAAAATACATTGACATTCTGTATATTTTTAATCTAAATCTAAAAGTGTTTGTTTTCAAGGAAATAAATTAAATCTAAGATTTGTTTCATAATTAATAATTACTTGTAAGTTTTTCCTTTAAAATACCTATATCTTGCAGTCAGACTTTGGTCCCAATTAACCCGGATTCTTCAAAAATTGTGTTTTACTGTATCTACTATAATACAATATATATTCTTTATAAACCCCAAAATTCCGAATAAATCCTTTATAAAATCTGTACTTGCTAATTTCATTTTTATATATGACGTTAGGTTCAAAGGTGAATTAATATTTCAAGAATAAATTAATTGTAATTAAAAAATACATATAGGTACATATTTTGGAGAATTAGTTCATGTAGGATAACCTCTAATCCTTATGTTAAAATCATGTATTGCATAAGAACCTTTTAAAGAGTAAAGGCTCGTCCTTCGATACGCTTGAAGGCCGCCGCATTTCTGCCTACTTTTTATGAGGAACCCCCATACTTAGTTAATAACCTTTTTAAACAGGAGTATGAATGGAAATGGAATTTTATGTTTAATATTTGGTTCCGGAGTTATAATTTATGGTTTACAGGATGTGGGTATAGAAGCTCGTGAGTACAATATGGTCAATGAGCTTGCATCGTACCTTTTATAATTGAAAAACCATATGTGCATGTCAGACTTGGATATTAATGGGTTTTTTTTATTCATAACCAAATTGAATACTTAATGGATGTATTGATGCCACGTGGCTGTTATCTGGGTCTGACACTCACTATGAAAACGGACCACGGCCCACAGCTGCTAGGAAGCTGCTGAGCGATGAGCAAAAAGGGTTGCATCCACAAGTTAGTTCCGGCTACTCGAATTAAACATTTTATGTTCTACTCTTTGTGTAGTCACTTGATCAACTTAACTTCTAGCGAGAACTGCAGTTATTGCTTGGTCTGATAACGCAGTTTCTCCTTCATCGCTATTTGTGATCTTGAGTCTTGAGAAATTTAATACAAGTACGTTATTTTGTTCTCTGTGTCTTTTTCTTCTGTTTCTTGCGTACTCTGTTTACTGTAGTTCTGTGCTTTAGCGATTATAATGCCTCGTTTCAGTGGCGTAGGAACGGGGGGGGGGGGGGGCTATCGGGCTTGAGCCCCCCCCCCCCCCCCCGTCAGACTTGAAGGGGCTTTAAAATTACAAATAAAATAATAATTAGTACATGGGTTTATGTCTAAAACTGCTTAAAATGCTGTTTTAGAACGTTTATTTTCGGGGGGGTAGACAGAGGGTAGGTTGTAGTCTGGCACCTTAATTTCTAGAAATCGAGGACTGATAAAGAGAGAAAGAGTATGTACCCCCCCCCCCCCCCCCCTCTCTTAGTGGAGGTGCCGAGCCACCCCCGTCAAAAATAAATTCCTACGCCACTGCCTCGTTTACATTCAGCCACTGTCACTGCTCCTGGCGCTGCTGTATTTGCTCCACGGAAGTAACTTCTAGAGCCCGGGAGTGAATCCGAAAATACTACCGTCACAAAATCGACCGATGACGATAACTTGATTAAAAGTTGATCGATTTAGTTGAACTTTGGTACATATTTTCATTTTACCAATGCCCAGGACGAGTTAGTTGGACAACGCTATCCGCCTAAGCGTTCGCGCGCAACGCTCGCGTAAACGTAAGCTTCAAAGAGACTAATTTTTTTCTTCTATTACTTATTCAATGAGACAAACAATTTTTTTAAATATTTTTTTTTAGTAAAACCAATACCGATACCGCTATGAAGTGTTAAAGATCGTTAAACCTATTAAAGCGGATCTAAACGTTTAAAATAGAGAAAACAACGTGTTTACAGATATCTTTATACGTTCTAACGTAACGATTTTAATAAAACTTCATACACATCGTCTAAAGTACGATTGAAACAGGCATGTAAAATTTCAACCTGGTACAATCAGAAGTTTTTGTGTAGTGAAGTGATGTATTTTATAATATTTTAAGTGGAGTAGGCCGGGCGTGAGGGTTAGGGAATAGTCCTGTTGCCTCACTACTCGGCTGTTTATTACAGTCATCCTCTATATCTATCAATTCATCATGATTAACTATTTTCTCAATATTCAATACAAATTTATTGCAAGACGCTCCTTCATTGATAAAAAAAAAATCTTTTAATTTTGCCTTAACTCCGCTTAGTGCAAAAAGTTAGTTACTTTTAATTTTGTCTCTATTCTAACTCCGCCATAAGTAGTTACTATCGTATACTTTGCAATGAGATTTTATTATTTATATTAATTTAATGAAGGGCGCGGGTGTCCCGCGACACTCTTCTTTTGGTTTTACAATTTTTAATTTCATTCATAATTTGTTTTTTCTGAGTTATTAAGGTAAACTAGTTGAAATGAATGGAGGAGGTAATTGTGACGTCACGTCTAGAGGTTTACAATGATCTAACAGATGTTCCTAAACTACATCTGTTCATCTGCTAGTTGATTATTTTTTCTCTTTTTCTCCTTCACTCAGTAGTAATATAGTATTGTGTACAGATGGTAAATGGTACATATGTGGGTTTTTTAGAGCATACAAATTTGCTAATCTTTATTTAGAACAAACAAACAAATACATTTTATAATGTTTTCGAAATAGCAGATGAATAAAGCATAAAGCTTCTGGATTTAAGCCTTTTTGGATATGCGGGCTCGCCTTACTCGAATTGAGCCTTACTATAATTTAGCAATTCATAACAGGTGTCGTTTAACTCATTTACTACGACTCCATGATGTTTCAATATGGATTGAATACGGGTTGAATACAGTTTTTGGATCCAAATTGTCCATGGAAACGTAGATTCAATACGGATTGAATACGATTTTGATCCAGGTACGATACACTAAATTCTGGGATTGTATATCTGGATCGTGTTTCATGGAAACACCTGAACTCTATCCTGATATGCGCAGAGTGTTTGTATGAGCGCCCCTAGCGGGTTTGTTTAGGAACTGTAGTCTAATCTGTCAAAAAACTAACGTATTTGTCATTTTCAGTTTTGTTTTTAAAAAATGATATATTAGCGAATTTTCAAAGAAAATTACGCTATTGCAATGGCTTCAAAATTTTTGTAATGCGAATTTTTGAAAATTTTTTCCATGGAAATCCGTTTTAGACCATTCTGAATCGATTCCTAAAATTTAACACTTTTTTTTATGTATGTATGTATATATGTATGTATATATGTATATATGTGTCACTCCAGACGATATCTCCCCTTAGGATGCACTTAAAAATTTCAAACAAATTTTAAAATGTCAATAATATCAAAAGAAAGGATGAGTTCGTTGGCCAGAATTATTGGAGTCCATTTAGGGGTCAAATTTTGACCATATAGGGTCAAAAAACGTGTTTTTTCCATTTTACCCCCCTTTTATGTGAAAATATGATAAAAGTGTAAATAACAACAATTACTGTACTCTTAAAGAGCTTTCCAACGACATGCATCTTGAAGGGTAAATACTATTTTGACTTTTGTACCCCGTACCCCTGTGTACCAATTTTTTTTTTCACCCGAGCAAATTCTAAACCAAAATTTTCCTATATTATCATAAGCCAATAAAACGCAGATTTCTTTGAAAATTCGCTCATTAAGTCATGGTGCATGACTGGACTTTTTTTTTTTAAAGATTATTGGCCCTCAAATTATCGATCTGACTTTGTAGAACTGATTTCTGTCGAACGAGTCACGAGCCATCTTTCGTACTTCGATATGAATTATTTATAATTTGTTCTTTCTTATTGTATTACTCATTTATTAGTTGTTTGAATTTATTCCTATTTGCTATTCTTGCTTTGATTTCATTAGATGTGTTATTGTCTTGCGTGATTGTAGTGTCGAGGTACTTCAACTCGTAAACTAACTTATATAGTGGGACTGTCGATCCCTTCTTGAGCATTTTTGTATTTAGTCCTTTTAATATTTACCGGCAATCCCATTTGGCTTCTTTCTTCAATCTATGATAACATTATAAAGTTCTAGGTCTTCCTACGACGGACCAGGTCGAAGGGTCTGCTTCCCAACATTTCGCTCTAATGCCGGCTGTTCATGTACTATGTACACTCTTGCACGCTGACTGTCTCGAGGTATCCCTCTAGAGTTTTCAGTACAGGGTACCCATCGTATGTCCTCGGGACTCGGGATGTCTCGAAGCTTCCCCTCTAGAGGCAGTTTTTTGAGCCCGAGTCTAAGGGTCTCAGAGGTTCCAAGGGGTCTAAGTAACTTCCAACGCTTACATCAGTTCAGAGTTAACTGCCTGGAATGAACCAGAAGAGCGTGTACATGATCGCTCTCGGTTAATGCCTCTCGACTCTGAATTGACTTTTTCATGGTGAACCGGCATCTACTAGAACCATCATCATAGGTGTTCATTATGTGTCACTTTATGTTGACAGTGAGAACTGAGTCAGTTCTCATGCTAAAGCCCTTGAAGGACTTAGGCCTCAGCAATCACCTTTGTACGCCAGTCGTCTCATGCCAGCACCATTCCTTTGCTGATTCGCACCTTCAGTTTCCAAAGGTTCTCCTCCACATCTAAGCATCGTTTCCTTGGTCGGTATCTTATATGGTGTAGTAGTATTCAAAGCTTTCTTTTAAACTCTTTGCTGTATGGACGTTTTCAAGCTATCCTAGTCTTCTTGCTTCAATGTCATGATTGAACGGCCTGTTATAAAATTGCGCTAAGTCCTCGTTACTTCTAATGAGCATTATCATCAAACACAGCCACGTATACCTTCCAAAGCACTTTTCACACCCACGTACATATTAGAATTTTTTCCTTCTGTGCTGGCGAATCAGTTCACACTGTTGATAAAAATTTACCTACCATTTGATTCCAACCATGGAGGCATATGAACTTTGATTCGTTATGCATATATCGCATATCATAACTTTGATTCATTATGCAGTGGCGTAGGTAGGGAAGTACAAGGGGGGGGGGATAGCTGTCCCCTGGCTCAGCATTGTAAAAGCGCCAATTTGTTTTGTGTTGGTTCGGTTTACAACATGGATAGAGGGGGTACGAAAACTGATTTCGTTCCTGGGCGCTACAGATTCTTGCTTAGTTATGCATAATATATAACATTGATAATATTTTATGCATATTCTAATAACTTGCGTTATTGCCTCTAAGTCTGGGTCAACAAATAGATTGTTCTAGACGCAACATTAATAATATTAACATTCCGTAATGCAACAGCCTGGAAATCTTTACTACGTTAGTGTAATTTACAGTTGTTTTAATTTAATCCTGATGTTTCATGTGTTAACTGAAGCGAAACGTTTGCCAATCAAAACTTTCCCCTTGTAATACCAGTACAAAGGACTCGAGCTTGTAGAAAGCTTCGGACTTCTGCCCACAGATCCCCTCTTGTTTACGTCTGTTCATCTTATCTTAATATTCTATCATGATTCCAATAAAGGCCATCATGTGTTTTTTTTACCACTAATGCTATGCACTGTAAGTCAACTACCGTTAGTATAATCAAAACATTAAAACTGGTTTAAAGAAAAGAAAAAATAAAGTAATGTATCCAACAAAATAAAATCAGGGTAAGGTTTTTCAACCCACACATTTATTATAAATTATAATATAATTTTATATATATATATTTATATATATATTTATATATATATTATATATATATATATATATATATATATATATATATATATATATATATATATATATATATATATATATATATATATATATATATACATGCGTGTGTGTGTGTAATTAAAAAGGTATTTCTTGTGTTACATGTATATAAATATGTATGCATATTTATTTTCTTGTTCTTCTTCGCGTGTTTAATTCGTTAACTAAAGTTGCTCATTATTATTTTAAATTACTTTTTTTTTAATTCTTTCTTTTTTTTAAAATTATATTTTAGTTTCATATTTTGGTAAATTCATATTGTACATGCCAGGCCGAGATTTAGAGCCTCTAACTTCCTCTAACCACCTTGTAGGAAATTTCTCTCGCACGTAAAATATGAATTAGCCCATAATTCTGCTTTAAAATTACATAGGCCAAAAGAAAACGGTCAGAGACAACTGAGACAAACTTTTACATAATACGAGTCCATATATAATTACTTAGCCCAGTATTTTCCATTTATTAGTTTTCGTAGGGTAGGTACATTTAATTATTATTCAACGTTATATAAAAATTAATCATAAAAATAACTTCTCCTCGGCGGGGAATCGAACACAGCCTCTCTCCGTCCGCGTTTAAAGCTATTTTCTCACGAACTAGATTTCTCCCAGGACAACGCCTAATATCGTTCAATTTGTATTTAAATTAACTACATTTTAGGATTTTTTAGTCAAAATCGTCGAAACCGTTTTCAGAAAAATAATTGTTTTGCGTTTTTTCAGAGTATTTGAGGGATAGCGCCCCCAAAATTTGAGCTTAAGTTCATTGTTCGATTTGGCCTCGGGGTATGAGTTTTCTGAATATGTCGAATTTCGTCTAAATCGCCCCAGTAGTTTAGACTACACGCGTCTGCATAGATGACAGATAGAGAATTTTTAAAAACCACTCTTTTGGACTAAGGGGACCTCAAAACTTGTAAATCAATAAAAATCTTAAATTCGAATTTTCGCACCATCACAATACTTTCTCTTTATATGAGAAAGTATAAAGAATTAACGTCTAAACCACTAAATTTTTCAGAACCTTTTTTTTTGGAACAGGGATCCTTAAAATGTGTAAATCCATCAAAATTAAAAAAGCTTTTTCTTTGTAAATACTACGTACTACGTAGGCTATAAAAACATCCTTATAACGTTACTAGATCATTAAGATTGGTTTCTAAACAGGATATACATTTATAAATTAAATGACTGATTTTTTGTTTTTATCTGTAATGCCTCTGTTGCTGATCTGTACTTATCAGTTAAGGAATCGACTTAACAGAATTTCTCACCAAAAAAGAGCCGTGTGAACAGAATATTAAGAATTCGTACGTTTTGATAATTCGAAAAGGAAGCGTCTGAAATTTTGCAATCCACATGAGGAAACGGTATCCACGTGTCTTTCCATTAAACCGGTTTTTTTTTTTAAAGTGGAGAGGGGAAGACAATAACACAATAGAATAAAAGGAGCTTATGAAGGAGCTTTTAAAAGTAGTTCTTGTTTACAGAAGGAGCGCTGGGGTAGTAGTAGTCTTTTGATTACACGTACAAAAGACATTTGCTTCGGGATACACACAAGTAATCCTTCTAGTTCACCCGCTGGCACATTCTGACCAATTTACTATTGAGTACTGACCTCCATTGTTCTTAGCTTACCCCTTATACTATTATTATGATCATGAACGATCCCGTCTAACTGACGTCCAACAGCTTTCATCTCTATTGTTTATTTTTCAATTTTATTTTATTTTTATTTAAGTATGATTAATAGGTTTGTCGTGTCTCTTATGGAGTTAAATTAACAAGCAAACAAATTAATGCTGGAAAACGGTTCTTCTTATCTGACCCATAGGATGGACTCTACTATTTTATTGGTTCATAATCAAAATAATTGAACAAATGTCTTTCAATTAGTGTGGCACATGGCTTCTTCCCGTTCTATCACGTACTTTATTGATGTTATGCTTTTAAACCATATCATTGTCTAACTTATTTAACTGTTAACCCCCTTTATTGATGTTATGCTTTTAAACCATATCATTGTCGAATTTATTTAACTGTTAACCCCCTTTATTGATGTTATGCTTTTAAACCATATCATTGTCATATTTATTTAACTGTTAACCCCCCTTTATTGATGTTATGCTTTTAAACCATATCATTGTCTAATTTATTTAACTGTTAACCCCCCTTTATTGATGTTATGCTTTTAAACCATATCATTGTCTAATTTATTTAACTGTTAACCCCCTTTATTGATGTTATGCTTTTGAACCATATCATTGTCTAATTTATTTAACTGTTAACCCCCTTTATTGATGTTATGCTTTTAAACCATATCATTGTCGAATTTATTTAACTGTTAACCCCCTTTATTGATGTTATGCTTTTAAACCATATCATTGTCGAATTTATTTAATTATTATTGTAAATTTTATTTAATTTTTCCCCCGGTTTCTAAATCTGTCAAAATTATTTTGATTTTTTTTTACATGAATTAAAGTATCGATTTAGCAAGATTTAAAGAGCCACGACGGTTGAAATTAACCTGGGGCTATCTGTGGGCTAATTTCGACAAACCATACAAATTTTATATAAGTCGGATTAGTACTTTTAATGAAATAAGTGTAAATAAATTTATTATGGGACCAACATTAGGCTAGTTGTAACCTACCATCTAAATTTCATTAAAATCGGACGAGTAGTTTTTAAGTTATGTTGGTTCGCCAAAATTGAGCGACGGACCAAATCAGAGACTAAAATTATCAACAAAGAAAATAAACTGCCAATTGGTAACGCACATAGCTTCATCGCATCCTATCACCTACTTTATTGATTTTATGCTTTTACAAGCCGTTATTGTCTAATTTTTTAAAATTATTTACCCTGTTTTTTAATTTGTCAAAATTGTTTTGATTTTTAACATGAATTCAAGTATCTAGAAAAAGTTTAAGAGCGCAGATGGTTTAAATTAATCTGGGGCTATCTGCGGGTTATTTTCGAGAAACTGTCTTCCTGTCTGTCGGTCTGTCGCTCAATGTTTGCGAACCAACATACCTTAAAAACTACACGTCCGATTTTAATGAAATTTGTATGGTAGGTCATAATAAGATCATTGTTGGTCCCATATAAGTTTCAATGATCTGCGCTCATTTATTTCTCTTCCAAATGCGCACAAATATTTATTTACACCTATAGCAACAAAAGTACTTATCTGATTTGAATGAAACTTTCAGACACAGAACCATAAATGTTCCTGAAAAATTATGTCTGAAACGGATTTCTGTCTTTTGAAATCATTTAAAAAAAAATCAATTAAAATTTTTAAATCGGAGACATAAAATATTATCGTTCTTCAGAACGATCACATAGCTTCCCTTACCTTCGGTGAGGTCGGAAGCAAAAATAAAAATAAATTAGAAATAAAAGTGCTTATATAAACAAATAATCACCATTTATATACAATTATAGTGTTTAAAAACATGAATTTATTTTACCATTGCATGAGAGGCATCATCCACGACAATATATATATATATATATACCTACATATATTGAAATTTTACTATATTGACTTATTTTAAAACTTGTCTTTTAGATGGAGGCTCCTGTAATTTTAAAAAAAAGAAACAGTAATTTTATACTGCTACTGACATTAAAAGTAATTTTGTTAAATTACTACTTATAACTGAAACGAAATTGTCCAACGTAAAGTAACATATAATGTGATTATTTCCTTAATTTGCAATCTGAAACATTTCCAAATAACGGGTAATTTATTTATTTTTTTTTTCTCTTTCATTTTGTAATTTGAAGCTATATTTATTCGTTTTATTTTTACCTTTAATAACCTTAGAGCCGAAACAATAAAGGTCATAAATTATAAAAAATAAACTTTTACTTTTGAGTAAAGGCAAAAAAATAAAAATTTAATGTAAAATGTATATAAGTATTTTTATTGACGGAGAATAATACGAATTTTAGATTTCTTTGGGTTTACACGTGTAAAGGTCTTCTTATTCGGAAATGTGTTTACAAACACAAGGAAGTATTATTATAACGTTTGTTGAATTTGTTTTTAAAAATCTTGTAAACAAAGCGAAGATAAACCCAGGGTTTGTTTTTATGTTGTAACAGATGACTGCTGTTTATATCTATATGACGTCACTTACATCAGCAATCAGCAAATAAATTTATCTAGTTAATCCAAAAGGGAAATCGTAAATTTGTAACTCTAAATATTAGAGTTACAACAAGATATAAATAAACAAACTAGGAAGATTTATTTATAACTACCAGAGCTGGGCTGGTAGTTTTGAGATGCCCTGGACTTTTTAAGGCTCGCCCAGACTGCCGAACCGAACAGAGGAAACGAGCCGGGCATCGGTCTCTGCGCATGCCCAGTCTAAAGTGCGCCTGCGTATCTCAGACAGGGCATGCGCAGAGACCAATGCTCGGCTCGTTTCCTCTGTTCGGTTCGGCAGTCTGGACGAGCGAGGCTTCTAGTAGATCATCACTGGAACCCTTATGCCGAAGGTGATGTGTCTGTAAAAATGTGACACTTCAAAATATCGTGCCAGAAAGTTAGGATTTAACAGGAGGTCGTTAGGCTTTCATCTATAGTACAATATTTTGACGATAGGCTGGCTGAAGTTAAACGACAAACAAAATGTGACGCTCTTAAATATCGTGTCAGGAAGTTAAAATATCATTGTAGTACTATATTTCGCCGATAGAAGTTCAAAATTTTATATAAAATTATATCAGAGCTCCTAGCCGACTAAATGCGTCTTTGACACAGTATATTCTAAGAAGTATTTCTTGAATTTGAGTATGATCCTGAGTACTAAGTTAGTTAGTAGACCAAATAATATCAAGTTGATTTTAGCTTGTCACTTGATAGTCTAGTTCAGGGGTGCCCAACCTTTTTTAATTAAGGGCCACATTGTCAACATTCAAAGGGAAGGCGGGCCGGGGGCCGATGGTGTGTACCGGGGGGGGGGGGGTCCTACCCCAGAAAATTTTAGAATTTTTAGCCTCATAAAACACGTTTTTATGCTTCAATTTTCTGTTTTGGTTTTAGCTGAAACACCATATTAATAAAGTTTTTTTCTGTTACTAGCCTAATTTTTATTTGCAGAAAATAAAACACTCAAATATATATTAATATGATTGTAATTAACCACACAAGTATAAAAATACTACAATAACAGTATGAATTACAAAAAAGTTAGTGTTTCATTTTACAAAGTTGGGCTGTTTGGCATTAGGAAATAAAAATATTTTAGATTCTCTAAATGCTTGTAAATTCTTCGTTTTTATGGCAACACGGCGGGCCACATAAAATCGGCTCGCGGGCCGTAGGTTGGGCACCCCTGGCTAGTTATTCAAATATTCCTTCAAATCAAAGTGTTCACCCTATCAAGTGATTTTTTCTACTAACTAATTTTGTACTCAAGATCATGAAAATCACATTGTTCACCAAAATGCTGGGGCATGGCCGTTCTCCTTCGTTTTTTTTTTCAAATGCCTATTGCCAAGCTGACGAGCTTATGTCCCGCAGACGAACTTAGACTTAGCCGACCACATATTTTTTACTGGGAACAAAAGATTAACTTGATGTTAGTCAACCACTGTTTTGCACGCTATCTCTTGAACTATAAGTTAATATATAATATATTATAAGTTATATTTATAAGTTTTTAAAAAAGGTTCTACAAATAAATAAAATTCGATAAAAAGTGTGAGTTTTATCGGTCTACTTATTAAAACCTATCCACATATTATGTAGTACGTAAAATTAAATTAAAAAGTATTTAAAGAAAAAAAACAGTTATAGAACTTCTATAGTTCATGAAAACTAGGATGAAATAACAATTTGGGGGGGGGGGGGGCGCTTGTAATATTTGGTCAAGGGCCTCAAAAGTCCTAAATCCGGCTCTGGAAAATACCGTCCAGCCTGTTATTTTCGCTTTTATCGTAGCCACTGCTCTGCCGCTCACCTCTCATATCGTACCTGAGGCCTATGGGTCATCGTTTTTTGGCTACGGACCCTAAAAATTGTTTTTTATAGGTTAGTATTATTTTAACTTAAATAGATTATTGTGGTGAAGTATTGTATATTTTGAAAAAAAAAAAAATAAAAATAATGTGCCGTTTTTTTTTTGCGAGTTCAATATTGTCGTTGTTCTCATGTAAAATTTGACTTACTATATAATTTATCTCAGTACAGATGTTTCTTCTGTTATTTTGAATTTTTTTAAAAATGTTAATTTTGTACTTAGCAAGTTGTTTTCTTGGGTTGTTTAAAAACGTTCTTAACCTTGGCTGTGACTTTGACCGACAAGTTACATGGTAATAACTATGTTTCTCAAATCGAAACAAACTTGGTATGACGTAACTCTAAATACAAGATGCTTGTGAAGCCTAAAACTCTCTCTGGAACTGGCAACCTTCAGATTTGCAATGTTGTTCTAAAACCGGCTTTAGGCCTACGGGTCTCGGCCGTGTGGGGTATCTCCGAGCCTTCCAGTCAAAATCAACCATTAAAAAAAAAACTCCTTAAGAAAAGCCACAGATGCTCTCTTAATTCTTATACTTCACCCTGCACATTGACCTCTAGCGTTCCCTCCATCTTGCATCCTTCATTATACCGCTATACGTAGCATTAATCTAATCCTTATCCTATCAGTCTAATCCCCTTTTAGTAATCCTTTATTTTTAATCCCAAATATCTCTCTGACAATCTTCTAGATCTAATAAAGTCAGTGACCTTTGAACCCTTAAAATTTTCAAATTATTGGTGTTTCACTTTAGTTATAATTTTTAAGACTTAAAATAACAAAATAATGGTTGAACTAGCCATTTGTCAGATCTAAGCCTTCCATGGGTTGTTAGGCAATCAATTTTTTACTATAGTTCAAAAATATTAGAGCTTCTTTAACTTTGACCTTGACGTATAACATGAAATTTTATACGTTTTGACAATTTTGAATCACATATGTTATTTTTAGGACATCTTATCTCTTATCTAAGAACCTTTAAGGTAAATCTGGAGTTTTTTTTGTAAGATTCGGGAAAGTTCCTATTCCTATTTCAACCACCTCTGATTTCCCCTAGTCATCTTTTACCATCCTTAACCTCCCCTAACATTCCTCTAACCTCACCTAACCACATCTAACCTCACCTAGCCACCCCTAACCTGACAACCACGTCTAACCTCACCTAGCCACCCCTAACCACCTCATCCCTCACCCAACCACCTCTTACCTCACTTAACCACCTCTAACCTAACTTAACCACCTCTAACCTCACTTAACCACCTATAACCTCCCATAACCATCCCCGATTTATGGAGTCTCCAGTTCATCCAGGTACCCCTATCATCCATTACATGCATAAAATGCCTGCCGATAAAATTACTTGCCGCATGTTGTCCTTAATTTAAAATATTTTAGACCAGAAAAATTAGTTGAAACTTAAACTGTTCACCCACATTCTGACTTTCTTGCGAGCAGGCCCAGATTCAGCTCTGGGCAGATAGTGCATTTGCACAGGGCGAGGGTCTTCAGAAAGAGCGTTAAATCACTGTAAGAATTTTTTTTCCTGGGTGTAAGGTACCTGAAATCAGAGTCCTTTTGTGAATTTGAAACTATAAACTTTTTTGATTTCAATAACTAGTTTGAATTAGTGAATTTCAATATTTTATGTTTAATAAAAGTACATATATTAATTTTGAGTGCACATATTGCGTTTTTATTTCTTTACAGATTTTAATAGTAGTGCTAGATTGGTTTTGCAATTTGATTTTGTGATTAAATTATTAAATAAGGCATTAGTTTTATTTATTTAGCTAGTGTTGGATGTAGTACGTAATGTTTGTTAGACGAGTGGTGGGAAGAAGTGAGTGGCGGTGTTACGGTCGAGTAGGTGATTACACCTGTGTTAGGAGCGTTGCCTTCCTAGCAGGGCGGAACCAAGCTTGGTTAGACATCAGATCAGGTGTAGTCTGTGGGACCTGCTCCACTGTCTTCTAGAGGCCTTGTCTAATGTGGTTATTTTATCAGTATTCACTGTCTGTTTTGGTTGCGACACACCACAGTGCGTCCAACAAGTTAACCATAACATGTTCCTTACCTATGGAAGGCTTTTTTTTAACCTTGAGGCTAAAGACTAAACCAATAATTTCACAATTATAAACCAAACACTTGGTCTACTAAAGGACTTAAGGTGTTGTTACCGTATCGAAATAATGATAACTTATAATGGAGTTAGGTATGGTTAGGCTCTGTCAGGATGACAAAAAATGAAACGAGGACTGAAGAGTTGGTTAGAGGTTAGGCTTTAGCTGGATAGAAGAGATCAAAGGAGGAACCAATAAGTTGGTTAGAGATTAGGCTTTGACAAGCAGAAGAAGTTCAATGAGAAACCAATGAAACGGATAGAGGTAAGGCTCTGTCAGGCAGATGTTAAAAGAGAAACCAATGGGATAGAGAGAGGTTTGGCTCTGACAGGATAGGAGAAACCAATGACATGGATAGAGGTTAGGCTCTGACAGGCAGATGTTAAAGTAGAAACCAATGAGACGGATAGAGGTTAGGCTCTGACAGGCAGATGTTAAAGGAGAAACCAATGGGATAGAGAGAGGTTTGGCTCTGACAGGATAGGAGAAACCAATGACATGGATAGAGGTTAGGCTCTGACAGGCAGATGTTAAAGGAGAAACCAATGAGACGGATAGAGGTTAGGCTCTGTCAGGCAAAGAAGTTCAAGTAGAAACCAATGAGACGGATAGAGGTTAGGCTCTGACAGGCAGATGTTAAAGGAGAAACCAATGTGATAGAGAGAGGTTTGGCTCTGACAGGATAGGAGAAACCAATGACATGGATAGAGGTTAGGCTCTGACAGGCAGATGTTAAAGGAGAAACCAATGAGACGGATAGAGGTTAGGCTCTGACAGGCAGATGTGAAAGGAGAAACCAATGAGATAGAGAGAGGTTTGGCTCTGACAGGCAGAAGACGTTCAAGGAGAAACCAATGACATGGATAGAGGTTAGGCTCTGAAGGGTTGAAGAAGGCAAATCAAAGGAGATACCAATGAGAAGAATAGACGTTAAGCTCTGACAGGTAGAATGAATCTAAGGAGATACAATGTGGTGTCTTGGTTAAGCTCTGACAGATG
This sequence comes from Gerris lacustris, assembly GCA_951217055.1. Lineage (NCBI taxonomy): Eukaryota > Metazoa > Arthropoda > Insecta > Hemiptera > Gerridae > Gerris > Gerris lacustris. The sequence goes on from OX578283.1 coordinate 14,189,269, forward strand.
GAAGAAGTTAAAAGAGGAATCAACCTGATACTCCAATGGTGGCATATGGATGTTAGGCACTGACAGGATTGATAAAATCAAAGGAGGAACCAATGAGACAGATATAGTGATAAGGGGTCTACTTCCGATTATCTACGCAGTTTATCTCGTGTGACGTCATGTCTGAGCGATAAACTGTGTGAACTGCGCAGTTTGGACAGGTTTTAACGCAGATAAAAAGTCTGCGCATCCGAACCCTCTTTTGCAATGATTTTGTAAATTTTATTAGAAAACACTTAGAACCAAGTGAAGAGAAAACTGAAACATCGGACGGTATCCTACACACCTTCAGTTCAGTTAAACGTACGGATTTTCACGCAGTTATTTACAACAGATAACTGCACAGATAAACTGAAGGTGTGTAGCCCCCTATAGAGGCTAGGTTCAGACAGGTGGAAGAAGTTAATGGAAGAATCAATAAAAGGGTTAAATTCTATGAGACTGACAAGTTTGATTATGTCTTGGAGTAACCAATGAGAGGATTAATTTTAGTTTTAGTTGATTAGCTACAGCGGCTAGAGTCGGTTTGTAGAAACTCTAATATTACTGTTAAACTGTTAAAAGTAGGTTAAATTAAGACAATATTATCCACTTTAGTTCGAGTAAAAAACAAATGAAAGATAAACGAACCTAATCAAAATAAATTCTTACCAACAAGATCTGAATCTATAAATAACTTCTGTATTCTGTGTACGGATACCTTGTAGCACTAGGTTGATTGGCTTGAAAAATTCGGTTTAGTTTGTAAGTAGGTTAACATTTTGAATCGGAATATTAATACGAATATGAGATCAAAGAAAATGTATTTTTAGCCGAGTAGGATATCGATTTATTTTTCTGTATAAATGCGAGTCTGGGTTTTTTTTGGTTCTTGTTTGATCCTAATAAAAAGGATATTTAATATAAGCCGCTAAAATGTGTGTTATTCTTAGAAGAGTGTGTGATAGAATGCGTTTCGAAGGAAGTGAGTTGTGACAGTGGATTCCAGGGGCTGGTAGGCGCCACTGAATCACCCTCATTATAGCTAGGTTGGGTCTCCTTTGATTCGCCCACTGAATTCCCGTCAAGAGGTGGGACGCTGATGTTAGAGCTCGCCACCTCTGAAGACGCCTTGAATTAATTCTTATCTTCCGTAGTCAGTGTCTCTCATCCAGTGGCGACAGAGCCAATGTCTATTCTCCTAGTTTAATTCCTTATAACTCTCATCAGATGAGTTGTTCAGTAGAATACGTAAGTAGGGTGAGAACACCATTTATACAAATCAACTCAGTGGCGTTATGAAGAAAACCTGCTATAATTATTCCCTTTTCAGGCCTCGCTTCCTTTGAACATTTATTACCTTTGATATATGGGTTAATGCTGCGTTTTCAACCCTTTTATTTCCTAATACCTACTTTCTACCTTAACTTCCGTTCCTTTATAACTTATTAGTATACTTAACAACTTAAGTATACAATACAAAAATCAACCCAATTGCCAAATCTAGTTCCCGGCTATAAACGCGGACGGGAGAGGCCGAGTTCGATTCCCCGCTGGGTAGCAGTTCTATTAATTTTGATATAATGTCCAAAAATAATTATATGACACCACGAAAAGAAACAACCACCACTGGACCAAGTAATTATATTCATGTACAAAAGAAAGTATAGCACAAGTTGTATCGGGCCGATTTTTACTTTCTCATATAAAGAGAAAGTATTGTGACGTCGCGAAAATTTGATTTTGAGATTTTGATGAATTTACACGTTTTGAGGTCCCCTGAGTTCAAAAAAGTGTTTTTTAAAAAATGTCTGTCTGTCGTCTTTGCAGACGCGTGGAGCCTAAACTACTGGGCCGATTTGGATGAAATTTGGGCTAATTCCTATATTGTACGTGCCAGAGAATTTTCCTAAAGGGTGGTTAGAGGTGGGTCTAAATCTCGGCCTGGCACGTACAATACGAATTTACCGAAATTTGGCATACATGTTCAGAATAATCATACCCTGAGGTGAAATCGAGATATGGCTTTTAGCTCCAAATTTTGGGACGCTACCCCTCAAAAACTCTGAAAAATGTGAAACAAAATTATTTTTCGAAAACGGTTCCAACGATTTTGATTAAAAAATTCTAAAATGCCCGTTTTAATACAAATCTAACGATATAAGCTGTTTTCCCGGGAAAAATCTAGTTCTTGAGAAAATAGCTTTAAACGCGGACGGAGAGAGACTTGGTTCGATTCCCCGCCGAAGAGAAGTTATTTTTATGAAATGTTCAATAAGAATTAAATGTACGAAATCACGAAAATGGAGAACACTGGGCTAAGAAATTATGACTCGTACATGAGAAAGTTTGTCTAAGACTGTCTCGGCCCGAATTTTAATTACAAAATTAATGATAATTTATTTAATACGAGCCGTTAAGACTGTCGCCATGAGCTTAATTTTATATTTAGAAAAAAAAGTAAAATTAAGTAAATTAATTTAGATAAGTTATTATATCTATTTGAAGACCAAGAAATCAAAATCAATTTGTATTTGTATTAGAATAAATGTGGTTGTCTTAGCTTAGCAATGAAAAATCATTTCGAGGTGAGCCGTCACCGTTGGGAGACTACTTGAATATAAAAATATATAAAATATGAAATCATAAAAATCATCATAAAAAGATGTGTATATTATTGAATTTTTGTATGTTTTAAGTCTATTAACAAATGTATTTGCTTAATATTAAAGACTGGACGCTTAATAGAAGTAAATATCTGTGTTTTACTTCTTTGGTTTTCATGTTATTAATGAAACAATTTTGGAACTGAAAGAGCGGTTTATTATGTCTGTATAAAGCCGTGGGTGTAGACTCAGGGGTCCGGATATAGTCTGTCCCTGACCGCTGTCAGCTGTAAGGCCCGACCCTTGTCTGCTAAACTCTTAAACATTACAACAAAATATTATAATTAAATATCAACAGCTGGTTGCAGTTGTTTCTTCAATTTTAACTTTCTTATTCATACTTATATGTATAAAAGAGAAAGTATTGTGATTTGCGTGAATATTTAAATTTTTGAATGTATTTACACATTTTAAAGCTCTTAAAAAACAAACAAAGATGACCGATATAACTTGTACTAGTTTTCTCATATATACGAGTACATACTCTAGTTTTATGTACTCCAGAGTGTTTTCCATTTATTAGTTGTACCGAGTTTTCGTGATAACATTTAATTATTATTGACAAAGATGACAAAAGTTACCTTAAAAAGAACTCTTTACCTTTGAGGAATCGAACCCGGCCTCTTACGCTTTGCGTTTAGAGCTATATCGTCAGGAACTAGATTTATACCGGGAAGACGACTTAAAGGTTCGCCCTTTTTTTGTCTTATGAGAAAATATTGTGATAAGGTAAAAATTTGATTTTGAGATTTTCATGGATTTACACGCATTAAGGTCTCCTGAATCAAAAAAGGTGCTTCTATAAAAAATGTAGATTTGTCTGTGCAGATGCGTACAGCCTAAACTACTAGACCAATTTCGATGAAATTTGGCTAACAGATTCAGACAAATCATACCCCGAGGTGAAATAAAAAAATAAAAAAAATAGTTCCTAATTTAGGGGGGGAGGGGGCGCCATCCCCCGAAAACGAATTAGATTAATAAATGTATGTTAGTGCGCATGTGGAAGAGAAACAAACGAGCGCAGAAGGTTGAATATAGGACCGACAATGGGCTAATTATGACCATACCATACAAATCGGATTTAAAATTCATTAAAATCGGACGTGTATAGTTTCTAAGATATGTTGGTTAGCAAAAATTGAGTGACAGGCAGACACGGAATCAAAAATTTTCCCTGATGTCTGAAAACGGATTTCTGTCTTAGAATTATTAAAATCGGAGACATAAAACATTTTCGTCCCCCGAAAATATTTTATGTGTACGCTTCTGCCTTGTTCTATTATTAATGTTATTTAATAATATTGTTTACGTATTTAATATAGTGTCTTTAATGTGTTTCAGGTAAGTGCAGTGTTGTATCTAGAGGTGCTGCAAGGTATATTCTTATCAGTATAAGATATAGGTCAGAAGGTGATATAAGCACTGAGGCTTCTCGTGAGACACCCAGGTGTTCTGTAAAACACACAACTGTACAATATAGGGAGATGCACGTGACAATTTATAAGGATTCACTTCTTGCACACTTAACCACTTTAAGATTTAAGTTCTTACCTTATGTTATTTAATACTATAAGCAATAGGGCAGTATTTCCTAGCTATTTTCATGGGTCCTTATAGCAGGAAAAATTACAACTCCTTCAATGCGATTTTAGGACAATAGTTTTTTACTACCCATTATTGGAACTCTTAAAGCAAAATTCATATAATTTGCTAATTCGTATTGTACGAGCCAGAGAAATTTCCTAAAGGGTGGTTAGTTGTGGTTAGAGGTAATAGAGGTGGTTATAAGTGACTCTAAATCTTGGCCTGGCACGTACACTACGAATTTACCTTGTGTAGTTTTAAATAATTGTCATGGAGAGTTGTTATTTAGAAAATAAAAAATGTTAGCACCAGACTGTATCAAATTCCTACTTGGGAGTTCCGATTTTTAACCAAGTTAACTTTACAGTTTTCCCGATCACTTCTTGGTTGGGGTCTAGAAGTCTAGGGTCTAGATAAAATATACAGGTCAAGTGTGTGCTAGTCAGCACACAGCGAGGGTCCGTAGGCCACACTGTATAGTTAAAGTAGTACCCTATTGATGTTGTTTTTTAAAATGCTAAAAAGCTTACTTTGAACTATCCTATGGGTCTGATATTCTCAAAACACATAAAAAACTTCTGATAAAGTATTTTTTTTTTGCCACTGAACCGGACTACAACCATATAAATACATCGAAAAGACCATAATTATAAGAAAAACTTATTTTTTTAATAAAAAATAAAATAATATTTTTTTCGAAATTTCCAAAAAGTGGTATCTTTACTTTTGGCCAAAGAATGTTCAGGATTTTTTTTCAGATTTTTTGCACTTCACATAAGTGAGATAGAGGGGGGGGGGGGGGGGGGGGTCACGTTTCACAACCACTTCAAACTTGCCTACGCTCGCCCTATTCAAAGTTATAACCAAATAATTATATATTTTAGTTATCAGCTCGACGTACCCTTTCACATAATACCCCTCACGGTGTCGAAAAAAAATGAACCCTTAAGTTTTTTTACCCTAATTTTTTTGAAAAATATATTTTTTTAAATCTCTATATTTTTAACATGTGTGGGTACAAGACATATACATGGCAAATTTCAAAGTGATCGGACGAAAGGTGTAGCCGTGAGAGCAGGCGTAGGACGGACGGACAGACACACGCAGGAAAATATAAGGGTCCTTGGTTTTGCCTACGGACCCTAAAAATATCTCCTAGGGCCTGATAACTCCACTACACTATTAAAATCTCAATATTGGGTGTGTTAGCATAATGCTCTTTCTAAATCTACGCATGTAGAGCGAATCTTAAAAAAAGTAATTTTTATAATTTCTGTTTTGTATGAGAGCTAGGAATCCATCTTTAAGTTCATTAAGATTCCATAAAATAAAGGTTTTTGAACTCTATCAAATGCCCTTCTTAATTAATCATTTACGCACAGTTTTGAGTTGTTGAGATCTTTCTTTCTTTCTTTTGGACAAAAAGGAAAAAAAAAAAAATAAACAGAGGAAAAACTAGAAAACAACGATTATCTTGATAATTTTCTTCTGAATAAAAAAAGAAACGGACGAGATTAATAAGTGGAAAATAACTACTCGACCGAGAATAAATATATATCGAAAGAAAAAAGAATCTTACACTCAGGTTAACATGGTTGTCGTGTGAATTTTTGCGGGCATCTTCTCACGGCTTTTTAAGATTACCTATGTGCGCCGCTTCGTGGGAACTATTCCCTTCCACAAAACTTCTCTTCAGCCTAACATCTTCACAGTAAAACAGTTAAAAAAATAACTCTTAAACTTTAAAAAGAAATAATCAAGAATACATAATAATCTGATATATATTTTTTTAGTAGTTATTATATTACTACAAGAAGATATGAATCTTTAACAGTAGCATTTAAGTAGTAAGCGAATGCCTACATTATTGTTAATTGTTCATCTCGATTACTTTGTAAAAAAAATAGTTAATTTTTGAAAAGAAAAAAAAAAAATTAAGTTTATTATTATACGGTAAAATTAACAAGATAGAATCAAGATGTGTTAAATATTTAATGTAAGACAATAGAATGAGGAAATGTTGGAATTTAGAAAATGAATTAATAATATTTTGAAAACATAACAGGTACTGGTACTAGTTAACGTCACTTCCACAGTCAGTTGTGACTTTAAAACGCGATATTGCAGGGAGAAAGAGTTATAGAGTGATTTTCCGATAGGAACCAGTCTTGGACTATAAGGAATGGTTGGGGGATGTGATAACTGATAATGAAATCGGCCTATTAGTTTAGCTTAGGATCTCCGCGTCTGCACTGACTTTTGACAGACTTTTGGAGCAAAAAAATGTTTATACAGTAATCCGGAACTCTCGGTTATCCGGACGGTCCTCCATGAAGAATGCAAGACCGCAACCGAAACAATGAAAATTATATCACAAATCGCTTCTTACAAACATTCTCGCTGACCCTTAAAGACAACTTGGTAAATGTAATTTTAAAGGATGTGTTCAGTATAGGCTAAATGTTGAAAAACTTTGAAATTTGGCATGTATGTGTCTTGTACATACCCACATATTTTAATGTGGGTAAAAGTTTAAAAAACTTAGGGTTAAATTTTTATTTTTTTTTTTTTCGACACCGTGTGAGGGGTATCATATGAAAGGGTACGTCGAGCTGATTACAAAAATATATAATTCTTGGGTTATAATTTTGATAGGGCGAGCGTAGGTTTGAAGTGGGTGTAAAACGTGTCCCCCCCCCCCTCTATTTCGCTTATGTGAAGTGCAAAAAATCTGAAAAAATTCCTGAACATTCTTCGACCAAAAGTAAAGATACCACTTTTTGGAAATTTCGAAAAAAATATTATTTTATTTTTTATTGACAAAATACGTTTTTTTTTTATAATTATGGTCTTTTCGATGTATTTATATGGTTGTAGTCCGGTTCAGTTGCAAAAAAATACTATATCAGAGTGTGTTTTGAGAATATTAGACCCTTAGGATAGTTCAAAGTAAGCTTTTTAGCATTTTTAAAAAAACACTGTTTATACACTTTACAGTTAAACACTATATAATGTGGCCTACTAGCACACACTTGACCTGTTTATTATTAGATTGCGTCGACTTCTTCCAGTTTTTAAGATTGTTCTGCTTAGTTGCTTCATGTACAATTATCTTGTTCAATAAATTTAATGTTTCTAGCTTCTGTGGAAGTGCCCAAATAGTCCCTTTTCGACATTGCTTCAGGAAATTATAATAAGTTATTATTATATTATCTAATCTGCCTCTGGATGAAAGGTTTATACGGTAGAAGATCATTGCAAATTATTCTTCTAAGTTTCAAATTACATTTTTTAAAACAATTTGAGTGAGGAAGAGGAAGAGAATATGCTGCGGGATGGCGGTAACGAGATACGTTTTGCGGGTAACTTGAACTTGACTACTGGGTGGTAACTGGTCCAAATTCCGGATTATTTAATTATAATATTTTTTACTCAAAAAATACATGACCAATTTATTTATTTTAGGTCTCCATCGATGCAGAAAATTTTGACATTGTAAATACGTATGTTCTTTTAATTTTACAATAATTTTGAATTAAAATTGGTTCTAGAGAAGTTTTGAAATAATATAATAAAAGATGTGCTAAAATGTTTCCCGGAAAAAAGAGGATTGAATTATATTTTTCTGCTACATAATTTGTAAATATAAGTGTAAACATGTGTGTTTATACGTGTTTTGTAAACATTTTCCCGGGATAAATCTTGTTTTAGAAATATTGATATAAATAAATCTGATTAGCTGAAACCTGAAAACGGGATTTTATTATCATTTTTATAGTCTTTTATAATCTTTTATAAGTTTTATAGTCCAACTAGCATCAGGCTAGAAATTTGAGTGTAAGTTAATCTATTTTAAGTTCGTCTGCGGGACATATTTTGACAATAGGTATTTGAACAAAAAGTAAGCCTGTGGAGAGCGGCCATTACAAATTGGTGGAGTTACAAGATAGAACAATGTGATTTTTTTGATCCTGAGTACAAAATTAGTTAGTAGACTCAAAATCAAGTTGACGTTAGTTTGTCACTTGATAAATTAGTTTTCAAATATTTTTTCAAATCAAAATGGTCATAGCAAGTGAAAAACTAACATCAACTTGACTTTCGGACTACTAACTTATTACTCAGGATCATGAAATGAAAATCACATTGTCCACCATAATGGGCGGGGCATGGCTATTTTCCCCCAGTCTGAACAGCCAAGGTCAAGTCATGCCCCGCAGACGAACTTAGCCGACCACGTATTCTTAAAAGGCACCAAAAATTAACTTATACTTAAAATTCTACCTTGATGTTAGTCAGTCACTTAATACACGCTATCTCCTGGACAATAAATTAACTTAGATATTTTCAGCATCACTAGATTTATTAGAAAATGTTGCTCAAGATTTTCCGACCGATTTTTATTGGGTCGTCCGTATAATATCTGTCTATTTTTGGTAAACCAAAGTATCGGACAGGATTAGATTGAGGAAAAGGATTTACTGAGCATCCATTCCATTATCTTCGTTTTTTATAATTTATACATAAGTATGTTTTGTTTTTATTTGAGAAGTAAAAGTATTAAAGTCCCGTCTAAATGCCTGATCTGAAGTGCGCAAGCGCTACTAAGACCGGGCATGCGCTACTAAGACCAGGCATGCGCAGAGACCTAAGTTCTTTTCGTTGCTCGGGTCGTGTTCTCTTACTCTGGATGAAGCTTTAATTTTCTGTTTAAGCATAGGTTTTTATATTGACTATAATAAAAGTCCGTTTTTAAGATGGTTTGAATTTGAATGAAGGAAGAAGACTTTGTAGAAGCCGGTTTGTTTACAGGATATCCGATGGTTCTATATTAAAGATAAAGATTCCGGTACCTATACGTATATGAACTCGATACCCTACCGGACACTGCACTTCCCTTCCCATGAGAGGGGGAGCTTCACTTGGACTACCTCTGCCACTAATATAACCACAGCAAGACTCGTCAAACCACAGACCATCCTTATTATGTATTAGAACATCTGATCTTATTTCAACATGTATCTAACATATCCGTGCCGCAACACGAATAATCTTTATATTACAGCATCTCTTTCTTACGTAACTCCTTTAAATTATTCACTCCTTGATTATTAATCGTGATAAAGAAATTATAAATAATAATGTAAGCGATAAAAAAAGAATGGGGGAGCAAGAATAAAGCTATCATTATAAGGTAGGCTACCTATATAAACCTCATACAAGTTTTACACATTTTCATCATGATGAATGATGAAAGATCAGCACTGTTGTCACTATGAGCCAGGCTTCCTTTAACTACCTCATAGTAGTATTTTCATCATGATGAATAATGAAAGATCAGCACTGTTGTCACTATGAGCCAGGCTTCCTTTAACTACCTCATAGTAGTATTTTCATCATGATGAATAATGAAAGATCAGCACTGTTGTCACTATGAGCCAGGCTTCCTTTAACTACCTCATAGTAGTATTTTCATCATGATGAATAATGAAAGATCAGCACTGTTGTCACTATGAGCCAGGCTTCCTTTAACTACCTCATAGTAGTATTTTCACCACGATAAAGTAAATGTTTTGTAGTACAAGTAAATGTTTTGTAGTAGTACAAGATAAATAGAACTTTTTATGTACTACTTTTTTAAATTTTCTGTTTTAAATTAAATATATAATTGTCATTGTTATAATATGTTAGTGAAAAAAAAAATAGTTCCGAATTTATTTACTTCACATAAATGACCACCATCTAGAGAGCTGATCTTAAAACCTATAAAAGGACAAATCTTTGTACAACGGATCTCGCCAACACCGAATCTAAACCGTGCCATTGATATGCCCTCGTGTAGGGACAGTTAAGAGAAGAAAAAGAAAAATGTGTACAAGTAAAGAAGTACAGATGCAGAAAAATTAAACCGATACCTAGGACACAAGTGTAAACAAAACTGGCTGTCACGCGTCAATTAATTTATTTCTTTGTTTACTTTTCCTTTTTCGCTGTCATTTAATGTTAACCTCTTATAGTAAACACATTATACTTTTTAACTCTGACATCTTGGGAAAATCGAGAAAAAAATGGGAGAAGAGTGAATGAGAGCTTGAGATTTTGGCGGGTAATAGGTCATTGCCCGACCTATTACCCGCCAAAATCTTAAGCTCTCATACACTCTCCTCCCATTTTTTTTTCGATTTCCCTAAGCTGTCAGAGTTAAAAAGTATAATGTGTTTACTATAATAAAAAATCACAAATTTGTAACCCGTCAAAATGAAGATTGTAAATATGGGACTTGTCAAAACAAATAAAATAACTTGTGGATTTTTTCCGAACTAACTTTCCATACAACAAAATTTGCTGAAAACGAATTAAATTCTGCTGAAAGATGGCTAAAAGTATTAAAATATTGCATTGTCATCGTGTTCTAAGCTATTCTAAAAGTTTCAAATGTCTAGCTACTCGGGAAGTTAGTTAAAAATCGATTGCAAGATTTTTACTGGACAAACAAACAAACAAACAAGAAAGCAAGCTAATAAAAACGTAGTAAAATGATTTCAACATTCTTGCTGCCTTGTTATAAATTACTTTGTTTACAAAATTTGAAATACATAAATATAATTAATTAATAAATAATCAATTAATTAATCAGTTTAATAAATGTCTTAGTTTACATAGCTTATATTAACATACGACATCAATGTAACTGATTATTTTGTCATTTTAGAAATAAAGACTGATGATGACCTTATGATTACGGGTCGAAACTTATCTTAATCAATATGCGGATTAATGTTTTAATTTTCACAGCTATAAGATCCATCAACTATATTCATACTAAAATGTATATTACATTTTTTTTTTGTAGGTACATTTATTAAAAATTCACTCTCTTTATATAACCTCGATTTCATAGTATGTTAAATATTGTTCAACGTTTCATTAATACTTTTAGAAATCACTGAAATCTCCGGGTTTTTTCATTTTTTTCTTATACTGATACAATAAAAAAAAAAAAAAAAAAAAACATTTCTTAGAATAAATAACCTCAATGCTTCCATTATCTTCGGTAAGCACGAAGAAAAAAAAAACTAAATATATTAATAATTAATGTTTTCTATGAAGTAATTCTTTTGTAATTTATGATTAATATATGTATATATGTATGTAATATTGTTTTATGAAATCATCTGAAGATATTCCCCAAGTATTCAATTCTATTTCACATCTTGATTAAGCTCCGGTTTATTACTATTATCTTATTTTTATTTTTATTTTTTCCATCTGTTTCGTTATTGTTAAATTATAACTATATTGTTATTTCAGCTTTTATTAATAATGCAATATGAATCTTGACTTGTTACGTGTTCTACCGATTATTAAAAAAAAAAAAAAATTAATTATACTGATTAAAAAAAATAAACTCCACGAAACTTAAGATTATACGATCATTTGATTACATTGTATGCTAAATACTAAATTCACGTGTTGTTGTTTTTTTTTTTATTCGATAATCAGAAGAAATAAAAAAACCAATGGAAGCACAACCTTGCATAATTATTAAAATTAATAAAATATTGTAATAAATTAATTATTGATACTTAATATAAAAAAAAATCTAAATAAAGACCTTTAAATCATAATTATAATTATATCCACCAGGTAGTGTTAGTTTCACTTTTAAAATTATACGCATGTACGTCCCTCATTATATTTTGTTTATTCAATGCGTACATTTTATACGTTTCGCAGAAAGAACAAAAACTGTATTTATAATTACATATAAGGTTGTTTTTTTTATTGGTTGTTTAATTTTTTTAAAGGATAATTTTAGTTTTATATTAAGAAAATGTTGGGAATTATGAACGATTTTGTCCTAATATAATTAATTAATTAAGGAAAAGAAAAAAGAGAAATTCACATCGATTTTAATGTAAATTGGTGAAACATTGAATTAAGTATTTTTTTTATATATTTTTTTGAGTTACTCGTCTGTAATATAATTACCTAATTATTTATTTTATCATTTATATTTTATTATTGAATGACCGTTTTTATTATTTTTGTAATAACAAATCTACTCTTCAATCTCGTAGAAGATTAAAATCTTCGATTTTTATTTTTTTTTAAAGAAAAGATAAAAAAATAATTTGAAATGAATAATTTTAGTTATATTTTCACTAAAGATAATTAGGAGATAATTAGAAAGATAATTAGGAAAGATCTCTCTTGCCATTGATTAATACTCATTCAGTTTTGTCAATTTTAAAAATTACTTTTATCGATTATTTACGCATGAAAGTAATAATAAAAGATCATATAATATAACTGGCATTATTCATAATAATAAGGAAGCGTAAAAGTTACACTCAGAAGAAAAATTATTGAGTTAAAAAATTAAATAATGAATTCATTATGTAAGCAAGAAGAAAATAAAACTGTAGTGAATTAAAAACAAATATAAGAATTTTTTAAACATATTAAAACTGTATTTTTTTTTTTTTTTAATTTTGTTTTGGTTTATGGCAACCCTGATTTTAATAATAATTATAGTATACGTACTAGGTCAGTATTCAAGCTGGAGTGCAATTTTTAATAATTTCTTGTCAAGTATATACTAAAGTAATATTTAGAAAGTTATCCAATTTTTAGAGGTCACTTCAGTTATTTTTTAATTGTTCTCTGTTAGTTTTTTTTTGTATTGATCGAGTAACGGCACAAAAATAGGTTTATAAGTAAGTAAGTATTAATTATATTATTACTTGTCTTAAATGTATGACATAAGACGTTAAACACATAGATCCAGGAATGCTGTTAAAATGTTGTAGGACTTAGGTTTATATTCGAGTTAATTTTTTTTTGTATCTGCTAAAACGTCATTAGTGCTCTATTAAGCATTATATTAAACATAATGTATCCGATAAAACGTCATTAGCGCTCTATTAAGCATTATATTAAACATAATGTATCCGCTAAAACGTCATTAGTGCTCTATTAAGCATTAATTAAACATAATGTATCCGCTAAAACGTCATTAGTGCTCTATTAAGCATTAATTAAACATAATGTATCCGCTAAAACGTCATTAGTGCTCTATTAAGCATTATATTAAACATAATGTATCCGATAAAACGTCATTAGCGCTCTATTAAGCATTAATTAAACATAATGTATCCGATAAAACGTCATTAGTGCTCTATTAAGCATTAATTAAACATAATGTATCCGCTAAAACGTCATTAGTGCTCTATTAAGCATTATATTAAACATAATGTATCCGATAAAACGTCATTAGCGCTCTATTAAGCATTAATTAAACATAATGTATCCGCTAAAACGTCATTAGTGCTCTATTAAGCATTATATTAAACATAATGTATCCGCAAAAACGTCATTAGTGCTCTATTAAGCATTATATTTAACATAATGTATCTGCTAAAACGTTAAATGCTTTATATTCAAGATAATGTATTCCCGACACATTTAAGCTGATTCATTATCTTTATTAAGCTTTTTATTCAACACAATGTATCCGCTATAACGTGTGCTCTATCATGCTTTATATTCAAGATCATATACTCATACTATATTTAAGTTCGTGTATTCGCTAAAACATTTTTAGAGCTCAAAATGCTTTATATTCATGATAATGTATCTGCTAAAACGTTTTTAGAGCTCTATCGAGCTTTATATTCAAGATAATGTATTTGCTAAAACGTTTTTAGAGCTCTATCAAGCTTTATATTAAAGATCATGTATTCGCTAAAAGTTTTTAGAGCTCTATCAAGCTTTATATTTAACGTATTGTATGTGCTAAAATGTTTTTAGAGGAGTATCAAGCTTTTTATTCAAGATAATGTATTCGCTTAAACTGTTTATTAAAGATAATACATCTTCAAAAACGTTTTTTGAGATCTAATAAGCTTTATATTGAAGATAATGTATTCGCTAAAATGGTTTAGTCTAACAACCTCAATATTTAACATAAAGATATTTGCTAAAACGTTCTAGGACTTAAAAATCTTGTTATGAGAGATTTACCCAGTATCAGATGGAATTTTGTGTTTTTAGCTTACACCAAATCGTGATTGACAAAGGATAAATCCATTCAAGGTTATACATATTTTAAAGAGTAATTTATGACAAAGGATAAATATATTTAAGTAATTGATGGCAAAGGATAAATATATTTAAGGTTATACATATTTTAAAGAGTAATTTATGACAAAGGATAAATATATTCAAGTAATTGATGGCAAAGGATAAATATATTTAAGGTTATACATATTTTAAAGAGTAATTTATTACAAAGGATAAATATATTCAAATAATTGATGGCAAAGGATAAATATATTTAAGGTTATATACATATTGTTAAAGAGTAATTTTTGACAAAGGATAAATATATTCAAGTAATTGATGGCAAAGGATAAATATATTTAAGGTTATACATATTTTAAAGAGTAATTTATGACAAAAGGATAAATATATTCAAGTAATTGATGGCAAAGGATAAATATATTTAAGGTTATACATATTTTAAAGAGTAATTTATGACAGAGGATAAATATATTCAAGTAATTTTTGACAAAGAATAAATATATTCAAGTAATTGATGGCAAAGGATAAATATATATTCAAGGTTATACATATTTTAAAGAGTAATTTATGACAGAGGATAAATATATTCAAGTAATTGATGGCAAAGGATAAATATATTTAAGGTTATACATATTTTAAAGAGTAATTTATGACAAAGGATAAATATATTCAAGTAATTGATGGCAAAGGATAAATATATTTAAGGTTATACATATTTTAAAGAGTAATTTATGACAAAGGATAAATATATTCAAGTAATTGATGGCAAAGGATAAATATATTCAAGTAATTTATGACAAAGGATAAATATATTCAAGTAATTGATGGCAAAGGATAAATATATTCAAGTAATTGATGGCAAAGGATAAATATATTCAAGGTTATACATATTCTTAAAGAATAATTTAAATTTTTTTTTTTGTATTCTACATTCTCGTATTTAAATAGAAACTGTCAGTAGTCTGACGTAATAGCTGAAAATGAAAGAAGATATCTCGATGAAAGAATGTCTTACGAAGGCGAAAAGTTCAGTTTTGAATGGACACATTAAAAAAAACTGAGATGCTAAGCTTAAACTAAATATGCCGTGTAAAAAAAATATATGCTTAGTTCAGCTTTTTCCTTCAGAATGCATAGGCTACACTGGTATATTTATAAATAGATAAACATTAAACAGAGAAGTAGATTTAGTCGTTATTGTAAACACTGCTGTGTTAAATTTAGTTAATGACATTAGACATTACTTGCATAAAATGACCTCGTAAATCTTACTTTTTCACCTCAAATATCGTCTGCGTAAAGGTTAATGGTCACTAAGTGTATTTTGTTTTTTAGGGTTTCGTTGGTAAAACCAAAAAAAGAAACCCTTATAGTTTCGTTCATGTGTCTGTCTGTCTGTCACTCTGTAGGGTTCCAATAACGTTTGAATTAAAAGAATGAAACTTTCCAATATTACAGATCGTTTTAACGCGCACACAGGAAAAATATAGTGAACTCAAAATTATTAGCTGTTCAAATCCAAAATGGCGCATAACTCACGTCATGCAAAAAAAATATTTTTTTTAAATTTTGGGTGGGGGATCAAATGAAAGGTATTGAAGAGTAGGTTACAAAAATATATTCCACTTAGGGAAAGTGTTCAATTTTCGGCGCCATTTTGTCAAAAACATCGAAATGTTGCGTGCCCCCCCCCCCCCCCCCAAATCGTATTTCCAATCATACTAAAAATATAGAAAAATATGAAAAATGTGTGGTCTGGTGGGCCATAGAAAAAATAAGATTAGCAATTTGATCTGATTTACTGGGAATCCAAGATGGCGGATAATTCATGTCACACGAAAATAAATATTTTTTTTAAATTTTGAGTGAGGTATCAAATGAAAGGTATTGAAGAGTAGATTACAAATATATATATCACTTAGGGAAAGTGTTCAATTTTCGGCGCCATTTTGTCAAAAAACATCGAAATTTAGCTTGTCCCCCCCCTAAAACTATATTTCCGCTCTTACTAAAAATATGGAAAAATATGCAAAATGTGCAGTCTGATGGGCCAAAGAAAAAATAAGAATAGCAACTTGGTCGGATTAACTGGGAATCCAAGATGGCGGCTAATTGCTGTCACGGGGAAAAAAATATTTTTTCAAAATTTTAAGTGGGGTATCAAGTGAAAGGTATTGAAGAGTAGATTACAAAAATATATAACACTTGTGGAAAGCGTTTAATTTTCTACGACATTTTGTCAAAAACATCCAAATTCCTCCCCCCCCCCCGAACTACTAATTTCATGTTTACAACAGCTTCCGTTACCTTCGGTAAGCTCGGAAGCAAAATATTAAATAAATAAAATAAACTTTGGCTTTAACAAATACCCCAATTATACGGTATAAGTCGTTTTCCCAAAAAATCGATAATTTGTAAACATCAAGAGTTTGGAGTTCAATTCCGTGCCAGATAAGATTATTTTTATAGTTGATTTTGATTAGATATTCTATAATAATTCAATTTAAGCTCGAAAACCCGTAACCACTTACAAATGGAAAACACTGGATGATGTCCTAATGCTTAGAAAAGCTTCGAAGTATAGTAACTAGACAGCAGAACCTGATTTTGATAAAATGTTCAAAGTAATTTCAGTTAAAATAAAAATAAGAACAATATTACGTGGACAGCTGTTAAAAATTGACGTAAAGTTATTACGTCAAACATCTCCCACGGTTAATATACTGTCTCACTATTCTTCTACAGTCATCAGTTTATTCTACCATTAAAAAAATGAAATAGTTTATCCACTAGAATCTTGTTTTTTTTTGCATAGTAGACATATTAATGCCTTTCTCCCAGCTATATCGAATTTCTTATATACGTAAAAAAAAACATTAAGTATCGGAGCTCAAATTAATTCATTTTTTTTAATGTCTATAGTCAATAACTTACACTTATTACTTGGCATTCTCGAATTAAAAAAAAAAAAATATATACCACCAATTAGTGTGGCACATAGATTAATCGCACCCTAACACGTACTTTATTGATTTTATGCTATTACAAGCCAATGTCTAATTTATTTAATTGTTTATCCCGTTTGTTTAATATGTCAAAATTGTTTAGATTTTTTACATGAATTAAAAGTATCAATTTAGTAAAAGTTAAAGAGCATAGACGGTTGAAATTGATCTAGTGCTCTTTGCAGTCTACTTTCGACAAACCATGAAAATTTCATAAAAATCAGATGAGTGCTTTCGAAGATATAGGTGTAAATAAATGTATGTTTGTGTACATGTTAAAGAGAAACAAATGGGCGCAGAAGGTTGAAACTTATGGGCTAATTATGAACTACCATCCAAATTTCAATAAAATTAGATAAGTAGTTTTTAAGATATTATGTTGAGTAATAATAGACTGACAGACAGACACAGGACCAAAAATGTTCCCTGATGTCTGAAACGTATTTCTGTCTTTGAATTTTTGAAATCGGAGATCTAAACATTTTTCGTTCTTCACATAGCTTCCGTTACCTTCAGTAAGCTCGTAAGCAAAATGTAATAATCATAATCAATTATTTCTTTCAGAATCAGAATCGAATTAGTAAAATCATTGTGTAACAATAAATCATAGGTAACAGTCAATGTTATTATGTGTCCAATATAGATAGTGTAACATGATCGGTATTATGTCCTGTAATCATCTAATTTCTTGTTATTTGAGTTATAGGTAACAGTCAATGTTATGTGTCCAATAGATAGTGTAACATGATAAGTTTTTGTCCTGTAATCAATGTAGAGTTATTTGAGTTACAGATAACAGCCATTGTTATTGGAGTTAGCTAGCAGAAAGAAATTTAGGTGGGGGGGGCCTTAAAATGTTTAAATCCATAAAATTAAAATGTTTGAGCCATAACATATGGAGGAGGTAAACATTTATTTAAATAACCTCTCAAGCAAGTTATTAGGTTATTTGCGATTAAAAATGAAACAAGTTATTAGGTTATTTTGCGATTAAAAATGAAACAAGTTATCACGTTATTTTGCTATTAAAAATCAATTATTACTTGTGAATGAAATCATGGTGAGGAGCTAGTTACGGACATAGCGTAAGACCTTGAATGTTGCCTCTTGCCTTACTCATGTTTGCGTAAACTCAGCTTTTCTTAGCTATGACATCATTGCGGTAACTTTGAACTCCTCTATATCACGATTCATTCTATATGGGTCAACTTAGCGTGTCCAGTGTCCATATTATATGTATAAAACAACAGTCATGTGAGAATTAAACAGGTAAAAAGTCAATTTTGTTAGATATATTATGTGTGCCGCGGCACACTAGTGGTGAAATGAAGAGCTCACTACACTCGTTCAATTATTTAAGATAAAATGCTTTAAATTTTTTTTATGTGTTTAAACCAGAAAAAAGTTTTTATCGGTTAGTTTAAAACCCAGAATATGTTACGGAAATTTGTATGTTACTTCTCGGAACTCTACTATAATGCAGTAGAGAGTGGAGAACGAACAGAGAAGAAAGGGTAGAAAAGAACAACTACAAAAACGTCCATACAAGAGATGTTAATACCAGGCTTACTTGCTTCTCTGTAAAAAATTCCAACTCTCGGAATTCTTATAGACCTCCGTGAAGAAGAAACAGGTCGTCTTTCCGGCATATTGTGTTTTTAGCTTAGGAGGATGCAGGGACGGAAATAAGCTACATTCTGAATGTAGCTTCAAAGGAATAAGTGAAAAAAATGAACGTAGTACATAATGTATGTTCATGCAACAGGGAGAGGGGCTAAGAGAACATAAAATGTGGTTAAAAATCATCATTTATACTAGTATCTTCGTGATGGTACCCCCTCCTAAAATTGTGGTCTGAACTCTCCCCTGATATTCGAGAAGGATTACTTTTGGAATTTACAGAGTGCAACACCGTATTACTTTAGTTATCCTGATGTACAAATACCTGATAGTATGGCTTTATTTTTGGTTCTGTACGAAGTACGAAAAGAAACCTTATATAAAGGCTCTCTCTGTCTGTCTGTCCGTTGTTGTTTCAATTCATTAACTACTATAGCTAGGAACATGAAATTCGGTACACAGGTGCATCTCGGGATTTGTGACAAATGTATACTATTTGGAATTTTTACACTTAATATTTTCATGATGGCGGGTGACTAAACAAAAGTTTTTTGTCACCATGATATGTTATACATCAATTTGAAGGTCTTGAAATGTTGAAAAAGAATATGCAAATATTAAAATTTCACACTTAAAAATTTTAACTTAATTGTACAGAAACCGGCAATTATCGCCTCACGTACTTACGTGAGCGCACCTTACTTGTTTTAAGTAATTTTTTTTTAAAAACATAGTAACATTTATCTTACATTTTAACATGGACATGTTTTAGCTCTGGGAGACAGAAGGAATTTCCGTCACGCCAAACACAACATGAAAAATGTGACGCTCTTAAAGTTGTGCCTGAAAGTTAGGTAGACGGGGTTTCACTTGTAGTCATTTTAGTTCCATATTTCGCCGATAAAAGTTTTAAATTTGATATACAATGATATCATAGCACCTAGCGGACTAAAAGGTAATCAAAATTAATTAATATTTCATAATTTTGCACCTTAAAGTCCACCTACATTATCAATTAGATAAATGTATCTCTATACTGATTTTTTCCACTACATGGAAAAGCATTGAAATTTCGATATGTGATTCAATGTCCATAAACATATCCAGAATTCAATGTTCTCCATTCTATGGAGCAGTTTATTCATGTAAGATATGTTAGTTGACTGACTAAGATGTATCATTCATGTTATTTATTAGTTACTTACTAAACTTTTATAGAACTACGGAGTATAATTTCAGTAAAATTAATGTGCATAACCTGCTTTATCTATTGTGATGTAATTTCTATGCTAAGTTCATATAGAAATGTCTTTTAGAATCAGATGAATCTATTTTTCTTTTACCGGTTACACTGGTTTAGGACGGTAGCCAGAGGAACGCACGGGCGTTGCTCGATCTAGAAAAATTTTCATCTCACCTAAAAATACCTTCACATATTTTCTATTCCCGAGAACCAATAACGATTTTTGTTTGAACCCTCTATCCGAGATAAAATACTGTCCCCTTCAACAGAACTGCATAGCTGCATTGGTTTTGCAATAGCTTTATTACAATATCACGACATAGATTTCTCCTATTAAACTTCTTTTGATTTAAACATAATCTGACGATAGAATATAGAAGCTATGTTTAGAAAAAGTGAAGGTAGAATGAAATATCAATGTATTAAGAACTATGATAACAAGCAATATAAACAATCTCTTTCGTAAGTATTTAGCCAAAGCAGTGTTGTAAACAAAAAAAAGTTAAAGTTGTCTTTTAAACCAATTAATAATGGAAGGAATTAAATCTTACAAATTTGGATCTTGTAAAAACTTAAAATCTACCTTAAAGGCCTCATACACAATTGAACTTGTCTAATTTGGTTGTGTTGTGGTTGAAGTTGGAATGTGTATGGACAGTTTGAGAGACCGAATCACATGTTGAAGTCATCAAAACCTGTGGTTGAAGTTGGATAGTGTATGGGCAGGTTGAGAGACCGAACCACAAGTTGAACAACCATGTTGATCATATTAAAACCTGTGGTTGAAGTTGGATAGTGTATGGGCAGGTTGAGAGACCGAACCACAAGTTGAACAACCATGTTGATCATATTAAAACCTGTGGTTGAAGTTGGATAGTGTATGGGCAGGTTGAGAGACCGAATCACAAGTTGAACAACTATGTTGAACACATTAAAACCTTCTGATATTTGTTGGCGGAGTAATCATGGTGTGTCAACCTGTTGGCTGTATAATGTTGTGGCCTAGTTGTTTAACCAGGTTGAAAGACACAGTTGAATGGTGTATGGGGGCCATTTAGAGATAACCCAACGCAAATTAAATTTTCTAAATTTAATATTTATAGGAGATTTAAATGAAAAAGAGATCTTATGTCGAAGAGATATTTCCCATTTCTTCTAAGGATTACTCGATGTCATAGTCAATGTGAAACATGTTTCGTCTCTTTAAGAATGGAAGCAGATATATCAGTGTGTTAAGCACTCGGGTACGCTAGAGCCCACTGTGAAATTGATTGATTAGTAATTGAAGTGTTCATTCTAGATATAATTCTATAATCTAGTTACCAGTGACGAGTGCTTTTCTTCCAAGCATAGAAGATAATAATGCTTTATTTAGTCCAGCCCATGTCAAAACATCATCTCTTCTTGAAGCCATTTGCTATTTCTGTTATGAAAAACTATTATATCTAGGTTGAATTGCCAGAATGAGGCTCGTTCCGATTTATTAATTGTTTGATTAGGGGCATTTCTTCATTCTGTTCTGAAATTAAGGAATATGCTACAACTGTACTGGAATTGTGGATTATAGAAGAATTTCCTCCTTCTAAAAGCAAATACTTTTATATCTAGGTCTATAACACTATTATATCTATTACACTATTATATCTAGGTTCTCAACAGGAGGGAGATGTTCCATTCTTAAAAGTGTGGTTAGCTCCTGTCCATTCTTTTTTTAATGAATTGTTGCTGTTGATTGAGTTTTATGAAGACGAAACAATTTGTTTTATAATGATTAATTTATACCATAATTCATTTTTTTTTTAAAGAAACTATGTAGGTTTTCTTGACAATTGATGCGGGTAATCCCGTTGCTGCCCTCTGATGCATATCTTGTGCCCATTGAATTGTTCTACCCACGCTATTTGTTAGTTTGGTGTGTCCTTGAGGTATGGTATTATTGGGTCTGACATGAAGGTGACTAAGGGCCGGTCTAGCACGGTGATAGCCCGGGGTGCGATGAGCAGGAGAAGAATGCAGCCGAGGAGGCTAGGTTGTAGGTTGGCGGAGATCCAGAGTGTGGAGGTCTTGGTTGTGTGTTTGGTTCAACGACCTTGAGGAAACAGCCCCACTCCTCTGCATTCTGACGGCTCCGTTCCTTCTCGTTTACACTGCTTCTTCTCCTTCATGTAGGCATCCAGGAAATACCAGGGGGGGTTCTACCAACTCTGTCCTCTTGATCCACAGCTAAACAACTCAGCTACATTGGATCCGGTGTGACTCGAGTCATACAGCACTCTTTAACCGTGAAATTAAAGTATTATCTTCCAGGCACCATAAATGTAAAGAACTATTTAAGTATCTTGTGCTGCTCCATTTATTAAAGAGCAATATTATCTTCATAATTTGGATCTTCTAGTGTGAAGAACTATCGAAGTATCTTGCTGTCCTACCCTGTTTGCAACCAGAGTGCAAGGTTGTCTTTATAATTTGGATCTTCTAGTGTAAAGAGTAAAGAACTATCGAAGTATCTTGCTGTCCTACCCTGTTTGCAACCAAAGTGCAAGGTTGTCTTTATAATTTGGATCTTCTAGTGTAAAGAACTATCGAAGTATCTTGCTGTCCTACCCTGTTTGCAACCAAAGTGCAGGGTTGTCTTTATAATTTGGATCTTCTAGTGTAAAGAACTATCGAAGTATCTTGCTGTTCTACCCTGTTTGCAACCAAAGTGCAAGGTTGTCTTTATAATTTGGATCTTCTAGTGTAAAGAACTATCGAAGTATCTTGCTGTCCTACCCTGTTTGCAACCAAAGTGCAGGGTTGTCTTTATAATTTGGATCTTCTAGTGTAAAGAACTATCGAAGTATCTTGCTGTCCTACCCTGTTTGCAACCAAAGTGCAAGGTTGTCTTTATAATTTGGATCTTCTAGTGTAAAGAACTATCGATGTATCTTGCTGTCCTACCCTGTTAGCAACCAAAGTGCAAGGTTGTCTTTATAATTTGGATTTTCCAGTGTAAAGGACTATCGAAGTATCTTGCTGTCCTACCCTGTTTGCAACCAAAGTGCAGGGTTGTCTTTATAATTTGGATCTTCTAGTGTAAAGAACTATCGAAGTATCTTGCTGTCCTACCCTGTTAGCAACCAAAGTGCAAGGTTGTCTTTATAATTTGGATTTTCCAGTGTAAAGGACTATCGAAGTATCTTGCTGTCCTACCCTGTTTGCAACCAAAGTGCAGGGTTGTCTTTATAATGTGGATCTTCCAGTGTAAAGAACTATCGAAGTATGTTGCTGTCCTACCCTGTTTGCAACCAAAGTGCAAGGTTGTCTTTATAATTTGGATCTTCTAGTGTAAAGAACTATCGAAGTATCTTGCTGTCCTACCCTGTTTGCAGCCAAAGTGCAGGGTTGTCTTTATAATTTGGATCTTCTAGTGTAAAGAACTATCGAAGTATCTTGCTGTCCTACCCTATTTGCAACCAAAGTGCAAGGTTGTCTTTATAATTTGAATCTTCTAGTGTAGGGGTCTCCAATCGTTTTGGTTGAATGACCGGATATGGAAAGAATGGTTTATAGTGGGCAGGATAAAGTAAGCAACACTGAGTCATCGGACTTTGCAAGTAGGGAATATCCGGATAAGCACAATCCATTTCGGTATATAGAAAAAAGAATTGTGCTGATCTTTTTTGATTTTTGCAATGACATTTTTGATTATGGAGCACTTACAACTATGCATTGTTAAGGTTAATTTGTTTACTTCTTTTGTGGCGCGGTAGGCCAGATGAAAATATCTCAAGTGGCGGTTCCGGCCCACGGGCAGTTCGAGTTTGGAGACCCCAGTGGCGAAGTAACTTGCTGTCCACTGATTTAATTTTTATTCACACAAATAAAAGTATCAATTTAGCAACATTGATATCTGTGGGCTACTTTCGACAAACCATCAAAATTTATTCAAAATCAGGTGAGAATTTTTAAATAAATAGATGTAAACAAATGTACGTTTGTGCGCATGTGAAAGAGAAGCAAATGGGCGCAGAAGTTTGAAACGTATATGAGACCAACTATGGGCTAGTTATGACCTACCATCGAAATTTCATTAAAATCAAAATCAGACGAGTAGTTTTTAAGATATGTTGGTTCGCAAAAATTAAAATGACTGGTGGACACAGAAACAGAATTGTCAGGGACATCAAAATGTTTGCTCCTCAGAACGATCTCATAGCATCCCATACCTTCAGTAAGATTAGAAACAATATTCAATAATGTATTTTGGCTTGTTTATCAAAATATTTCGATCAAAATTTGAACTGAAAAAGAGTGAAAGGTAGATTGGAGTCTGGTGTGGTAAATCGAATGAATCAGGTTATTATTATACGTTAATGAGTTTAGTAGGGAAAAGTAAGGTTCTAATTGGTTGACTTGGGGTGTAGTTAACTAGAGAGTGTTGCCCCGCATGATAGAGGCCGGAGTTGTGTCAACCAGTTTTTAGCATCGCATTCAAATTATCTCTCTATTTATCTGGGTAATGGTAAAAGTGAAACTGGTGTCGCTAAAAGTTGATATTCAGTATTCAGTTAAATATAATATTTCTAACAAACCAAATCTCAAAAACTGGTTCTTTTCTCTTACACTAGTTAGAATCTATAGAAGTGAAACATGTATGCCAAATTTCATCGAATTTGGCCCATTAGTTTAGGCTCTACACTTTTGCACAGCATATACTACAAAACCGTTTTTTTTTTTTTTTTTCTTTTTTTTTAGAGAAGTCAAAACTCGTAAATCCGTCAAAATCGAATTTTCCGCCCCGTCTAATGGCTTTAACATCGTAGGAGAAACATTTGTCGCCGAAAATTTGATTTTTTAAAAAAATAAATAAATCCAATAATAAAACTTATTTTTTTTTTCCAATAACCCACATATCCAATTTCTCTATGAGAATTAATCGTATGCATTTAATTCAAAAACTCTTATTATTAAGTTACATTTCCTACAAAAACACTTAATAAGATATAAGATATATCCCCTACGAAAACACCTACTTTTTAAGTTATATCCGTACAAAAAAACCAACTAATTTATAAGTTATATCTCCTGCGAAAACACCTATAAGGTTATATCCGTACAAAAAAACCAACTAATTTGTAAGTTATATCTCCTGCGAAAACACCTATTTTTAAATTACATCTCCTACAAAAACGCTTAATAAGTTATATCCCCTACGAAAACACCTACTTTTTAAGTTATATCCGTACAAAAAAACCAACTAATTTGTAAGTTATATCTCCTGCGAAAACACCTATTTTTAAATTACATCTCCTACAAAAACGCTTAATAAGATATATCCCCTACGAAAACACCTACTTTTTAAGTTATATCCGTACAAAAAAACCAACTAATTTATAAGTTATATCTCCTGCGAAAACACCTATTTTTAAATTACATCTCCTACAAAAACGCTTAATAAGTTATATCCCCTACGAAAACACCTAATTTTTAAGTTATATCCCCTACAAAAACACCTTTTTTTTAGGTTATATCCCCTAAGAAAACACAAATTTTTAGGGTTTCGTTGATAAAACAAAACAAATGAAACCCTTATAGTTACGTTCCTCTGTCTGTCAATCTGTACGAGTTTAATAACTTTTAAATAAAAAAAATATACAAACCTGAAACTTTACAGTAAAAGATCTTTTTGACTCGCACACAATAAAAATACAGTGAATTCATAATTATCCATCTATTTAAATCCAGATTGACGGATAATTTATGTCACGCGAACTAAATAATGTTTTTGAAATTTTGGGTGAGGTATCAAATGATGAAAGAGGTATTAAAGAGAAGATTACAAAAATATATATACACTTTTGGAAAATCTTTTTTTCAAGTTTTCTTGTTAATTGAATGAGTTATTTTTCACTTAGTTAAATCAAATGAAATAAAAAATATAAAGAAAGATTCTCTATTTTGTTCACAATGATTGAATCTATTTAAAAAAAATGATTGATCAATTGACTAAACCTTCATATTTCGATTCTAGTGTGAAACAAATATAGTATAATTATGCTTTACTGTTCTCTATATATATCAGATTTTGTAATGAAAACAATACAAATTGATTTAATTACTGACTAAAATTAAAAATTCCTGATTGATTTATTAACATTGACTGATTATTTTTATTGATAAAAACTAATTCAACATTAATTAATTAACTCTTCTCTTAATTAGTTATATTTTATTACTTATTAATTCTTATTTATTTATTGCCTTATTCTTAATAGGTGAATATTCTTACTTAATTTATCAATATTATCTTTGTTTTAATGACTGATTGATCTTATCTATTGATTAATTATTTTGATTGACAAGTTTATCGTCTTTTGTTCACAGACTTTTCTCATCACCTATTATAATTAGTCTTATTAGATGACTGAATTAACTTACTATTATAATTATCTGATTCTTCCGAGTGACAAATGCATCATCCCTAAATAATTATGATTAATAAGTGACAGATTTATTTGTCAACAGATTTCCTTTATTCAGCACTTTGTAATTACATTTTTTTCTTATTGACTTCTTCTTTGTAGCTAAATCATTATTGTGATTGAGTGACAGATAACTTATTGTGTACATTCAATATTATTGACATATTTTTCATCAATAACTTCATCATTATTCTGATTGATGGAATTAGCGTAATGCTGTATTTGTTAATTGATTTGGTTATTATATAATTACATTATTATTTTAATTACTAAATTAATTATTTTGATTGATATATTTACTATGACTAAACTGTTATTAAGATTAGTAGAATTATTATTCCTTAATAAACGTCTTGATTGACAGATTCATTATCACCTAAATTATTATTTTAAATCAAATTATAATTACCAATAACTACGGGAGACATACAGAGAAAAATACTTTGGTAAGAGCACCTGTAACGGATTAATAGGAGGCCCCCGTGGTTCAAGTCCCGGTGCGGGGGTCTATTTTTCTCTGTATGTCTCCCGTAGTTATTGATAATTATAATTTGATTTAAAGTAAAATTTAATCTTTCCGTGGTATGAATACTACCAAAAACTTAAATTATTATTTAGATTGGGTGAAATTAATATCCCTTAATAAAAGTTTTGATTCACAGATACATTATCACTAAATTATAATTATTAAGATTAGTAGAATTAATATCCCTTAATAAAAGTTTTGATTCACAGATACATTATCACTAAATTATAATTAAGATTAGTAGAATTGATATTCCTTAATAAACGTTTTGATTGACAGATACATTATCACTAAATTATAATTAAGATTACTAGAATTAATATCCCTTAATAAACGTTTTGATTGACAGATACATTATCACTAAATTATAATTAAGATTAGTAGAATTATTATCCCTTAATAAACGTTTTGATTGACAGATACATTATCACTAAATTATAATTAAGATTAGTAGAATTAATATCCCTTAATAAACGTTTGATTAATAGATTGGTAGAAGATAACTTTTTAATATGGATGGATGAAGAAAAAGAATATCTTAA
Organism: Gerris lacustris; assembly: GCA_951217055.1. Classification (NCBI taxonomy): domain Eukaryota; kingdom Metazoa; phylum Arthropoda; class Insecta; order Hemiptera; family Gerridae; genus Gerris; species Gerris lacustris. The sequence goes on from OX578283.1 coordinate 14,217,026, forward strand.
TCTTCTGTCACTGGTGACACCTTTAATTCAAAAGAAGGATACCATCATGCGAGAAGCTATTAAAAGCCTTCGAAAAAAGGTGGAATTTCCCTCATTGCCTGGGATAGATAGAATAGATGGAAAACATATCGATATAATTCCTCCAGCTGGAAGTGGTTCTTTTTTTTATAATTACAAACATAGGCACAGTATCGTTTTACTTGCCATTGCAGATGCAAATTTATTTTGTTTGATTTCGGTACAAATGGCAGAATATCGGATGGAGGTGTCCTTCAGAATACAGAATTTTTTAGGCGACTGCAGAAGAATTCTCTAAATATTCCAAAAGATGAAAAAATCACGAATACTTCTCGAAATCTGCCATATGTTTTCATTGCGGACGATGCTTTTCCTTTAAGGACTGATATGCTAAAACCATACAGACAAGGTGATTTAAACTGCATTGAAAACAAATTTTACAACTACCGATTATCAAGAGCACGGAGAATTGTCGAAAACGTTTTTGGGATATTGGCTGCACGGTTTAGAATATTTCACACCGCTATAAATTTATCATTAGAACATATTGATGAAGTTGTAAAAGCTACATGTGCTTTACATAATTATTTAATGACAACTGTAGGTTCAACTTACGCCCCAGCTGATTCAACCTGAGAGGCTTGCACAAGCTTGCTTCACCTTGGTACACACGCCTCAATCCGCTTGTACAATCATAATGCTTGCACAAAACTATCATACAGACGTTCAAGCATGCATCATGAAATTTCAATCAAGCTCAATCCGCTTGTACAATCATAATGCTTGCACAAAACTATCATACAGACGTTCAAGCATGCTTGCACAATCACGATTGTGCAAGCATGCATCGTGAAATTTCAATCAAGCTCAATCCGCTTGTACAATCATAATGCTTGCACAAAACTATCATACAGACGTTCAAGCATGCTTGCACAATCATGTTTGTGCAAGCATGCTTGACAAGCATGCTTGAGCGTGTGTAGCCGGCTTTAATAAACGTTTTGATTGACAGATACATTATCACTAAATTATAATTAAGATTAGTAGAATTATTATCCCTTAATAAACGTTTTGATTGACAGATACATTATCACTAAATTATAATTAAGATTAGTAGAATTAATATCCCTTAATAAACGTTTTGATTGACAGATACATTATCACTAAATTATAATTAAGATTAGTAGAATTATTATCCCTTAATAAACGTTTTGATTGACAGATACATTATCACTAAATTATAATTAAGATTAGTAGAATTAATATCCCTTAATAAACGTTTGATTAATAGTTTCATAGAAGATAACTTTTTAATATGAATTGCGGGATTATAATCAGCACATCATAATTCTAACTGACAGACTCGATGAGATCTAATTTATTATGCTGATTGACAGTTCATCACTAAATTATTATTATTCTGGTGGTTAGAATAATAATGGTTATTCGTTATTCTGATTATTATCATAGATATGGGCAATTTTTGACATAAAATTTAAATTTCATTACAATCGGACGAGTAGTTTTTATGATATGGTGCGGTTCGCAAATATGTTGAACGACATACGGACAGACAAGCAGACACGAATCTAACAATGTTTCCTTATTTCGTAAATGGATTTCTGTCCAGGATTATTTTACAATTCCGAGACATAAAAAAAAAATCGATCTTTAGAATAATCATATTGCTTCCGTAACTTTCGGTATTCTTTGACGCAAAATCAACAAAAATTAAAGAAAAGCCAGAAGTTTCACTGCTCTTAAAAGTGAAAAAAAAAAAAAAAAAAATGAAAGTAAAAATATTTCTAACATGATAGAAATCGTGAAAGTTGTTTTTAAAAAAAAGAAAGAAAAAGAAATCAGCTGTTTTATTTTTTTTTGCATTTTGATTAACAATATTATTCTTTGCTTATCAGGTTATTACTAATACAGTCAAAAGATAAGAATATATAATTTCTTATCAGTTTTATTTTATTAATCCATAAAAATAGAAGTTTTATCGACACCTTTTGTTGTTTTTTTTAATTGATTTTTGTTTTTAATTTTTCATTTAATGATAAACAATGGAGACGGTTGTTTTTTTATATTGATTATTATTATGGATATTGTGGATTGTATTTATTGTTATGTTGGTTGTATTGTGCGGGGTTATATTTATTGTTATGTTGGCTGTATTGTCAGAATTAAAGAAAGAGATTTAGAAAGCATGACGCTTCTATACATGATTGCCGTGTTGTTTTTTATTATTATTTTAATTTTAACGTTATTCATGTTAATTTTTTATATTATGCTTATTTTCTTTGTTTTTAAATACTTATTTCTCTCATTATTGTTTAGATTGATCTCTCTTTAAGATGTTTTACATTAGAGGCGAATATCTGCCAACATTATTATCTTCTTTTAATGGTCTTTTGTTTTTATGCTTCATGCTTCGATTGTTTTTTTGTTGTTTTGTTTTTTTGTTTTTTTAATAAAACCACTCTGTTCCGTAAAATGAGGAAGCAAAAAGTTATATATATATATCCAAATAGAAACAGTTAGTTGATGGGTTTGTCTCAATTTTCTGTAGGTATAATGATATAATACCAACCCTTTATATAAATGCTTAAAAAAATAGTAAATTTAAAACAAAAATTTGATGGAAAACATAGATTTTCTTCTTAATTTAATAATTTTAATATAAATTTCAAATTAATTGAAAATTACCTAATGACTGAACTTCTGTAATTCATTATCTAAGAAAGTTTCTGCTTTCTGGGTAGTCGGGAAGTAGGTAAAATTGAGGTTACAAGATTTGCAGTCAAATTAATTAATTAATTAACTAATGACTGATTATTGGATTGTCATTAGAAATACATACACGGTGCATGTTTCAGCTTTATTGGTAGTCGGGAAGTAGATCAAATATAGGTTACATGATTTGCAGACAAATTAATTAATTAACTAATGACTTATTATTGGACTGTCATTGGAAATACATACACGGTGCAAGTTTCAGCTTTCTAATTAGTCGGGAAGTAGGTCAAATATAGGTTACAAGATTTGCAGACAAATTAATTAATTAATTAATTAACTAATGACTTATTATTGGACTGTCATTGGAAATACATACACGGTGCAAGTTTCAGCTTTCTAATTAGTCGGGAAGTAGGTCAAATATAGGTTACAACATTTGCAGACAAATTAATTAATTAATTAACTAATGACTGACTGATTATTGCATTTTCATCGGAAATGCATATATACGGTGCAAGATTCAGCTATCTAGATTTGCGGGATCAATTTTTTCCTTGTTACCATGCATAGCTGGTTCGGAAAAACTTGCGAACATAAACATAAGTAGATAATAGGTCTACGGCTGAAATTGTGCAAGAAAACTCAGTCTATGTCTGATTTTCTAACTAACTAACTCTGTCAATTTCTGAATTTCTAAGTAACTAACTATTCAATTGTATAGATGTATAGTGGACTTCTTTAGAATTTCAAACTAAGGAGAAGGTATTTATTGGAATAAAAGTCCTGCTTTTGAAGAACGATTTATTTCATCATATATAAAAAATCGTTCTTCAAAACCAGGACTTTTATTCCAATAATACCTTCTCCTTAGTTTGTAACTACATATAACTATAATGTCTATATATCTGAGTTTCTAACTAAATAACTCTGTCTATAAGTGAGTTTCTAACTAACTAACCCTTATTTTGTCTGATTTTCTGACTAACTCTGTCTATATATGAGTTTCTAACTAACTAACACTGTTGCGCAACAGCCCGTCGAAGGCTAAACTCGCAAAAAGGCTTATACAACTTTACTATGCTGTATAATATGTATAACACTGTGTAATATGGTAGTTTCTAATACCAAACTGAGTTTCTAATACCATGGAAACAAAAGTAAGCAATAAAAACATATTTATATTCCTCTGTTCAGCACTAACTAATTCTCTTTTTTACTTTCGAGAAAGCATTGGGATGCCGCGAAAATTCGATTATGACATTTTTATGGATTTATTTTGACGATTTGAGGTCCCCTCAGTTAAAAAAGTGTTCTTTAAAAAATGTCTGTCCGTCATCTGTACAGACGTGTGGAGCCTAAACTACTGGGGTGATTTCGGCATACATATTTAGAAAAATCATTCACCCGGGCCGAAATCGAGAGATGAATTTTAGCTCCAAATTTAGGGGCGCTACCCTCACAAAAACTCTGAAGAAACGTGGAAAAAAATGTATTTCTCGAAAACAGGTCCGACGATTTTGATTTAAAAAAATTCTAAAATCTAGTCCATTTAATTACGTATCTAACGATATAAACAGTTTTGGTAAATTCTAGCCTTAAATTAGAGCCACCTCTAACCACCACTGACCACCTCTAACCACCACTAATCACCTCTAACCACCACTAACCACCTCTAACCACCACTAACCACCTCTAACCACCTCTAACCACCACTAACCACCTCTAACCATTACTAACCACCTCTAACCATTACTAACCACCTCTAACCACCTCTAACCACCACTAACCACCTCTAACCATTACTAACCACCTATAACCACCTCTAACCACCTCTAACCACCACTAACCACCACTAACCACCTCTAACCATTACTAACCACCTCTAACCACCACTAACCACCTCTACCAATACTAACCACCTCTAACCATTACTAACCACCTCTAACCACCACTAACCACCTCTAACCATCACTAACCACCTCTAACCTCCACTAACCACCTCTAACCACCTCTAACCACCACTAACCACAACTAACCACCACTAACCACAACTAACCACCTCTAACCACCTTTAGGAAATTTCTCTGGCACGTACAATACGAATTAGCCGCCTTTTTCCCGGGCAAAATCTAGCTTCCGAGATATTGATGAACATAATTCTGATTTTGTCGAAAATCGAAAAAAAGTTTCCGGAATTATTTGAGTAAGTTAGACTGAGTTGTCTCGAACCGGTTTTTATTTTTATTTATATGATTATTTAAATTAAGGTAAACTTCCATCTGTCAACCCTGACCGATTTCAGTACTTTTTACTTGGTTCAATTTTTATTTTATTAACAAACTAATTTACTATTAGTTGGTTCAATATTTTTATTTCAAGTTATGTGTGGGCGAAGACATTTATCCTACCTACATCTAGATTATTATTATAAAATAGACTTAAAAGTAACCAGTTCGTTTAGGTAAAGAGGTTAAGATAAGACACAAATATAGGGGAATGGTGTTTTCTAAGAAACATACGGTATTCTTTAAATAGATTTTTTGGTTTTAAACCTTTTTTTATGTTCTATTTACCTTAGACTACTTTGTTTCAATGTAAATATGTAGTTCTTTAGAGTTTAATTTAAAATAGTTAAATTTAATCTTAAGCTTAAACTTTACTTAGATCTATCAATTCATTTACAGTAGAGTCTCGCTAATCCGTATTTAATTGTATCGGGCACTGTCCGGATCACCGAAAGTCCGCATTAAACTAAATCAGTTTTAAAATGTAATTAAAATGTTAGTATTCAAATGTATTTTAGCTGGGTAAAACTGTTAAAATAAATATTTTTATTATTTTAATGACTTTTTAGTCTCGGCGCATTGTTAAAACCATAAATTGATTCAGGATAAAAAATAATCGGTATTCAAGTTTTTTCAGTTTTTTTTGGGAGGTGGTGCCCCCAAATTTAGAGCTAAAATTCATTTCTCGATTTGCCCTTGGGGTGTATTTTATATTTGTCAAAATCGGCCTAATAGTTTTGGCTCCACGCGTCTGTACAGACGACACTAGTTAGGTTACAAAATGTTTTAAAAGTTAAGGGTGCATTTACAATGTAAAATATGAATTAAATTTGGACGGAATTGGGTAATAATATTATATTTGATATATATGCATAAGACAATATTAATTACTTAATCTAATGGTATTTTTGGTTTCTGTTTCAGGTAGGTGTGCCAGTTTACAGAACAAATCTTCCTACTCTTTACAGGTATATAATTAATAACCAATATATTGCAATAGAAACAAAAAAAGAAGGTGAAACGTGAAACTAAACAAAGATCTGTTATTTAATTTTCGTTACGCAAGTTTTTTATTGTTTTTGTGTCATTCAATAATCTTTACTTTTACTCTACTTTAAAACTTAATAAGATCTTTGTTTAGTTTTGTAGTTATATAAAAGAGATACGATGATAGTTTCCTTATTATTGTTGTGTTGGCATGACTGGTTAAGAGGTTTTTATATCAACGTCCCACATATTCATTTCTGTAATTAGATATGAAGAAAATTACTAAGTACTCGTGTAGTGTAGAAGTGCTTTTTTATTATTATTATTGGTAAGCTTTTAATTACTTTAAATTAATAGCACTATTAGAAATAATATGTCTGGTATTTTTTCTCCTGAAAGATAATTAAGATGAGATGACCGGAAAATAAAACTATAATTATTGTTATGGTATTTTTTTTTTTTTTTTTTTTCTCTCCAGGTTTTCTCTTTGTATTTTTTATATCGGGAGTAGTTGAGTGAACTAGGCTTGGATTTGACGATGGTGGCGCGTGCTTGCGGTGTTTTAATTTACCACGCTCTGTTTTGTTTGTGTGTTTGACGGTCAGGCCTGTTGCTCTGGTGTTCGGTCAAGCGTTGAATTTCGTGAACGTGATGAATTCAAGTCAATAGAGTGGGAGGGTAACTAGTGACGTCATTAAGTCTTTCCTCCCAAAAACACTTTCACACACGACATCCCCCGCGATGTGGAAAAATAAAAAAATAAAAATTGTTTTGAGAATTATATTTTTAAAGTTCATACTTATTTTTGTTTATAATTTTAAACTGTTTGACGTTCTCTTGATAAAGTAATTATACAAGGACACTGCAATATCCTTTTCTATCTCCTTCTATTTAAGTTTATTTCTTCAGCCTTAATATATAAAGACATTACGCTGTACAATTAATTAAATGAACCATAAATCAATTGAATAATATCATTTTTAGAGATTTATGAACAAAGAGTTTGTAATGAAGAATGTTTTTTTTTTCTTAAAACTAATAATATTAGGTTAAAAAAACCTTAAAAACAATGTTAGCGAATTTTGGAAGGAAATTAAGCTGTTGCAATGGCTTCAATCGACTTCAGCCAACGACTGTTTGCATTTTAGCCAATGGGAATAGTTAAATCATTCTTCCGTTTGCTTTTATGGGAATAATTATGAGTCGTTCTGTTAGCACTTTAGCCAATAGAATAGTTGAATCATTCTTTCTGTTTGCACTTTAGCCAATGGGAATAATTTGAATCTTTCTGTTTGCACTTTAGCCAATGGAAAAAGTCGAATTAAACAATCTGTTTGCACCTTAGCCAATGGAAATAATTTAATCAATCTTTCTGTTTGAACTTTAGCCAATGGGAATAATTTGAATCTTTCTTTTTGCACTTTAGCCAATGGAAATAATAGAATTAATCCTTCTGTATACACTTAAGCCAATAGAAATAGTTGAATTAATCTTTCTGTTTACACTTAAGCCAATGGAAATACTTGAATTAAACTTTCTGCTTACACTTCAACCAATGAGAATAATTGAATCATTCTGTCCGCACTTGAGCTAATGGAACAAACAAACAACCGTTGCTTTAAGAACTCACAAAGCCTAAGATAGGTAGGCCGTGCGAATCTCATAGGCTCCATAAAACAAACGGTTTCTTCAAGCCGCACTATAAAATTTTATCCATCAAATACAATAGGATAGTTATGCACACGAAAGACTGAGAAGGTAATCATTTTTTTTTTTAGTTAGGCCTTAGAATTAATAATTTTTATCGTCATTACCGTTGCGTCTTGCCCGATGTGACTTAGTGCTGAATAATATAAACAGCCTATTGTTTCATTAGAAATGCTAAAATGTTTTACTATATCATCATTTTATCTACTGCCTATCATACTCGAAGATTTTTCTTTTTCATCGTAGTTTTGAAAATTGCGTGAGTTTTTTTTTTTTTTTCGAGCAGAGTGAAATTGTTGTGACTAACTTTCGCTGCCGTCTTCAGATCGTTTGAAGAGAAGAAGTAAGAGCTTCTGACATAGTTTTATGTTAATGAAGACCTCACGGTTCTTGACTCCGTATAAATGGATTTATTATGACTAGTTTTTTTTTTCTCTCGTACTAAAGTGAACCTTAATGATACTGTGAGAAAAAAAAGGTTTCTTTAATGGTACTCGAAGCACGCACCTAACTATTAGTGTACTACTCTTATTGTTTTAAAAAAAGAAAATATTTCTACGTTTACTTCAGTTTTGCTTCCGAGCTTACCGAAGGTAACAGAGGCATTTAAACGTTTTACATTTTCTGTCAGAAATCCGTTTCAGACATCAGTGAACATGTTTGGTCCTGTGTCTGTCCTCTTTCTGTCTGTCGCTCAATTTGTGCGAACCAACATAACTTAAAATGTACTCGTCCGATTTTAATGAAATTTGGATTGTAGGTCTTAATTAGCCCATTGTTTGTGTGCCCAAGTTTCAACCTTCTGCACTTGTTTCCCTTCCACATGCGCACAAACATACATATATTTATACCTATATCTTCAAAAATATTTATCTGATTTTTACTACGTTTTTATTAGCTTGCTTTCTTGTTTGTTTGTCTGGTACAAATCTGACAATCGATTTCTAACTAACTTCCCGAACAGCTAGACATTTGAAACTTTTAGCATAGCTCAGAACACGATGACAATGCATTATTTTAATACTTTTAGCCATCTTTCAGCAGAATTTAATTGGTTTTCAGCAAAATTTGCTGCACGGAAAGTTAATTCGGAAAAATCCGCATGTTATTTTATTTGTTTTGCCATGTCCCATATTTACGCAATCTTCATTTTGACGGGTCTCAAATTTGTGATAAATAAACATTGAATGACAGCAAAACAGGAAATATTGATTATATTATTTATATTATTTCAAATATATCGATGGCACGGTTTAGATTTGGTGTTGGGGAGATCCGTTGTACAAAGATTTGTCCTTTTATAGGTTTAAGATCAGCTCTCTTGATGGTTGTCATTTATATGAAGTAAATAAATTCGGAACTTTTTTTTTTCACTAACATTATATATTATATAACAATAACAATTATATTATCAACATTACATACGATTCAACAGAAAATTTAAAAACGTAGTATATAAAAAGTTATTTTTATCTTGAAATTATTATGAAATTTGTATGAATTTTGACAGTAGCTCGTAGAATGCCCCACATTAATTTCAACCGTCTGCGCTCTTTAAATTTTGCTTAATTGATACTTCAAGAATTCATGTATAGAATCAAACAATTTTTTTATAGTTCTAAAAAACGGGAGAGCTAAATAAATTTAACAATAATAGTTTTTATTAGTATAAAGTAGATTACTTATGCGAAATAGGACGTGAGGAAGCTATGTGCCACACTAATTGACAGAGTGTTTTTTTAGTTACTCAGCGGAGTTAATACAAACATAAGAGTTCTTAAATATTTTTATCCAAACGGAAGTTATATTTGCTGCGATAGTTCTAAAAAAAACGAATAGAGAATATTTACTATAGAAAAAATACTATTGATTATTGTCACAAAATATGAAGATAATACAGAAACCCCTCTGTTAAAATTCGATTACATATCTCCCCCTTTGAGTGTGTGTATTATCATGTCAGATAAAGTGTTAGTTGAAGTTATGTATAAGGCTTTACTAATAAGAAGTGGTTTTAGTTGAAGTTCCATGTCAAAAGCAGTGATGTAAGTTAGATGCTAGAAATGCGTTTTAGTATTACAACGGGAAATAGTATTATCAACAATCGTGTTACTTTGTAGTCTTCCTGTCTCTGTAAGTAGTAGGGGGATTCAGTGTTGCCCCTCTTGTTTATCTAATCGTTTTAAAGTGTCGTTTTTTAGTTTCTTATCTGATTGGCAATTCTGCTATTTTTTAAGAGACATTTCGTCAGCTGATTACCTTTATCTTATATACTAATGTATAGTAATTGTACATACTTGAATTACGTCATATCAGTTATTATAATGGATTAAAGAAATAATATTGGCTCAAAATGTGCAATATATTTTTTTTTGGGATGTCGAAGAGAAAATGACTTTTTAGAATTAGACTTTTTAGTGCTTATAACCTGAATTATATGGAATAAGGAGCATTTTTGGATCCATCTTTTTTTTGGTAACTTTTATAATGCTGGCACTCCAATAAACATATTATGATGACCGTAGGCAAGAACTTTTAAACTAATTATAGATCTTCTTGAAGATTTTTACTACGTTTTTATTAGCTTGCTTTCTTGTTTGTTTGTTTGTTTGTCCGGTACAAATCTGGCAATCAATTTTTAACTAACTTCCCGAATAGCTAGACATTTGAAACTTGTAGCATAGCTGAGAACACGACGACAATGCATAATTGTAATACTTTTAGCCATCTTTCAGCAGAATTTAATTGGTTTTCAGCAAATTTTGTTAAATGGAAAGTTAGTTCGGAAAAAATCCGCCAGTTATTTTATTTGTTTTGCCATATCCCATATTTACAATCTTCATTTTGACGGTTTTCAAATTTGTGATTTTTATAAATAAGAGATAAACATTGAAAACAGGAAATATATCGATTATATTATTTATATCATTTCAAATACATCGATGGCACGGTTTAGATTTGGTGTTGGGGAGATCCGTTGTATAAAGATTTGTCCTTTTTATATGTTTAAGATCAGCTCTCTAGATGGTTGTCATTTATGTGAAGTAAATAAATTTGGAACTATTTTTTTTTTTTTTTTTTTTTTTTTTCACTAACATTATATATTATATATTATATAACAATAACAATTATATTATCAACATTACATACGATTCAACAGAAAATTTAATAACGTAGTAAATAAAAAGTTCTTTTTATCTTGAAATTATTAGTGCTTATAACCTGAAGCATTTTTGGATCCATCTTTTTTTTTGGTAACTTTTATAATTCTGGCACTCCAATAAACATATGATGACCGTAGGCAAGCACTTTTAAACTAATTATAGATCTTCCTGAAGATTTTTCGTCTTAAATTTTATGAATCTCTTCTATCTTTGTATTTCGAGTCATTGTGAGGTTAGTCCAGTTCAGAGCAAGACGTCTTAAGTTTGTCTTCGTCGTTCTACTTTTCTATGAAGGCAATGAATTCATGTATTATGATTATGAATGTTTCCAGATTTGTAGAAGATTATGAATTGGATTGGTTAAGCGAATTTCTTTAAGGCTTTGAAAATTGTGATAACAGGTTTATGACTCTTTTGATCTGATTGATTTATATCCATTTTGATAATATGAACATGTTCTACTTCTACAGAATCAAGAAATGGGTTTAGCGAAGTGGAGATATTGGTACTTGGCACCAAAAACCCTTGAAAGTCGCGAGTTGGATTGTAAAGTTTGAAAAAGAGACTAACGGGAGATTGGAGTGGTGGTGAAGCCGTTGGGATCGAGGTGCTTGGAGAAATATCCGACCTTGACCCGCGTGGGTGACTCAAAAACAGGCTGAGAGCTCTATGAGGAAGGACTCTGCGACCCAGTGTTGCCTCTGACATCTCCTTATCGTTCTCTTCTCCTCGTCTCGCTTAATATGTTCTATTTTAAGATCTACACTTCGTCTCAACAAGGAATTCTAATTGAAGATCCAAGTACTGCATCCCAAGAAGGAATTCTTTCCGAAGAATTTCCCTTTGGAATCTCCTATCTCCGAATTAATTTCAAAGATGTCATCAGAGACCTTCGATTGATTGATGGGTGGGACGATTCAGTTGATTTAGCCACCGTTTAAAAACTGTTTCTTGGAAAACTCTGGAAAAAAATAGATCAATTGTATGTTGTTGCCTGCTACGTGTCTGTCTACTTCAAAATCGTCATTGCAATCATTACTTTGGCATTATCCGTAACAGTTATGCACTAGTTTTTTTAAATGTAATTCAAAAATTTAAAAAAAAAATTTTTTTTTTTTAAAGTAAGAAATCTAGATTCAGTTGATAGGTTGTGATAGCGTCTTTATCATTTATTGCATAAGTATTTGAAATTTAATAAGAGATGTTCTGGAAACATTTCATTGTATTTTTACAATGAAGCATAACTGTGTGAAGTGGGCATTTAATGAATAGCCTCTTATGAAATTAACTGCATTTATTTTGAAATTTAAAACATATTATACATAGAATGCTTAATATGTATGAACATTTCAAGAAGTGGGCAGAGGTGCACTCGTGAATGTTCGAGTACCGGAACGCCGTGGGGTCCGGCTCGAAAAATGTTGGGGTACTTCTTTAGATTGTTACTCCCTTGTTCTTTTTTAGAATATAAATGACTGACTTAACAACTATTAGAGCAAAGGGATGTTTAGTCCAATGTACGTTGGGACAAAGGAATATCACACTTCTGTTTTTATAAGTGGAGTAACAGTCAAAAGAAAAACATTCCGTACTCCTTCTTTACATTGTTACCCCCCTCGTATTTTTGCATTCTGGAGGTAAAATTTACCATAGGGCACCAAGGCATGATTAGTGATGAAGTAAATAAACAATCTAATTTAGGGGACAAAATCCCGTTTAATACCTCCATTCCGTAGTATAACTTTCTGATTGTTAAATTTTGTAAAACTACTGGAACATTTTTTCTCTTGACAGAAGTACAATTTGCGTATGATAATTTGAGCAACTTATTTCATTATCATTCACATTCAGAATTAAGAAACGAAGTTATTTATATAATTAGTTACCGAACCGATTATTTTTTCTTATCTTTGTTCTGTTGAATTTAGATAGGCCCACAACGGCGTTCCGGCACCAGTACCCAGTACACCCTTGCAAGTGGGCATTTAATATAAAATGGACTGAAACAATACCATGACCTTTCCATGACATTTATTTTGAAATTTAAAGCTTAATATATATGTGTAAATTTCAAAGCATTTTTCTATTGGTATTTAGGAAACAACTGAACTTAAACCGTTTTAAACGTAAGTAATCTATTAAACAGCTGAGAATTAGCTAAGTGTAAAAAGAATTACTAATTGAATTTGATAACAACAAATTGGCCTAAGTTAGTGTTATATTGACAAATTGCGTACATAAAGATAAAAGAAGTATGATTTCACAAGAGTTCTTTCAGTTATCACTAAAGGACATTATAGATTCCCCAGCGTGTGTCCGTTAGATTTGTTTATCATGGTCAATCTAAAACCGTATTGGGTCGCTCAACTTGAAATACAAATATACAAGAGAGAAAAGAGAATGGAGCGGATACGTGCGTAGCAGCCTTATTTAATAAACCGTTAAAAAGAACTGATACGAACTAAGAATGTCTCCAAACCGGCTTCAAATCTGGAATCTTCTTGCTTGCTTTGTAGCCTTCATAGTTCTTTTTAACTTCCAACATCTGTGTTTGTTTTTTTAATCCAAGAATATGGTTCGTCCTCTTTTATTCCTTATCGAATGGAACCTGTTAAGAACAATTGAGCCTACTTAAAGTTATAAAAAGATTCTGCCAATTAGTGTGGCACATATTGCTTCCTCGCGTCCCATTTCGTATACTTTCATGATTTTATACTTTTTATCTCATTTTTCTTTCAGTTTTTTAAATCTTTCAAAATTGTTTTGATTTTGCTTCTGAGTGCACTGAAGCGGAAGCTATGTGATCGTTCTGAAGAACGAAAATATTTTATGTCTCTGATTTCAAAAATTTAAAGACAGAAATTCGTTTCAGGCATCAGGGAACAATTTTGATTCCGTGTCTGTCTGTCAGTATCGGTCAATTTTTGCGAACCAACATATCTTAAAAACTAAACGTTCAAATTTAATGAAATTTTAACTTTATGCTCTCATTTGTTTCTCTGTCACATGCGCACAAACAAACATTTATTTATACTTATAGCTTCAAAAGCACTTATCTCAGTTGTATGAAACTTTTATATGTAGTTTATCGAAGGTAACCCGCAGATAGCCCCAAATTAATTTAAACCATCTCGCGCTCTTCAACTTTTGCTAAATTGATACTTTAATTCGGGTAAAAAATCAAAACAATTTTGCCAGATTAAAAAACGGGGCAAACAATTAGACAATAAAGGCTCGTGGGGGCCGGTGTAGCCGAGGGGTTAGCGCACCCGACTCTGAAACCAAGGTCTAAACCCCGGCTGTGAGTTCGAATCCCAGCGGGGTAATGTTTCACACTGATGATTTAATCGATTAGATGAGTAAAGTGGCCGGATAACCCCCGTCCTGTAATAACCCTGGCAGTTGATCGGGACTATAACCCAAAAAGAAAATAAGAAATAAATAATGGCTCGTAAAAGCATAAACTCAATAAAGTACGTGATAGGCAGTGAGGAAGCTATGTGCCACACCAATTGGCAGTCTATTTTTTTACATGAATAAAATATCGATTTTGCAAAATTTATAGAGCGCAGACAGTTGAAGTTAATCTGGGGCTATCTTTGGGCTACTTTCGACACACCATCCAAATTTCATGAATATCAGATTTTTGAAGATACAGGTGTAAATTAAAGTATGTTTGTGCGCATGTGGAAGAAAAAGAAATGGGCGCATAAGGTAGAAACTTATATGGGACCAACAATGTGCTAATTTTGACCTACCATCCAAATTTCAGTAAAATCGGACGAGTAGTTTTTAAGATATGTTGGCTCGCAAAAATTGAGCGACAGAAGGACAGACAGATTGAAACTGAACCAGAACTGTTCCCTAATGTCTGAAACTGATTTCTGTCTTGGAATTTTTGAAATATACGGATATTAAAGCCACAGCATGTTTGTCCCACATAATAGAATTTACGCATTTCAATTAGAAAAATGTAATATTAGTCCCAATGCTCATTGCTTATGTATATATGTCTTTAATAGGCTTTTTAGCTGTAGAATTGTTTTGCAATTAAATAATATAATTGCATACTTATTTGCGGTTAAATATAATTGCATTTTTATTACTCTTATTCTAAGTGGTTTCTTCTGCTGTTAGTCGCTAATTGTTATGTTATATCGTTTAAAATTTGACTTGATTTTTTTTTTCAAGCAATGTGTTACTTAAGTCAATGTTAATTGCTATCTGGTTTGTATATAACAGTGAAGAAGTTAAGTTGTATGACCTGTTAGTTGTTTAAGACTTTTAGACCTTCCAATCTCAAGGTTGTGACAAAACATAAGAATGCAATTTGATGGTTGCGTGCGACGGAAGCTGTTTCTGTTCGCTTCGTCGCTTTCACAGTTGTTGGGTTGTAGCCGATGGACAAACTCGTCTGTTCTTTTCTGACAATGTTTTCACGAACAATAGGTACAGTTAAACTACAACTTGCCCAAGGACATTTCCTTGGAAAACGACGAGGATGTTTTATCACCGATTACATTCTTCTTTTGTTTATATTGACAATTGAAAATTCATTTTTTTTTTTTTCATCAATGTTCCTTTTTCCGAGGATGTTGCGGAATTTTTGATCATTCGGATAATTTTTTTTCCTTTGAGTTCGATGATAAAGATTTAATTCTTTATGATGGTATTACACGATGTATAGAAATTTTTGACCAAAACGGACACATGAATATGATAGTAAGTCATTTGATTGTATGTGGAGATCTTCCGGAAGTGACTGAATTTAAGATTTCGTAAAATCAGATGTTTTTTTGAGTAAAAAGTCGGGCATCGTTCTCAACAGCCGAATCAAATGCTAACGCCTTCTTATTAAGAAATAAAATGCGAAAAAAGAAGAAAAAGAACTTTTAATTTCTTCTTTCGGCCATCTTTTACTTTGTAACCCACCTATTTACTTTCTCATATTAAGAGAAAGTATTATGATGGCGCGAAAATTCAATTTTGATGGATTTTAGACGTTGTGCGAGGTCCCTTGAGTCGAAAAAAGTGTTTTATTAAAAAATGTCTTTCTGACGCCGGTCTGTCGGACGAAATTTGACATTCATGTTCAGAATAATTATACCCCGAGGCGAAATCGAGAAATGAATTTTAGCTCCAAATTTGGAGGCGCTTCACCTCAAAAATGTGGAGAAAAAATTATTTCTCGAAAACGGTTCTGACGATATTGATTAAAAAATACTAAAATGTAGTGCATTTAAATACAAATCTAACGGGGAAAAATCTAGTTCCTTAGAAAATAGCTTTAAACGTGGACGGAGAAAGGCCGGGTTGATTTCTCCGCCGATTTTTATGATACATTTTGATAAAAATGTTCAATAATAATTAAATGAACCTTTGAAAACTAATAAATGGAAAACACCGGGATAAGCAATTATGAATTATGGGAATTATGAAATATTCGTACATGGGAATGTTTGATTGAGTTGAATTCTGCACTTTAAGTTTATTGCTTCTTTTTGGCTAAAAATGGCCTAAAATTCACCATTTTAATCCAAATTTTCTAAATTTTCCGGGGGAGACTTTGGGCTGGGGGTACACCTTCAGGTCCCCCCCCCAAATTCTATTGTTGGATACGCCCCTCGGACCGATTTTTTATTTTGATATTGAAATGAATTTGATAGGTAATATTATAATATATACTCACAATATATCAAGAATGGAAGATGAAAAGTGTTATATTTCTTATCTCTCACAAAGTACATTAGACTAAATATCCCTTCGTAATAATGGTTATTTACTTTGTTACCAATCCTACTTTTTTTTTTTAATTTTTATGGATATGAATATAGGTAGGGATACTTACTATTAGGGACGTAAGGGGGGTCTCTTTTACTTTGTTATACCCTTAGGGCGGGCTACAAAGTAAAAGAGTATACCCTTCTCTCTTTAGAAGAGAGCGCCGTCTTTTGTGAGCATTTTTCTCATATTCACACTTCGATTGCGGAATTCGATTCGTGCATGATATTCAAAAAAGTATCAAGATTAAGTGGATTTGGCGGGTTCTTCCTTTCGCTTTTACCATATCTGTTCCCACTTGCAATATTGGAAGCCCGCCATCCTTATAAAAAAAATCCAACCTTGTGTTTTATTTTTATTTTAAAAATGGAAGAATTTTTAGCAGTGTGGTATTTGGCTTGGGAAGCTAAAATAATTTGCAGGAAACAATTGGTGCATCCAATTAACTAAAGCTATGGTTTCCTAGGAGAGCGGTGCCGTTATCCAGCGGTGAATGACGATGAGCGGTGAGCGGTGATATAACTAAAAAGTTGACTGCAAACTAAATAACTTATTAGTTTTCTACGGAGCGTTGATAGTGACAACGTCAAAGGAAAACATAAAAAAGCGGCGATGCCTTTTTTATGACCGTCATAACGGTTAAATAGATTTGCAATGCTTTCTCTTGTAGCGTTGAAAATTTTATGCAGTAAAATTAGTATATACTATATGAAACAGCGAAGAATACGAAATATTGATTGGTTTTGTAATGAATCAAGAATCAAGAGACTTAATTTAATGTTAAAACCAAAGACTGTAGAAAAGCCCAGTTATAACATGATCTGTGGAGTAACATCGCAACTACTCTTAAATAAGCAAGTCTTCCAGGCACTTTTTTACTTTCTATAGCACCCGCCTTGGTTCTAAACAATAGTCTACCGACAAAAGTCTCAAAGATTTGTGTATTTGTCTCCCCAAGACATTGAGACTTCTGGAGCAGTTTTATTACGCTATTTCAAGATTGAGTCTTGTGAAAGACTATATCTTATACAGAAAACAGAAGGACATTGAGTTATAAAGTTATCTTAGCGTATATTTAATATTCCTTTGTCTTTATAAACACCACCCACGATGCACCACACCCCTGAAGATGCTTCCAGTAGTGGAAGCGAAACGTTGGACTTCAACACCTTCGTGACGCGGATTTCACCGGAAAACCAAGCTGTTTATTACTTCTTCTCTATAGTTTACACTTATAAACACAAGTGGGATATTCCTTTGTCCCAAGGTACATTGGACTGAATATCCCTTTGTCTTAATAGTGATTTAGACTAAGGAATATATACTACTCTGTAAAGGTTCTTTGTCTAAATAGCTATTAGCACAAAGGGCTATAGGGAGGTGCTTTTTTAAAAAAGTACCGTCTTCCAAATATACTAATAATTCATAGTCTATATATTTCTGCACCATAATTACAAGACTCTATTTTCGTTTTAAGTTGACGTATCTGGAATTGAGTATTGCTAAGACGGCCATCAATTTACGTCCTCCGTAGTGACGTCCAGCGCAAGATTATGCCCGCTAGATAACGGTACCGCCCTCCTAGGAAACCAGAGCTTTTAGGTCGAGTACAAAAATTATGCGTACACATTTGTTGTACGTACTTTTGGATGACTCCACTAAGTTTTTTAGTTATTTCCAGATGTCGCCATCATCATTTTTTGATAAATTTATAAGTTTTAAGGTCCCCTGACTCCAAAAATAGATTTTTTTTTAATGCTTGTCTGTCGTCTGTGGAGATAGCAGACAATAATATATAGAATACCAAATGCTAAAACTTCTCTTGTTCAGGTGCGTGAGTTTCGCGGGTTGCCTCGTCTAAAAATGGTTTTCGGGTGAAATCCGCAATGAAGGATTCACGAAGTGCGACGTTTCGCTTTCACTGCTATAAAAGCATTTAAGCATCTTCACTTCAGGGTTTGTTAAGCATCATGATTACTAATGTAAAGCGACAAAATGCTGAATGGGAAATTTATTCATCAATATATGGACCATTTAATTTTGATCGCTTAAAAAATTAAATCTAATTTATTCCCTTTTAACATTTTATACTCAGTTGTTTTAACTAAATCAACTGTAATTTAGTAGAGAATACTTCTTTAATAGACTGACCTACTAGAGCAAAGATAAAACTATTTTGTTTTGGTTTACAACTCAAGAAAAATATATGGACTGGAAAATAAGTTTTTCTTTCTTACTTTCACGGATAAACCAAAATGGAAAGCCAATTGGTCTAAATTAACCATATTTATTGGGTCATCTATTCAACCTTGTCAATACTTCATTGATTACCACAATCTAACCTTCATAAATCCTTTGATTTTCTTTTTATTAATTGGCTTAAGGAGTTTATTTTTATGGCACAATTGTTATATTATTGTTAAAGTTAGAGCAATAACAGTCGATATTTCTTTTCTTAATATTAATTATATATTCTGGGAGTAGTTTTGGTATACCACGTGAATATTTTTAGACAATAGGACATCAATCTTAAACTAATTTTAAGAAACTCTTACTAATCAAAATATATAACAGACTGTGGGAAACTTACTATAATAATTATTAACATTATAGTACACAGATTAGCCAAGTTTCATTATTTTCGTAAATAATTTTATAATTCGATCTATTATTTTCACCATTTAAGTGTAATATCCTAAAATGAGCTAAAATTTTACTTTTTGTCATTACAATGGTGCTAAACAATATGCATAAGTTCCACAAACACTTGGATTAAGTGGATTTGATCAAAGTTACTTGGACCAAGTATATACTTGGATCGTGTAAACCTTACTTCAAAGTTCCACAAACACTTGGACCAAGTGGATTTGATCAAAGTTACTTGGACCAAGTATATACTTGGATCGTGTAAACCTTACTTCAAAGTTCCACAAACACTTGGACCAAGTGGATTTGATCAAAGTTACTTGGACCAAGTATATACTTGGATCGTGTAAACCTTACTTCAAAGTTCCACAAACACTTGGACCAAGTGGATTTGATCAAAGTTACTTGGACCAAGTATATACTTGGATCGTGTAAACCTTACTTCAAAGTTCCACAAACACTTGGATTAAGTGGATTTGATCAAAGTTACTTGGATCGTGTTTATATACTTACTTCAAAGTTCCACAAACACTTGGATTAAGTGGATTTGATCAAAGTTACTTGGACCAAATATACTTGGATCGTGTAAACCAGGCTTTAATTGTTATTTTTATGTATATGTTTCTTTTTGCTTGTTTGTTTTTTTTGGTTTCGTTGTGGGTAAATTTTTCTATCCGGCTGTTTCAATTCAATGACAGTGTACAATAAATTATGCAATTATTTTTTGATTGAATCATTTAATTTTTAATGTCCTATCGGGATTTTATTTAGAGAAATGGAAATGAAACATGATAAAGGTTTTTAGAATTTGAAGAAGACCAGGTTAAATGAGGTTTTTAGAGGAGCTGTTTTGTTTCCAGATCCCATTCAACTCTAGCTTACCGTTCTGCATTGTAATTTCCTATGATGCGCTCCCTTGATCACAATTATTTTTGGTTATTTAGTTTTATTCTATAAAAGAAGGGCAGAAAGAAAAAGACTTGACCTTGATGTTTGGAGTGAATGATGCGGAGGGTTTATCGCCCTAGAATCATGATAAGGACACCTCCTACAATCCTCCGAGAGTTGTTGTATTTATATCTCTTCTTATCACTGCTATTATCTCTACAGTTGGATGCCGTAGTAGAGAAGCGTGGCAGAGAAGAATTCGACGGATCCACGATCCACGGGAGAAGGGGTAGAGGCGATTTCGTCCTCGAGGGACCGTTTCGTTACGGCTGGTAAGATTTTTCCGACCCACGGCTTCTTTCTTTAAAAGAGAAGATAGGTTTCGTTTCTTCCATGAGATGCGTATCCCTTGGTAACGTATCAGAGCGTATCCACCTCGGCTCGACTGCGAACCAGTCTCCAGTCTGCCAGTCTTCCTTCGTCCTTTCATATCGAACGGCCAAAAAGTAGTTGCTTTTTTGGAATTGATCTCTAAATAGTGACATATCCGGAGTGTGTGAAACCCGGAATCGTGAATCGTACAGTGCTGCAATCTCCCGCATAAAAAAAAACACTTTAAAAAGAAATGTGCAAGTGAATTTTTTTTCTCAGTGTCATTGATTTCGCACTTTCATTTTTTAAAAACATTTTTTCTCTTCTCATAAATTCTAATAATACATGGATTTCCAACTTATAACACATCATATACCGGAGATAAATCTTTAGATAGTCTAGTGTTTACCAATGCAAATCGATTCGTCAACGATGGCGGTAGTTGTGTAACCAAGAATGGTTCGATGTAACCATTGACGAAAAGAATCTCCTAGGGAATTCCATACATTTAGGAATTCTTATATAAATCTTTTCGCTGTAATCAAGAAACTATTCTTAGAATTCTTGATGAAACATTTCATCAGAAACCATCAGCAATCAATACATCATCTACCTCTTGAAATTATTTAACTTTATCGCTAAAACATCATTAGAGTTTTTGTTTTATCATCAAATAATCTTAGTTCGCTAAATTATCTTCAGTATTATTTACATAATCATCAAACACTTTTAAATGAAACTTTATTTCTAGAAATAGTTCTCAATAATCATCACATCATAGTCTTATGTTTTTAACTTTATCACTAAAACATCTTCAATATTTTTTTTTCACATCATCATCACACATCTTTATCTCTAAACAAAGAAAAAATATTCTTGTAACCTTCTTTTATTAGTAATCTTCTATAGTTACAATTTGATAACATACCTTTATTATCATTTATTTGACAATATTGCTGAAATTTTCTCTTTAACTGAATTAATTACTTAATTAATTTGATTTAATTAAAGATCATTTGCTTGAAGTCCGTCTACGTACCTTTACTCATCACAAATTTAGCTGTATGACGAAGAATTGTGAAATTCACTATAAAAATAATTTAAAAGATTTCACTTTATCAGTCCATTGTTATAGAAATTTATATTTGATCACAAACAAATAATTAAAAAAAAAAATATTTCGTAACATTTTAATAAAATTTTAATTTTCGAAGAATTAATTTGCAAAATAATCTGATTTTCGTCATTATTATTTTATTTTAAATTCATGTTTTTTTAAAATATTGTTTTTGGAAAAACAATACATAAAATAATCTCTTAAAAGATTCACTTCTCTATGTTTAGTTTTTTTTTTTAAGTACATTTGCTTTAATATAATACTTATATATTTTATATTTATTCAAGTGAATTGTTAAAAAATAATACACGTAAATCATTGTCAATTTATTTCACGTAAGATTACGTGAGTATATTAAAACAGCAAGTTATTTATTGTATTTTATGTATGGAATTTTTTTCTCTCTGAATAAAAATCTATTGTTTATTATTTTATTAGGGTTGTTGGACAACTTCGTCATAATACACCCGATACAATTCTATTGTTTACTAATACATGAAGTGTTCAGAATAATAAAATCACATATTTTTCGAGTTGAAATATGTTATAATTTTTATTAGTACTTTTTTTTAAACTCGTAGTATGAGATTTTTTTTTTGGACAATAACTTTGATAAGATCAGTCCAGAAGCAGTTTGAAATATTTTTTTACATAAGAAATAAATCTGAAATATTCTGATTTATATAATGAACGATGTTTTTGTAAAAGCGAAACTGTTAAATTTGTAGTAACAAAATATTATAAACAAAGGACTTTTTAGTTATGGATTGGTGTTAGAGGCCTTCGGGTACTCTTTTCTGTTACTTGTTCGGGTACTCTTTTCTGTTATTTGTTCGGGTACTCTTTTCTGTTACTTGTTTTCTGTTACTTGTTCCGTTACTTGTTCGGGTACTCGTTTCCTCGTTTCCGTTACTTATTCGGGTACTCGTTTCTGTTACTTGTTCGGGTACTTGTTTCTGTTACTTCTTGTCTCTGGAGGCAGTTCTGTAGCAGCAATATGGCTCTTGTATCACCTTCTCTTCTGGCTACTTGTTTTTCTCATTCTCTTCCGTCCAGATCTAAGGTATTTACGAATTAATCAAAGTTTTATGATATAATAAATTGAATGAAATTATAAATTATACATTAGTTGTATAATTTAAAGATGTCACTGCTCTTCTTAGAGGAAAATAAAATGTTTCTTTACTTTCACATATATGTATGTATATTGTATATACAGGGTGGTCCAAAAGTCTCCCCCCCCCCCCCGTTTAAATTTTAAATGGTTTGAGATAAATTAATGAAACTTAAGGCATCTGAGCCATGTAAAGGGAAGTTTGTTTTCATGCAATCGCGCACTAGGGACAACCACCGTCTTTGCCTCTAGGCCATCCAACTTCAAAATTTCATATTAGAGTGAGAGCAGATTTGGATTCTATAGCAAAAAATATTATAATAATAATTCTAACTTTTTTTCCTATTTCCAATATTTTGCCCTCGTTATGGCGAAAAATGTATTGATATTGTAGATTTCAGTGCACTTGTAAAAAAAAAAAAAAAAAAATCTTATATTGAACTTAGTACAAATTATTGAGTATTGGAGTATTGTTATTAAATTACATCCTACTTCTTTCTCCATTCTTATTTCTTTTTTATTATTATTATTTTTTTTTACATGTGCATTGAAATCTACCATTTTTATAATTTTTCAAAATTCAAAAATACGCATTCCAATTTGAAATTTTGAAGTTGGGTGGCCTTGGGGCAAAAAGGGTGGTTGCCCTTAGAACGCGATGGCATACAAACTTCAAAAAATAATGGGGTGGAGGGGGGCTTTAGAATCCCTCTGTATAAAAACAAAGGTTTTGATGAACGGCGAAAGTTCGATTTTGATTTGATGGATTTTCTCGTTATGAGGTCCAGGTTTAATCTATAGGGGGGGGGGGGGGGGGGGGGGGGGGGAGGATTAAAACTCTTCATAAAATCGCTCTGAAATTTGGTTGAAAGACATGACCGTTCATATTACCCGATAAATTTCCAAATTTATAATGAGCAAATTTGGCGCTTAATTCAGGCATTCAGCAATGGAAATACTAACAGAGCACTGACAGCTAAGGGAGGTTAGAATAGATTACAAGTTATAATGTTACAAAACTAAAAATTAGAAAATAATATATTTCTTTTATAAAACATGGACTGAAAAGGAGAAAATAATTAATATAACAGACTCAGTACTACGAGGGATCCGGATTCGGAGAGAGGCCGGATTCGATTGCCCACCTAGGAAAAGTTATTTTTATTATAAATTTTGTTGATATGTTCAATAACAATTAATTGTACCTTCAAAAACTAATAAATAGAAAACACTGGGCTAAGTAATTATGAACTCGTATATGAGAAAGTTTGTCTGAGTTGTCGCGGACCGATTTTTTATATAAATTTTGTTAATGAGGGTGATCCCTATAAATTCTGTGGTTCGGAGCTGTGGGTCTTAAGGGATGAAAAGAAAAATCTCTATCTCATCTTGTTAAGAAGTTTTTGCTATATTTCGACTCCCTATTTGAGTCATTCTCAAGCACCTACAACAAATAACAAACTATAAATAGATCTTAGTTCGTGGTTATAACCAGAACAGTCATATCTCTACACATATTCACTATTATTTCAGTGTTTTTAAACACCTACTGTCAAAAACGGTCAGATCTAACTCCCACATTCATCCTGCTTTAACATATTCCATTATTAACAAGTAACAAAAATCCCTTGTTCAAATACTCATTAATACTTACATTAAAAAATTATAACAAAACATTCACAATAACATCTCTAAAAAAGTATAAAAAATAAAATTAACATTAAAGAAATAATTTTATCACAGTTAGGAATGTGGGAGTTAGATCTGACCGTTTTTGACAGTAGGTGTTTAAAAACACTGAAATAATAGTGAATATGTGTAGAGATATGACTGTTCTAGTTATAACCACGAACTAAGACCTATTTATAGTTTGTTATTTGTTGTAGATGCTTGAGAATGACTCAAATAGGGAGTCGAAATATAGCAAAAACTTCTTAACAACCTGAGATAGAGATTTTTCTTTTCATCCATTAAGACCCACAGCTCCGAACCACTATATAAATTTTAATAAAATGTGTTCAGTAATAATATTAATTAAATATAATCATGAAAACTAGAAACAACTAGTAAGTTGGCAACACTGTAGCAAGTAATTATGTACTCGTATATGAGAAAGTTTAGTACGAGTTTTATAAAAATATATTTTAATGTGCAAAAATACGATTTTTATTTATCTCATAACTTATTGATAAAGTATGATACACAAACTCTACGAGCTTAATTAATAGAGAGTTCATTGGTACAATCATTTGAAAACTGAATAATTTAAGTTGATCGAGAAGCAGCGCATTAATACCTTATATCAATTTTAATTGGTTTATTAATTCGACCAATTAAATGTTTTCTCTATTTTAATTGAACTGTGAATTGTAAACTAATGGTGCTTTGCATTCTGAACTCGCGAATTAAGGATGTACGGGGCAATTATAATCATAATCATTACATACCTACTAAAAAAAAATATGTATAATAATTAGTGTGGCACATAGCTTCCTCGCATCCTATCACATACCTACTTTATTGACTTTATGCTTTTACAACCCATTATTGTCTAATTTATTTAATTGTTACCCCGTATTTTTATGTCAAAATTATTTTTATTTTTTACACAAATTAAATTATCAATTAAGCAAAAGTTAAAGAGCGCAGTCTGTTGATAATCTGGTGCTATCTGCGGCCTACTTTCGACAAACCATCCAAATTTCATAAAAAATCATATGAGCACTTGAAGAAATAGGTGTAAATAAATGTATGTTTGTGCGCATGTTGAAGAGAAACGAATTGGTGCAGAAGGTTGAAACTTTTATGGCACCAACAATGAGCTAATTATAACCTACCATCCGAATTTAAATAAAGTCGGACGTGTAGTTTTTAAGATATGTTGGTTCGCAAATTAAGCGACTGACAGACTCGAAACCAAAATTGTTCCCTGATGTCTGAAACGGATTTCTGTCTCGGAATTTTTGAAATCGGAGACATCAAAAATTTTAGTTCTTCGGAACGAGATCACATAGCTTCAGTTACCTTCGGTAAGCTCAGAAGCAAAACAATCTTTAATTGGCTACATGGCATATGACACTTAATTTGTTGTGTTTTCGGTCATTTGTCGCGGTATTTGAAAATAATGTCATGATGTGTATATTTATATCCTTTACTTATTTAGACTTTTAAAATTATATGCAACCTAATTAATATAGGTATAATATACTCATTTTATTTGACCGCCATCTCGAAATTATTTAAGTGTGAAATTTCACAAAAACTATATAGTTGTTACAAGTGCTGAGATACACCTGGAACCTGGGTGCCCAATTTCGTTTAAATCGGTCAATTTTTACGACAGTTACCGTCCAGCAAATAAACAAACATTCGAATTACCAAGTCTCTGTAGAAGAAGAACTCACTGCTCTCAGTTCTTCAGTTTCAGTGACTTGGTAATTTGAATGTTTGTTTGTTTGTTTGTTTGTTTGTTTGTTTGTTTGTCGGACGATAACTGTCGTAAAAATTGACCGATTTAAACGAAATTAGGCACCCATTATTGTTGAAACTACGCTCGTTCAACAATAATGAGTATTCGCCATAAAAGTAGAGCAGACAATTATATGCGAAGATTCAGTATGACTACTATACTATACTGTTATAGGCTGCTACTGTAACTACCTTTTTGTCGCAACTTTTTTGCTTTTGAAATCGATCACCAATCAATAGATAAAAGATCTGTTCTATTTGAATGCGGAGAGGTTATTAAAACGGATTGTTGAGAAAGTTTCCAAGTCGTGTGTAAGTCGGTGTGAAGGTTATTAAGAGCCGCAATCACGGATCAAGTTACTCAACTTGGTCGTGGTACCTATCCGAGCCGCTGCTTCTACTTCATTCTTCAGTTCTTCGTTCTTCTTGCCGCGCACATCCTGTCGCTTTTTAAGACAATCAACAGGTGAGCCGAGTAGAACCGATAGTGGCCGAGTGGAACCGACGTGACGCTTTGCACCGACACCTAGACCCTAGACTAGACAATAGCCGGATGACCCGTTCTCTCGCCCGTAACGGTGCCCGCCATCTTATCGCCTATTTTAAAAGTATTCTTCGCCTAAAACGAACGCCTTCCCCTCTAAGCGAATGTCCCTTATAGCGACAACAGGTCTTGCCGTTGTAACCACAACGGTATGTTAAAGAGGACATATTCTTGTTGTTTATTAAGTAACTTTAACAGTCAAAGCAAACGAAAATAGTCCTTGGACACCTTTAACATTTAAGACGCTAAGGGCCATATTTGCTTATTCGGCTTAAACTAAGTTTAATATATATCACTAGATCTCGGGATCTACTTGAGCTAAAATCTTGGATAACTGCTTATTTTGCAATTTATTTTTATCTTGATAGTGTGTAGTGTCGGCGACAAAACCGCCTGTTGTGAACCCAGCTTTTAGGTTATATTGTATAAACCCTTAGGTCCGTGGCAACGGGCTTACTTCTGTTATTTAGGAAAAAAAAGTAAAACTAATTTGGATAAGTTATTATAGATAAATTATTATATCTATTTAAAGACCAACAAATCAAAACAAACATTTATTTTTATTGGAATAAATGTGGTTGCCTTAGCTTGGCAATACCAAATCATTTCAAGGTGAGCGTCGGGACACTACTCGATTATATAAAGGATATTTTAAATCTATTATTTAACTTAGTTCAAGTTTAATTAAATTAGAATTAATGAAGGATGCAGAAAAAAAAAAAAAAAAATACGATGCTGGGATCTTTGCAATTCCAGTCCTATGCGCTCCACCTGAAATTTTTTCTTCAGATAAGTAGAAATACATAATATACAGGGTGATTCGTGATAAAACGTCATAACGAATCTGGTGGATTCTATGGGTCAAATCCAACAAAAAATGTCTAGTAAGCATATACCTATTTCTCAATAGTTCTTGAGATATAGATTTATTTCTTTATTCAGAGAGTTAAACGAAAATTTCCAAAAATTGCATAATATCTCAATAACTAAATGAAATAGATAAATTTTGCTAAAGGACCATTTTAAAGAGCATTAAAAAACCTTTAATATTCACTCATTGATTTTAAAAATTATCAGCTTCTAAGAATCTTTTAAGGCCTGTTACTGTTAAATTTTTTTATTTTTTAAAATTCGACCACGAAATTCCAGAGCTTTCTACTCTTAATTGAGGGATGTTAGAAGTGTGGTGAAGTCAGGAAAAACTTCTGATTTTCATAAGCTTTCGAATGGTGTATAATTAAAGTTTAAGATCAACCGACTATAGTTATTGAATTATGGTGGATTAAAACACGCCTGCGGTGTTATATCAGGCGTGAAATTATTCGGACTGGATCTATACCAATTCTTGTGTAAATGCAAAAATAGTGTCCCCGAACGAAAAAAACTTTAGGCGGCTTTCACACCGAAGTAGCAAGTCGCAGGATGCATGCGTCCTGGTGGTAAGATGCATGCCACTTAAACACCGGACTGTATAACTGAACGAGAGCTTACACACCGAGGATGCACGTCGCACTTGCATCCTCGGTGTGTAAGCTCTCATTCAGTTATACAGTCCGGTGTTAAAGTGGCATGCATCTTGCCACCAGGACACATGCGTCCTGCGACTTGCTACTTCGGTGTGAAAGCCGCCTTAGGGTTCTCATAGGAAATATGACACTGAACAAAAAAGTTCCTATAAATATGGATCCGGAAAAGCTTCGATTTCGAGGTATTCACAAAAAAAACATTAAAAATCATGTAAGTTAGCTGAGGGTACCCTTAATTATCTTTATTTTAAAGCTGTGGATCCAATTTAGGGTATTAAAAGTCACAATTTTAGGACGTTTATCCTTAGAGTTTTCAAATACCACGCTTTTACCCTTTATACACCTTGAAGCAAAAACTCTCTTAAATCAGACTCACTTCCTAAAGTATTTATAAATTTATGTACAGATAACTGCAAAATAGTTGCCCTTAGTTTGTTCTGAATTCGTTTCTTGTTATCGAAGTTTAGTGATTAATAACCTTCGTTATTCTAGACTCGAGACATTTTATTATCAATCTTGTTATCTGAAAACTCAGTGTTGTTAATTTAAATATTCTATCTTCTGTTTTATAAAAAAATACTCATATAATAATATTCTTAAAGTAAAATAAAATAATATTTTTAAATATTTAAAATATAAGTACTTCATCAGCTGTTCATTCATTACTTGACATTTGACATCAGCTGAAGTATTGAATGGAAATAATTGAAAATATTATCATCTGACTTACATTATTATATCACGTCAGGTGATATTTTTAGTGGAATAATATAAATGACGTGTGATATGAATACTTCAGCTGATACATTGACTTGTCAGCTGATGTGTATTTTTAACTTTGGGTGTCCAGCTGACGTCAGTTTTGGTTTGCTGAATGGAATTATTTGAACACATCTTGGCACGTTTTAACTTTAACTCGAGTCTGATAATGGAATTTGCAAAGTACGTCAGATTGTCTGTTAAGAATTTCTTTTATAATTAATCTAATGTTAATATCGGGGAATAACGTCAGCTGTTTCCGAGTAATTTATTTCATTTCACCTTATTGCTCTTCACTTATTCCAGTTTTATTTAACATTAGTTAAAATTATTTAACTTCACTAATTTAACTTGATTATATAACTTTATTTATTTGTTTGGTATAAATTTTGTAAGTACCTATTCATTTTTACTTTTCCTCACTACCTATAGTAGGAAAAGTATTGTTTTCACCAAAAAATGTTTTTAGGGTTTCGAGGTCGTCTTAGAAACCCTTATGCTTTTGGTAGTTCGTCCGTCCGTCCGTCGCACCTTGGAGTATATCTCCCGACCTACTGAAGCTATAGACTTGAAATTTGGTATATAAGTTAAACTTTTTTTGCCCAAAAACAGAAAAACTATTGCGGACTTAAACACTCCAAATTTCTGCGATCTGCGATCAATTGCGAATAGATCGCAATATTTTATATTTTTTGTAATTTTCAAGTTGGGTATCATTTCAAAAGTATTGAAATGTAGATTACAAATATATATCGCGTTTCCAAAATGGCAGCCATTTTACCCCCCAAAAAATTAAGACAAACCCTAAATGTACCCCCCCCCCCCCTGCACTACCCCATTAGGATAGGTCCTAAAAAAGGGAAAAAACACATAAATATATATCTCTGTGGTCCAATGAAATTTCCGGGAGTTGGTCTAAAAAAAGTGAAATTTTAGGTGGCCGTAACTCGGGAGCCCCAAAATTTTTGTCAGTTGAAAATTCGATGTTGGGTATCATTTTTAAGGTATTGAAATTTCGTTCACAAAAATATATCGTGTTTCCAAAATGGCAGCCATTTTACCCCCAAATAAATTAAAACATAACCGCAAAAAAAATCCCCCCCCCCCCCCCCGCTACCCCATTAGGACAGGAGCTAAAAATAAGGCAAAAATACAAAAATATGCATCTCTGTAGCCCAATGATATTTCCGGGAGTTGATATAAAAAAGTGAAATTTTAGAAATTTTAGAGGGCCGAAACTCGGGAGCCCCAAAATTTTTATCATTTGAAAATTCGAAGTTGGGTATCATTTTAAAGGTATTGAAATTTGGTTCACAAAAATTTATCGTTTTTCAAAATGGCGGCCATTTTACCCCTAAAATAACTAAATTAGTGCATGCAACTGAAGATAGTAATGGATAATATGCACTCCTCGTTTCTTAAAAGTGAATTTTTATACATATTTTAGATGAATGTTTCGATGAAGGATAATTTAGGTGTAAGAAAAGCGACATATAACATATTTTATTAAAAAAATATAAATAAATAATAATAAGTATGAATTCTTATGACCGAAGAAACCCTTTTAGTAACTTGCTGGTAAGTACTTGACGGAATTTTTATAAATATTTTATTGGTTTAATTTTAAAATCTTATACGAAACTTACAAATAAGTAATTTATTTATATAATTTAGTGAGTTGAGGCTCGTTTCCTATAAGAGATATCTTAATAATTGATTTATGTATTTTAGTTTGATTGGTAAATCTTTATTTAGATTAATATATATTTAACTGTGTTGACAAGTTTAAAATAGAAGGTTACAGCATGATGATGCAATTTTTTAATATATTTTTATAATGTATGATTAAAATATAGATTTACCAATAAAAATGGAATGCATAAATACGTAACAATAATTTCTATAATCAAATAGTGTCCCGAAGAAGGCGACTAGTCACCTCAAAATGATTTGTTATTGCTAAGCAAAGGCAACCACATTTATTCCAATATAAATAAATGTTTGTTTTGATTTGTTGGTCTTCAAATAGATATAATAGCTTATCTAAATATATTTACTTATTTTTTTTTCTAAATATAAAATAACTTAACGGCTCGTTTTGACAATTTGATTTTTATAAGCTAATACACAATTTTGGTTCTAATTTCATGTTGGTAGAAGTGTCAGTTTGTGTTATGTGTGAGCGCACCAGAAAAATAAAGCATCGATAACCTCTTGCTCTTAGGCGGCAAAACGATGTTGTTTTTAGGGTTTCGTTGGTAAAACCATAAAAAGAAACCCTTATAGTTTCGTTCCTGTGTCTGTCAGTCACTCTGAACGGATCCAATAACTTTTGAATCAAAAGAGATAAAAACATGAAACTTTCCAGTATTAAAGATCGTTTTGACGCGGACTCAGGAAAAATACACATCGAAATCAAAATTATCAGCTGTTCAAATTCAAAATGGCGGATAATTCACGTCACACGAAAAACACATTTTTTAAAAATTTTGTGGGGGTATCAAATGAAACATTGTATTGTAAAGTAGATTACACACACACACATATATATATAACACTTGGGGGTAGTGTTTAATTTTCCGCGCCATTTTGTCAAAAAACATCAATATTTTACGCCCCCCCCCCCCCTTATACTAATTTCATGTTCACGATACCAACGAAACCCTTTTTACGTGAGACTACACGCCCAACCAATTTATTTTCTGATCTTGTTGTTTTCTGCCGCCTTTAACTTTTCTTTATAAAGGGTAAAATATAACAACTCTCTATCGTCTGTAAGTATAGGTCAACAATTCTGCATTTTAACTTCACAGAATGAAAAAAAACAAAAACGTAACAATGTCCTTCGAGAGCAACGACACAAGATCCAGATCCATTTAAACGATTCGTTCTAGATAGAGTTTTCTAAGGTCAGAAGTGTTCAAGGAAGATGGCAGAGGTATAGAACTAGCTTTATGGTAGGGATGGAACATAAAGAAATCAGTATCAAAAGGAATCTAGTAAAGAATAGACAGCTGAATACTTTTTTTTTTACTTCTTCTTCGACAACGAAGTGTTCTACCCTGTTTGGAAGATGCAGCTTTAAGGGTAATCTTAACCTAGATGTATAGAGGCGTAGGTAGCGTCATTAAGGCGTCACGAGCAAGCTGGGAGTAGACCGTATTGTCTCGTCGCATGCCCGCGTCAAGGGGGGGGGGGGGGGTACTTTGTTAAAAACGTATCGAATTTCCATCCCTCAGACCCTCGGGCGATAATCGGTTTAGTGGCAACGAGTCTTTATAACAATAAGAAAGGATTAGGTACTAAAGTAAACGTACAAACTACTAACTACAGCCGTTTTTTAGTAATACTAAACAATTTTTGTGTCACGTGTCTCCATAACCCAAAAAAATAAATAAAATAACATAAAAAAAAGAATGAACCATAGTGAAGCCATTCAGTGGGAATGAAATTATTAAAACTTTGTAAATACAAGAAAAACAAATACATTTTTTTAATAATAATATTTTTACAAAACCATTTATTAGCTACTCGCAAGATGATAAATTTAAACAAGAGAATGTTTTATGACAAACAAGAGAATGCTTTATGACAAACAAGAAATTGTTTTATGACAAACAAGAAATTGTTTTATGTTATGACAAACAAGAGAATGTTTTATGACAAACAAGAGAATGCTTTATGACAAACAAGAGAATGCTTTATGACAAACAAGAAATTGTTTTATGACAAACAAGAGAATGCTTTATGACAAACAAGAGAATGCTTTATGACAAACAAGAAATTGTTTTATGACAATCAAGAGAATGTTTTATGACAAACAATAGAATGCTTTATGACAAACAAGATTTTTTTTATGACTAACAAGAGAATGTTTAATGACACACAAGAGAATGTTTTATGACTAGCAAGAGAATGTTTTATGACACCTCGTTATCAATGTTTCGACGTATTTTATTTATTCTGTTAGTTGTTGTTTTGTTGAGATAACAGTTTTGATCTCAAATATAAAGAAAGTTTTCCGTATCTACTGTAACTAAACTTTCCTATATGCATAAGCATTTTTATTTGAGCTCTTCAATTTTTAAGTTGTTACTAGTTTTTAGTGGTTATATTTATTTATTTTCGAATTGATCTGTAAATATGAATTCTACCCGGTGGGGAATCGAACCCCAACCTTCATTATTTTTTCAAAGACTATATAGTGACTAAAATTGCGATAATATGTCTATATGTTGACCTACCACTTCAATGTTTACCTTGTGTACCTGTACTATCTACATCTATATTTATAAAAAAAATACCACTCACTTAGACACTGACAAATACTACTCCTAGACGAATACCACTGACTTATCACGATATCTCTGCGGCACCACTGGCTCCTCTTAGCCTCTAGGTGACCGCTATGAAATATTTTTTACGATCTGTCATCATTATTCAAGACGTTTGCCTATTTATTGCACTAGAACCTTGAAATTTGAAAGTTTCCTTACTTTTATGACTTATAAAACTTTTGTGAGAGTTTTCCAATCGGTCATTTTGTCTTGTAAACATTTTAGGAACGTTCAGGTCTATATTTAAATATATAGACCAGTGATTCGATGTTTTACTTTTTATGTGTCTTTATATTTAATGTAATTTTGATTCTACTACATAACGATGCAAGTTTGTATTAATATATGTAGTTAAGATAAAGCATAATAATGGTTAATTTGTTGTAGACTATAATAGGTGTCCTTAAAAATGTCTATTTATAGACTTAAAACTCCAGTGCTACCTTTTGTTCTATATCTAACAAAATACATTTTGCTATTTATCTAGATGTAGATCTGTGATTCAATATATACTTTTTTCTCTATATCTAGATATATTTATAAAGTACAATTTACTATTGATCTAGACGTAGACCTATAATTCAATTTATATATATTAACAAAAGACCTCGGCTATTTTTCTAATCTAGATGTAGACCTGCGATTCAATGTTTACACTTTTTATGCTTTATTTCATTAAATATTTCTTTACAAAGTAAGTTTAATTAAATATAGTAATAATTTTTAAACATATTAGTCCACAGGCCACCATAAGAAGTGAGTCGCTGATTGATAAAGTTTTCTTACCTTATGGAATCGCTTATTTATGCCGTGTCCACCGATGAATTGGGTATATGGCAACTGGGTGCTGGGCCATTTCTTTTTTGTTGACATGCCAAACTTGCCCTTCTGCGGGAACATTGAAAAGAGATAGATAAAGTTTTGATTTTCACAGGATCGTTTAATTAAATTATTTCAAAAACAGTGGTACACGTGGCCACCGATAAGAGTGGGCCGTTTGGGGTGGCCACCGCTCCAAACGTATCGCTCTGCGAGGACGTTTAAAAGAAAACGGCCCACTCTTATCGGTGGCCACGTGTACCACTGTTTTTGAAATAATTTAATTAAACGATCATGTGAAAATCAAAACTTTATCTATCTCTTTTCAATGTTCCCGCAGAAGGGCAAGTTTGGCATGTCAACAAAAAAGAAATGGCCCAGCACCCAGTTGCCATATACCCAATTCATCGGTGGACACGGCATAAATAAGCGATTCCATAAGGTAAGAAAACTTTATCAATCAGCGACTCACTTCTTATGGTGGCCTGTGGACTATATGGTTGAATTATCGAAAAATAATAATAGAAAAAATATCTTTATAACAAGGAAGAAGTTTTTGTTGTATTGCATTTTTTTTTTTTTTTTTTAAAAACTCTTTTAGTCTGATTGATAAAATCTAAACAAAGAAGTTGAATTGAAATATAATCGATACTCTACTATTGGTAGATTGATTGTTGTGGTTAGATTATTTACTATGTGGTTGTAAGCATCATGTTACGCGGCCTTGATTAGTATGACCTATATGCTTCCCACATGACTCCATACTCCAAACCTCATCGTATCTTATTCACTAAGAATAAATTATTTATTTTATCTCTTTATTTGGAGATAATGACTCAATCAACATGATAACTTTAAACAGACTGTATCGGCTGCTTATTATCAAGTGCTGAGTCGGGCAAATTTCCTTTTTAAGTCAATTGATTAATGTTTATATTTGTTTCTAGATTTATACATATTTATCTTTTTCGTATTTATTTACTCATGTTTTTTTTTTTTCGTCATACTAACCTCAACTCACCAATATTTTAGTCTTTAATTTTATTTTGATATTTCAAATTGACAGGGCGCGCATTTGACTAATTCGAATTCTTTTTCTAAATAGTTTATCATCTTACGTACTTATCATAGAAGAATTGTCATGTCGCCGTTCTAGAGAAATTGGGACTTAAGTGCAAAATAATTTAATAATTTAATAATAGTGCAAGTAATTTTTTAGGAGAACAGAAAAACAAACTAAGATTTCTTAAATTTGTCATAAATAGAAGGATATTTTTTTAATTAATATGAAAACCAGGCAATATACAAGTTTACCCAAGGCCCTTTTAAGCAGTAGTATTTACAAAAATAATGTGCCCCAATTTATCCCCAAAGTTTGTTAAAACATCATTGTTGCTCTGAAGCCCTAAGAGTGTACACCTCACTTAGGTTATAAATTTAGGCTATATTAATTAAGTGTTACATTTGCTTCTTTAATAATTGAAGAATTATTGAGTTAATAAAGACAAAGTGCAATTAAATACGAAATAGCTAAGCACGTGCGTATAGTACAAATGCGTCACTTTTGCAGTAAAATAGGTAGTACTTTCTTTAAAGCAAACACGTAACTGAACCATGCGACGTTGTTATCTCTAACAACCTGGCAGGTCCACAACGACTTTTTATTGGATAGAACGTACTTTTTTTGTATATAATCATGTGTCTAACTCAAATTTACAAAAAATTGCACTTACGTTTGTTTCTCTAGAACGGCGATGTAATATGCCATCAAATTAGCAATTTACTTGCTATTTTGAAGTCACACTATAACCATCAGATTATCTGAAGAAGGCTGCTTTAGAACAGCTGAAACCGGTCAATTGTAATGAATACAATCATCCTACGTGAATATGTGATTTGGTTATTGAACTTCATATTTAGAACAGCCGACACCGGTTAATAAATACAATCATCCTACGTGAATATGTGATTTGGTTATTGAACTTCATATTTAGAACAGCCGACACCGGTTAATAAATACAATCATCCTACGTGAATATGTGATTTGGTTATTGAACTTCATATTTAGAACAGCCGACACCGGTTAATAAATACAATCATCCTACGTGAATATGTGATTTGGTTATTGAACTTCATATTTAGAACAGCCGACACCGGTTAATAAATACAATCATCCTACGTGAATATGTGATTTGGTTATTGAACTTCATATTTAGAACAGCCGACACCGGTTAATAAATACAATCATCCTACGTGAATATGTGATTTGGTTATTGAACTTCATATTTAGAACAGCCGACACCGGTTAATAAATACAATCATCCTACGTGAATATGTGATTTGGTTATTGAACTTCATATTTAGAACAGCCGACACCGGTTAATAAATACAATCATCCTACGTGAATATGTGATTTGGTTATTGAACTTCATATTTAGAACAGCCGACACCGGTTAATAAATACAATCATCCTACGTGAATATATGATTTGGTTATTGAACTCCATGTTTAGAACAGCCGACACCGGTTAATAAATACAATCATCCTACGTGAATATGTGATTTGGTTATTGAACTCCATATTTAGAACAGCCGTTCACGTTTAAAGAGACATTATTAGGTTCAACTAGTGAAGATGCGATGTTGTCCATCCATGTTGTTCTTTATCTGCCTCTGGGTATTCAACCTTCACACCTGGCATCTAGGGATCACCTTGGCAGACGCCCAGTGTTCCCTACTATGTGTGTGCCTGAACCGTTATTATTATTTTTATTTTTTGCTTCCGAGCTTACCAAAGGTAACGGAAGCATTGTGTTAACTTTTGAGAACGAAAAAGTTTTATGTCTCCAATTTTAAAAATTCCAAGACAGAAATCCGTTTCAGACATCAGGGAATATTTTTGGTTCCGTGTCTGTCTGTCTGTCGGTCTGTGTGTCCGCAAATCATGAAACGTACGACGATAACTTGAGTAAATGTCGACCGATTTTGATGAAATTTGGTAGACATGTTCATTTTACCACTGCCCAGGACGAGTTCGTTGGACAACGTTATTTGTTCAAGCGTTCACGCGCTACGCTCGCTTAAACGTGAACTTCAAATTTAAAATTAGAATTTTAGGTCGGGGAAAAAAATCAAACTTCATCTATTCAATGAGACAAATACTGTTTTCAAATACAATTTTTTAGTAAAAACACCAAGAAGTGTTAAAGATCGCTAAAAACTTTTAATAGTTTTTACACAATAAACAATAAAGTAATTTAACGTTAATGTTAATATAACAATAAAGTACATGATAGGATGCGAGGAAGCTATGTGCCACACTAATTGGCAGTCTACTTTGTTATCTTTCTGCGTTTAGACGAAATTTGTGGATAAATTCGCTGTTGTGTTTTTTAAACCGGGGACAACAATATTACTTATTTTTAACTTGAACCACAATATTTCCGACCCTATAAGTATTTCCAGCATGTTAAAAACTGAAAAATAGTAACAACTACAGGATAAGGTACTGAGTAGAAGGTTTATCAATGTGTAAATAGAATAACAACTGGAGGATAACGTATAACGTACTAAGTAGAAGGTCTATCAAAGTTTATATAATATAGTAACAACTACAGGATAAGGTACTGAGTATAAGGTCTCTCAAAGTTTATATAATATAGTAACAACTACAGGATAAGGTACTGAGTAGAAGGTCTCTCAAAGTTTATATAATATAGTAACAACTACAGGATAAGGTACTGAGTAGAAGGTCTCTCAAAGTTTATATAATATAGTAACAACTACAGGATAAGGTACTGAGTAGAAGGTCTCTCAAAGTTTATATAATATAGTAACAACTACAGGATAAGGTACTGAGTAGAAGGTCTCTCAAAGTTTATATAATATAGTAACAACTACAGGATAAGGTACTAAGTAGAAGGTCTCTCAAAGTTTATATAATATAGTAACAACTACAGGATAAGGTACTAAGTAGAAGGTCTCTCAAAGTTTATATAATATAGTAACAACTACAGGATAAGGTACTGAGTAGAAGGTCTCTCAAAGTTTATATAATATAGTGACAACCACAGGATAAGGTACTGAATAGAAGGTCTATCAAAGTTTATATATAGTAAAAACTACAACTTCAGGATAAGGTTCTGAGTGGCAGGTCTATCTAAGTGTTATAGTAACAACTGCAGGATAATGTACTTAGTAGGTCTATGAAAGTGTTTATAGTAAGAATCAGTACAATTTAAATTTTTCTCTTAAGACATATTACTCAGGTGTGCACTCTCAAATTTCCAGTACCGGAACGCCGGGGGGCTGCGGGGAATACCCCCCAGGTAAGAGGGGGGTCCGGGGTATATATCCTTTAAAAACGCGTTCTCATGCATTCTGGAGGTAAAATTGACCATACCTAAGGCATGATTAGTGATGAAGTAACAAAACTTAATCTAATGAAAGGGGAAAATCCCGTTTATTAGCTCCATTCTCTACTATAACTTTTTTTGATCGTTGGATTTTGCAAAGCTGCTGGAATAATTTTTCACAACAAAAGTACAATTTGCGTAAACTAATTTAAGCAACTTATTTTAGTAATTTTTATTATTTCTATATTATTGTATTTTAGTAATTTAATATTATTTCTATAATTTATTGTCTTTTAGTAATTTAAGCAACTTATTTTTTATTTAGCTATTCACATTCGGAATTCAGAAAACAAGTTTTTTATATAATTAAGTACCGTACTTCTTTTTTTTTATCTTGTTTTTGTTGAATTTAGATCTCATAACATTGTTAATGGTAATAATATCATTAACCAAGTTAGTTGGGGGATTATAAGCGAGCTATATACAGCGAAATTTACTAAGACTTGTTTTAATAAGTTTTTATAATAATATTCATGAATTAAGCAAAAGTTAATCCCTCTACAATTGTATGAGCATGACACGATAGTTTTAGTACAGTAGTACCACTATAATAAGTCTCAAAACGAGAAATAGATAAATCTATTTTATTTATTATCGATATCTATGTACAAACAACGAAAATTAAATTGAATTATAAAGTAAAATGTAAAAATTATCCTAGAAGTGCCTTAGTCTTTGGAACACATTTAACGCAAAAAAGTAATTTTCATCCATTAAAGCTGTACCGGAACGGCTCATAATGTTGCGCTTCTTGGGTTATTTATGAACTTCAAAATTTGCTGCTTGTTTTTTATTTAAATACAAGAAATTTTCTACTGCATAGAAAGGTAGGACGTTTTAGTCCAATAGAAAGGACTAAAAAGGATGTTAAAATGAAGGAAGCAAGTGCGGTTGTTGAAGAGTATAAGGTTACCTAGATGACCTGCTGCGAGGAGTAAGGAGTAAAAGCGGGTCCGAAGAGATGAACCTGGTCTACCTGAATGAAGCCTGACCTTGAGTCCGTACTAAACATCTTCTAGGTACTGAACCCCCGGTGGAAGACGAAGGAATGCAGGCAGATGTTTCCTATACCCTATATACTTGACATACCTATATGGTCTTCTTTATTCACCTCTATCTACCGCTTTACCCATTCCTTCTCATCTACTCTTCTAATAGATAACTAGTTCCACTCTCTCTAACCTCTGTTATCACTCATATCAGTTCCGACTGATATGATCTCGTGACAACTATAGGTTCAATGTCTTAACACATCTTAATTTTAAACTTTCTGTTTCTTATTCGATGAATTACACGTTTTCATACATATTTTAATCTCTTTAAGTGGTTACCCTGAACTAGAAATTAATTCACAAGATGAGTCTTTGGATACGATTATGTTTTCCTACAAGGTTTTCCCATAGTTTGTTTCGTTAGCGTCACAGAAAAAAAAAAAAAACATTTTAAGCTTGTTTGTTCTGAAGGAAGCTATAATAGATAAAGAGTAAAGAGCTACTGATGTTTGTAGTTTGTACTCAAACTATCATAATAAAGCAAAAGCAGACACCATTCATATTATAATAAAGACAATCTGATCAGGACAATATAACCTAAAATTATTAAAAAAGTGTAAGACTTGCGTCTTGAGAAAAAGGGCGAGCTTACAAATTAAAGAACTCAAACTTACTTTTAATTACTCAAACAATTCACATCACAACGATAAACCGAAATGATAGTC
Source organism: Gerris lacustris (assembly GCA_951217055.1). Classification (NCBI taxonomy): domain Eukaryota; kingdom Metazoa; phylum Arthropoda; class Insecta; order Hemiptera; family Gerridae; genus Gerris; species Gerris lacustris. Next base: position 14,257,425 of record OX578283.1, read on the forward strand.
ATGTTTTCGTACAGGGCAGACCTGCGAGTATACAATATCTAAATATAGACTTATAATTGGATCGACCCTTTCCACAATCACTAGGTTTTTGATCTGCAAAATTTTAAGTGTATATTTCCTTTTCTGGCAGAAATGGGAAAAGAACGAGACCTGTACTGATATAATTGGTGTCACTCTTATATAATATGAAATAATATGTAGCTCTATAACTTTATATTATTTTTGCTTCCGAGCTTACCGTAGGTAACGGAAGTTATGTGATAGTTCTAAAGAACAAATAAATTTTATGTCACGGAACATATTTGGTTCCGTGTTTATCTGTCTGTCTCTCAATTTTTGCGGACCAATATATCTTAAAAACTACTCGTCCGATTTTAATGTAATTTTGATGGTTGGTCAAAATTAGCCCACTTTTGGTCCAATATAAGATGCAACCTTCTGCGCCTATTTGTTTCTCTTCCACATGCGCACAAACATATATTTATCTACACCTATATCTTGAAAAGTATTCATTTGATGGTTTGTCGAAAGGAGCTTAGAGATAGCGCCAGATTAATTCCAACCGTCTGCACTCTTTACATTTTGCTAAATTCATACTTTAATTCATTTAAATAATAAAAATAATTTTGACAGGTTTAAATAACTTAGAATGGAACTTGAAATGGAATAAATTAGACAACAATCGGTAGTAGAAACATAAAATCACTAAAGTATACGAAATAGGACGCGAGAAAGCTATGTGCCACACTAATTCGCTGACTATTCTGATTTGAAATTATCTCCTAGTATATCAAAATAACGTGTATTTTTTATTATTTGTATTGGTAATTTATGTGTATTGTACATTGATGTCTTTAGTATTGCTAATTATACTAATACAATTTTTGAAGAGACCCAGAAGAAACATACAAATATTGTAGTGTTTTTGTTAAATGAATTGATTGCTAATTATAGTTTTTGAATTCATTGTATATTTTTGTAACTTTCATTATTAAATATCGTAACTTAGTAAAAACAACTAACTTAGTTGTTGGCCCAGTTTGTATATTGACACAATATGGGATGTTTGAACAAATATATTAAAGTTTACGATACCAGAGGGAGTCGACGAGGAAAAAAATGGACGAATTTGAATATCGAAATTCGATTCTGGTTTTCAATTCAAATGTTCCTTTTGAGTCTTATTCATTTCGAATAAGTTGAATAAAATAGATGAAATAACTTAACTGGTAGTCTACTAATTAAGTTTGATTGGTACCAACCATACAATGATATTGTTACATCGCACATCGCGTGAGTAGATCTGAATAAAGTTCAAACAATAGCTGTATGCCGTATCTAATAAGATAGCCTGAAGGCAACTTAAACAAACTAGCTCTATAAGCAACTAAAGCTATACTGTATTGTTACAAGTATAGTATACTTTATACACCTCCTTACTCTGTCCTGCTTTTTCTTGCCTTCACAGATTCGTAATTGTTGAACGAGCGTATATATAGTGAATTATTCATTTTAGAGACTTGGGTTCTTAAAAGTATATTTGTGTGTCTGTCTAACGATAACTGACGCATATAAAAATTAACCGATTTGAATGAAATTCGGCACATAAGTACATCTCAGAATTTGTGACAGCCGCATATTTTTTTTTAATTTTCACACTTAATGCCTTTCAAGATGGCGGCCAATTTTTATATGGGGAAAGCATGAATGAAATTAAATCTTGAAGATTTTGTGTTATGTGATTTGTTTTGCGGTGGATGTTCGTATACTAAAACCATCTAAGAATCGAAAAATTAAAATTAAAACTTACTTCAAAGCAAACGGCTTGTATTCAACTTGGTTAAAACTTGAAGATGAAAGCTGAAAAGTGAACAATTACATTTTGTAAAATTGAACTTAATGGTTGACATACATATAAGGGTGTCCCAAAAAAAAATGTAGCACTCGTAAAATTATTGTCTTTATTAAAATGCATTTTTTTTTTAAATCTTTTATTGATTAACACAACTACATAATTTTACATGTTATAATTGTTAATTATGTATGTTTTTTTGGCAGTGCATTACATGAGAAAGGTAATAATCCAGTGACTACTCCTTTCGGCTGGGTTTGCTTACAATAGGTTAATTATACTTATAAAAAATATAAAGAAATGCGATAGTAAAATATAGATAATAGCAATAATTAAAATGGTGGTATAAGATAATCATTAAGTAATGAGTAAATCTCTGGGCCATACATTGCACCATTTTTGGGCCATGCACACTGGGTAAATGCATTTCATTTTCAAAAAGTAATAGGATCTACAGACATTATTTAATTGTTTTGTAAACGCAGTTTTTTTAAAATGACGTCCGTTTTGACCATTTGTTTATTTTCCACATGCGCACAAACATGTGCATTTATTTTTACTTGTATCCTTTAAAAGTACTTATCTGATTTTTATGAAATTGTGGATGATTTGTCGAAAGTAGCCCGCAGATAGCACTAGAATAATTTCGACCGCCTGCGCTCTTTCAATTTTGCTATTTAATTGTATATTAAATATATACAATTAAATTATTAAATTATTATTATTAATTATTAAATTATTATTATTAATTATTAAATTATTATTATTAATTATTAAATTATTATTATTAATTATTAAATTATTATTATTAATTATTAAATTATTATTATTAATTATTAAATTATTATTATTAATTATTAAATTATTATTATTAATTATTAAATTATTATTATTAATTATTAAATTATTATTATCAATTAAATTAAATTATTAAATATATTTTTTAGTATTTAAATTGATACTTTAAAAACGGAAGAAACACTTAAATAAATTAGACAGTAATGCCAATGGCTTGTAAAAGCATAAAATACGATGCGATAAGATGGGAGGAAGCTATATGCTACAGTAATTTGCAGTCTATTTTTTTGTACCCTATTTAAATATATTCATTTTTCAACACGAATAATACATTTTAGTGATGTTAACCAGTAGGTATTTTATTATAACTAATTTCTAAAGTTATTTCCTTTTCATTTTATTTAACGGAGATATATTTTTATCTGGAAGAGTCTATAATTGTTTATCAACTATATGACTTACTACATCGTAGATTATTATTTAATGTAAGACCAGGTTATGATGTCATTTCTAAGCACTCTAGTTTGTAGGTCATGTTAAAATATGACTCACTATTAATTCTCAAGTATTTAAAAGTGGGTAAAAGTATTCTTTCAAGAGATTCTGGGAACAGTGCCGGCTTGTTAACAACTTGCCGCCCCAATTAAAAAAAACTAGGACTTAATTTACGAATATTGTCGTTAAATTTATGCTGTTGAGTGTGTATACATATTATTATAAAGTTTAAAATAGATACAATTTTGTATACCTTTAGAAATTTATGTTAATATTTTTATTTATTATAAAATAATTGTCTGAGATACTCGTAAATAAGAATAATAATTGTTTTGCTTCCAAGCTTACCGAAGGTAACGGAAGCTATGTGATCGTTCTGAAGAACGAAAATATTTTATGTCTCCGATTTCAAAAATTCCAAGAAAGAAATCCGTTTCTGACATCAGGAAAAATTTTGGGTTTGTTGGTCTGTCTGTCTGTTGCTCAATTTTTGCGAACCAACATATCTTAAAAACTACGCGTCCGAATTTAATTAATTTTTTTTGCTCATTGTTGGACTCATATAAGCTTCAACATTCTGCGTTTATTTGTTTCTCTTCCACCTTCGCACAAACATACATTTATTTACACCTGTAGCTTTGAAATTACTTATCTGATTTGTATAAAAGTTTCATAGTTTATCGCAAGTAACCCGCAGATAGCACCAGATTAATTTGAACCGTCTGCAAATGACTGTAAAAAATCAAAATAATTTTATCATATTAAAAAAACGGGGGAGAAATTAAACAAATTAGAAAATAATAACTTGTAAACTTAAACTTGTAAAAGCATAAAATCAATAAAGTGCGTGATAAGATGTGAGGAAGCTATGTGCCACACCAATTGGCAGTCTATTTTTATTGATGTTTTCTTTCTTTTGTTTTGTCTTTTGATTTTTTTAGTTAAAAAACTAACTAATTTTAATACGATATATCGTCCCTAATTTGGGACATTTTAAAGTCTGAAACAGTAATTTTAAATTATACTAAGATCTTTTAAATATATATATCAGTATATCTAACATAAAAATAAAAAAAAAAAAAATTGATAATTAACAATTATAAAACAATTATTTGTTACAAAACTATATCATTTTCGTATACTAACAATTTACTACTGCTAATTCCTTTTGGGTAATAAAAAGTCAAGAATCTATTAATCAGGTATAGAAGTGCGTTAATTACCTCTTACCTTCGTCAATCTTAAAATTAAACAATAATAAAAATTAATAGTTATTATAACTTACAGACTTCAAATTGATAATATTATTTAAAATAAAAATAATTTATAAAAACCTAATGGAGTAGAACTAAAAAAAAATATGATCAGAACGTTAAAAAAAACTATAACCTTCTTAATTTTAGGTAGTCTTTTTGAGACCTCACATCTTGAACTATTTATAGAATTTCCGTAATTCTTTTTGACTACTTATCCGGAAATTATATAATACAGAATAAAACTAATTTTTTTTTATTCCGTTCGAGATACTAAAAGTTAAGAAGAAGAAAACAATTTTTTTTAACATCATCGAATATCCCACTTGGTATTCAACTTTTTTGTCTGTTCTTCCGGTTTTGAAAGGGTCACAGAATTTTTTTTGTATCATTTCGGAATTTAAGGAATTAACGCTTTTAAAGAACGGACTTGTGTCTTGGAATTTTTGAAATTGGAGGCAAAAAATGTCCTTCTTAAGAACGATCACATAGCTCTTAGTAAGCTTTGGAAGGAGAAGTTATTTATTGTATTTTTAACAATATTTTCTTTAGAATAACAAAATTAAATTCTTTTTCGAGTTACTTGCTTTTTTTACGCTGATATTAGTCCACAGCTTATATGCTTTTAACTTAAATGATTGGGAGTTGTGAGCATACCATTATTTATACATCAGTGTAGTGGGCACAATTTAGCTAAGTTACGAGATTGTTTGAAGTATTGCTTCGATAGCACTGTTGAACTTTTGATTTATAAAGTTAGCCTACTTACTGCTTCGGACTTCGGAGCATTGAGAGGTGAGAAAGCACTCTGGCACCAGCGGATCTAGTTGTAGGGTCAAGGGTCAGCGAGGCCTTCGGTTAAGGCGAGTAACCAGGAGTCAGGAGGTACTTCAGTGCGAATGTGTTGAGGGTAATCTGTGCCTCATTTGTCATTTGTAGTTTGTAATAGGAAAGTTATCGAGAAGCAGTCATTGACGATTCGCTGTAGAAGATTAAGTTCTTCCTTAGAATTTCTTTGTGATTCATACAATTTCTCTTTTAGGAGATGGAGATCTTAATCCTGGTACACCCTGGGGGTTAGGGGTGGAACAGGGTTCCAAATTAGAAAAGATTTAAATAGGGGGCCCGGGCCTCAGGGGGGCGGTTTTTTTACAACCAAAAAGACAAGGAGGATATTGTGATCAGTGGTGTGACTATGGGCCCCCAAATCCCCCCAAAAATAAATAAATATGTATATATATATATATATATATATATATATATATATATATATATATATATATATATATATATATATATATATATATATATAAAATGTGTTACTTAACTATTTTGGTTTGCCATGATACTCTGAATTGCATCTATGAATCACGGACAGTGCAGGGCGAGGTTCACCCCCTTTGGGGCACTCTTCCCCCACTCTTTGATGTGGGTCCGATCCGTGTCTTGATGATGTGATTTGTATCTATGGTTCGAGGACGGAACGGGGAGTTCGAGGACACTCCCTATCCCCCACGCTTTGAAGCACGCTTATATAGCTTAGGAATGACCCTCCATACTCGCTTCGGCGGTACAATGTTCAAATGTATGATGTGTGAAGTAGCTGGAGCTCTCCACCACAGGGCGTAAAAAGGGCCTAAACGATGGCCTAATTGCAAGGTTCCAACAAGTGGTTCGTTCTACCCGTTCTAGTAGGAAATACTAGACTACTACTACTACATACAGACACAGTAACAGTAGAATATAGTAGTATATAGTAGTATACAGTATATATACAGTACACTTCTCGAAACTCTTATGCCGAAGGTGATGTGTCCGTCTGTCCGTCGCTCTTTGGTTCATAGCGCCCGAACCGTTTAAGCTAATGAGCTAATGAACTGGCGCAACTTTTTTATCTAACCATAGGTAAAAATATACAGAAGTTAAAAATTAAATAAGCGCATGCGCAATTTGCAAAATGTGTTGAACTCAAAAATTTATACTTTGTAAAATTTCGAAATAATTCATGCTAATTAATTACCTTATGATGGGACGATGAAAATTTTCTGAAACAATGTAATTTACCTTGTCATTATTACCGATAAGAAAACATTGTGACCTTCCGGGGGATCGAACCAGGCATACGTCAGCATACCCGTCAGGCCCCTGACGGGTATGCCATGGTTAAATCATCTATTATCTATTATGCCTGGCTTAATTATCTACCAAACCCTTAAAAGTACTTGGACGCAATTAATTCCCTGTGATTTTTTTTCTTGTAAATCTAGATCTTTCGGAGATCTTACGTATTTTTTCACTCTGTCACGTTCTTCACTCTGAAGCCGTCAGCTTCAGGGTGAATTCCATTGTTTCGAACCCGGATTGCTTAGTTACACCACTGCATTCACAACAGTGAGAGTCAACTGCAAGTGACTCTAAACATGAGCAACTCCCTTGAAAATGATCTCTGTAACGAAATGTGGGGATTAAGAAAATCTCTAATGCGGTCTTCTGGTGAAGATCTAGATTTTCCAAACTCTGGCCCTGTAAACAGTGGCGATCCTGGCTCAAAAGTTCAGGGGGGGGCTAAAGCCCCCCATGTTTTGCGGGTGTAGTATACATTTTAATATACCAGGAAAGACTCATTTGTAAGTTATATGTTGTTGCAGCCCTTCGCAGAGGCAATTCTATACAATTTTTTCGTGAGGCTAAACAATTAAATTTATTCAAGAATGTTATAATTGCCATTGAACTGGGACTGGAAAGTTCTACTGTAAGTATAGTTGGGGACTTATTTAAAGTCTCCTTTGATACTTATCATATCATCACAGAAGAAAGTATTGGTCTTTAAATAATAATAATTTTAACATGAGGATTGGTTTAAAAACTGTATAGGTTAATTAAAAATGTATAAATTGTCAGAAACAATATAATATTTATAGATAACAAAAATGTTAAAATTAACATGGACGTCGACAGCAGTGCATTATTGGAAGGAAAATTAAAAAAAATATGACCTCTCAAAACAGCGTTTTTATGCTTCTTTGAGGTGAAATTTGATTTTAATTTTAATTTTTAAATTAAATCAAATTATAATTATTATTAACAATGGGAAATAGACAGAGAAAAATAGACCCCGGGACTCAAACCACGGGCCTCTATATTTCCGTTACAGTGCTCTGACCAACGAAGACATTTTAATACAAACTTAAAAATAGTAATTGTAAAAAAATAAAAGGTGTGCACCTAATCATGGCAGATTAAATAGATCAAGTAATAGCAATTATACAATATTACTTCACATCTATAATAAACTGTGTCATTTTTTCAATAGTTGTGAAAAACATGTTTTCTTAGGGGGGTGGTCATAATATAAAGTTTAGTCCAAAATGGGACATTGAAATTTGGGAAGGTGGTCGAGCTATTGTAGCCCCCTGACGAAAGTGGGGCCCTAGCAAAAATTTGATAAAGAAAAACTTTAGATTCACTTTTCGGACATTATTGGTAAAACTGCAACTGCACTACTTGGCCCACCTATTTCATACTGCCCGATTTACTTAATTTTTTTTAACTGTTTTTTTTTTTACAGAATTTGAATTCGTTATATTGTGGTTGGGGGATATCTTTGGGTATATTTTGACTTATTTAAAAAATAAGAAATGCAAAATTTAAAAAAGTATACATACATTTGTATCCTACTCCTCAGCAGCTTTCATTTGATACCCAACTCAAAATTAAAAAAAAAATTGGGCGCACTTTAAATTTTCGCGCACAAAATTGTCAATTTTTGAAAATTGGGGATGCACTCCTGGAATTTTCATTGCCTTACAATAAGGTATAACCATGAATTATTTCAAAATTTTAGGACCAGCCGTAATATAGTGGTTGGGGGGGGGGGACTTTGTTTGGGTATATTATGATTTATTTAACCAATAAGTAATGCAACATTAAAAAAAGCAAATATACATTTGTAACTTACGATTCAGCAGCTTTCATTTGATACCTACTCGAAACTTTAAAAAAATATAAATTTTTGAGTTTACCACATTTTTGCGACTTGCGCATGCTCATATTTAATTTTTAACTTCTTCTCGTGAAAATATAAACTTAAAAAACTACAAAATCATCATTAAATTATTTTATCTACTTGCGGCAGTAAAATGAGGCAATATTGAACTGATTTCGGGCAGAGAAATGTGATTTCACTGCCTAGGCGGTAAAATGGCTAAAAAATTTTAATGGCTAGGCAGCAAAATTTTTACTTTTATAATGTTGGCAATGACAGTTTATACTATTATCTCTATCTTATAACATTATATATATTATAGTTTAATAAGTAATATTTAATAAATAAACGTTTTTATAATAAAATAATTTGTTTATATTTGATAATTCTGTTAAATAAGTTCAATGAATAGTAGATCTTTAATTAAAAAAAATTGTGGAGTCACTGGCCACACTGCAGCTTCTTGTAAACATCCAACATCCATATTATTGTTGAAGTCATTCTAGATTAGACTAGCTACTTTTCTTGATTTATCCTAGTTACTTCTTTTCTTTTAAGCAGAAGAATATATCTTTAATACTTTTATTAATTTGTTAGTAAAAATATAAATAAATATTTTATATTGCGTGCATTATTCATTCAGAAGTTATGTGTGTTATGAACGTGTGTTTTGTATTTTGTTGTTATAGCATCACTTTGTTATTCACAATTTTTATTATTCCCAAGCTTCATACTTGATTTCTTTATCAACATTAATTATAGTTAATACTTATGTTATCTTATTAATATGACACATAGTAATTAACTATGTTATACTAATATAGATAGTATTTTAGCAGTTTAATTGTTCTGCCGCCCGTAGATAAAATATTGTATGCAACAGCAACAAGGCAGCAAAGGAAACATTTCTGCCTCGTTTATTCATAGCCTGTCCTCGCCTTCGGCTCGGAGGCTAATCAGTACTTCGGAGGCTAAAAATAATAATAATAAAAATGAAATATTTCTTAAAAAAAAAAAAAATTAAAGGTGGGCTAATTTTCTTTTGGGGCCTCGGGGGGTCTAATTTTCTTCCAGGGGGGGGCTAATTTTCTCCCAGGGGGGCTACAGCCCCCCCTGCCCCCCCCTAGGATCGCCACTGCCTGTAAAGCTGTTATACTATTAAGAATGTTTTGGCAAAGCCGTTACTGTTGTTTTGTCTACAATATTTATGTATTTTGTTTATTTTTGTTACAGAGGCATGGGATGAGGGAAAAGGAGAGAGGTGGAGGGGGCTCCGGTCCCCTCGACTACTACTCACGGCCCAGGCCACACTTCAACTCTTCCTTCTCCGACAGGTAACCACCAAATCATATCTCTTAGCTAAATAAAACTAAAACCTGTAGTTTAGAAAACAACCAGCTTGGTAAGAGTAATCCCCATGTAAACCAAAGACAACAAGGTGGTTAGACTCTCTCTGGCAAGGGTAAATTTAAAAGGGAGTCATTAAAGTGGTTAGAGGTGGTTAGACTCTCCGTCTAGGTAAAATTTAAGGAGGTGTCACTAAAGTGGTTAGAGGTGGTTAGACTCTCCGGCTAGGTAAAATTTAAGGAGGTGTCACTAAAGTGGTTAGAGGTGGTTAGACTCTCCGGCTAGGTAAAATTTAAGGAGGTGTCACTAAAGTGGTTAGACTCTCTCTGGCAAGGGTAAATTTAAAAGGGAATCATTAAAGTGGTTAGAGGTGGTTAGACTCTCTTTGGCAAGGTTAAATTTAAGAAGGTGTCACTAAAGTGGTTAGACTCTCTCTGGCAAGGGTAAATTTAAAATGGAGTCATTAAAGTGGTTAGACTCTCTTTGGCAAGGGTAAATTTAAGAGGGAGTCACTAAAGTGGTTAGACACTCTATTGCAAGTTAAAATATAAGGAGTCACTAAAGTGATTAGACTCTCTCTGACAAGGTTAAATTTAAGGAGGAATCCCTAAAGTGGTTATTGATGGTTAGACTCTCTCTGACAAGGTTAAATTTAAGGAGGAATCCCTAAAGTGGTTATTGATGGTTAGACTCTCTCTGACAAGGTTAAATTTAAGGAGGAATCCCTAAAGTGGTTATTGATGGTTAGACTCTCTCTGACAAGGTTAAATTTAAGGAGGAATCCCTAAAGTGGTTATTGATGGTTAGACTCTCTCTGACAAGGTTAAATTTAAGGAGGAATCCCTAAAGTGGTTATTGATGGTTAGACTTTCTCTGGCTAGATAAAATCTAAGAAGAAGTCACTATAGTGGTTAGACTCTCTCTGGGCAAGGTAAAATTTAAGAAGGAATCCCTGAAGTGGTTATTGGTGGTTAGACTCTCTCTGGCAATGTCAAATTTTAGAAGGAATCCCTAAAGTGGTCACAGATGGTTACACTATCAAATAGTTAAAAGAAAAAACACATCAGAGCTTGTTATTTTGTATCGCTTCTATTAAACTAATTTGACTATTAAACTTCAAAAATGAAAGAATGTTAAAAACCTTTGGGTGTTTCTGCCAAAAATACTTTTTGCATAGTATACGCTTGGACAGCGAAGAAAATTATATCTGAAATCTGCGAAGGAATTAACTGGGCTGAAAATATTCTATGAGCTGATTGTGTCTTTATTAACATCTTAGAGGATGAAAATATATATTGCAATGCACACACAAACATTGGCATAACTAAGGGGGGGAGGGGGGGGGGGGGGGGCAGCTGTCCCCGGGCGCAGCATCGTGGGAGCCAAATTGAATTCGGTGACTTTTTTCGTGATTGTGTGAATGGGTCGGTGTTGGTTCGGTTCAACGTCTACGGAGGAGGCGCGAAAACTAAGCATTTGTCCCTGGGTGCTAATATACGCTTCTGCAATACAAAGGGTTCACTTTTATATACTTAGTGAACGGGAAATGCTCCAATACTCCCTTTATGTAATCCATTCGTTCACTCATGTGAACGATCGATTGATCGAACGTTTGGATCCAGAAAGTAGTAATATGGTAGTAATACGCATGCCTTTCTCTGCGTTTATGGCAAATCAAAATTTAAAACTATTACTGTGAGAATATCTCGCTTAAGATCTTGAGGTAAATTAATCAACAACATTGACCAACTTTGTTGATCCAATCGTCCGATCAACCTTAACGATCGCTTGAATATTATGACAATTACTGATCAGTGTGCAGGCCGCTTGATAATAATTAAAGATTTCAGTTTAAACATGATTCAAAGGGAATTTATTTGGATTTAGTTAAATTTAATTGAAACATATTAAATGAAAATAAAGTGGGACTTGTTAAATTTATGGTGGTTTAAATTACGTACCATGTTTGCTCGGCCAACAATTAATCAAGGGTGGCCCGAGGCCGTGGGTTCGATCCCTCGCCGTGATGCTCTAATTTATATGGCTCACTAATGATCACATCATACTCGCTTCGGCTGTACAATGTACGGTATGATATGTGAAGTGGCTGGATCTCTCTACCACGGGGCTAGTAAAATGGGCCAATACAAGAATGCATAATTGCTAGGTTCGAACAAGTGGTTCGTCCTAACCGTCTAGTACTAGTACTTTACTACTATTACATTTATTAAAATTTATTTCAAATAGGTTAATCTACTTAAAAAATGACCACTTTGTTAGTTAAATAACAATAGGTTGAGTCACCTGTATAGAGGTGTACTGCTTCTCGAGTACTTGTTTGTATTCCTGTCGTTTATCTATAAAGTGTTTTTATAATTAAAAAAAAAAAATGTAATTCCCCATTAAGTGGACAAATATTGTTTTTATTTATCCTCTTTTTACTTTCTCATATTATATGTAGTATCTGCATAGAGAGAGGAAAAAATATTGTGATGGCGCGAGAATTTAATTTTAAAATTTTGATAAGTTACCAACGTTTAAAGTGTAAAAAATGTCTAATCATCGTCTATTGACTATCGGCTGAAGCCTCATGTCTGAAGTCTCTAACCTGTTGTGTATTGTCTCAAGGCTGTAGTTTCTAGTCTGTGGCCTCAAGTCTGTAGTCTCTAGCCTGTAGCCTCTAGTCTGTTGTGTATTGTCTTAGTCTTAAGTCTGTAGTCTCTAGTCTGTAGTCTCAAGCCTGTAGTCTTTAGTCTGTATAGTCACTAGTCTGTTGTGTATTGTCTCAAGTCTGTAGTCTCAAATCTGTAGTATCAAGTCTGTAGTCTCAAGTCAGTATAGTCTCTAGTCTTAGTCACTAGTCTGTTGTGTATTGTCTCAAGTCTGTAGTTTATACTCTGTAGTCTTTAGTCTGTAGTCTCAAGTCTGTAGTCTCTTGTCTGTAGTGACTAGTCTGTTGTATATTGTCTCAAGTCTGTAGTTTCTAGTCTTTAGTGTGCCGTCTCAAGCCTGTAGTCTTTAGTCTGTAGTCACTAGTCTGTTGTGTATTGCCTCAAGTCTGTAGTTTCTAGTCTGTAGTCTCTAGTCTGTAGTTTCTAGTCTGTAGTCTCTAGTCTGTAGTCTCTAGTCTGTAGTGACTAGTCTGTTGTGTATTGTCTCAAGTCTGTAGTTTCTAGTCTAGTCTTTAATGTGTCGTCTCAAGGCTGTAGTCTTTAGTCTTTAGTCACTAGTCTGTTGTCTGTAGTTTATACTCTGTAGTCCCTAGTCTGTAGTCCCAAGTCTGTAGTCTCAAGTCTGTAGTTTCTAGTCTGTAGCCTCTAGTCTGTAGTTTCTAGTCTGTAGTCTCTAGTGTGTAGTCTCTAGTCTGTAGTGACTAGTCTGTTGTGTATTGTCTCAAGTCTGTAGTTTCTAGTCTAGTCTTTAATGTGTCGTCTCAAGGCTGTAGTCTTTAGTCTTTAGTCACTAGTCTGTTGTCTGTAGTTTATACTCTGTAGTCTTTAGTCTGTAGTCACTAGTCTGTTGTGTATTGCCTCAAGTCTGTAGTTTCTAGTCTGTAGTCTCTAGTCTGTAGTTTCTAGTCTGTAGTTTCTAGTCTGTAGTCTCTAGTCTGTAGTGACTAGTCTGTTGTGTATTGTCTCAAGTCTGTAGTTTCTAGTCTAGTCTTTAATGTGTCGTCTCAAGGCTATAGTCTTTAGTCTTTAGTCACTAGTCTGTTGTCTGTAGTTTATACTCTGTAGTCCCTAGTCTGTAGTCCCAAGTCTGTAGTCTCTAGGCTGTAGTCACTAGTCTGTTGTGTATTGTCGCGTCTGTAGTTTCTAGTCTTTAGTGTGTCGTCTCAAGGCTGTTGTCTGTCTCTGTCAACTTTTGTCTCTAGTCTGTATCTGTCGCCTTTAGTTTGTCGTCTCTCGCCTGAAGTCTATCGTCTCTGTAGTCCATGAAGACGCGTGGAGCCTACACTATTGGACCGATTTCAATGAAATTTAGCGTACATTTTCAGAGAAATCATGCACCAAAATCGAGAAATAAATTTTAGCTATAAATTTGGCGGCCCAACCCTTCAAAAACTTTAAACAAAAGTGGGGGGAAAAAAATCTCGAAAACAGTTCCCCTTATTTCGATTAAAAAATTCTTAAATGTGGTCCATTTAAATTCAAATCTAACCAAGTAATTTTCCTGGAAAAAATCTAGTTTTATGAAAAAACAGCTACAAACATAGGGATTATAGTATCATGGATGACAGGATTCGCCGAGGAGGAGTTATTTGTATGGTAAATTTCTATAAAATGTTCAATAATAAATTAAATGTAACCACGAAAGCCCGAAACTACTTATAAATGAAAATCACTAAATTTTATGAACTACGTAATTTTATGTCAGTGGCGGATTAAAGGGGGGGCGGGGGTGGCGACCGCCCCCCCTTGATTATACTTTTTTCCAACGACTGCCAAATTTCATATCAGAAATGCATAAAAGCGCTGTTTTGAGAGGTAATATTTTCAAAATTTTCCGAGGGAGGACCCTCGGCCCCGCAATATCCCCCCCCCCCCCCCCCCCAATAATAAACTTCTGACGACGCCAGGCGTCCCGGAGAAGTCCCGGTTTTGGGCTTTAAATCCTGAACTTGTCTCCCGAAAACACTTTTCGGGACGCCAAAATGTCCCAGTTTTCAATAGAGACGCCGATAATAGATTAATTCGTTTAAACAAATCCTCATATTCTGATAATTTATTGATGCGTAGTTTTAGCAAAATGTTTGTTAGTGCCAATCTGAATCAACCGCATTTATTCCAATAAAAAAAATTATGAGTGTTTGCTTTGATTCGATGGCCTTATCTATATAACTTATCTAAATTAATTTACTTAATGTAACTATTTTTTTCTAAATATAAAATTAGGTCCGTTGTCATGGGCTTAACGGCTCGTAGATGAATAAAACGAAAATATTTAAAATCCCCCTTTAGCTTCCAAGCTTACCGAAGGTAACAAACTGTGATCAATTTTCGTTCTCAAGGACGATATTTTTTTTAGGTATTTTAGACATGATTAGGTGCACAACTTTTATTGTGTTACAATAACTATACTTTTAAGTTTGTATTATATATTTTTTTTTTAAATGTACTTGTGTTCATGTTCTGTTCATACTTGTTTTCCAACAAACTACACCATATAATCGAGCCAAAAATTACCCTTTTGTGACTAAGTATTAAAATCAAATTTTACATCAGAAATGCATTTAAGCGCTGTTTTGAGAGGTCATATTTTCAAATTTTTCCGGGGGAGGACCCCCGGACCCCCCGCTATATGCACCCTACAATAATTAACTGCGAACGACACCTATGACTTACGGTTAAGACATTGTACTGCAGTCGGGGGGAGGGATCCTGAGAACTCCCCCCCCCCCCTTTCCTTAGGGCTTTCCATACTCCCGAAACCCCTTGAAGGGTCAGATCGCCACCCCCTAGATGACACCCTTAATCCGCCACTGTTTTATGTTCTCGCTTATGAAGAGAAAATTAAGTATTAGTTGTATGGCACAGATTTTATCATTTTGTTTTAAAATTAAACTGTTTTCAATTTTATTTTATTGAGCTCATTGCAAATGTAGTCTAAATTTTCATTGGCCGTAAAACACATTAAATAATAGGTTTGTTCCAACCACACTTCAAACTAGTTCCAAACTGTACGACGCATGCGCATTAGTGAAAAACGATCAAGTGTGGTCCGATGCGCATGCGTCGGACAGTTTCAAACCAGTTTGAAGTGTGGTTGGAACAAACCTAATATATTTAATTTAAAATTACAATGAATATTTTGTTTATAATAGACTATATATTATATACACTCTTATATTTTAAACGAGCCGTTATAAGTCCGTGGCAACAGGCTTAATTTTATATTTATAAAAAAGTAAAATTAAGTGAATTAAGTTATTATATCTATTTGAAGACCAACAAATCAAAACAAACATTTATTTTTATTGGAATAAATTTGGTTGCCTTAGCTTAGCAATTACAAATCATTTCGAGATGAGTCGTCGTCACTTGATTATATAAATGATATGTAACAATATAAACATGTTTAATGATGTATTACGATATTAAAAAAAAACATTAAATAATTATCATAAGAAAAAATAGACTGCCAATTAGTGTGGCACATAGCTTTCTCGCATCCTATCATGTACTTTATTGTTATATTAACATTAAAATTATTGTTATATTGTTTATTGTGTAAAAACTATTAATAGTTTTAGCGATCTTTAACACTTCATAGCGGTGTCGCTGTTGCTATTACTAAAAAATTGTATTTGAAAAAAATGTTTGTCTCATTGACTAGATGGAGTTAGATTTTTTCCCCGACCTAAAATTCTAATTTTAAACTTGAAGTTTACGTTTACGCGAGCGTTGCTCATGAACGCTTGGACGGATAACGTTGTCCAACGAACTCGTCCTGGGCATTGGTCAAATGAACATGTCTACCAAATTTCTTCAAAATCGGTCGACATTTACTCAAGTTATCATCACACGTTTCATAATTCGCGGACACACAGACCGACAGACAGACAGACAGACACGAGACCAGAAATGTTCCCTGATGTCTGAAACGGATTTCTGTCTTGGAATTTTTCAAATCGGAGTCATAAAAGTTTTTCGTTCTCAAAAGTGAACACAATGCTTCCGTTACCTTCGGTAAGCTCGGAAGCAACATGTACAATGTACAACCATAAATCAATTTCCCACGGCTTTAGGCCGATTACCGGAAGATATATGAATGTGATTATAAGTGTGTATACATACAAACGTATGTATATTATTTGGTAATAAATAAATCTATCTAATAATTTATTAAACTAATTCAAATTCATTGAAATTGGTTTAGTAGTTTAGACTTAATAGTAGTTTGCGCTCTAATTTATTAGACGTTCCTTTTTTGAAACTGTAAAATCAATTTTTTATCTCTTTGCAAAACTCTTTTATTTACTAAAATGGAATGTTCGTGTTCGCTCATTGTAAAAAAAAAATAAAAAATTACAATATTTTTCTTTTGTAATGCAGTACCTAGGTATAAAAGATAATCTCTTCTATAGAATACCCCGATGGTGATAGTAAAAAAAGAACCGGAAGAGCTAATTGAGCTTGAACATGAATATATAAATTTATTAATGGTACTACTTTCCGACCTGTTTTAGTGTAATTAGCAATGAGCTACGCGAGGTGAATGAATCTTTAATAACAGGGTTTATATAAAAAAATCTGAATGAGTACACTCTAGATTTATTTTGGTACTAAACAATCTAGCTCAAAAAAATTGGGAGTTAAAGAACTTTTAATTACATTTTTTTTAAACGCTAATATGTAAACAATAATTTGCAGAATAGTACGAGTGAACAATAATTACTTAAGTTTTACCGTAGTTAAATTGCTTATAATCTATATTTTCATCAGTGAATCTTCTAATTACAGCTTTAAAAATCGCTTGAGTACAACTGATGATGCCAAAACTCCCATAATGATATTGTTTACAATTTACTTTTCAATGAACTAAGCATCAAAACACAGCAATAAACATGGCGTAAATATAACTAATAATGCTTGCTAAGGCTTCCGCAGTATAGTTGTTAGCAATGTACATTTCTTTTAATATCATCTAGACATAGATTTAAACATCGCTTAGGTACAGTTGATGTCGTCCATGCTCCCATTGCTAAATTGTTTACAATGTAAATTTTCATCGGCTAAGCATCTAAACACAGCATTAAAAATCGCTTGAGTATAATTGATGATGTTGGGCTGTCACAGGTAAATTGTTTACAATGTACTTTTCAATGTACGAATCATCTGATGATGCTTGCTGAGGCTCCCGTAGTATAATTGTTAGCAATGTACATTTCTTTAACATCATCTAGACATAGATTTAAAAATTGCTTGAGAACAGTTGATGTTCACACTCCAATAGCTAAATTGATTACAATGCACATTTCCACCAACGAAGCATCTAAACATAGCTTTAAAACTCGCTTAAGCACAGCTAATGATGCTGTTGCTCTCTGAATTAAATTGTTTATAATGTACATTTTAATCAATGAAGCATCTAAACACAGCTTTCAAATCACCAGAACCAGAGTTACAGCTGATAAAACCCATGCTCTCATAGTTAAATTGATTACAATGCACATTTTAATCAACGAAGCATCTAAACATAGCTTTAAAAATCGCTTAAGCACAGCTAATGATGCTATTACTCTCTGAGGGAAATTGTTTACTATTTACATTTCTATCAACGAAACATGTAAACACAGTTTTAAAGATCGTTTAAGTGCAGGTGATGATGCTTAAGTGCTTACTAAGTGAACGCTTTTATTGATAAAGTTTATTTTTTTTTTTATTAGCTAACTAAATCCAGTAAATTTGATGTAAACAATTCATGCAATCAACCATAAAACTAAATTGTTGTCAAAATTGTAAATAATTGGTTCAGTCGAACATTTATCTTAAAACCCTACTAAAAAGTACTTGAGGTGTGGTAAATTTGGTTTCTCCAGTTGGAAGAAAATAAAAATTGTATCTATTTCAGTTTCTTACTTTCTGTATTGTGATGGCGCGAAAATTCAATTTTGATGGATTTACACGTTTTGAGGTCCCCTGAGTCCAAGAAACTGGTTTTTAAAAAATAAATTTTAGGGCGCTACCCCCCAAAAACTCTGAAAGAATGTGAAAAAAATTATTTCTCGACAACGGTACCGACGATTTTGATTTAAAAAAATCCAAAATGTAGTCCACTTAAATACAAATCTAACGATATAAGCCGTTTTCCCGGGAAAAATCTAGTTAATGAGAAAATCGCTGTAAACACGGACTGGAGAGGCCGGGGTTTGATTCGCAGCCGAGAAGTTATTTTTATGATAAATTTTGATAAAATGATCAATAATAATTAAATGTTTTCACGAAAACTATTAAATGGAAAACGTTGGGTTAATTAATTATGAACTCGTATACGAGAAAGTTTTTCTGAGTTGTCTCGGACCTATTTTTACTAGTATGAAATATTATTAAAATAATCCATTCCGTTTTATTGATTCTTATCTTAAAACTAGTGCATCATAGAAGCTTTTCTTTACATAAATAAGTGACTAACATTAGAGTTGTCATTGATAAAAGCAACAATTATCATGTATGAATTATTTAAATTTAATTCAAAAACTATGAGTCATAAAATAGCTTGAAGATAAATAGAATATATTAAAGATGGAGTGAATGTAAAATTGTTTATATCTTAGCCATGAAATCATTGAGAGAATTTAAGAAAAAACAAAAACTGGAACTGATTAATTCCTGTTGTTTGATTTCCAATTAGTCAGTGATTTCTATAGCTTTGTTTAGATGTTTCGTTGATGGAAATGTACATTAAAACAATTTCACTCAGAGAGCCTCAGCATCATTAGCCAATGTAAATAATATTTTAATTAAAGACCAATTGGTCATTTCAGGGTTCACCGATTGGTCATTTCAGTTTTCAGTGTTAAATGATTGATTTGGGCCAGACTTAGAGACTTTGCTAGGTATTTTAACTGTTAACTTCTTCATATAATATAGGGATATCGTATTAATGATTTAATCAGTTTAAAATTTTTCCGATTAATAAAATATCAAATATTAAATTATGTGAATTTACTGATTAATTCCTGTTGTTCCAATCAGTCGGAAAAACAAAAACTGATTAATTCCTGTTGTTTGATTTCCAATCAGTCAGTGATTTCTATAGCTGTGTTTAGATGCTTCGTTGATGGAAATTTACATTAAAACAATTTCTCTCAGAGAGCCTCAGCATCATTAGCCAATGTAAATAATATTTTAATTAAAGACCAATTGGTCATTTCAGGGTTCACCGATTGGTCATTTCAGTGTTAAATGATTGATTTGGGCCAGACTTTAGAAACTTTGCTAGATATTTTCACTGTTAACTTCTTCATATAATAGGCATATCGTGTTAATGATTTAATCAGTTTAGAATTTTTCCGATTAATAAAATATCAAATATTAAATTATGTGAATTTACTGATTAATTCCTGTTGTTTGATTTCCAATAAGTCAGTCATTTCTATAGCTCTGTTTAGATGCTTCGTTATGTTATTCTACATACTTGCTTTGCTTTCTTATTTGTTTTATTATATTTTTAAATTTTATTTTTTGCAAATAAATCTAGAAATCTTTATAGCAAATAAATCTAGAAATCTTTTTAGCGAACGTCAATAATACTAGATGATGTTACAACATCAACATCATTGTTGTGTTACCAACCTAACAATGATACTAGATAATTAAATCATTTGCTTATTTTTTTTTCTGGAAAAAAATCATTTGGTTTAATGCATTTTATTGAATAGTATAATATATCTTGCAACTTAATTGTGGCCTCTAAAAGGTTCTAATCAATATCGAAAGCTTTTCATTACCGTCAAGCATGATCATGCTTCAGATGCTTCTTGAGTTGGGTGCAAAACGTTGGTTTATCACTTGAGTTGTGGAGCTCCTAAACTAAAGTAAGATAACATTTCCTCAAAGAAGCTCTTATCAACACCTCCTTAATGAAGTTCTTATCAATGTTCTAAGCTGACCATTACCCTCAAGCAACAACTGAGCCTTAGCCCTCTTGCTGATACGTTAACAACACAAGAACACCTTGAACATGCTTCTTGTATTAAAGATATGATATGTTTACAACTCAAGTCCACCTTGAACATGCTTCTTGTATTAGAGATATGATATGTTTACAACTCAAGACCACCTTGAACATGCTTCTTGTATTAGAGATATGATATGTTTACAACTCAAGACCACCTTGAACATGCTTCTTGTATTAGAGATATGATATGTTTACAACTCAAGACCACCTTGAACATGCTTCTTGTATTAGAGATATGATATGTTCACAACTCAAGGCCACCTTGAACATGCTTCTTGTATTAGAGATATGATATGTTTACAACTCAAGACCACCTTGAACATGCTTCTTGTATTAGAGATATGATATGTTTACAACTCAAGACCACCTTGAACATGCTTCTTGTATTAGAGATATGATATGTTTACAACTCAAGACCACCTTGAACATGCTTCTTGTATTAGAGATATGATATGTTTACAACTCAAGACCACCTTGAACATGCTTCTTGTATTAGAGATATGATATTGTTTTAGATGTGAAATGTTAGTTCCTTCATGAGCCTGAAGACCATGATAATTTCAACCATGAGTGCCTTCAACCTTCAGAATTAATAAATACTTACCAAAAATAGTAAAAATTATATGTTTGGTTTGTTTACAGGCAGGTGGATGTACAGGTGGGGAGGGAGTCTCTATACAGGAGTAACTCCAGCCTGGAGCTGATGGGATGTGAGATGGAGTGTGGGCCTAATCTGTTAAGGAGAGAGTATGGTTCACATGGATCCATTGATGTGATCTCATCCCCTGATCATAGAGATGCTGGTTCTTTCTTTGACATGCTCCAGGATATGAGGCCTACTGTTGGAGCTGATCAGAGGAGTCCTGGTCCTCAACAGCTTCTCTCCACTACCTCTGCTTCAGATGACAGGTAATGCTTTATTTGTTAACAGCAAAAGTTTGTGCAATTTTCTTATGGTAAATAAAACTCAGCAATAACTATTGTGGTTTCTAAAACCTCAATAGCTTCCATTAAAAATATATGACCATTTTTGTTGGTCATCCATCATCAATGAACTGATGGCGCAGCTTGAAACTGATCTGTATTAAACATAAGCAATTGTGTTGCTTTTATTGTAAAATTATCAATTTTGCCCTTTCAGTTTTATTTATCATGTAAACATTGCTAATGGCAAGAACTATTACCACGTTTTTATATGTAAAAAGTATTTCTTCAATATCCTCAATGATCAATGGTTTTCTTTTGGAGGTTAAAAAAACTACATCATGGCAACTCAAGCTAAAACCCTAAAAACTCCTGATAATGCTTCATGGGTATTGAGTATACATCCTTCAGATGCTGCCACCTCCGGATGATCCTGTTGTTTATAATGACTTTAACCGACTTGTATATTACCTTAATCAAGAACAAATGCTCCTTAGGCGGCTTTCACACCGAAGTAGCAAGTCGCAGGATGCATGCGTCCTGGTGGCAAGATGCATGCCACTTAAACACCGGACTTTATAACTGAATGAGAGCTTACACACTGAGGATGCAAGTGTGACTTCGGTGTGAAAGCCACCTTAATGTTATTTCTATTCCTTAACAAAATCCATTTGTCTGTTTGATCAGGTGCAGTCCAAAGGCAGGAAGGAGAAAATTTGCTAAATTCTGGGCTAAGACTCCTGGTGGTGGGGCAGCAGTGGGTAGATGTGAAGTAGACGGTACCAACGGGAACACGGACGGAGAGGCCGCTCGTCGTAGAGTGTTTGCTCACTATGATGTTCAGAGTCTGAGTGCTAATCTCAGCTACGCTGCTAGACTCCGTGGAATACTCGCTGCCAGGAGAAGAAACATTGCTACGGGAGCCAGCGCTGCTTCACTACCCAGGGCAGCCACTCCTGACTCACCTGAACAGGACGATGACCCTGGAGATACTAACAACAATCAGCTGATTCAGAGGTACCATCTTTATTTATATCTGCTTAAAGGGAGCCAGCATGTCAGTGTGGCTTAAATCACTTGTCATGTCTGCTCAGCCATCAATGAATTAAGGGCACGAAGTCATGGGTTCAATCCTGCCTCACGATGCTCTAATTAACATCTTGGAATCAAGTGCAGAAAACAGGATCCCAGGTTACCTACAAGGGATCCCATGCTGTGGGGCTCTGATTTATCATTGTCAGTTGAGGGGGGTACAGTGTCATGGGTATGACCCCACCCTCTAGTCCTCTGATTTACATGGCTCACTAATGATCACACCATACTCACTTTGGCGGTACATTATACAGTGTATGATGTGTGAAGAGGCTGGAACTCGATGGAGTTAGTAAAAAGGGCCTAAATATGGAAAATACGTATTAAATAAGTTCCAACAAAAAATGCTATCATTAATATTATTATTAAAGAAAAAGGGGCAGAAAGATAAAAATGCATCTCACTGTTGGGGAGTGAAAACAAATCCCTGGGATTACACATTAAAAAGTATTTTATGTATTTATATACTTCTTTCTGTGCATTCATTAAAAGGATTTTATGTTTGGGCACTGTTTTAATTGCATTAGGAACACCTTAAAACAAATCCGTAGACGATTAACCTGTTGAATATTGGGTTTTTAAATTATCATGTGGCTGCATAAAAATATTTAAAATTGTGCTTAAAGATTAATTGTTAAATATCCATCATAATAGAATGTATTTGCTTTACCCTCCATGGGCTGTTGTACCACAGAGTTAGTTATAGACCAATAAATGTGAGTGTTTTATAAAATATAATTTTTTGTTGCAGTTGTCCATTTTTCCGGAATGAAGTAGGAGGTGAAGATGAGAGGACTGTGTGGCTCGGTCGAGCTTTGACTTCGTGTAAGAATTCATCTGGGTGTAGTGGACAGGGTTTTGTACACAGACCAACTCTTGCCTGCGGAATGTCTGTATTGGAGTATTCTAGAGGAGAAACTCACTGGACCTCCTCTACTTGTCCCTATAGCCAACGTCCGCGACCACTTGAACAGGTATCTCATAAATACTCTTCAATAAGATAATTGAAACAAAAAACTGAACTTGTTTTTAAGGCAGCTCAGTGGGCATGTCATATTCAGCCATTAGATTGGAGTCAGAGCTCTTACTCTGGGAGTTTAAGCATTATCTGCAATCTTTAAAATATTTGAAGCAGATTTAATTATAATCTGACTTATTTTCAACTGAACATCCAGAATATTATAGGATTACTTACATCCTCTATGTTACAGGCCATGGAGGGCTTTGGCTTCTCTTGCTATGCCTCTCCAATCATCTCCTTGGATGTTCTCCAGCATCCTTGCTTTGGATTCCTTTTCATCTACCTTTTCTAGGATGTCCATCCATCAGTCTCTTTAGCTAAGGTTGCACGGTAGAAGGCAAGTGGTGTATTGCAGAGGTGACGTGCTCGTTGTGGCCGCCAAGGCAATTTGTTTTTGAACACTGACCTTCCTGAGAGGGTAGCAATATTATCAGTCAAATTTGTTAATGCCTCATGGCAACCAGGCTTTTTTTCCCCTAGAATGGACCTTTTAGGCAGATAGTTAGGCCAGGCGCACCCAGGAGTCTTTTTGCCCCCATCCAGTTTTGTCACTACCTCAAGGGCTTATACAGTATATGGGAGTGTGCACACTGACAAAGACAGGTGCAAGACAAAAGAGTCCTCCAGCCTAGGAGATGTCCCGACACTTTTTGTCCACAGACTGTTTTGCACAAATCACAGCAATTTCCATGAGGTCCATTTCGCTGGGTACAAGATATGCGAATGTCTTGTCTCCCGTGTGCAAGGCTGTAGCAACACAAGTATGACAAGGCAGACACAACAAAGACAGTTCGGAAACAGTCTGCAGACTCTTTTGTCTCCAGTATACGCCTGGCCTTAGAGGTAGGTGGGGGATGGAGGTTTAAGTTTGGTGGCCATACTAAAAACACTCTACCACTACCATCAACCCACCACCCTCCATATTTTTCCTCCTGCAGTAGGGTCTCCAAACTCGAATCTTCTCCTACCTTTGATGCTAAAGACAGCTGGCTGGCTACTTAACATTAACCAAGTAAAACTAATTAATCAGAACTTAAAACATTTTTATTCTTAAGTAAAACTTACTAATACGTGGCTTGTTGTTGTATTTCAGGTGGATCGAGGGGCTCACTATTACCGAGATTATTTCCAAGGTAAGGATCATCAGAACTGGTTCGGTATGGATGACAACTTGGGACCAGTTGCAGTGAGTCTGAGAAGAGAGAGGGTGGAATCACCTGGTGACCAAGTCGCAGCTTCAACTCTTCCTCTCTACCGATACAGGGTTGTCATCAGGACTTCAGAGGTACTTACTTAGTGTTACCCTTTCATTTGAAAGAGTGTTACCCTTTTCATGTGAAAAGATAAAAATAATTCCTCTGTCATATTGTAGGGTAAACACTTGAGATCCATGGTTCAAATACCAGTGGCAGATGCATTATTTTATCCCTCTTTCTCCCTCCTTTAATTTTTTTTTTTTTTTTTTTTTGTAGTTTTAGTCCTGTTCAACAGCTTATTAGGTCATTACAGGACGGGGGTTATCCGGCCACTTTACTCATCTAATCGATGAGATCATCAGTGTGAAACATGTCTTACCCCGCTGGGATTCGAACTCACAGCCGGGGTTTAGACCTTGGTTTCAGAGTCGAGTGCTCTAACCCCTCGGCTACACCGGCCCCCTTCTTTAATAATAATAATTTAATTGTTCAGATTACTAAAGTTATTAAAAAAAAGTAAATGAACAAATGCAGTTTTAAGATAAAAGAAATATGGATTTCGGTTCTAAATAGAGACTTAAATCTTTTTTTGTTAAGGCAAAATTCTCATTTTTTTTTAAAGCTGTAATTTTAAATTAAATGAATAATTAAAATGTTTCTTTTTGTTTGTTTCAGCTGCTGACTTTGAGAGGTTCCATCCTAGAAGACGCTATACCCAATATTAAATCTACTAACTCCAACAAAGCTATCAATACCAAAGAAGTTTTAGAATACGTAGCACCTGAAGTTCAACTATCATGGTTATTTTTACTCTATTTTCATAGTCAATTTTAATTTTCAGTCATGTGATTAAAGGCTAACCTGTAATAACCCTAGCAGTTGATCGGGACTAAAACCCAAAAGAAAAAAATAAATAAATAAACAAATTGAAATTTTTTGCTTTTAATAAAATTTGAAGGTTTAATATCGCTCCAATGTTAGTGTTGCCAATTTTTTTTTTTTTTAATATTCTGGAAAAAAACTGTTTTTATTCATGTAATTTGTACAAGGGTGTTATCAGGGGCAATTAATTATTACAATTTTTTGAACTAGTGGCATTACATCCCATACTTGCGATGAAATATAAAGAACTCCAGCATGAACTCCTTGAAACTGTTTCTGATTTTATTTTTTGATGAGATTATATTTTAACTTAAAGGAAATTAATTTAATTTTAATTAATTGATTTACAAAACCAACTATGATCCTTTCCTATATTCGCCAATAGTTAGGGTGACCAAACGTTTTAAGCATTTGAAGGGGTCTCATCGGTTTCTGAAAATGTTCCTTTTTTGGAAAAAGGGGAAATTTTCCAAAAGGTCTGGGTAAAATTAAAAACTTGTCTTATACTTAATGAGTTGGAGACTACGTACGTATTGGAGACTTTTTCAATATTAGTAAATATATTAGGTTTGTTCCAACCACACCTCAAACTGTACGACGCATGTGCATTAGCAAAAAACTTTCAAATGTGGTCCGATGCGCATGCGTCGGACAGTTCCAAACCAGTTTGAAGTGTGGTTGGAACAAACCTAATATTTATCAATGGCTTGCTTCTCAAATGTGTGATATTTACTTATCATCGTTTTGAAAAGGAAAAGTATTTTTAATAACAATAACCGGTTTCGGCTACTAAATAGAGTTCTTCAGATTCAAAAACATTAGCTGGTTCACATTAACATCGTCTGAGGGCTGCAATAGTTCGATTCTTCTAAAGTGAATTTGTAACTTCCATTATTTAAGAGACTATAGATCTGATGTATTTTTTAAAGAAATTATTATTTTTGTAAATATTTGAAGTTAAATTGATGACTGATTGTTTGTGTGGTGTTTTAGTTTAAGGCTTGGAGTTAGTGGACCGGAGACGGAGGACAGCTTGATGAAGCTAGACGAGCAGGGTTTGTCTCGTCAGTACAAGGTTGGCATCATGTACTGTAGAGCTGGACAGTCTACTGAAGAACAGATGTATAACAACCAGGAGTCATCTCCTGTACTTACCGAGTTCCTTGACTCTATCGGACAGACTGTCAGGCTTAAAGGTTTCGACAAGTACCGAGCTGGACTCGATAATAAAAGTAACTATTTCTTTACTAATTTTATCGATTTTAGGGTACCTCTTTAGATTGTTACTCCCCTATAATGTTTTAGAATAAAAACGACTTTGACTAAATAACTATTAAGGAAAAGGGATGTTTAGACCAATGTACTTTGGGGCAAAGGAATATCCCACTACTGTTTTGATAAGGGGAGTAACCGTCTAAAGAAGAACATTCCGTAAACCTTCTTTAGATTGTTACTCCCCTCTGGTTTTTTATAAGGGGAGTAACAATCTAAAGAAATGCTACTTTTAGATTATAATCTTTCTTTCTCTTTTATAATATTGGTTTCTGTGATCTTCTGGAAGAGAATCTACCCCTCTCTATTCCATACACCTCTCTTGTGTGTAGAATAGAGAGTGGTAGATTAGACTCTAAACTAAGGTAGTGCAGTGGGAGTGTCAAAAAGAGAATTGATTTGTGACAGGGTGAGGAAATTGACGACTTGGGTAGGGACTCATAGCAAGGAAGGGGTAGAGAGAACAATCCGATTTGAAAAGTGGTTCATTATGCTCCCCCCCCCCCCCCCCCTATACTAAACCTCCCAAGCGAGCTCAATCCGAACTAAAGTGATCACGTGGTCACTGGTCCTTGTCTTATTGGTCTATTCCTTGGTTTCTTCCATCCCCACAGACTCTTGTCAACAAATCCTAATCAGTAGCATTTATTTGATACCCCACTCAAAGAAGATTGCTATTGGTTATCTAGGAACTGTTACACGTTTATTAACGATGTTACTGCCTTTAGATAATTAATATGGTTAATAACAAACATTAAAGTACATATTTATAAAGAAAACTGTATTAAAAATATAAATATTAAAAGTCGTAAGAAAATATCACTTATTCTTATCAGCTGATATCAGATAAATTTCGAGTTTTTATTGAGATATCGATACTGTTTCACCAAACTGCCGCTTGAAAGTGTTAGCATATGGGGGGGAGCATAATGAACCACTTTTTGAGACCCAGATTCTATAGTATTGTTCCCTCTACCCCTTCCTTGCTCTGAGGGTAGGGAGCCAATGAGAACTCTAGAACTTAAGAATCTATAAGATCAACTAATAAACTAATAAGACGAGAAATGTTCAAAATGAGCACTGGCTAAACCAAGATTTGGTCTTACCGAGATATCGCCCGAATCTCCAAAGAGATGTGTTGTCTTTCTCACAAAGGGATTCAGTCATATTAATGCGTTTGACAATAAGTCATACAAGGCTGACCCATAGCCACCTTCTGTTGGGCTGTTGTCCTCCTGTGTGCCCACAATGCAAAAATGACACTCTAAAAGTTAAACATATTATGTTAAATTACACAGTACTAAAACCCTTCCGTGATAAGTACAATATAGTATCATTGGAGACTTTGTTTGCTATCAGGTCGGGGCGTGGTACTGATATTCTGAATGTTGGGGAGGATGTGAGATTATTCAATGAACTGTAAAGCATTAAGGACAAGCTAGGTTTTTATTATGAATTATTATTATTTATTATTTTATTATAAGCTAGGATCAATTATAAAGATAATACTGGGAAATTATGATATTCCTGCTAATGGCCATAGCTGCTGAAGCGGAGAAAAATTAAAAAGGCAACTGGATGCCTTCAGGATAACTGCCTAGTGGCTTTATTTTTTCCCTCTCATAGTTCAACACATCCATACAGAACTATTATAAATGTATCACAAACAAACAACTTGCTAATGACTCATATTTATAAGATTTATAATTAAAACTTTGTTTTATGGGCTAGTATAATTTGTTTAATGTTTAATTGCAATTTGACCGATTAGGTGATCTTTTTCACTTCATAGCAATATTGCTGTCGGTTATACCCTAAACAAAATTCTGTCTCATTGAATTGATTAAGAAAATATGAGTATTTTCTCATAAAGAAAAGAGAAAATAATGGGCAGTTTAGTGTAGCGAGGGTTAAACCAATAGACCAATAAGTTTAAACCAAGCAGTAAACCTGTTACCAGGTTTACTGTTTCACTCAGACTCGCCACTTGCGAAAGGGTTGGAACAAACTTGATGTAATTGTTTTGTTGTTATTATGTTTGCAGTGTGCTTTTGTCCCAGTAGTTAACATTGTATTGTTGTTTTACAGCTGATTCAACCGGTTTATATTCTGTTTATGCTCAACACCAGGATTGTGAGATAATGTTCCACGTCTCGACGCTCCTTCCCTTTACTCCTAACAACAGGCAACAGGTAGTTCATATTTTCTTTGTTTTCTTATTTTAATCATCTGACGATTGATTGATGAATTAGTTCTAACTTTCATCGATGATGCAAAATTATTAAATCTTAACTGCTTTTAAATAACAATTTTATGATCCTCGACTGTGTTTTTCGGCACTTCTTTAGATAGTTACTCCCCTTATAAAGAAAACAGAGGGGAGTAACAATCTAAAGAAGGTGTATGGAATGGTCCTTCTTTAGACTGTTACTCCCCTTTTAAAAACAGAAGTGTGATATTCCTATTTTTGTCCCAAAGTACATTGGACTAAACATCCCTTTGTCTTAATACATTTATAACATAGGGGGAGTAACAATCTAAAGAAGTACCTGTTTTTCTCTAATGTGTGATATCGACTCATCATGAAAGAGGTTTAGTTCAATAACCAAACAATGTCTTCAAACAAACAAATTTTAATTGAAATAATTGACCTGTTTCAGCTGTTCTAAAGCAGCCTTCTTTAGATAATCGTACTTTCGAAGTCGATTCAGTAACCTCTAGATTATCTGAAGAAGGCTGTTTTAGAAAAGTTGAAACCGGTCAATTGTTTTTTACAATTGTTTGTGTAAAGACGTTGTTTGGTTATTGAACTACTCCTCTTTCATGAAATATTTTATGTTCGAGTTTGAAAATACTTATATTAAGATAATTTTATCTGAATTATGGCATGAATTATTTTTATATTTACCTACCTATCTTGTATTATAATTTTAATCCTTTCATTGCTACGAACAAGTTAAATCAGCGCCTCATACATTAAAAATTAAAATTTTAAATGAACACTGAATATACCTTGTCATCAATAGGGTAAGCTTATCTCCTTTCCTAATCATAATAATGAAATATTTAATAATTAATTAATTAATTATTTGCAGTTGCTGAGGAAGAGGCACATTGGTAATGACATAGTAACTATAGTATTCCAAGAGCCCGGAGCTCATCCCTTCACTCCCAGGGTCATCAGATCTCAGTTTCAGCATGTCTTCATCGTAGTTCGTGCTGTCAACCCTTGTACCGACAATGCTCATTACAGGTAAACTTGTCTTGGATGAGATAATACAAATTATTAAGCAGACTATTGTAAAGATAGTCACCTAGCTTCCTCTTACCCTATTAAATGGATGGTCATGTGAGTATAAAGTATTGTAATCCCACTGGGAATTGAAAGGTTGTTTGAATTTAAGATATGATGGTTCGTAAAAATGTTGATGGCCAGATTGATAGACAGACACTACACCAAATATTTTCAGTGATGTCTAAAAATGGATTTTGATCTGGGAATAGATTTTATCAATTTCGGAGATATGAAAAAATCATATATGCTCACATAGATCACTATGCTTTGTTAACCTATGGAAGGCAAAGTCCTTTTTTTAATAATAATGTAAAGAAGCAACTGAATAAATTGAACAATTTATAGTTGTGATTTTGAGTAGACATAGTTGAGTAGACATTTAGCATCCTTAATAATTACTTTGATTCTAATGTTGGGAGCCAAAAAGATTTGACATTTTTACTTTAGATATCTGGAACCAAAGGTACCAGTTGTAGCTTATTTGGCTACATATTCATATTTGATAACAATTATTAAAATATTCAGAATTCCATTCCTTGGTCTTACCTGAATAAATAAATTAAAAAAAATCATTCTCTTTTGCATTATTTCAACCCTACTTGGGCCAAGCTTAATAATTGTTCTTATACAACATCCAAAAATATCTTCTACTTAACTTTAGTTTATTTGTGATAATTTGCTCAGTAAAATACTGCCTACAAGCAACATAGTGACACAACATTAGGGAAGTTGATATTTGTCAGTTTACATAGGTAAGATCAATTTAAAAAACTCTTGCATAATTAATTATGGTAACTTACACACTTTTGTCTTTAAAATGTATCCATTTTTTGTCATGATATGTAAAAGTTATTTTAAAAACTTTTCTCAAAGAGAAAATCTGTCATTTTTTGTGAGTTAATAAAATCAAACTCTAGAGTAGGGTAATACACTACTACATAAATATTATTATTTTCCTGGTAAACTGAGCTTACTTTTTTTTTTCTTTCTTTTTTTTATAAAAATTTTAATATCTGGACACATGTGTAGACTCAAGATACCAAAAATAATTTTTAATTTAATTTCACAATATAAATTTGTGTCTGAGTTTGAACATAGCACAATTGTACATAAATTTCCCATGTTTTCAGATGGGTTTGGATATGTAGATTCCTGAGAAATATTTATCTTAGTAATTAGCTTGTCAACTAATCCCTTTTTATTTATTATACTTATTAGATTTTTGTTTTATTTTACTTTGTAAAATTTCCATTAGAAAGTTATATAATTGAATCGTTGTGTTTTTTGTACAGTGTGGCTGTATCAAGATCGAAAGAAGTTGCTGTATTTGGGCCGCCCATACCTGAAGGAGGAACTTTTCCAAAGGGCAAAACTTTCACTGACTTCCTCCTTGCCAAAGGTAATCAATAAATATGCATATCGAGTTACATAATAAGACCTTGTATGATCAAATTTGGCCTTTTGAGTTATTGTTCAGTACAGTCAAGCTACTCCAGATTTAATAGGACCGGACTCTGGGTTACCAAAGTCCGTATTAAACGGATCAGTTTTAAAACGACTCTAATACAAGTTTTAATTGGGAAAACTATTGCACACTATTACGCACAGTTTTCAAGGTAAAGGGTGTCAAAAAAAGTTTTTTTTGTTTTTTGACGATATCTCAGTAACAGATAGAGATACAAAATTCAGCTTTTGTACAGGCATTCTCAAATGGGTACAAACAATTGTTAGAAATGGCTTCCTCCTCAGATAATGCAAGATTCCAACTTATGTCTTAATTACTGACGTACCCATTTGAATATACCTGTGCAAAAGCTGAGTTTTGTGTCTAAAATGGTTCCTGAGATATATATCGTCACAAAAAAACAAAACATTTTTGAAACCCTATTCTAAAAATATGTATAAATAATAGCAGGAATTTAAGTGAAATATACTGTGAAATTCTATTTGATTGTTTTTTACGTGTATAAATTACAGTAGAACCTCGCTTACACGACCCTCAATAACACGAAAACCTCAATTGCAAGTGCAATTTTTAAAACCCTTTGAGATTGCCATAACACATAATGTTAAATTAACCTCTATAACGCAACTATTATTATCCAAACAACCTCAATAACACGGATTTTTTCCAATTCTCAACGTAACTCAGAACCTCTATAACAAGTCGTTTTGAGAAGTCAACCTCTATAACACCACTCTACACAGGAATGGATCGACCTTGAACAAGTCTAGACTTGAAAACCCCACCCATTAACCTCGATAACATGACTGATAGCCAAAATAACCTTGCTAACACGACCCTCGACAAAAAGAGCACCTCGATAACAAGACTGTTTCCCTAATCCCCCTTAAGACACTTCTTATTGAAGTTCTACTGTATTTATGTTTGTTAGCGTATGCATTGTAGAGTTAATTTGTGACAATGTTCCATAGTTAAAAGTGAATATTTGTATGTTTACAGTGATTAATGCTGAAAACGCAGCTCACCGCAGTGAGAAGTTTGCTACTATGGCTACAAGGACAAGACAGGAATATTTAAAAGATCTCGTTACAAACTACACAACTAACCTTGTGGTCGAAACAACACAGAAATTTTGTAAGTTTTCTTCAATACTTTTTTTTATTCATTTATGTTTCACCTAGACTTCTAAGATTATGATGCAGCATTGGTTCTTAGACCAATTAATCAAACTTGTTTTTCATATTATCGAAACTTCAGAACTACAATCTAATTATAATTGAGATTCAAATGTTTAAGTTTTAGGTAGTATTCATACTACGGAAAGATTAAATTTTAATTTAAATCAAATTATAATTATCATTAACTACGGGAGACATACAGAGAAAAATAGACCCCAGCACCGGGACTTGAACACAGGGCCTCCTATATATCCGTTACTTACCAATTGAAAGCTTGGATTCGGGACTTGGTATCGGTAACGATCGAGAAAATCATTCTCCAGTATAGCTCAGTTGGTAAGAGCACCTGTAACGGATATATAGGAGGCCTGTGGTTCAAGTCCTGGTGCTGGGGTCTATTTTTCTCTCTATGTCTCCTGTAGTTAATGATAATTATAATTTGATTT
This sequence comes from Gerris lacustris, assembly GCA_951217055.1. Lineage (NCBI taxonomy): Eukaryota > Metazoa > Arthropoda > Insecta > Hemiptera > Gerridae > Gerris > Gerris lacustris. Next base: position 14,290,609 of record OX578283.1, read on the forward strand.
AAATTATAATTGAGGATATCCAGGATCAGTCAAAAGTAAAAATTTAAGTTTAGGATTTTACCGATGTTTCTGAAAAATGTAATTCATTCATCTAGTCCAGGAGATAACGTGCAAAATAGTGTCTGACTAAAATCAAGCTAGAATTTATGTATAAATAAATCTTTTGGTGCCTTTTAAAATTTGGTCAGCTAAGTTCGTCTGCGGGGGCCTATAGCTTGGCAATAGGCATTTGAAAAAAACAAACCGGTGGAGAGAGGCCATGTCCCGCCCTTTATGGTGGACAGTGTGGTTTTCATGATCCTGAGTACGAAATTAGTTAGTAGACCAAAAATTAAGTTCATGGTAGTTTGCCACTTAATAGGTGACCTCTTTGATTTGGAGTAATATTTGACTAACTAAACTATTAAGTGACAATCTATTGTCAACTTGAGTTTTGGTTTACTAACTAATTTTTTGTACTCAGGATCATACAAATCACAATGTCCACCATAAAGGGCAGGAAATGGCCGCTCTCCACCTGTTTGTTTTATTCAAATGCCTATTGCCAAGCTATGTCCCGCAGATGAACTTATAGCCGATCAAATGCTTTTTAAAGGCACCAAAGGCTTTACTTATACACAAAATTCTAGCTTGAAGTTAGTCAGACACTTTTTTGCACGCTATCTCTTGGACTATTCACGGTATTATACTGGAATCAAAATTTGAATGAATATTTTGACGGATTCCTCCCTACCCATAATCCTCCTTTCCTTTCTACCCTCAATTACAATTTAATTGACAGTTGATAACCACACATTTATTTCATATTTAGTATGGGGGTTCATATTTTTGGGATGGTGGTGTATACTGTAGATATTTAATTTATTTAGTTAGAAATAAGACGGGTGTCATCATGCCCTTTGTTTTACACAGCGTGGACACAACTTGGGTCAAGAGTTTAAGATTAAACCCCCCTTTTTATTCGCTATTAATTAACTTCACATATTTGACCGGGACAAATCTTGTTATTCAAATTTGACCCACTTCCCAACTATCTAGAAAGCTGTCAATTGTACAGAATATATATATTTCCGATTTCAATATTATAATCAGTCTTTAGTTTTAACAAACGATTAGTATTAGTAGATAAATCTATAAATTTTGGTGGTAAAATTAAAAAAAAAAAAAAAAAACTATTAGGTTAATTAATTAATGTAAGTATATCTACACTAAAAACATTTCTTTGATTCTCAACTGAAGGCGATGACTTCTTTCTAAAACAATTATAATTTTGTCTAATATTCAACAGTTTTTACAAAGGGGATCTTGACGGGGACTAGGTATAAAAGTCCCCAGCCGAAGATGACTAATATGTGGTGTGGATTACCCTTTCATTCTTATTCAGGTTTGAAAATGTTTTGGAAAAGTAATCTTAATAGATTAGAAATAAACTTGATTAGAATACAGGTAGCGCCCTTGTATATGTGCAATCAGTATTGCTAATCAGCCTCATGTTGTAACATGGCAATGTTTTGATGTAACCTTAGTTTTTTTCTTTTTTATGTAAACTTGGCACTTCTTTAGATTATTACTCCCCTTATAAAAAAACAAACAGGAGAATAACAATCTAAAGAAGGTGTACAAAATGTTCTTATTTAGACTGTTACTCCCTTTATAAAAACAGAAGTGTTATGTTCTATTGTCTCAAATAGTCCAGGAGATAGCGTGCAAATAAGTGTCTGACTAACATCAAGCTAGAATTTTGTAAACAAGACAATCTTTTAGCGCCTTTTAAGAATATGTAGTCAGCTAACTTCGTCTGCGGGACATAGCTTGGCAATAGGCGTTTGAAAAAAAGAAACCGGTGGAGAGCGGCCATGTCTCGCCAATTATGGAGGACAATGTGATTTTCATGATCCTGAGTACAGAATTAGATAGTCGACCGAAAATCAAGTTGATGTTAGTTTGTCCCTTGACAGGTGACCACGTTGATTTTTTAGTAATATTTGAATAACTAACCAATCAAGTGTGAAAATAACATCGACTTGATTTTTGGTCTACTAACTAATTCTGTACTCAGGATCATGAAAATCACATAATTGGTGAGACATGGCCGCTCTCCACCGGTTTTTTTTTTTTCAAACGCCTATTGCCAAGCTATGCCCCGCAGACGAACTTAGCTGACCACATATTCTTAAAAGGGACCACAAAATTCTAGCTTGATGTTAGTCAGACACTTTTTTCCACGCTATCTCCTGGACTAAAAGTACATTGGACTAAACATCCCTTTGTCTTATAAGCTATTTAGTCAAAGTCATTTATATTCTAAAAAAATATGGGGGAGTAACAATCTAAAGAAGTACCGTAAACTTGACCTATTCATTTCCATTCATAAAGTTGAGTATATTGTCCACACTACATCCTCTTAGCATCAGCTTTTTTTTTTAGCTTACCTTTAACTTTAAATTTGAACTTTTCTAGAACCTGGTTCTTTAATTATATTTACCGTTAATTTAGTAGAGGGAACAATTTTCTAACAAGTGCAAATTAAGTTTTTAATAATTCATTAATTATAAACCTTTATCCTAAACATATATAATTCTGTCTTGGTTTATATTTAGTTAGCGATATGTTTTTTAATTGTATCCATCCGTCCTAATTAGAGTATAAGTGATATCTGATTTATACTTTTAATTAACTGTTATTCCATTATTAAGTAAACCTTGGAATTTATTATTGTTTATTTAACTTTAATTGTCATTTTGAACTTCACTTTTAACCCACTCTTCAATTGCTCAGGGTGCGTTCAGAATTACTAACCAGGTCGACCAACCTCTTTTATAAACCTTAGGTTGAATTAGTGGTCAACCAGAGTGTTTGTGACCGCTTCTACTGAGTCCCAATTACATTACCTTCATAGCACTTAATTTACTTTAACTTGAAGTAATTTCGTGAAATTGTATTTTATTTTATTATTTGCTACTGCTACTATTCAGAAAATAATAAAGTTTTAAACGTTAGCACTAGAAATAGCTTCACACACAAACTAAACCCTGTTTATATTTTATAACCTGGTCCATTGCTGCCTTGCATAACTCCTCTAGGCAGATAGAATTATTTAAAACAACCACGACACTAACCACTACAAACCGCCAGTAGACCTGGTAAGTGATTTCAAATGCAACCTTTAAAAGCTTTAAAAGCTGTATGTATAGATTACTTATATATTTTTTATCTTTGTATTTATTTGGCTCCATAATGAATACATGAAATCAGAAGATTATGCCCCACCCATCTGCTCAGACCCTAGAGTAGATAGAGATTTAACAAAAATATAAATAAAAAAAAACACTTTTTTTTAGGATTCAACACAGGTTGATGAAAATTTGGGAAAGAGGAGAGTTGTGGTTAGATAAAGTTACTTAAACCCTGCATGGCAGGTTTCAATTCCTAGGCCATGTAGTTGTTGTTATGAATACTTCACGGGTAAATCTACCAAATTTTGCACTTTTCTCTTTCTCAACCGATTAACATTTATAACTTGAATGGTTTCTTCATCAGAATATCCTCTCTCTCTGTATATAATACGGTTTATATGAGAAAGTAGGAAATGAACAAACATACCTTTGTATTTAGAAAATGCACTGACTTTAGTTTAGGTGTTGGTTACTGTTCAGTTGTTTCTGTTGGTTGCAGCCTTACCTTAGTATGAAAAGAAGGTTCCTAAAGTAGGATTATATTCGCACAGATAATGCTTTCCATCTCCATAAGAATGTTAAAGAATTTATATTTTCATATGTTTGCTTTTATATAGTATATTATTATTATTCTTTTTTTTTGTGTGTTGCAGCAATCATATCCTTCAGTTCTAAGAAGAAAGAGAGGTGGCGAGGTCGGGTCGTTGCGGATTCAACAGTGAGAGGTGCGGTTTCATGGCAAGTTCTACTGGATGATTCGAGTCAGTCTGTTCTAGTCGAGTGTTTTCTCGCTATATCCTCGGATTCTCTTGTTCTCGTTGAAGAGGCGTCGAGAGAGATAGTCTTCGCTACTCCAACCACATCTATCCTCGGCTGGTCTATCAATACTAACAGGTTTGTTGTATAAGTTTTGTACAAGAACCAATTGTAGCTGAGGTTGGAATGCATCTCAAAATAGATTCCAACCTTTGTCTCAACTCTTACACACCGATTCTTTCTTTTAACCATTATTTCAATTTGTTTTCTCTGGCTATGAAGATTGGTGGTGGTTTTTATTTTGATTCTTTGTCATGGGCAGCTATCATTTATAAAATACCAAATATGAGCATTAATCTGTACTGACTTAAGCTATACTTGGGAGTTCCGATTTTAAACAAAGCTAAATTTACAGTTTTTCACAGGTGCCATCCATCTCTGTGTTTACCTATAACACTAATGCTTATTAATTTTCTTCTTATATCTTCGATTATAATGTGTTTATTTTTTTTTTTTCAGTTTAAGGGTTTATTATCATCAAGGAGAGTGCATAACGTTCCATATGAAAGAAGGAGGAGAGAGAGATGAACTGATAGAGGTAGTGGTGAGACTTCGTTCTGTTACTAATGGTTCAGTAGCGGAGGAACTGTCGTTAAAACGCAACACTCTAGGACAGCTTGGATTCCATGTACAGCCTGATGGAGTAGTCACCCAGGTTGAACATAAAGGACTTGCTTGGGTTGCTGGATTAAGACAGGCAGCTAGGCTCGTAGAGGTGAATTTGTGTTTTTATTTATTTCTTATCTACATCAACCATATACTGGATGGAGTTACAGTTGACAATTTCAATCTCTTCTTATTTTCCTTTCTATGTTGTTGAGCATTTATGATGGCCATATTTAGTTTAAAGCCGAGGGAGCCTGTTTGCCCATGTGGATTAAATTACTTGCTACATTTGCCTGGCCATCAATAAACTGAGGGTGGTACGAGGTTGTGGGTTCAATTCTGCGCCGTGATGCTTTGATTTATATGGCTCACTAATGATCATACCATGCTCACTTCAGCAGTACATTGTACAGAAGTATAATGTGTGAAGTGGCTGGAACTCTCTTCCACTGGGTTAGTAAAAATTAGCTAGGTTCGAACAAGTGGTTCGTCCTACTCGTCTAGTATTAGCACCTACTACTACTACTAGCCAAATATCTTTGACTAATTTACTTACTTATTTTAGTCTATGTGGCTGTTGAGCTATTTACCACTGAGGTACCTAGTAATAATCCTTGAGTCTATGAGAGCAACTTGATAAATTTTGCTCTTGAGTTTTCTTAAGAAATAGCAATGATCAGTATTTCCAATGAATCTTGGTAAACAATCAAATAATTTTATATCATTATTTGTATGGCTGTCTTAATACATGTCTCTACTCAACATGCTCTGAACAAACAAATACATTTAGTACAATATGAAAAGATATTAAAGTTTTATTTTGTTATTTATTTTAGATCTGCAAAGTGGCTGTATCTACTTTGAGTCATGATCAGATGATAGATCTACTAAAGACATCAGTAGCTGTCACTGTCACCGTTATACCTCCTAATACTGACGGCTCAGTTAAAAAGTAAGTTTAAACAAACTAATTATGCTAATTGTAATTTTTAATTATGGATTAATCATTTTGTTAAGTTAGTGGCTTACACACTAGGTGGAAAACTAACAGTCTTTGGATAAGGGAGGGAGGGGATGGTCCTGTCATAAATACATCTAGTTAGTTGCCATGCACAAAGAATGGACAACCTCCTAAGGATGCCCAAATAGTAAGATAAGCAAGATGTGAAGAAGAAAAGGGAAAGAAGAAGAAATATATGGATGGACAGTATCTCATCCACCCAGAGGAATTTCTCCCAGCATGGACAATCTCCAAAGATAATCAGGTGTAAAAATCCACTGTGCCACCTATGTATAAGCCTAAACTTGATCAACATTTTATACTATTCTTAAAATAGGTTTGTTCCAACCACACTTCAAACTGGTTTGGAACTGTCCGACGCATGCGCATCGGACCACATTTGAACGTTTTTTGCTAATGCACATGCATCGTACAGTTTGGAACTAGCTTGAGGTGTGGTTGGAACAAACCTAGTTAGTATTGATTTTTGACACTCAGGTTGGCCAACCTATGTGGAGGAATAATAAAGCCAGTAGGCCTGTGGGAGGGGTGGGGCCAGTTACATCATGACATTTTTATTTGCCTTATTGGTCCAACCTTCTTGAATTAAAAATCCAGTTCTTTCATTGGCTCCCCACCACAATTTTTTGTTGATTTTCCTGTGCTGTCCAAAGTTAATACTAATTGTAGGAATAGTTTAAAATATCACTCCATTCTAACAGGGTTTATTAATAATGAATATATTTAATGTTTTGTTTCAGGGGTTGCTCAGAACAGTCTTGTAAGTACAACAGTCACTTCGAAGGAGACTATGAGAATATTAACAATCAAGACTCCAGATTGAATAAGACAGCCAGGCAACAACCTGTATCCAAGAGGTAAATTTGTCCTTAATTATTCTCTTTTTTTTATTTTTATTATTATATAATTATATGGGGAATAGTTATTGCCACACAAATATTTTTATTTTGGTAATGACACATCATACATAATAAAAAGTACAGTAGAACCTCGCTTACATGATACAAGTGCAATTTTCAAATCCCCTTGAGATTGCCAAAACACATAATGTTCAATTAACCTCTATAACACGACTATTATTATCCAAATAACCTCAATAACACGGACTTTTTCTAATTCACAATGTAACTCAGAACCTCTATAACAAGTCGTTTTGAGAAATCAACCTCTATAACGTGACTCTATACAGGAATGGATCAACCTTGAACAAGTCTAGACTTGAAAACCCCGCCCATTAACCTCGATAACACGACTGATAGCCAAAATAACCTTGATAACACGACCCTCGACAAAAAGAGCACCTCGATAACAAGACTGTTTCCCTAATCCCCTTGAGACACTTATCGAGGTTCTACTGTAATTATATAGTTTTTACTTTCTCTTGTGTATATTATACATATAAAAGAGAAATTTAATTCTGTGATTTTGATGGATTTACACATTTTGAGGTTGAGTCTAAAAATGTGGTTTTTAAGAATGTTATCTGGCACTTGGCTTTAACTACTGGGTCGATTTTTGTTGAAATTTGGCGTAAATATTTTGAACAATCATAGCTTAGCGGTGTGTTACTATGTTTACCAGGAAATCCTGTACCACACACAATGAATAGGCAGGTGTATTGTCATTGGTTTCTGCTCTTGTACAAATTTTGCTGCCACAGGTTTCATGTCCATGTATATTCTGTTAAAATCTCAGAGATAATAGTTTTTGAAATCCCTAAATCTTCTCCTAACTCTCGCAATGTCAATAGTCGATTGCAGTTCCGCAGGCAATTGACTTTTTCAGAGGTTCGGCTGTTTGATGGTCTTCGAGTATGTTGATCCCTTTCTACAGATTCACAACTGCCTTTAAAGCATCGATACCATGTTATAATTTGAGCATCACTCATAGAGTCCTTCCTGAAGGCCATGTTAATCATACATATGGTTTCTAAAGATGAATTTTCCTAGTTTGATGCAAATTTGCTGATCTAGTTTCTCAGTCATTGTAAATGAGACAGTAAGACAAAACGTAAGGTTACTCAATGACGTCTCTCTACTGAATGAGGAGTCAGAGAATGGTCTGACTTTTCGCGTATGTGCAGTAAGTTCTATGATTGGCTACTCAGTTTTGTGAAGGTCACGCTGCACATTATCGAGATATCCAAAATGGCTGTTGAAATTGTAAGCTTAATATTTAAGCCCCAGTGTTAACTAAGAACTAAACCACCATCAAGGGGGGGGGGGGGGGGGAAGGGGGGAGGGGGTGTGGAATAAGCCCCTAATTTTATTTTGATCTTTCTTTTATCCCTTTTTCAATTAAATTATATTTTAAATAAAATTATTTGAGTATTCCTAGACATGGTTTGACATTAATTCATATAATGATTTTAGCATTCTTTGTTTGTTGATTAATTTTATTGGTTGAATTTAATGGTTTCTTTATGTTTCTTTTAGTAATAGATATGAGAGGAGTTTTTCACCGCCTAGATCAAGTAATAGTTCCGGTTATGGTACTGGCAGCAGCAGCAAATCTTTCTCAGGAGACAAAGTCAACAATCTTGAGGTAACTTTGATTTTATTTATTGATATTGATATAATTTTAATAGAAAATAAATAATAGAAAAAAAACATTTAGTAAAACAAATCAGAAACCTCGATGAGTTTTGGAACAGAAATTAAAACAAAAAAATATAAACAAATAAAAATATATTATATTTTAAATATATTATTATTTATACATTCAATAAATTTTATTTTTAAAATAGTTTTAGTTATTTGTACTTTAAAAAGTGTAGATATACATATTCTGATAAAAAAATGTCTTAGCTTTAATTTATGTTCTACAAAATGTTCTACAACGTTCTCAACTTAAAACTACAGTTATTAAGTAAAGTAGCAAAATTTAAAAAATACGTTTTTAAATCACCTAGATAAAGTACCTGGACCATGAAAATGCTATGACTTTTTACTGCAGATGTCTTAAAAACCACTAGAGTTAACATAACCTTTGTTGCAGACCATGGTATATGCTTTAAGAATAGCTTTTTTGGTAATCCTAATCTTTATATAGATCAGCGGTTCCCAACCTTTTTGTTTGTACGGACCACCTATTGCGTAAAAAATTGTTGGAGGACCACTATCAAAATATACAATATACAAGTAAAAAAAAAACATTAACTTTTATAATATATGGTAGAGATTAGTTAAACTACACTTTAATAGCATAAGAAATTCATTTTTATAATTTGAAATAAATGTTATTTTAATTACTCAGCTGTTATAATGTTAAAAAACTCAAATACAAATTTTAACAAAAACAAGATTTAAAATTAAAAAAAAAGTCAAAAGCTCAATGGGATTTTTTACATTTTTTGTTCCCCCTCCCCCACAAGAGAGTCGCTATCTGGATTAAAACTTGACAGTTTCAGCCTCAAGTCACTTTCTTCATTCAGTCTGTTTCTGTATTTATTTTTTAAAAAAAACTAAAGTTGAGAAAGCACGTTCACACAGATAAGTGGTCGATAATCCCATCGAATGTCTCAATGCAATTTTGGCAATTGCTGGATACTGTTGCCGAACATTTAAGTTAAATCTATCGTCTTTGAAGTTTAATTATCATAGCTTCTACCTTGTCTTGCACAAAAAACTTATGGACGTCCTTGCCCTGTAGTGTTAAGTTGAGAACGTTGAGAGTACTGAAAATATCTGCCAAATATGCCAACCGTTTCAACCAGTCTAAGTAGGAACCAGCAAGTTTTTCATCACACATCATTCAGTGCGGCCATAGCCTTTAGACTCTTAACTAGCGCTCGGCGGCCCACTAATACCTATCCGCGGCCCACTAGTGTACTGCGACCCATTGGTTGGGAACCGCTGATCTAGATATTTGAAAAAAGCTGAAAAAGTGGACCAATTTCCTTAGATTAACTTGATAAAGGCCATAGCTCTCCCGTCTTTTGATATGTTCATTTTTAAGTGTCAATAAAGAACTAGGTATGCCAAATTTCAAAACATTCCGATTTAGTTTAATAACAGGCCAACATTTTATTTTATTGTGTTTTATTTGCTAAAATTAGGACTTGAATATTTATATGGGATATTCTAGGGGATTTTTTGGGACAAAGATTTAAGTGTCTAATATGTTATCTCAAGACTTTACACGATCCGAGGTTCAAGTTTGTGGAACTTTTGAATCTTAGTTTACACGGACCAAGTATACTTTGTCCAAGTTGTCCAAGTAATACTGTCCATGTGTTAATCTCAGTTAGTATGTTATTCCAAAGTATTATCAATCACATGTTAATAACGATTGTTTATTTTCTTGCAGAGTACCGTATATCAGTCGGTAGAAAGTAATCATGAGGATTTCAAGGTTGGTGAAGTGGTGACCACCTGCCTCATGAAGGCTGAGAGAAGTCATCAGCTTAGAAGGAACATGCAGGACTACGCCCATACAACTAACGTAAATAAATTAAATTATGAAAATATACTTTTAGAAAAGAAAATACTTTTTTTTTGGATCAGATCAAGATCACTACCACTGGTGGAAGGGTTTGCCTCTTTAAATTATTGTTTGAGAAGACTTCGTAACCTCGCCACTTGAATCTTTGCATTTCCTAACTACTTTCTGTTTAGTTAACGTCGTTTCTCTCTTGCTTTTATTCCTTCCCCTTGTTAATTAAACACCTTTAATTATATTTTGAATATTTAATTCCATTTGTCAGAATTAAATCCACCCACAGTTTGTCAGGCAAAAAAGATCACTTTCCTACAACATTTCATTACCTATACAACATGAAATTACATTTGATGATTATATCAAAGGAATAAAATTCTTTCATTATGTCATAACATTTTTGCAAAAGGAGTGAAAATCTATGGAAAAAATTATTAGTTATGAAGATTGTGATTTGTTAAAGGAGTGAAATAACCTTTTGTTGACAAACAAATGATGATCCCCCACCCCTCTCAAAGGCTTTATTTCTTGCCTCATATACGTTAGCCAACCTGAGTGTCACAAAACCCTTCTTTCCTTAAATAATACTGTAATATTCCTTACACAAAAAAATGTTTTTATTTAATTTAAAAAATGTTTTGTTATTTAGGGTCTGGAGTACAGTAATGGACTAGACTACGGAAGTGATGTTAAAAGTAGTGGATCCCCTGAGAGAGAGTCTGGGAGACAGCAGATAACTCAGAGCACTTCAGATACTGAGACTAGTTCTACCAGCACCGACAGACTGCTACCGTTCCCTAGTGAAGGTAACATAATATACTCACTATTTATGTGCGGTAGAACAGTGGTTCTTAACATGGGGGCCACGAAAGGTAGTTAGGTACAATATATATTAGGTATATTTGGAGATTTTAAGAGAGCCGTGGTTACCAAAAGGTTAAGAACCACTGCAGTAGAACATCACAATGATGATTCTTCTATAGCGAACATCGTTTATAGTGGGCAAAAATTATAATACACATAATAGGAAAAGGTAATTTTTTATCTGTATTTCCAAGCAAGATGAATCAATGTCTGAATTTAAATGAATTGCTGTTCAACATCATCACCTGACAAGTCTTTCTATGAAATTCCACTATTTGCCGCCCAACCCAAGTCCCTGCATCCGGTCCTGTTTTGTTCAGTATTCAGTGCATTGTTTTGCATTATTTAAAATAATTATTTATTATTTTAATGGATTTTAATAATAATCCCTATTAGTATGTTATTGTGAGGTTATTACTGTATGTAAATTTCTCCATTGAATGGATTAGAGAGCAGATGGCACAAGATGTTATTGGCGGAACTATATAAAAAAGAAAGTGACATTGGATGGGGCCTATTGACAGAATAACAGACAGACAATAGGCGAACAAAGAAAATGAATTGTTAGTATCCAAGACAGTTTAAAAGAGTAAGTGGAAGACCTGCTATACTGTGGTACAAAGAGATGAAAAGAGCATGGGGGGAGGAATTACCTGACAAAAACTCTACTTGCATAAAGCAACTCAGAGACCTTACAAGGTGTCATGTATATATGTGTATTGCCGATTTGTGAGAAGATAATGTTAATATTCTCTATTTTATAAATAATATGCTTTTACTTGCGATTTTTTTTAATAGGAAATTTTAATTTTTTGTCAAAATGTAGATTCTAATTCTGGCAATATATAGCTATTTATTTGATTTATTATTTCATTTCTTAGTGTCTTTAATTTAAGATGGTTATTTTAAAATAATTTCTACTTGTTTGTACAGAGGATCTCTCTGGAGGCAGTTCACCAGGAGGTTTAAGGAGAAGTAAGACTACAGGATGTCTTGTGGTGAGGAACGATAGTCCTATGGGCAGCACCGGATCACCACGTTCTAGCACTGTATTGGTGAGAGACTCGCCACGTGGTAGTGCAGTGTTACTAAGAGAATCATCACCCCGCAGTCAGACTGAATGTTCCCCTAGAAGTAGCACTGTGCTGCTTAGAGAGTCGTCACCTCGTAGTCAAACTGAATGTTCACCGAGAAGTAGTGCAGTGATGAGAGACAGCGGTGAACCTAGACGAAGACCACAGTCTACTTACAACAGAAACTCTGCATCGCTGAGTACTCTACAGCAAGACCTTATCAGGCTTATCAACCCTGACTCTGAGCCACCTGATCTTTCCAACAATGCTACCCCTGTGAGTATTATCAATTATATCTTCATATCTATTATTGAGTCTGTGACGTATAGAATAATTATTTTTTAAGATTTGTTTGATAAAAGGAAGGGGGGAAATGTTTTGAAGAAAATCTGCACTGTAGAAGTGATTTTCTTCCTTTTTGTAACGATTTCTCGGAGAAAGAGTCATGGGTTCAATGCTTAGCTTGCCCATTTTCTTTTTATCCTCTGTAACAAATGCAAATGTTTATGAACTTAACATTTTATAAGTTAAAAGGAGGGTGATTGAGTTAATAGGAGGGGTAGGATCTTTTCTTAATTCGGAATAAGCTTTTCAAAGGCGTAATTGATTCTTGATCTTTTGGCAATCTGCATCCTAGCTAAAGTGTCTAATTCTTCTAGATTCTGGGGCCTTATTTTTTCAGAAGTGTAAAATCCTTTAGCCTTGTATCAAATCTTGATGATTTGTTATTAATTTTTTTAAAAAACTGACCAGAAATTTTTGACTGGTTATTATTATTGTACAATATACCTTAGCAAATTTATCTTTTCTCCAGAAGGGAGAAAAAGTTATGTTTTCAGTTTTCTTTCCTACTTTTTACCCCTAAACAAATAATATAAATACTCAAAAATCAGGGAGAAAAGGTAAAACAGGGAGAGAAACACGGATTGTCAACTTTGGACTTAACAGACATTTAGTCAGTCATTTATATTCTAAAAAAACATAGGGGGAGTAACAATCTAAAGAAGTACCCCTTTGATTTTGCCCCAAGAACCAACTTAGTCGCACAGAGAATAGTGGCTTTCTTTACTTCATTGGTGCATAAATAACTATTTTATATTTCTGTTGTGTACACTATGATAATGTTTGTATATTTTGCAGGATGAGTTGAAAGCTATGAGAGAGAGTGGACGTAGAGCACGATGTAAGGAAAGTGGGAGCCCCTCTAGTCAGAGAGGAGAAGCTTGTGTGGTATCACCGACCCAGGCTAACAAGGATAAACCTCCTCAGGAAGTTATACTGACGATGGCAAGGCCTGCTACTGTCATATCTACCTCCTCCAACTCGTACACTGAGAGCATACATGACAGGTAATTTACAACTTCTTATCATAAATGGCCATGATTTTAAGTATGGGGTGACAACCCACTTCCATGTTCATGTTGTTAGGTTCCTAGAAAACCTTTTGAAACTTTTATTAGCTAAGACTTAATTCAATTATATGTGGGATGAGGAGTTTTAAAATTTGTTAATATAAATCGTTAGAGTATTAATGGATATATATATTATAAATTTAAATTGTTATTTAAGATCTGAAGATGACCAGGTGTGGGAAATTATCGTTAATATATAAAAATGAATTCATTAATATTAACGTTTCTTTAATAATCATCTTTAAAAACCCATTGGAAATAAATTATTCTTTATTATTAAAAAAAAAATTGTAAGCAAAGCAGTTCAGTGAGAAAGATATGTACTAAAATGTTCGCTAAAAAAGGTTTAGAGATATCCTGAAAGGGGGGAGGGGGGCTTGAGAGTACTATAGTTAGGTGTGTTTAGATAAAGAAAGGAGAGGAAGATCTCTTTGGACTCCACAGAAGCACAGGTGTAACTTTCCAATCAGAGTGACTTCCAATCAGACTGTTTATCCCTGTGTTAATAATATTACATTACAATTAAAGCCAGCAAGGGCATGTCCCAGAGCCTGGCCTGACCCAGTTCCATCCAGTCAACTTTTCCTTAAGCCTAGTTTACAAGGGTCGAGTATTTTAGTATTAGTAGCCACGGTCGAGTAATTTAGTCAGTGTCGAGTATATAAATTTAGTAACTAACAAAGTGTCCAAACGAGTCGAGTACTAAATTACTAAACTACTCTACTAAAATACTCGACCTGTGCAAACTAGGCTTTAAGGAGAAAGGGAAAATGGATCCAACGAAGAGGATTACACTATCAGTTCACTGGGGGGTTTTAATTTTCTGTTTTAGCACAGGCTATATTTACCATTATAACTGTCGGTTCATGGACATAACAAATTGAACTAAACTAAAAAGAACATATCTGAAAAGAATAATTAAATTACACGTTATTATACCACAAATGAAACTAAAACAAACATCTATAACTTTTGTATAAGCTCTCAATTCAGACAATTCTGTCTCTGTTTTCTGGGCGCCATTCTCTTTTTGTCAGTCCTTGATCTATAATTTCGGGGCCACCTTTCGGGGTGGATGAGTGAAAAGGGGCAGAGCCCTCTAGTAATAATTAAATTTAATAATCTTCTTTTAAGCCTAAATATGTATTAATAAGTATCACTTTATTATTCTTGAGATGTTAGATGTAATAGTACATTAAACGTCGTGTGCGAAAAGTAGCATTTTGCATGCGAGTGTGGATTTTGCACCCGAGTGACAGCGAGGATAGTAAAACCACACGAGCAAAGCAAAACGCCCGTTTTCTCACGAGTTGCGTACTGTACTTTATCTACGATTGTTAGATTTAAATAATAAATACAGAAAAAAATAAACTTCCTGTATGCAAGTTCTTATTTCTCTTTTGATAAAGATGACATTAATTCATTATTTGTATTATGTGCCGAATTAATTATTTCGGGAGGCGTATTATTCTCCTCATATTCGTCATAATCATTTAATTCACTCATTGATTTTCACAAAAAACTCGATATAAACAGATACTTTTATTAAACAAACATCAAATTAGTTTTGTTAAATGTTAACAAACTCGCTAATCGTGCGTAAAGGTGAATAATTCTTCTTTTTCACCACCCTAGGGCGGTAAAAAAAAGGAATTCTTCAGAACTATGAGACGCGCATGCGCAATGAATACAAGTACGTAAAGAATCACTTTCTACGCATCTAAACAGAGATACAATGTTTATATTTTGTATCAATCGTAGATAAAATGTATTTACTATATACATAAAGTTAATTCTATTACTTTGGGCTAATTGTGTTTTTTTTTTTTTGTTTGTATTAGCACTGTGGGTCGTGTAGTGAAAAGAAAGGTTCTACCATGGCCGGAGCCTGGTCAAGAGATGGACTGGCCGAGTCTTGTAGATACAGCGACCAAAGCCATGATGACCCTCGAACCTGGTGACTCTCATGAAACAATTGGCACTCATCACAACTCAAGGTAAAAAAAACTATATCAAGTACATTAAATTTTAAAAATTGACTGGGGGAGGGATGCATCTTGCTAATTTAAAGTTCTGTGTTCAATGCCTCACAGTGTAACAAATTTTTCTTTATTTACGATAGAATTTATTTTTTGTAGGGATAGGGAACACGAGTTAAGTAAACAGATCTCTCAGTTGGAAGGGAAGTTATCTCGAGAAACAATGAGACGTTTATCTCTAGAAGAGGAAGTGAGGGGTTTACGAGAGGAGAACAGAAGACTTCAACATGAGTCTCAGAGTGCGGCCCAACAACTCCGTCGCTTTACCGAGTGGTTCTTTCAAACTATAGACAAACAATGACCTTTACAATGGTTCTTGTTTACCAACCACTAACGGTAACATTACTCTTCTCTCCGTAGTTCTTCGTAACTATCGGTAAATGACATTAAAGTATTGCTGTGGTTCTTTCCAACGAGAACTAATTGTTCATAGCTGTTCTTCTATAAACTAATCGCTATAAAGTGTTCATAATTGTCTTATATTCTTAAAAAAGCAACCACAGATATTAATATTTTATTGTAACGGTTCTTCCAAAGCATAAACAAACAAATGAGCCTCACAATGGTTTTAAACTAAATTTTACATGAACCTAGTTTCAGAGTGGTTCTTCTGAAACTAGGACTAAAAAGTAATCATATTTGGTTTGAATACTTAGAAAACAGCTAAAAAGTATTAATCTTTTCTTGTAATGGTTTTTCCAAAGTATAAACAAATATTATCTAGGTCTCACAATGGTTTTTAAAAATTGACTAACTATTTGACAGGCATCAGTTTTTCAGAGTGGTTCTTCTGAAACAGTGGTTTTCCTTTGCATTTATTCAGTATTAAGTAATTGATTGTATTTAATTTAATAGGTAATACCAAATTATTGGTAGAGTGTTAATAATTTAAAACCAAACACTGCTTCAATGTCCAGTCAGGTGAGACATTTTTATACTTTTTTTTTTAATGTTAGTTGAGAAAATAAATAGGTAATATACAACAGCCACTGGAATACACAATGAACCAATAATTCCAATTACATAAAATAAACTAGAAAATGTTAATTTATCCAATTGAAACTTAAATACTTTAATAAGAACAATAAATTAGACCTAAGATAACTTCTTTTTTTACTCCGTATTATTTTAGTTAGTTAAAACAAAGTGTTTACACGTTTGACAACATATTTGAGATTTGGACCAATGAAATTTCACCTTACTCAATCTTATGATCTATCATTGGTTAATCTTAGTAATTTATTCATCTGTTAAGTAAGTTGTTTAGTTAAACAAACTATTAATTTATTGTTATGTTGTTTGAAATATTTTGATTCAATTAACATTTGATATTAGAATCGAACAGAAAATAATTATGGATTTTTCTTTTTATTAATTAATTATTATAACTTATTGTTCGTTGTTTTTAAACCAAAGTTAATGTTATATATAAATATGTATGTTTTTTCTCTCTCTCTCTTTTGTTATATTGTTAAGTATTATTTATGTATATGTTAGTTCAATATATAGTTATACGTTTATTTATATTATTAATGTTGTCCTTATAATATATATATTTTGTAACCAATTGTATCCAAAATAGTTAAGGTATATAGTGTTCTTTTTAACAAAATAATTAGATTAAAATTTGTTACAAATTTTGATCATTGCTGAGCCCTTTTTTGTTTATTTACAGTGAAAAAGATAGTTATAGAATTCAATCTCATTTTCAATAGTGATTACTTATTGTTAAACTTATTAATATAAGTATGCAGACATTCATTTACTTACTAATATTTTTCTTCATGATTGACTTATTTTAAACATTTTGATACATTAGAATATTTGAGTTGTTCCAAAAATTTGGGATTATTAAGTGGGAAGAGATTTTGAGGGGATTGGTGTAAGCTATGTGTTTTTAGAACACCTGGTGGTTAGAAATTTAAACGCAGCTCTTCAATGGTCCAAATCCCGGATAGGTCTGAAGTTTTCACACTGATATCATCTAGTAAATGAGTTAAGTTGATGATCCCTCCATCCTGTAATAATCTAATGTGTTTTGATTGTAATTTCTGATTTTTTTTTACCAATTTTCTTACAAGATTTCAACAAGTTCTTAGATAATCAATGTTTACGTTGTTGATAATCAAACGTAGGTGTTTCTAAACGGACACACAATCAACATGAAAAATTATTTAAACAAAATTTCACATTTAAATCAGTCTAAAAGTTAAGTTAAAGAATAATGTTCTTAAATTTAAACATAGATTTAATGTTAGTGTAAATTAAACTCATATGGACCGAGTTTTGGGAATATTATACGGAATTTAGCTTTAACTAACTATTCATCAATATTATGATACGCCCAGTAGTGGAAAAATGCAGAACCCCAAAATGTTTCAACCGATTAAAAATTAGTCTGTGTGGGGGAAGGGGGTGTTAAATTTTAGCGACCAGAGTCTAATTAATCTAGATCTTCCTGAAGAAAATGTGTCAGAGGTTTTGTGAATCACAAAATTCCGAATCCATTAAAAGGATCGAATCACAAGAATGCTGAAGATAAGATTTGCAAATAACTCATCATGAGTTACTCCTTAAGAATGATCCCTGTAAAGTGTTTAAAATGTCAGGTTCTACAAAATTTCTGATGCAGTCGCTTTCCAGAAGATCTAGATGTATAAGAAAAATCAGTTAAAAAATTGGTTTTTAGACCATTTGAAACATAAAAACATTAATTTGACGAAGATTAGACTATTTTTCCTTGATAAATGTAGGGAAAAAGAGGTACTTGTTAATTAAGCGCTCTCCCGTTGAAAATCATCACTTCTAACCACCTTCCCTATGAAAGGAGAAGTGGTTAGACATGGTTAGAGGTGGTTAACTGGTGGTGATTTTCAACGAGAGGGCGCTTAATTAACAAGTACCGAAAAGGCTTTTAAGATCTCTTTGACTCTTTTTTTTTTTTTCATTTTGTGGTCACACTTTTTTCCCACAGGCAGCATAAATCTACATTATTGCCTTGTTATTATTATTATTTTTTAAATTTACCTTTCGTACTCTTTGAAATTTCTATTAATCTTTTTTCACTGTAAAAGAAATAAAAATATAATTTGCATTTTTATAATGAAAGAAGAATAATTAAAGAAACATATAATTTTTATTTTTATTTTCTTTACATATTATAATAATGCTCACAGTTTTATATAATATATATGTATAATGATAATTTGAATTTACTCTCTTCTTTATTATGTTTTTGAAAATGTGTATTATTATTATTATTTTTAAATGAAACAAATTAATTTATTATTGTAAGATTTAAGTTAGATACAATTATTATTATTTTTTTTCAAAAAAACAAAGCAAAAAATTAAGTATTGATAATATGATTTTTTTTTTTTTTTTTAATTAAAGTAAATCATAACATTTGAATTTTTAAATTTAATAGGAAGAATAAAAGTGTAAAACAATTTAAATTTATCACATGAACGATATTAAGATGACATGAATTAAATCATTAATAAGTTATTTCTCTATTAAGATAGCAGAACATATACTTGTAAATGTTCTGTTATTGATTATTTATTATAAACTGTAACTGATATTTTTTAGAAGATGAGGTTGAGTTATTAACATATTTACTGTAGATGGTGATTTAGTGTTGTACATTGTACCTGCTGGATCAAGGTGGTACATTAGAACACCCTACAAATATCAATTTATATCTGGTTCAATTCCCTGGGATGTTAGACAAATTTTTATCTCTTGAATAAATTCATAAGCTCTAATCTCTCTTGCCCATCCTTTAATGATTACTACTTTGAAATAATTCAATTAAAATGAATTCCAATTTATTAACTTATTATATATATATATATATATATATATATATATATATATATATATATATATATATATATATATATATATATATATATATATATAATATATATATATATATATATATATATATATATATATATATATATATATATATATATGTGTGTATGTATTCTTGAAATTTGAAGGAGTGAGTAGAATTTGGAGTAGTTGCATTGTGTTGAACAATGAAAAAAAGGAGCAGACAAAGACCCCTTTTTTAGGTTTAACAAAAATCGTACTAAAACATGTTTGTTCAAAATTTATTGCAAAAAATATTGAAGAGCACTAGTGGAAATTAGTATAAAAGCGAAAAAATAAAATAAAATTGTTGATCATATATCTTTTGCGTTACCTTAAAAAAAGGGGGGGGGGGGGTAATTGCCCAACCCCTCATGAAACCACCAAACCACAACAGTTCTCTATGGAACCACATTTTCATTCATTTTCAAAATTGAACACACTCGAACTGAATTATAAATAGTGAACTATTTATTAACATTTAGATTCATTGATCCATCTTAATTCGATTTCAAAGACTCATAAAAAAAACACGATCACTTAAAAAAACAAAAAAACAATTAGTTTATTATCTACTTTGAAACATTAATTAAAAAAATGAAATAAATAAGAAAAAAAGTTGTAATTCTAGTCATAAAGTTAGTAATTTTATTATTTTTTGTTTCAGTTAATAAAAATTAAATTAAAAAGAAAATAAAGAAATAAATAAGAATAAAAAAAAAGATAAGAATGTAAGTTGTATGTGATGTATGAACAAATGTTTGTTTTATTTGGTAAATTTACTTGTATTATGTAAAATGTATTTTTTTTAATTAATAGCTTCTAGAATTTAAAATTGTATATTTAAATTTAAATAATCAAGGAAAAATAAAAACCACAATTTAGAAAAAAAACGTTTTATTTTTATTATTTAATAAGTCTATAACCTTTTTAGTTGTATATACAAAGAGAAAGTAATGTGGTAGCACAAACAATTTATTTTTGATGGATTGACCACATTTTAGGGTCCCCTGACCCCTAAAATGTGGTTTCTATAAAATTTCTGCCTCGTCTGTAGCCCCGTCTGTGCAGACATGTGGAGCCTAAACTACTGGGTGCATTTCGATGACATTTAGCTTACAGGTTTAAAAAAATATTAATATGGGGTGCTACCCCCCAAAAACTCTAATAAATATTCTAACATGTAGTCCATTTAAATACAATATAAGTTGTTTCTCCAGGAATGTTAATAAAAATAAATAATGTGATTTTGTTGAATATTTAAAACAAAAGATGTTGTGCACAAAGAAAAAAAACTCCTTTTTTTATTTTCCAGTTTATTAAGAAGTAATTTATTAGCTTCTTCACCCATATTTTTATAATAAATGCAAAAAAAGCTCTCTCTACAACCTCTACTCTAGGACAATACTATTCACTACATAATAACTCCTACCTCTTCCTAACCTCCTGTTACGTGTGTAACAACTCTTTTTGGTGTCGTTGTTTTGTAACGTTTTTAGAGTTAGTGTGCCAAAGTCAAGACATGAAAATGTCAAAATTAACAACCAACTGTTGAACTCTTGTTAAATATTTTTAAAAAATAGTCTTGTCAATCAGTGTGGCATGGAGCTTCCTCATGTCTTATTATACTTACCCACATACCCTTAGAGGACTGAGGTATATATTGCAAGGTTGTTGCCCAGGCCTGGGGTCCAAACAGTGGCGTAACTATGGGCCCCCAAATCCAATGTACCAATTGTCGATGGGGGTCCCCTTTAGAGGATAATAAAATCTAACTACCTTGAAATCATACTTCTACACTATTGTCAGGGGGGCCCCCATTCAGTTCTGATCGCAAATCCTTTTTTTTTTTTTTTGCTCATCAATTTTATTTGAAGAGGGGCCCCCAATGCCCTAGCTACGCCACTGGGTCCAAAACAGGTATGTTCCACCCTGGCCTGAGGTTTTTTCTACCTTACCCACTAAATTTATCCCACTTTTTTAAGCCGTTGTCTTTTTCCACTGCCTATAATTAAGTTCATTAATAATACACTAGGGGGCTCCGCCCCCTACTCGCTTTGCTCGTCAACCCCCTAAAAGCGCCCGCTGCACGTCGAGGCCTCTAGAGTGAAGCATTAAAATTGATCTCATGTTTCTTTTCAATGATGACAGAAAACACACATGCAGTAAAATATCACGTTAGCTATAGAAAGTCCTGAGAAGGACTGATATAGCAATCTTTTTTGCAAGGTGTGTGCATACTATGGAATGAGAAGGGATGTAGGAGAGCGGTTGAGGTAGTGGGGGTAAAACGACAATATATAAACCTAATTTTATTATAGTATTACCTTTATTAAAATGGAATTTGTTTAAAATTATAGTTTCTACATGAGTATATAATATAATAATTACCGTTAAGGATAGGTAAATGAGGTAATTGTAAGTACAATTATTATGTTTAAACTAAATTTATGATAGGCCTTTTGCAAAGAAAATTGAAAATATAAATTTTCGCCCATAGGCCTAAAAGGGTTGATTTTATGCTTTTACAATCCATTATTGTCTGATTTATTTAATATATTGCTTTTTTAAAAAAAACCTATGGTAGAACTAAAGTCCATTCTTTAAACCTTATGAATTATAATAAATAAAAGTATTAATTTAGGACAATATAACAAGCAGAGATGGATGAAACTAATTAGGGGCCATCAGCAGGGCTACTACAGGGACAACCCATACAAATTTCATGAAAATCAGATGAGTACTTTTGAAGATATGTGTAAATAAATGTATGTTAGTGTGCTTGTGGAAGAGCAACTTACATGCGCAAAAAATTGAAACTTAAATGGGACTAACTATGTGCTAATTATGACCTACCATCCAAATTTCATTGTTATTGAAGGAGTAGTTTTTAAGTTGTGCTGGTTCGCAAAAATTGACTCCTCAAAACCCACCATTTTGCATCTAATTTTCCAAAAATTTCCAGTGGATGTCCCCCCTTAGTTCTTGGGGGGCATAGAATACCCCCACTCCCTTTGATAGGGCGGCCCAATAGGTTCTTGCCCGGGTAAAGATTTTTCCATGGCAACAGACAGACACAGTACCAAAAATGTTCCCTGATGTCTGAAACACATTTCTGTATTGGAATTTTTGAAATCGGAAACATATGATCACATAGCTTCCGTTACCTTCAGTAATCTCAGAAGCAAAAAAAAAAAAGAAAAAAAAAAAGATAAAATAAATCAACAATTATTTTAAAACTTTATATTTTATATCTCATTATAAAAAAACAAATCTAATATATACACAAATAATAATTATAATTTATTAATATTATTGTATTTAAAAAAAAAAAAAAAAATTATAATCTAAATATAATTAAGAGTATAAGCGCATTTTTTATTTTGTCAATGTTCTAAACTTGATTTTCGGGTAAGAAGAAAATTATACAAAAAATTTATTTTTTTGTTACAAGTACAATATTTACAGAAATAATTAAACTAGGTTTATTTAAAAAAAAAAAAATAATAAATAATAATAATAAAGCAGTAGATACATAAGTTCAAGAATAGATCTTTTTAAAAGTATATTGTTTCATTTATTGGCCAACAAATTTTTTTTTTTTTTTTTCAAAAATGTTATATTTATTTGAATATTTTCCAAATATCTGACTGTTTTTGGACATTTATTTATCATCCTTTGGTACATTTATTTTTTGGGGGTAAACTTCAAAATAGATAATGTTAATAAAAAATAATCACTTCTAAACACAGGAAAGATTACATTCCTTTGTCTAAACATCTATAATAGACAAAAAGCCATCATCCCTGCTGAATTAAAAATGTTAACATCCCAATGTTTTAATAGTTTATGAGATTGTTATTTAGCAATTAAAATGTACAAATAGTTTTAAAGAAATATCAATTTATGGCATCAATTAAAACTTATTTAAATTTTAAAATGGAGTTTGTTAATTTTATTTTTAATCAGAAGATATTTGATAACTTAATTAAAAATATTAAAATGATTTTATAAATTATTAAAGTTCTCTATTGGCATAGACTGATTTACCAGCAAGTAAATTTAATAATATATATATATATATATATATATATATATATATATATATATATATATATATATATATATATATATATATATATATTTCTATCTATTGAAGAAGGCGAGAAAAAAACAGATAAAAAATGCATCTGTAACTTAGAATTGAACCTACATACCCCTTGCTAAGCAAGCAAGAAATCAGTGACTATATGGGTGAGGTTTTTGTGGATATTTTTTCTCTTCTTTTTGAAAAGGATACATAAAAATGCATTCCTCCTCTGAGAGCTGAACCTGGATTCTTCATCTTGAAAAAATAAATAAAAAAATAAATAATTGTGTACTTCCAGCTGTGACTGTGGTTCACATTCTAGCATGATTACCAACTCTGTTTTCTATTTGGTTCTCAGCAACTGATTACCAAACAGAAGTAATCAGCAACTGATTACCAAACAGAAGTAATCAGCAACTGATTACCAAACAGAAGTAATCAGCAACTGATTACCAAACAGATGTAATCAATACCAATCTGTATTAATCATTGAGGTAATCAATTTTGATATTTTAAATTTAAATTTTCTTTAACTAAGTGAGTATAAAAAAATCTGGTTCATATGGTCATTAATGTCTCAAACAATTATGATGCTTAAAAAAATATAATGCTTATGAATATAATGGGGCTTATGAAACTGTTATGCACCAGTACCAGTGCAAATTATAAATTTCTCATAATTGCTTGCAAATTTTATTCTGCAAGAATTGCTACGAGTTGAAAACTACTTAGAATTTATTTATGAAATTTATTTATTTTTCATTGGTTGCTTTCAATGTATCTGATTTCATCAGGGGGGCAAACAAAAGCTTGTGAGTTATGAAAATTAAAATAGATTTGTATTGTATAGAATTCTTTTTAAGAGTGAGAAGAATTTGTGTAATACTTGTAGTTGATATTGATTCATAAGAATGGATTTTCATTAATTATAATTTTCAGTTTCCTTTCCACATGCAAATTATTATTTTTTTAAACAAATTAAGAAAACACTTGATAAATTTAAAAAAAGATGTTTATTCTCAATTATTTTGATTTTCAATTTAACAATTTGTTAATTTTATATAATTATAAAAAAAATATTTTTTTAACAATTTAGTTTTTTTCAAATGACAGAATTTTACTTCTTTTTATTTTAAATAATTTGATGATTTATTTTTAAAATTTAGTTAACCATACCATAATTCATTGGTTGGATTTAGATTGCAAGACATTTTCATCTTACTTCTAAAAGAAGTGTACAAATGTTTTTATTACTCAAATTTATATTTTATTTATAATTATTATTAAATTAGTTGCCATTGATTTTGTTTACAAGCAAGATTTTGCTATCGTTCTGAAGAAGGCCAAAGCACATCTTCAGCCTAGAAAGCTATTCATAATATATATATATATATATATATATATATATATATATATATATATATATATATATATATATAAATATTATGTACACTTTTCCAATAAAAAATTCTGTTAGAGGAAAAAAAAAAATAAAATAAAAAATAATAATAATTTTGCACTTGTTTTACGATTTTGCTTTTTTTATCTCCTTTTTTTAAAAAAAATTTGGTTATAATTAGAAAAAAAAAAAATATATATATAAGTATTTACAGAGAGAGAGTGAAGACCATGATGAAAGAAATTAAAGTATAACATAATGTAAAAATGGCTCAATTAAAATTTTGGTTAGAATAAAGGATATTTTCCTATTATTATTTTTAAATAATCAACTTTTTAAGTTCTTCATTAGACAAATTTAATTTCTTATTTTCATTTCGACACATGACAGAAAATTGACTACTAATATAGGCTAAGAGTTGTCCATTATTCATGGGTGCCCATATGAATTTTAGTAGGGGGGGCCTCAGCCACCGAAGGGTGGGGGGAGGGGGCACAATGGGCGCCCATGCCGTTGATTAGTTTAATTACAGACCGGTGTGATCAATGTTCTTTCTTATTGGTTCACTAAATGCCAAATCCTCTTTCTCATTTTCATCTTCAGAGAGAATGGATGGAGGGCAC
Organism: Gerris lacustris; assembly: GCA_951217055.1. Taxonomy (NCBI): domain Eukaryota; kingdom Metazoa; phylum Arthropoda; class Insecta; order Hemiptera; family Gerridae; genus Gerris; species Gerris lacustris. Next base: position 14,316,044 of record OX578283.1, read on the forward strand.
TGGACTGGGAGAATGATGGTAATATTGCAATGATAGGCCTCACCGTGTTTTACAGGAAAGCTAGAACTCAACACTGAGGGAAGAAATGTTGGGTTAAAGATAAACGCAGAGAAAACCAAAGAAATGTGGATTAACTTTTGGAGCATGATAGATCTGGTGGTCTACGCCAGAACCATTGAACAGGTAGAACAGTTCCAATATCTTTGCAGTTGGATTTTCAATGCTTGTGGAACGGATGAAGACATAGAGCAGAGAATCAATAAAGCAAAAGGAGTTTTTGCACAACTTAAGGCCAATATGGAGGTCTCAGTCGCTCAGAAGAAAAACCAAGCTAAGGATGTTCATTCTGCTGTACAGATGCCAAACATGAAAATCAACAAAAACAGTTACAAATAAACTACAAATCTTCACCAACAACTGCGTAAATAGAATTCTAAATGTACACTGGCCAGGGAAGATCAAAAATGTAGAACTCATGAGGAAAGTGGACAAATCCCAATAGGAGAAACCATCAAAGCAAGGAAGTATGCCTGGATTGGATACATCCTCAGGAGGAATGAAAAGTCAGTCGGCAGGCCCTAGAATGGAACCCACAGGGGGATAAGAAAACCTGGCAGACCCACAACAACCTGGGGAGGACGGTGGAGAATGAAATAAGAGAAGAAGGCAAGACATGGGGAGAGATTAAAAAAATAGCCCAAAAAAGAGCCAGGTGGAAATCATTATTGCAGCCCTACGTCCCCCCAAGGGATTAAAGCAAAGATGAATGACCGTGTTTTACACCAATTTTTTCCCCTACTCTATACTGGGTTGAAAAACTAAAGGTACAAACAACCTTATAGGTAGTTATATTGACCTAACTTGGTTTACCTCTCAATCAACCTTATTATATTAAAATAAAATGGGGGATCATCTACTATACACATTTTCTTGTTGTGATCTTGAGTATAAAAATACCCCATCACTCTGGGATTTGAACCACCACCAGGGTGTCATAGTTGTTTATTAGCTCACAAGAAAAATTTACAAATTGTATTTTCACAAAGTTAGCCAGTACAAGGATGGTATCACCACAACCTGATATCACTAGATTTTTACCCTTAAACCCTAAGTTTTTCTTTATCAGAGACACTTCTTTTACTGTTAAGAAGATACAGTAGAACCTCGCTTACACGACCCTCAATTACAAGTGTTATTTTCAAATCCCCTTGAGATTGCCATAACACATAATGTTAAATTAACCTCAATAACGCGACTATTATTATCAAAATAACCTCAATAACACGGATTTTTTCTAATTCACATCGTAACTCAGAACTTCTATAACAAGTCGTTTTGAGAAGTCAACCTCTATAACGCGACTCTATACAGGAATGGGTCGACCTTGAACAAGTCTAGACTTGAAAACCCCTCCCATTAACCTTGATAACACGACTGACAGCCAAAATAACCTTGATAATACGACCCTCAACAAAAAGACCCCCTCGATAACAAGACTGTTTCCCTAATCCCCTTGAGACACTTCTTATCGAGATTCTACTGTATTATTATATTATATCCCCCATTATATTTTATAATGTATAAAAAAAAAATACATGGTCTTTATGCTTCAGCACTTTCAAATTTCTGTCATTATTATTTTCCAATACTTTTTTCTTAACTATAATCTGATAAAAGCCATTTGTTTTTCTTCCGTATCTTTCAAACATTTTCCTTCACTTATAAACTACATTCAATAAACTTTTTCTCTTTAACTTTTATTTGTCTAATAAAAAAAGGCTTCGATCTATTACTGAGAAAACTATAAATCTATATAACATTACTTTTTAATAATAATTACAATTATTATTATATTTTTACATTTTCTTTTTTTTTTAAAGCAAAATTATAACAAATCTAATAAGGCATAGCTTCGTAAAATCAAAAAAGAAGAAAAAAAAAAAATCTAACTTCCATAAATAAAAAACCCACAAAAATCTCATTGTCTTTACTCATTTCTACTTTAAATTTATTTATTTAAAAACTTAACCTTGGCACAATTTAACTTAAATAAAAATAATCTGTAAATTTTTAATAAATAAATTAGTAAGAAAGAAAGAAAAAAAAAGTGAAAAATAAATAAAATAATACTGATTTTTTTTTTTTGTTAAATATGTTTCTTTTTTTAAACTTTATTTTGCTTTTTACATAATTTACACAAATTATACACAATCTTTTTAAATAAACTAATTAACAGAAGAGCACATAAAAAATAATTAGAAAAAAAAAAAGTTATATATATATAGTTAAATATATAACGTTATATCAATTTAAGTAGAAAGATGGCTACTTAATGATTTATATACAGGTCGTTTTTATTTTATTTAATATAATATGCTTTTTTATTCGTAAGAATTAAAAATTAAAAAAAAAAAAATCTTAATATTTACTATCTACAAGGAAATATACAATCTTTTTAAATTTATTCATTAAAAAATATTTTTGTTTAATGATTACGTTATTAATTATTAGGGGAAAAGGGGATCGCTAGTATTAACAGCTAGTAGGAACGAATAATTGGACAAGATATATTTTAAACTTACATATTCTGATAATCACAGATAAAAAAATATACCATGTAAAGATTATAACAATGTTCGGATATAACTTCCACATGATTTTTTATACACTTTAATACACTTTCAAAAAAAAGGGGAGAAATCAGGACCACTATCACCTGTCTTTATCGAGGGAGGAAAAAATAGTCTTTTAAAAATGAAACGATTAAATGGTATCGATTGAAGAATGGTGACCAATGCGGGGAGAGTTTGGACGAACTTCGACGGGAAATGAAGTCACCAGTAGTGGGTGTAAGGTGAGGGTGTAGGGGGGTATGGAGGCGGCCACCGGTTAGCGCTGGTGGTGTTGTTAGTGGCAGTAGCCTGACGGACCGACGTATCGGTCCGGGCCAATTCCTAGCTCACTCGTTGACGTTTTGGTTGACTCTCCTCTCGTAAAGAACTCGGCGACATACGTCCCATCACGTACCTGAAAATATAATAATAATAAAATATATTTCTACTTAATATTTTTATTAGGTCTTACTAGTTATTATGTAAACGAGAAGGTATGACTTTCATTATCAGGTTAACCACATCCCTTTGAGTACTTCTAAGAAAAAGGATTTTTACTACGTTTTTATCAGCTTGCTTTCTTGTTTGTTTGTTTGTCCAGTACAAATCTTGCAATCGATTTTTAACTAACTTCCCGAGTAGCTAGACATTTGAAACTTTTAGAATAGCTCAGAACACAATGACAATGCATTATTTTAATACTTTTAGCCATCTTTTAGCAAAATTTAATTTGTTTTCAGTAAATTTTGCCGTATGGAAAGTTAGTTTGGAAAAAATCCGCAAGTTATTTTATTTGTTTTGACATGTCTCATATTTACAATCTTCATTTTGAAGGGTTTCAAATTTATAGTCCAGGAGATAGCGTACAAAAAAGTGTCTGACTAACATCAAGCTAGAATTTTGTATAAAAGTTAATCTTTTAGCGACTTTTAAGAATATGAGGTCGGCTAGATTCGTCTGCGGGACATAGCTTGGCAATAGGCATTTGAAAAAAACAAAATGGTGGAGAGCGGCCATGTCCGGCCAATTATGGTGGACACTATAATTTTCATGATCCTGAGTACAGAATTAGTTAGTAGACCGAAAATCAAGTTGATGCTATTTTCACACTTGATTGGTTAGTTATTCAAATATTACTAAAAATCAACGTGGTCTCCTGTCAAGGGACAAACTAACATCAACTTGATTTTCGGTCTACTAATTAATTCTGTACTCAGGATCATGGAAATCACATTGTCCACCATAATTGGTGAGACATGGGCGCTCTCCACCGGTTTGTTTTTTTCAAATGCCTATTGCTAAGCTATGTCCCGCAGACGAACTCAGCCGACCACATATTCTTAAAAGGCGCCAAAAGATTGACTTGTATACCAAATTCTAGCTTGATGTTAGCCAGACACTTTTTTGAACGCTATCTCCTGGACTATTAGGATTTTTTATTAAGAGGTAAATATTGAATGACAGCAAAAAAGGAAAAGTAAACAAAGAAATAAATTAATTGATCCAAGATGAGGTGAGATCCGTTGTACAAAGATTTGTCCTTTTATAGGTTTAAGATCAGCTCTCTGGATGGTTGTCACTTAAGTGAAGTAAATAAATTCGGAAATATTAGTTTTCACTAACATTATATATAACAATGACAATGATTCAACAGAAAATTTAAAAACGTAGTATATAAAAAGTTATTTTTATCTTGTAATTATTATCTATTTAGAGCCTGCCTTTTATAACTACTTTTCTACAATGCTAATAGGTACTCGTTTAGTTTAGCTCTCCTCCCTAAGAGGAGGAGTAACCAAGTAGCACCACCCGGGTGGGTGGTGCTACCCGGTCAGCAATGGCAATAGAAAGCAACCTGCTCGAGGTGGCGCCACCTGCCGGGTGGTACTACCTGGTCGACCGACCCACGGTATAGGCGCTACCCGGGTGGCGAAGTATGTCACTAGCCTTACATTGGGACAAAGGAATATCACACTTCTTTATATAAAAGTAATAATATCCCTTAGTCTAATTAAGTAATAAGACAAAGTGATAGGATTTAATAACTTTAACTTGTGGCTCTCAGCTAAGTAAAGATGCATCCACACTATGCTGTGATGAAAGTTGACAAGGCCAGGTGAAAAAATGTTCATCCTTATCAGTTTAGGATGGCATAATTGCTGAAATTTGACAACCATTGCTGAACAAGTGTCATATGTGACTGAAGCCTTGTGTTGGCATACTTCCCTAAACTGACACTCGAGCAGTTCGAGCAAGCACAAGCCGCGGCATAGTGTGGACGCCCATTAAGATACTCAAACTTCTCTTAAGGAGATAAAAGCAAAAGTCCAATTTCTAATTCTATCTCACAGGAAATCGAAGAATTTCGATACATAGAGCATATATTGAATAAAAAAATAAGTAAACACATAAAATTAAATGATTCTAGAGTTAACTTGTGATTAAAATGACTTACGTGAGTTGGGGCATATAAGTAATAACATCCTTCAATTGAATCAAAGGCACTTCCTCGTTCAAATTCATTATTTTATTGTTTTCCCGGAGTACTTTCTTCTGCTGCCTAAACATATTAACAAAACAAAGCACATGAGTTTCCTCCGTGTAATTTGTACACACATAGAAATTAAAAACAAGCTTATTTTACTCAGAGTGAAAGGAATCACAGGATATAATATATATTTTAGTGGGTCGCAGAGCCACCAAAAAAGAATCGCATCACCACGGAACTGTTTTCATATAATTTCATGCTGGTTCTTTCTATATTGGCTTATATCCGATTATAGCCGCTATCTCGCTATTTTCAAAATAATCTTAAATATATATAAGATTGGAGTGGTGTCTGTACATTTATCCGACTGGGCTCAATTTTTGTATATCCACTAAATGAGTAGTCCTGATAATGAATATAAGTTTAGAAAATTTTATGTCTGTTTGTCTGTGTGTTAATCACGTCCAAACGGCTGAACAGATTTTGTGGATTTTTGGGTACAATGTTAAGCTAAAAATTCTATTTAAGTAGCAAGACTCAGTTTAATATCAATATTGACTGAAATATAATAAAATCGAATAGTGCATATTAAAATAACTTACGTGTTTCCTGCAAAAAGCTCGACGTTGAGAACGTCCTGCAAAACTTCCCTACACTTGCTGACGGGTATCTGAGGAAAGAAATGCTCCAGAAGATCATTTACAGTCATGAGTAGGTCAGAGTACAGGTACGCCTTGGCATTTATACAAGGTACCATTTTACCGTTGACCAGAGCCTTTTGCATCTGTAAAAGAAAATTCAATGAAAATTAAAGATAACAGAGAAAAGTTTGCTGAAGGAATCAATCAAAATTTTGACCTGCATTGTGTTCAGCATCAAATTAGTGGCAGTGGTAAGACAGGGAGGTGCAACCGCTTGATGAAACCTAGCAATTAGGAAATTATTGGTAACATTTTTACTATCCATGTGGTGGAGAGAGAGAGAGCGTTCCATGCACTTCACATATCATACCACTGTAGAATGTACAATATTCTGCAGCCGTCACCCAAACATCAATATTATTCTTACTAGAGAAATTTATCATCCATTGGGAAGCATATTATGGTGGGTTAACATTGAGCCTAACCATAGAATTGAACCCAGAGATGTATGGTTAATTGTCACCCATCTAACGACTGACCACCCCTGATGTTGCTTAACCTGATTGATTGAGAGCCAATCACTCTTCCCTACAAGCTACCCAGGCCTGCTTAACCTGATTGATTGAGAGCCAACCACTCTTCCCTACTAGCTACCCAGGTCCATTTAACCTGATTGATTGAGAGCCAACCACTCTTTCCTACAAGCTACCCAAGCTCCTCTAATAATAATAATAATATTAAATATAATAGAAATTTAACAATATAATATGAGATAATACCTTAAAGGGTGAGTTATTGAGATGCTGCTTAGAGGTGGTTTCACTAATCTGGATGAGTCTCTTGGTTCTCGGTGCGACAGGTGATTGAAGTACTTTAGAAGCACCATTAGGCATGAGACCGGTCGCTCCTCGTTGTGGCGACTGAGGGGGAGATGACAAATCTATAACATCAGTACCACCTCCGCTACCGTAATACCTGCAAGTAACACTGAAATATAACAATTTTTAAATTAAAAATAAAGAAATACATTAATTATACAAGTAAGTAATAAATTATATAATATATTATATAAAACAATAATTTGTCAGAGAGAAGTTACAGTCTGGCCTCTGAAGAATAAATTGATACATTTATTTATTATTTGAAATCACATAAGTTGTGAATAATGTTTTAACGAGTGGTCTTTAGGATAGGTATATGTTTTTGTCATAAATTAAAAATAAGAAGCAAATATGTGAGAAAAAAAATAATTAAGTTTAAAAATTAGAAAAGATTAAAGTGCAATTGTGGTTTGAATAAGTACGTTGTGTAGAGTGGAATATTTCAAATGATTGAAAAATAAATTGTCAAATAGTGATTGATGTATTCAAAAGAGTGAATCAAAATTGACTATGTTAAAGTAACAATACACTGCCCTATTCCTTGTGTCCTATCGCATATACTTTAATGATTTTAGGCTTTTAAAATCCACTAATGTCTAACATTTATTTATTTTCCTCCCGAATGAAGCCTTGTCGCCTGATCTCGAGGGCCCTAGGCTCGCTGTGCTATTGAAGAGATAGGTGGGGGGGACCAAACCATCACCTATTCCCCTCGTCTATCTCCCTCCCTGCATTCTCTCCATAATAAAAACTCTTTAGTTTTAGTGATCTTTAACACTTCATAGCAGTGTCGCTGTTGGTTTTATTAAAAAATTGTATTTGAAAAAAAATGTTTGTCTCATTGAATAGATGAAGTTAGATTTTTTCCCCGACCTAAAATTCCAATTTTAAAATTGAGGTTCATGTTTACACAAACGTTGTGCGTGAACGCTTGGGCGGATAATGTCCAATGAACTTGTTCTGGGCATTGGTAAAATGAACATATCTACCAAATTTCATCAAAATCAGTCCACTTTTACTCAAGTTATAGTCACACGTTTCACGGTTCGCGGACACACAGACAGACAGACACGAGACCAAAAATGTTCCCTGATGTCTGAAACAGATTTCTGTCTTGGAATTTTTAAAATCCGAGACATAAAAGTTTTTCATTCTCAAAAGTGAACACAATGCTTCCGTTACCTTCTGTAAGCTCGGAAGCAATAAATAATAATATTAAAAAAAAGAAAAAGTGCCAATTCTGAATGTCCATCGGAACTTCTACTTTCTTTCAAAGTGAGCAGACTACCTACATCTGTAAGACAAATAATATGACCAAGTGTTTGCACTCTACACATAAACAAATGTTTGAAGAACTATAATTCGAATAACTTTATACAACACTTGTGCAAATGTTTAAAAATGAGCAACTTTTTTAAAAATGGATAAGACCTAAATAATTTACCAGATAATGTTAGCATAAAATTTGTTTGATTAATATAAATATTCTTACTTCCTCTTGCGTGGTCTCAAATAAATGAAAAAAAAATTGTTTCATGGCTACGAATTAGAGAGAAGTATAAATAATTTTAAAGCGGCTGATTATTTTTCCACAGAGAATTTTGGCCTAATGAATATTCATATCAAATAAATTTTTAGGAATTAGTCATAGATTAAAAACAAATTTGTTTAATAAAAACACTATCTTGAGTGATATTCTGAGGGCGTGAACAAATAAAAATGAAAAACTTTTTCTATATTTAAAAACTTTTAGGCTCATTCAATAAGTCATAATTAGTTCACAAAAAAAGGAAAAGCAAACTGCCTCAGCCTGTAGTTTTTAAATGTAAAACACAAAACATTAAAAAAAAAAAAAATCAACACTTTACTAAACAGAAAACAGATACACAAACCCCAAAACGTATTCCAACCAACATTTAAACAATAATAATACGGACAAATGTCACAGTGTGCAGATTAAGTGCTTTCAAGTAATCAAATTGATCTAGGAGCACTCAATATGTAGTATTCTGACTTAAGTGATGCTACAAAACGGTCAGAACTCTTTAAGCAATGTGAAAAGTTCCACTATTGTACAAAAAATTTATTTGATCTATGATTGATACAAAATATAAACATTTTATCTCTGTTTAGATGCATAGAAAGTGATTCCTTTCGTATTTGTATTTATTGTGCATGCGTGTTTCATAATTATTCTTTATTTCCGCACAAGTGGGGAAATAAAGAAAGAAAATTGCACAATTCGTGTTTGTTTACATTTAACAAAACTAATTTGCTGTTTGTTTAATTAAAGTACGGTACACAACTCGTACGAAAACTGCATTTTGCTTTGCTCGTGTAGTTTTACTACCCTCGCTGTCGCTCAGTTGCAAACTCCACTCTTGCATGCAAAATGAGGAGGAGTGAGGAAATGGTACTTTCCTCACTAGGTGCCAATGTTTCTAACATTGAGTCTGAAAGATAAACTTGTTCTATAATGTGACAAGATGGCATTTTTGATGGCTTGACGGGATCTTGTAAAAGCTTAAAAAAACACTGTGCTTTATCGCCCGTTACAATAGTAACATTTTAGTAACACGAATATATGAACCTTAAATAAATAATTTTGTAAATGAGTTCAAAAGTTTTTTTTTTTAATTTCTGCAAATAATTCAAATCTAAATTGTTTCTAAAGAGTTCTACTTTCCAGCACCCAAAGTCGCTAAATAATTTATAACAATTTCAAATCAACTACTGTATCTAATTATCCATAACCTGACCACAACCAGTTTACCTATGTACTTAAATTAATTGTTTTATTTTTCTTTTTTTTTGAAAACAAAGAAAATTGAAGAATACTGTGATAACACAATATCACTAACTGAAGGTATGAAGAGGACAAACCACTTATTTGAAAGCTAGTAATTAGACCACTTATATGGGCCCTTTGAGTTCACTAACCCCATATGGAGTTGAGCCACTTTATAAACCATTGTGTCTGATCAATAGTAAACCATGTAAATCAAAGTGCCAAGGAATGGGATTGAACCCATGACCTCAACCTTGATTCATAGATGCCCGAGAGCAAGGGTCAAACCATGTAAATCAAAGTGCCAAGGCATGGGATTGAACCCATGACCTCAACCTAGATTCATAGATGGCGGAGCAAGGGTCAAACCATGTAAATCAAAGTATCAAGGAATGGGATTGAACCCATGACCTCAACCTTGATTCATAGATGCCCGAGAGCAAGGGTCAAACCATGTAAATCAAAGTGCCAAGGCATGGGATTGAACCCATGACCTCAAACTTGATTCATAGATGGCTAAGCAGGTCACTATTGTCCTTAGCACCACCACTACTCAGTATCCCCTTATTTATGCCTAATTCAATTCTGGATAAAGACCGACTAATCCAAAAAAGAAAGTCAGGAAAATGGAAAAATCCGATCCAAAGGTGTCCGATCCAAACAAAGGTGTACAGCAAACATATAAATCAAACAGAAATCTCAACGACCAACATAAAATTCAATTAGTTTATCTGAATATTAGTGACATAATGTAACTAATCGTTTTTGATATTATGACTAAATTGATAGAGATTTTTTAAATTACGATTCTACACATTGTAAAACATTATAACAGATGTATTATTGAGACGTCTAAAACTTAACCATATGACTCTAAAGACTACCGAAGCCTAATCAAGAAAACTTATTATAAAAATATTAAAGTGGGGACGAGACGATAAGACCTATGCGACTTTTTTTTTGTGGGGTTATGCCAAGTCTTAAGTGTACGCTAACAAAATGCGTACCATTCAATAACGGAAGGCGGAAATCATACATGTCATTTGCCAACGTCATCCCAGACATCTGTAAGCGGGTTATTGCCAATTTCATCGAGCGCCACACACATGCCAACTCAGTGAAGGTGGTCATATGCCAGACATTGTTTTCCACTATTAAATCAGAGATGTTATTGAATGTAAATATATAAGAATATATACATTTTCACCGATATGTAACTGTTTTATTAATTATTTAAAAATTGCACATTATTTTTGTATTATTCTGCATGGAGAGGAAATAGGAATGATTTCCACTTAAACCGAAACTGGCAAAGGGGAAAAAATTTTAAAAAAAGTTCAAAGGCCAGACTGTGACTGTGAAACTTATGATGCTTCTTCAGGATTAGATGACTCTATCATTAGATTTACCTTGGGCTGGTGCCATTGACAGGTATGAGAGGCGGTGGAGCATAGTTTTTATGACTACTATTGTTGTTATTATTATTGGTACTATTTGAGTAGGCCGACGAGGGAGGTGGCATCATACTCGATGACATCAAACCCAGAGCGCTGTTGGGTTGAAGCACTATACTCGAAGTGCTATAGCTCGCCGTCCTGAAAATAAAGTAAAATCATTTTTGGGTGTTGTTTTATATTATACTCGCTGTCCCCTTTGATCTTCTTTATTTTTTCCCCTGTTACATTCCCATGTTTATAATCTAATTAAAAGTAAAGTATATAGAGGCCAAGCACAGCAGTCAGCTAAATTTTCATTTTTAAACAATAGATAAACTGTAATATACATTCCTCAACTAGATCTAATAATCATATAATTTTTGTATAAAAAAAAACCACTAATAATGTTGATAATAAAAATAAAGAACAAAAATAAAATTTATATTTACATCCAGTAGGCACAAAATTACTCAAGTTCAGCAGGGTGTATAAACAAGGGAACTATAATACTACTCTTACAGAGAAAAATAAACAGTGTTAGACCCAATAGCGAACATCCCCAAAACTCCAATATAAATTATAGCCAGACCCCAAAAATAAAATTATTATCACAAGATATATTATAAAAAAAGGAGAGATGACATTATTTTGTCATTAGGGTGTGGAAGGCTTTTTATTCGCTTATAACTTTTTAACTACGTACTAAAATAATTTATATGTTTATATGTTTGAAAAAAAAAAAAAAATAATAATAAGATTTTTGATTTATTTTTTAAAAAACAGTGGATTGTTAGTTCCACAAGCAAGAAACCAAGCAATCAATTTACCTTCTACCATTATTTACAATCATTTACAAATACAAAAAAAAAAATCAAATGATAAAAATCAAAAAATAAATAAATAAATAAAAATAAAATGTTAGCGTTGAAAATATTGAAGCATTCGCAAAATTAGAAGGAAAAAAAAAGTTATAAGAGTAAATTTAAGATAAAGATCATTCCATGGTAATAAAAAAGAAAATATTAGAATATAAATTTAAAGGACAAAATTCATAATGACAAGGGTAAGATCTTATTTATTTTTATCGACGATTGATACGAAATATAAACATTATATCTCTGTTTAGATGCGTGGAAAGTGATTCTTTTCGTAGCTGTATTCATTGCGCATGCGCGTTTCATAACCGTGCGATAAGGTGAGGAATTCCTCTTTTTTTCCGCCCTAGGTCAAAAAGAGGAATTCTTCACCTTAACGCATGATTAGCGAGTTTGTTTACATTTAACAAAACTAATTTGCTGTTTGTTTAATTAAAGTAACTGTTTATATCGAGTTTTTAGTGAAAAACAATAAGTGATTTAAGTGGTTATGATGAAAATGAGGAGAATAATACGCCTCCCGAAATAATTAATTCAATGAATTAACATCATCTTAATCAAAAGAGAAATATGAACTTACATACAGGAAGTTCTGTATTTATTATTAAAATCCACAATCGTAGATAAAGTACGGTACTCAACTCGTACCAAAAAACTGCATTTTGCTTGGTTTTACTACCCTCGCTCTCGCTTGGGTGCAATCTCCACACTCGCATGCAAAATGCTACTTTCTGCACTAGACGTGTAATGTACTATTATTGTGTTCTAATTTAGCGATTGCTTCTAAATAAGTGACTGGAACTTACTCATCATCACAAAGAAGTGAGCTTTATAAAAATAGTCAGCCAATTAGTGTGGCACATAGCTCCACTTTGTAGTATAATTTTATTGGACGTTAGTGGTTATGGTTGAAAATTGATAGTGCGGTTGTTTTGGATCTGTTTCAATTTCCAAGTGGTGTGTCACACTTATTAGTTTTGAATATTAAATGAGAACAGAGGTTAAAATTAATAATTGTCTATTTGGTGGGCTACTTTCGAAAAAGCATTGAAATTTCTTCAAAAACATTAAAAAATGTTAATAAAAAAAAGTAGCCACACAGAAGAGAAAGCAATGGGCACTTAAAAGAAGCTTAATATTAATATGGGACTAAAAATGGGGTAACTATGACTAATGACGGGTATCTATAGCAAAAATTTGATGAACGACAGATACAGCTAGACTCGGGACCAAAAATGTTCCTTAATGTCTAATACGGATTTTTTGTCTGTATTTCTTTTTCCGTTTGAATTCAGAACCTTAAAAAAATTGTAATTCATCAGAATAATCATAATAGTTTTGATAACTTGAATAAGCTTGGAAGCAAGTATTGTTAATTAATAGAGCATGAATATTTATTCTGAAAATCATTATACCTTTCCAAGTCATTATAAACAATGTCCTTTATGAAATGAGAATAATAAAAATTCAAAAGCCAAAGTACCAAAGTAAAGCATCCATTCCAGCGCAAAATATAAACAAATAAATTATAAAATTAAAAAAAATAAAATAAATACAATTAAGAACAAGCTTGAACAATTATTGGTAGTATCAATATCATTTAAAATTGTCTGCTAGTCATAAACATTAAAAAAAAAAAAAGTAATAAAATGACTTACTGTTGAAGATGGGTGGCTGGTGGGGCAGTCACCCTGACTAGTGCAGGCGGCTGTTGACCTGTTGATCCCACACTATTACCCTATAACAGACAAAACAAATATATGTTTTTAACGGAATATTAAGCTCGAACATTTCTTATCATATTTCTACATGCAAGCAAATATCAAAGTCTTGTTATCACTTATCAAGTTGCGATAATTTAGAAGCTACAAAATGAGTAATTATTTCCGACTTATTTTTATCGACGAGACATTTTTTTAGCCAGTAGTAACTTAAGTTAGCTTGGGAGAAATGCAGAATGGCACATAGCTTCCTCACGCCCTATCCCATATTCTTTAATGATGTTACTGCCTTAACTTATGTCATCCTCCTCACCCTTTTTTTAAATCTGTCAAAATCGTTTTGATTTTTTTTTTTTTACAAGAATAAAAGGATTAATTTAGCAAATTTATAATCTCTTTTGTGTCCAAAGGGGTAAAAAAAAAACTTCTTTATAAGGTAATATTTCGTCCCTTAATTTCGGAACATCTTCAAACCTTGAAAGTAGTATAAAATTGAAGTAGTATATTTCTGACGAATTAACTTTATAATGATTTAATTCTACTTATAATACTTTCAAGGTGTACTTTCAGATGTTCCGAAATTAAGGGACGAAATATTACCTTATAAAGAAGTTTTTTTTTTTTTAACCCCTTTGGACACAAAAGAGATTATAAATATTCAAAAATAAGGGGACAACATATATTTATATTATATATATATATATATATATATATAAAAAATGGTTAATTTAGCAAATTTTAATGAGTGTTAGACGGTTGAAATTATGATGACCATTCTGTAGGCTACATTTATCAAAACATCAAGCCATTAACTATATTGAGCTGAAGAGTAATTTATTTAACAAGAATTGTTTACATGAATATTTGCTGATAAGTTTAGATATGTTATGTTCATTGATTTGTTAGAAGTCATTTATCAAATCTGGACTCATCTTAAATCTACAATAAGTGACAAATGCTACTTAAGAAAATAAATAATAGGCTTCTATGTAAGGAAGCAGGCAGGTTTGACAGAAAGGAAAATCGGGTGTTGTAGAAGCCCAAGGCAGTGGTGGTGAACCTTACTATGTGGTCGTGCCAAAAATTTGACAATTATAATTCCTTAACAATCTGACGTGTGCCAGAATAAAAGATGTGGGGGTAGAATTTAACGATTCTATGTGACTCCAAAGGAGCGGAGGGTTTTAATTAGAAGATATGTATGCTTACAGGCCAGTGAAATAGTAAAGAGCGTTTAATAGGGCCTAATCAAATTTGGGTTGGTCACCGTATAATATTATATAACCTATAACATTTTAAATAATAACCGAGCAATATTTTCATGGGCATCAAATAGCACACCTACACATTTGCCCTTGTGACTTGCTGGTATTCGCAAGGGGAATTCCTCAAACCCGAATGGCATCTCGTAGACTGTTTGCCTCGTCGATACGAGCCTTTGACTTGTCCCAAAAAAACAGCTCCCAGAGAGGCCATCAACAAGGTAATAATGAACCAACTTTACATTGGCCTTGCCACTTGCCTCGCTATTCGTGCGAATGTGTAGATGTACCTAAAGGTTCAACACCACTGGCTTAAGGAATCTGCAGAAAAAGAGAGAGCTAAAAGGAGTAACAAACCTATACACTATGCCAGGATTTCATCAGGGGGGGGGGGGGGGGGGGGGTAAGGGGGGAGGTTCAGATAAAAAAAACATTGATTATTTATTGAATTAGAGTAAAATTACTTGTAAACAAAGGCCTCTATGGATGTAGGCTGTCATCTCATCTCACTCTGTTTCCATTATATCTCTCTAAATTAAATTAAATTATATTCTAAATCTACAGTAAGAATTAAATAGATAAAAAGAATAAAAAAAAATATATATAATTGAATAAGAATGTATCAAAATATTTTTTTTATACATTTTTACGTTGTTTTTATTAAAAACCGTACATCACTTATTTTATTCTAATTTATAATTTCAACGGTTGCTCTAATCTCTAAAACCGTCTCCTTGAGAAGAACTAGATTGATAAGATTCTTGCCTCAGAAATCTATGGTATAGAATTCACAGTGTTACATTTTCATCACTATAACCAATGCTGGAATGTCAGCCGATACAATTCTTGGCTAGCCTGTGTATCTAAGCAAGTATACACCATAGCAATACACAGTGGGTTATGACATTGAACACGTAACAATGGACAATGGTTACTTCAGTGGACTTGCAGCACAATGGTTAGTACTAACAATGAAAGCACAAATGGACAGGACAATAAACGTGTAATACAATGGTTAGAATAATGGGCACAAAACACAATGGTATGTCATGCCATACTAACGGACTTCTATAATATATATATATTTTTTTTTAAAATCCTGGAAAATTAAAAAATATAAAAAGAGTCAAGACTAAAGAAGATGAAATACTATTAAAAAATATATAAATTACTTCACTGCACGTAAAAAAAAAAAAAAATTATAACAAGTTATTATTTATATTATTTATTTACATGCTTTTGATGTCTGTCATTCAATATTGGTTCTTTCTGTAATCCTTCTATCCACACAGCCCTAGTCTACCCCCACCTTGTACTGTTAGTTTGTAAAATAGTTCGATAGTACAGAATTCACTCTCCTAAACCTAAGAGTAGCAATTTGGTTCCTACGTGCATTTGGAATAAAAATTAAACCAAAACGTAAGACTAAAATTAAAAAACACAATAATTTAAACTAAATACAGAACAGTTTCAACTACTAAAGGTTGGCTTATGAGTTGTACAAAATGCTGGTAGAAAAGTAAAAACATAGGAACTAATGATAGGAATCCATTATAAGCTGCTAGAACTCTCCATTGTGTAATGTTGTAAATATTTAACCGTGCTAAAGCTTTCCCATGGTTAATTTCTATTGCTTCTTGGCAAAAACACCCATTAATATTTTTCTAAGTTTTATGACGTTTATAAGAATTTCTTTGCTGAGAATATTTCACAAATTTTTTAAAACCTACTCAGGTTATAGGTTAATAAAATAGAGGCACATTTTAAATAGATTAATTATTTGATTAAATGTAATGGTATTTGTATTATTTCATTTTTGTTTACTAAATAAATATTTTGTAAAAACTTTGTGACAAGAGATTATAGTAACAAATATTTTCATTTGGACAGTTATATTATTTACTCTGACAACGTGGGGAAATCTAAGAGAGAACCAATGAAAGCTCAAAATTTGACAGAGATCTTGTAGATGTCAAAATCTTCTCACATTGGCTCTCCCTTCAATTTTCCAACGGTGTCGAAGTAAACACTAATTGTAATATAAGGGTAGGCTTATACTCTCAACATGTCTATCCACCTAGACTTTAAGATTATGGCATCACCTAATTGGGAATTTAACCCCTTTTATCCACCAAAACTCTAGACAATGGCATCAAATAATGGAGATTTAACCCCTTTAATCCACCTAGACTCTTGACGATGGCATCAAATAATGGGGATTTAACCCCTTTAATCCACCTAGACTCTAGACGATGGCATCAAATAATGGGGATTTATCCCTTTTCATCCACCTAGAGGGGGTTCATCTGATGGGGATTTATCCACCTAGATCATTGACATCAACTAATGGGGATTTATCCTCTTGTGGTGAGTGTCGGGTTAAATTCCAGGCAAAAATGAATTTCAATTTGACTTAGAGAAGTGCACTAACAACCATAAAGCACTTAGGTGCGGCCAAGTAAAACTCTTTCATACAAACTAAGAATAGAGAGTTGCAAGCTGTATTGAAAAATAGAAATATTTTATAAAATTATAATTTAGCATGACAATTAATCTCATACTAGGAAATAATATTGAAAACATAACATCATTCCTGTTTCATTACCAAAACAAACCATTGTCCAGACCACAAAAATATATTTAATTGTGGACATAAATGTACCAAATTATGGTCATAAATTGGCCAAAAAAATATATATGTTTATAATATGCTTAAAATATTAAATAATATCCAGCTGATTTATACATTTGAGAGATTATATCCCTTTGTCAAAACAATACATACATACGAGTGAGGCCCCATCTACTTTTCTAAGCCCCTCCCCAAACAGGCTCTTATTATCAAGATTTACCAAATATAATAATATATAATTTAAAAGAAATAAAAATTACAAAATGTGATAATAAACTATGTTAAGGCTCATTATAGAAATGAAATACGTAAGAGGAGAAGGGCAGGGATAAAAAAAAAAAAAAATTAAATAAAATTAACAAAAAATAAAAATAAACGAAAAATGAAAATAATAAATAAATAGGTTTTTTTTTCTATTTCAGGGAGGGTAAAAACAAAAACAAACAAATAATAAACAAAATGGATTTAAGACTGAAGTGTAGAAGGTTGAAACATCAATTTAAAAAAACAACAAAACACAAAAAACACTACACAAAATTTGACAGGAAAGAAAGGATCAGTCAAAATTAAATAAACAAAATTACTGAATAACCGATGATTTAGTATGGGTTTATATTTAAGATTATAAGAGTAAATACAAGTGCTAAAGGTATTACAATGTTAGTTTGATTCAATACATGATATTAACATAGTTCACAAGAGATCTTGGTAAATTTGTAGCATCTTACCTACTTTTAAGTCTAGATGTACAATTGACTTCAGTTGTTTGTTTTTTTTTTTTAAAAATTGTTCCTTTTAACATTTTAAGAGCTTTTAACCAAGCATTTCTTTTGTTAAAGTCAATAGTTTTTTTAAAAATATTTTTAAAATATATGAAATTTTAGCTTACGATCTTACGGAAAGTGTTGGAGAAAAGGGGCTGTAACGGTGGGGAATGCGAATGGAATAGCTAAAAACCTCTTAAACAAACGCTTCCTTGTGTGTAGAGCATAGAACTGATAATGTCCCTTAGTTTAACCAACTGTTAAGACAAAGATACAAATTATTACACTTTTATATTCAGAAGGGCTGATGTTCCTTTGTCTAACTGTTCTAAAGGATTTGACCGTGTATTTTATTTTGACCGTGTATGGGGCTGTTTGATCAAACATGATGTTTGACATGTATGGCCTAAATTTGCCCGACATCAGGTTTGCGCAAACATTTTGACTGTGTATGGGGCTGTTTGATGTTTTTTGCGCAAACATCATGTTTGCACAAAATGTTTGATGGTGTATGGGCCTTTACACTAAGGAAAATCATTCTCTTTATTACATTACAATTATTATATTCAATTAAAATTAATATAGCACCAAAACACCACTGTAGATTTTATGAAAACATTTGATACATGGATTTTATAGCTTTATAGTTCAATCTTCTTAATTTTCTTCAAAGCATCAATGCAGTATTTACAATGTGGATTTTGCACTTAGTGATTATCAGTTGCTGGATTCATTTAAGAGGTTTATAGCTTCCATTCGTATTCCCCACCCGTACAACACCCTGATTCGACATTTCACGTAAAAGCTTGTGTACATTTCATGTATATTTTTATTTATTCATTTGTTGTAAATTTAAATGCTCAGAATTTTTAAACTATGTTGTTTTAAAAATGCAAAAAAAAACCTTAATTCCTTTCAGACCCAATAATAAAATAACTTTAAATTACTGTATAATAAAATTAATAAGATTACTGTAACTAAATACTTAGCATTTTAAAGGAACAATTTTAACATTACACCAATATTCAACAACAAAACTAGCAAATAATAAAACATAATCAAATAGATATTCGATTTCTCATAAATCAAAAAATAATATTTCTATCTTTAATATAAATTGGAGAGTAAAATAAAATATAAAAATTGAGTTTCAACCTTCAATCTCTCACAAGTCTTAAATCAAAACTTAAAAAAAATAAAAATAAACTAAAAGTTTGGTGGGATAATTACCAGGTTATTGAGCCTATCATAAGCCTTGGCTAGCTGTCTACCTACATGTGATGGTGTAGGAGTGGGGTAGTAATGAGAGTTAACTATGGTCTGTTGCTGAAGCCGAGCCGTTGCTGTTGCTTGTACAGTACCGGCTCCGTACCTTCCACTCAGGTTATTAGAGCTCACTAAGTGATTCTGCAACAAAAAAACGCAAACAAATATATATATATATATATATATATATATATATATATATATATATATATATATATATATGTATATACATTTTTTTTAAAATCTGGGGGGCTTACGCCCATTATCCCCGAAGACTTGGACCTTGATGGACCTTGGATTAAGTGGGTCCTTTGAATAAGCCCAGGGAGCCTTGTATCAATCCAACATTGATATATTACCCCCCAAAAACAAATATACTAGGCATCGTGTGGCTCTATCATATAAGTGAGCGTAACGCAACAAATATTAGATATTAAGAAAACAGTTAATCATGATGAGTTGATAGTTAAAGAGGATGATTGAAATAAATAGCCGTGTAGTGAGGGAGAAGGGTGCCATTCTACATATTCCTTAACTTACATGTTCCGGCCATCTTTATTTAAACTATTATAAAATGTATCACTTCACTACTCAATAACTACTGCTTGTATCAAGTTGAAATTTTTCATGCCTGTTTTAATTGTACTTTAGATGAAGTATATGAAGTTTTATAAAGACATCAAGTTAGAATGTAATATATTGGTAAAAACGTTCCTCAATTTTAAACATTTAGGTCCGCTTTAATAGTTTTAACGATCTTTATCAATTCGTCGCTGTTGGTTTTAATAAAAAAATGAATATTTTGAAAAAAATGTTTGTTTCATTGAATAGGTGATGATAGAATCTTTTCTTGTCCGTAAATTCCAATTTTACATTTGAAGCTCACGTTTATGCGAGCGACGTGCGCGCGAACTCTTCGATGGATAAATCTGTTCAACGAACTTAGCCTGAGCATTAGTAAAAGGAAGATGAATACCAAATTTCAACTAAATTGGTCAACTTTTACTTAAGTTATCGTCAGACATGTAAACGATGCTGACAGACAGAGAGGATGTATATTTTGTTGATTGTAAAAAGCTTGCTTACCCTCTCTTCAATTAATTAAGTTAAATAATGTTATGTCATTTGAAGAGGGTAAACCCTTAAAGGATTTGAATAGTGGTATGGGATTAATAGTGGGTTAGTAATAGTAGGTTAATAGTGGGTAGCCCATTCTCAGGGGGTGGAAGATGAAGACATGGACCGCATAGGTGATTCCATTGAACAAATATGGGCTACAGCTGATCATCACAATTATAAAGAACTTGGTGCATCTATTTCTTCTCATATCATTTACATCTTAGTGAATCCTTTTCCCTCTAAAGCAGCCTACACACATGGGAACTTGGTTCGTACGAACCAAGTTCCCATGTGTGTAGAGGTAAACGAACCAAGTTCGTGACGAACTTGGTCTTCCATCGGGTTGGAAAACATTTGTACGGTTCGCCTGTGTGTAGAGGACACAAACTAAAGTTTGTAATTTTATCAGAAGACACCCTGACTCCACACCTCCGACTCATTTGTTTCTTTTTCCTTCTTTTAACACTGTTTTCTTTAACACTGTTTTTTATCGCTTTTTTTTTTAACGCTGTTTTTTTCCCCTGTGTTTTTCTAAAGCTGTTTCTTTTAACTCCGTTTTTAACTCAGTGTTTTTAACGCTTTTTTTTAAACATTGTTTTTTAGCGCTGTGTTTTTCAGCTCAGTTCAGAGGGAAACTGACGATTAAAAGACGAACTGTTGTTCATGTCTCTCTCTACTGTGTGTAGAGAGCAGACCCCACAAACTTAGTTCCCATGTGTGTAGGCTCCTTAAGTTTCATTTTCGGTTCGGTACAATCCCAATTATTAGTTCAAAATTAAGAAACATAGAGTAATTTTCATTGATGACAAATCAAACTAGACTCTCCCCCGAAAAAATTGTAAAACATGTTTTCATTATATTACTTTTACATCAGTTTCTTTGTCATTATAGTCATGCTACAAGCATATGTATCTAAATTTTGCAGGATTTCTTATTCCTGCTATGGTATGAACTTATAGTTCTTGAACATCGGGGTTAATATGTATCCAAAGCATTCAGAAATTAATTAATATCCACAGTGCTCTCTTTGTCTGAAGATACAAGATTACGTATTTCCAATCCTTCTTCTTAAGCATTCGGTGAAACATCTGCACACAATGGCACTATGCTTTTCAATATGCATTACTGCCTCAAAACAACATTCAATAAATTCTCTTTAAGAATCATATAGGTATAATCAAGAAAGTATTGCTTTTTATAAAAAAAATTGACAAGAACAAAGTTAGATCATGAAAGCCGAAATTTCAAGCAAAATCAGCTTAAAAGAACTGAGCATCACATTAGCACTGGACCAGTAGAACCAACAGAGGTACATATAGATTTTGATCCTTTTTTATAATTTGATCGATTCCTTACATGTGGTGGGCGATAAAGTCTGTTAGCAGAAGAATTAGAAAAAGTCAAATCTTCATCATCGGGAGAATTAAAACATGGTAATCCTTTTCTATTTCATAATTTCGCAGTTTCTTCTATAGAGTTTCCACCAAATAAAACTCAAATTACATTAAAATACTTTTATTTCTATTTAAAGCACATTGCAAAATGACAAGTACAACTCACAATTATATCACAATGTGTAACTCCATGGAACAACCCACTGCAGCATCGGGAAGCGTATCTTTTCATGACTTGTACACAGACTTATGAGAATATCTTTATATCGTTATGCAAGCCCATGTTTGATTGAAAAGAGCAACCAAAAATTAATCCAACTAAATGGCAGGCAAATACATATGTGGAACTACTTAAGAAAACACCACTTTGTCTACAATTTGTCTAAGTATGTTATGTTTTTTTATCGGTAAGTTCAGCAATCTTTGATCTTTTAGAATCTCGTAATCAGTGCGTTCTTTTATATCCCTTTTCTCTTTCTAGGTATATTTTTAATCTCTTGGTAGCATCGTAACTTTTCAGCATTAGTAATTGCCTGAAAGAATATTTGGTCATCAGAAACTCGGAAAAAGCTTAAAAGTCTCTTAAAAGCTATTATAAGAACTACATTATTTGACTAGTTTTGTATCGAGTGTTACCTTCTCTTAAATTACTTAGTAAAACTTGTCATGATTCAGGTTCATTACAGCCGATCTAGGAAACTTTTTCTTCGGGCCGATGGTGATAAAAATCAAGTTGTTTCTAAACTAATTAAATCCATAAGCAACTATTAAAAACGTTTTAATAAAAATACTATTGTGACAAAAAAATTAAAATACTCACCTTATGACTTACGAAGAAATTGTTGATTGGAGTGATGAGTGAGACACATGTTTAAAGATAGCTAACAAATAAAACCGAGGGTACTCCCCGCACCTTTCTAACTTGTAAACCCTCTCTCTTAGTCTATCTCTCTCTCTTTCTATCCTACACGGATACCAAGTCAACAAACAAAGCTATCATGTGGACAAATTGTGGAACTAGTAGTAGTAGTAGTCTAGTACATCCTACTAGTAATTTTATTTTAGTTTTATTATTAATTAATATTTTATAATTTATGTATTCCCAAGTGATATTTTAAGCATTGTTTTTATAAAAAGTGTTGACAATATTCTAAAGTTTTATGGCTTGTAAAACATTATGAAAATAAAGATATTATTATTATTATTAGAACGGGTACGACGAACCTTGCAATTAGGCCATCACTTAGGCCCTTTTTACACCCCGCGGTAGAGTTCCAGCCACTTCACACATCATACCTCTGAACATAGTACCGCCGAAGCGAGTATGATGTTATCAATAGTGAGCCATATAAATCAGAGCGTCACGGCGAGGAATCGAACCCCGTCTTGTTCCACTCATGATTCAGTGATGGCCGAGCAGACGTGGTTTAACCCACATGGCCACGCTGGCTCTCTCCATTGTGGAACTAAATCGAAAAGTTTATAGTTGTTTATTAATGCTTGAAACACATACATATTGGAAGTCCTGAAAATTCATAGGATAGCTATGGCTGCAATCTTGGAAAATAGGCCCCTTTTTAGTTTTTTCACAAATATCAAAAAAATATTAGGTTACACAATATTGAAGCTCATAAAATTGCCCACAAAAATAGTCCTGATTATTTGAATGGTTTTCAAGATATTTTAAGATAAAATATTCTAGAGAGGGAAAAGAAAGGAACATTTTATTTAAAAATGACCAAAATATCATTTAACAAAAATATGCCTTCTGCTAACTTATTGGGAATAAACAAATGTTGAGGTAATATAACAAAGACATTTAAATGAACTTACCATTTGGTTGACTGGGGTATTCCTGACGGGCTGCTGTGGAGGTAAGGTGGGTTGCTGCCTGTAATATCTGGATGAGAGAGCAGCAGGTGTTGTGTGAGGCCAACCGTTGGTTGTGTCCTTAGCCGGAGCAGCAGCAGGAGGTGAAGGTAACGGGGGAGGTGCCTTGGTCCATACGGCATAACGACACCTATCCACCCTCTGGTTAACGGCGACTAACAGGCTAGATTCTAGGAGCTTAGGAGGCCAGTACTCTTCGAATACAGTACCGCCGGCAAAGTAATTCTTTATATGGTCTAATGATATGCACACACAGGTATCACTCTCAAACAATTCGGATCTGATACCTTGCACCTGAAACATACAATCAACCAAAAAAACATTACTTTTTACATCAATATTAAAAAGAGGCAAAGATATAAAATAAAAGAATAAATGTAAATACAATATTGAGAGTGTTAAACCATTAGGAAGAAAAAGAACTGATGGCATTCGGGAAAAATTATAAACTTAGCTTTGTTTAAAATCGGAACACCGTGTCTATTTTATTAAAAACTGACGATACGCGACACATAAACAAAAACACTTTGTGCACTCCTAAGATTGCCATGAGTTTTTGGTAAGAGTTTAGGTCAAGGTATTTATTTATGCACTTAAGGAACAGTAAGAATCTTACGGAGGGAAGAGCCCTAGAGGAAATCTACCACAGAAAATGGCACCATGCTTCCAACTTTGCATTACTGCGTCAAAACAATTTCAATACACACAGCATAGTTGCTTCACTTTTTACTACGTTTTTATTAGCTTGCTTTCTTGTTTGTTTGTCCGGTACAAATCTGGCAATCGATTTCTAACTAACTTCCCAAATAGCTAGACATTTGAAACTTTTAGCATAGCTCAGAACACGGTGACAATGCTTTATTTTAATTCTTTTAGCCATCTTTCAGCAGAATTTAATTGGTTTTCAGCAAATTTTACTATATGGAAAGTTAGTTCGGAAAAAAATCCGCAAGTTATTTTATTTGTTTTGCCGTGTCCCATATTTACGCAATCTTCATTTTGACGGGTTTCAAATTTGTGATTTTTATAAATAGTGATAAACATTGAATGACAGCAAAACAGGAAATATATCGATTATATTATTTCAAATCTATCGATGGCACGGTTTAGATTTGGTGTTGGGGAGATCCGTTGTACAAAGATTTGTCCTTTTATAGGTTTAAGATCAGCTCTCTAGATGTCATTTATGTGAAGTAAATACATTTGGAACTATTTTTTATTTATTTATTTTTTTTTCACTAACATTTTATATTATACAACAGTAACAATTATATTATCAACATTACATACGATTCAACTGAAAATTTAAAAACGTAGTATATAAAAAGTTCTTTTTATCTTGAAATTATGAGTATTCATTTTATGACTCTACAAACACTGCTTGAAGGATTGTTTTTTATTTCAAATAGGAATTGGAATACTTTTTTTAAAAAAGAAAAATGTATTACAGTATTAACATGACTTAAATTCAAGGTGTAATAAGTATTAAAAAAATAAAAAAGGATAACAAACGGTACAAAGATGGATAGTTACCTTGCAGCAGAACTTGAGGTAGGCAAGATCCCATCCATCAAGAAGAACCGCTTTGTCTTTAAGTGTATCCGTTTCTCCGTCAAAGTAGAAGAGCGGTACAAATTGTTTGTCCTCAGTCAAGGCGTAAGGCACCACACTTTCACTGTTGATCCTGATGAATCCACAGCGCTGGTTCCCTGTACTAATCGGTGTTAATGGATTTGTTAGCTTACAATAGCAGAATTCCAAAAATAAGTAAAATTCTTCAGCATCCTTCAATCTTACAACCTGTGAGAAACAATAAAAAAACAATTATTGTTATAGATTTAGAATGTATAGTGTTTATATTTTACATTTAAATTCAAAAAGAAATTTACCAAAAAACGGTTGATGAGAAACATCGGTACATGGTTGTCAACCTTGTTAGTACCATCGAGTATTAATGGTTATTAAGATGATGGTACGCATGTTGTACCATCAGCCATTACAGTGTTTATGACACATCAAATTGTTTATATTAAAGACAAAGAGCTTTTAAAAGTGGTAGAACAAGAGCAATATACTAACCAGATCTTTGGTGGAGTAGCTACCGGGACCAAATCTAGATTCACAGTGTTTAGTATTGATCTCGGAAAGAAGCTTCGCCTCTGCTTCGGTAATATAATAACTCCTGATGCAGGTACAATTGTAAATATCGGCATTTAAACAAGAGAGGAATTTTAACAGGAGCTTGTTCTCCACCATTCGTACAGACGTGTATTTCTCCTCTCCACGGAATATGTACGGGATGTGTTTCTCCCCCATCTCGGTCCAGGCAAACTTACCTGAAACATTAAATCAAATCCAACACTCAATACACTTTGAGAAAATATCAATGACTGACTTTAAAGCCACCACCGAACAAAGATTATTTTTAGGCAAAGACCAAATCAAACTCGCTAAAGAGCCACCATACCTAAAGTCACCCCTTAAGCATGGCTCTTTCAGGATTTTTCTGAAGCACAAAAAACAGTGGTTAACACCAAATTTAATTTCGACTATCAACTGGAAAAAAATAGTACACAACTCAAACTCAATAAATAGTATTATAAAAAATTATATTATCATTTATTGCAAAAAGTTTAAATGAAATTTTTCAAAAATAAATCATCGGGGGGATATTTCTATCCCTTGTCATTCTCATTGTATAATGTAAAGGGGGATAATATCACCAGTAGAACCTCGATAATTCAGACTAATTGGGACCAGACACTGTCCGAATTACCGATTTGTCCGAATTTTCGAATATGCTGTAAAAACAACTTTTTCGCAGACGAGAGGACCTGATAAAGGTGCGCCTGAGCTTCTTCTTTGGGTAAACCGTATGTACATTGCATCTTCTAAAGGGTATCATTTGCCGTTCGTAACGTTTTCCGTTTTTTTTTTACCCCTCTTTAGAACCTAGCTTTGACGCGTATCGCAGTATACTATCTCGTTTTTCGTTTTAAATGACCCCACACCATACTTTTTTGCAAGAGATGTCCCACTTTTACCTTTCGGATTTTTTTTTTTTTTTTTTTTTTTATAGAATTTGTAGTTATTAAATTTTTCAGTAGGCAGTCCGGATTTTCGAGGCTCCAGATTTTAGAGGTCCGAATTATCGAGTTTCTACTGTAAATATTAAGACAAAGAGATATTTACATAGTAATTTTGGGTGAGTAACTATGTAAATGAAAGCCGGCAAAAATAACTAACAAAAAACCGGTTTCTATTTCTCTGTAGGATTAATAGTCACTGAGGAAAGCAGGTGGAACAGGTTTTACACTAAAGTGGCGCCCCTGCAACCCTAATAATTTTGATAGAACCAATTTAAAGCATTAATACAAAAGAAACAAGAAGAGAACTTACCCTTTTGACTTTTAAGGTCGAAGGGTGGTTTATCTGGGTCGTTGCTTTCATCGAAGTAGGGACTGGGTGAGGGGGATGCAGTGGTTCCGTTGGTAGGGGCGGGAGGGGTCGATGCAGACGTTGACAAAGCAGGTTCTGTACCGACTGGTCTTCTGTTGATGTAGGCGAGGATACCTGGTCCTTGACCTCTGGGTAAAGGTGGTGAACTTGTGACTGCCATTTTGGCTTTATTTGCTTCAACCATTTTTGCTGCGAGGGCCGATATCTCGGCATCCTCAGGTCTCTCCTCTTTTACTTGAACTCCTGCAACATTCAAAACATAAACAAATGAATTTAAATAAAAATTTAAAATTCGGAATATTTTCCATAATATTATTAACTTTTTATTTATCAAATCAAATAATTAATAGAGTAAATACTAGTGCATTTATACAGTATAACCTCGATAAGAAGTGTCTCAAGGGGATTACGGAAACAGACTTGTTATCGAGGTGCTCTTTTTGATGAGGGTCGTGTTATCAAGGTTATTTTGGCTATCAGTCGTGTTATCGAGGTTCGAGGGAGGGGTTTTCAAGTCTAGACTTGTTCAAGGTCGACTCATTCTTGTATAGAGACGCGTTATAGAGGTTGACTTCTCAAAACGACTTGTTATAGAGGTTCAGAGTTACGTTGTGAATTAGAAAAAAATAAACAAAAAAACTAGAGGTTGTTTGGATAATAATAGTCGCGTTATAGAGGTTAATTTAACATTATGTGTTATGGCAATCTCAAGGGGATTTGAAAATTGAACTTGTAATTGAGGTGGTCCTGTTATTGAGGGTCGTGTAAGCGAGGTTCTACTGTATATATAAACCACTTCATGTTTCAGTATTATGGCTTTTCACTTATTAAAAAAAAAGTTTTGATTAGTACAATTCAGCTTTACGCACTTGTCTGAAAATGTAATCAACTGGTCTACTTGCATAGTTAAATAATTACATGTAAACTCAATGTAATCTCATGTGTAGTTCTCAAGTAATTGGGCTATTAAGATTAAAATTGAATCAACTAAAAACTTGAAGAAAATCAGCTGATCGTCCCGTAGACTAACGATTGCATTGTATGTAAAAAAATGTATTTAATGTTAGAAATGTACACGTGCCTTAATTGTAAAATATCAAAACATTTCCTATTCTAAATAGGAACAAACATGAACATACATTTTATTTATTTATTCAAAGATAAAAACAATCTCTTATTGTTAGAGATGGACACTTCTATATTGTTGAAGATAAAAACACTTCCTCACTAGATAAAAACACCCTTTTATCAATGGTAAAAATGTTTCCCTATTGCAGATAAACAACATTGTTCATTGTAAAATATGAACACAAAATGTAAATCTTATTAAAAAATTGTATCGTAAATCGTATTAAAGATGGACAACCTTGTTCATTGTCAAGAGTAACACAAAATTATATTAGAGATAGACAACCTTTTTCATCAAAGACAAACAGACAATCTTATAAGATAAAAACAACCTTTTTCATTGTCCAATATGAACACAATCATAAATATTAGAGATGGACAATTTTTATCATTGTCAAATATGAATACACAATCATATTAGAGATAGATAACCTTTATCATTGTCTAATATAAACACAATCATAAATGTTAGAGATGGACAACCTTTATCATTGTCAAAGATGAATACACAATCATATTAGAGATAGATAACCTTTATCATTGTCTAATATAAACACAATCATAAATGTTAGAGATGGACAACCTTTATCATTGTCAAATATGAATACACAATCATATTAGAGACAGATAACCTTTATCATTGTCTAATATGAACACAATCATAAATATTAGAGATGGACAACCTCTATCATTGTCAAAGATGAACACTCAATTGTATTAGAGATAAGAGAACCTTTATCATTGTTAAAGACAGACTAAGTTTCTTTACAAAATGTAATCAACCTTTATCATTGTCAAAGATGAACACACAATAATATTAGAGGTAAAAACCCTTTTTTTATTATTAAAGACAGACTATGTTTCTTTATCAAATGTAAACAACCTTTATCATTGTCAAAGATGAACACACAATCATATTAGAGATAAAAACCCCATTTTTATTATTAAAGACGGACAATGTTTCTTTATAAAATGTTAACAACCTTTATCATTGTCAAAGATGAACACACAATCATATTAGAGATAAAAACCCCTTTATTTATTATTAAAGATGAACAAGATTTCTTTATAAAATGTAAACAACCATTATCATTGTCAAAGATGAACACACAATCATATTAGAGATAAAAACCCCTTTTTTATTATTAAAGATGGACTATGTTTCTTTATAAAATGTAAACAACCTTCATCATAGTCAAAGTAAACACCCTATCTTATTATAGATGGACCATGTTTCTTTATTATTTATTTGGTCCAAGATTTTTATTGATAAAAATTGACACATTGTCAAAGATAACAACATATTTTATTTATAGAAATTACCACTTCGTATCATAGTCAAAGAGGTAATACACCTTTTTTTTTATTAGATATTGACTTCCTTAATACATTTCTTTCCTTATTTTTTAATAAACAAATATTTATAGGTGGAAATTTGCAAAGTAGTATATATACATAGAGTAATATAAGTAGTATATATATATATATATATATATATATATATATATATATATATATATATATATATATATATATATATATATATAAATATGTGCATACATTCTCATGACCATACAAGCTGTTTACTATGAGCTTGCAATCATTAAAAATGTAGGAAGATTTGAAAAATTTTGTATATTAAAAAAAAAAACAGGATATTTCAATTTATATTTTTAGACAGTGATGTTCTATTTATATCATCACATTAAAAGTTTGTCTAAAATGTATATTTTTTTATTTTTACATTTTAATAGTCTTTAGTATAAGAGTGAAAACCTACACGAGATCTAATCCAATTTAAATATTTTTACATATATTATTTCTATAGAATAAAAAAAAGAGAAATTAATGGAAAGAATAATAAATCAATTAAAAATAATAATAATAATAATGATGAAAAAAGAAATTAATCTTTAAAAAACTAAACAACAGGATCAGTGTGTCTGAGAGACTTAAGTAGTCCTCTATAAAACTAATGCCCTCCAAACACATAACAACAAGCTGGTTCAAATACCAGAAAAGTAAGACATTTTCTTTACAGAAATTACCACATTTTATCTTTGTCAAAGATAAGCACACCATGACGTTAGAGATGGACCATGTTTCTTCATTATTTATACTGACTTATAAATCATATTAGTTGAAGTAAAGGTTATTTATGCACCTAGGGAGTAAAGTAAGCCATTATTCCCTGAGCAAAAAAGTTGGTTCTTGAGGCAGCCGAAGGAACCATGGTCCCTAAATCCCGAAGCGAAGCCGAGGGGATAACTCTAATTAGCTCCCGAGGCGCAGCCGAGGGAGATAATTATTGCGAGGGGAATAATGGCAGGAGGAAACAAATAAATAAACAATTAAGTGTGAAATATATAATAATGTTGGTAATTCCAAATAAAAAGAAAAAAAAATTATTGACAGACAAACAAGAACTCACCAATTTGATGAATGGAATTTAACAATAGTTTTAACATTTTCTCAAACAAATATATGAAAATTGGCTCATCGTTTAAATTTAAGACTTATCTACACTTCCTTCACAAATCAGATAGAATATATATAATATTGCTGAAAGATAGGTATGAAATTTGAGTAAAGTTATAAATAATAAATCAAAGATCAAAGTTTATTTTGAAAAAAAAAAAAAAATTATATTTTAGGTATAAGAATTGTTATGTAAAGTAAATAAAAATATTTACTTAGTTATATGATAATTCAAAATATTTACAATACAAAGTACATACATTAAAATGTGGTGGGAGGTATCCAAGTAAACATAGACTATAAAGTAATTTATTTTTATATTGAAGGTCATAGTCTAACACAAATGGGTCAAGGACCTCATATATTATTATCATACAGAAACGGGATCTAATCGATCTGAACAAATGATTAATCTATGCACTTGATCAGTTTTTTACTAAGAAAACATAAGAGCTACTGATCATTAATAGTAATATAATAACTATTATTATTATTAGATAATGATTATAGATGATTTGAATTATTCTATCAAAATCATTTATCAAGTATCGTAAGATGGTAATATAAAAATAAAATAATTTCAGTATACACAAATACTTATGATCCCATTGCTTACGGATCAGTAAGCTGGTTAAATCAGAAAGAAGCAGCTACTCTTCACAAAGCTGAGATGAGTTGTTTGAGGAGAGTAGAAGGTAAGACTAGAGAAGACCGTATCAGAAACCGAACTTTCAGAAACAACCTTCAAATCACCTCCATAAGAAACAAGCAACGCTATTGGTTGCTCACCAACCAACTAGGATAATTCGGCCATATGACAAGTTCTGCCATGAGGCAAGGATGGGAAATGAGGGATATCCAAAGCTAGCTTATAAAGCAAAACATCAAGAAAAAAGAACCCGAGGCGGAAGAAGGATAATATAAGTAGTTCACTCCAGAAGCGAAGAGTAGACTTAAATCAAGCTACCGAACTGTAGAACAAAATAAAAAGCTATTTGCCAAACTTCTCCGCCTTATAGGACGAGATTAAGTAAGTAAGACAGTACAAATTATCATATGATAAACTATAGCAAACTAATTATAAAGGGCGGGCCTGGGTAGCCCGGAGTAGAGAGTGCTTTCCTTTCAATCAGATTACACTTTGTTACCCACCACTTTCTTTTTTGTTTTGGTGGGTAAAACAAAGTAAAAGAGGTGTATAGGGGCACCTCTTTTACTTTGTTACCGACCACTTTCTATTCTGTTTTGGTGGGTAACAAAGTAAAAGAATACCATATAAAGTAGTGTTAGTTGATGTATCAATACCAATTTATGTATTTTGTAAAGTGTTATGTCTGATAGTGAAAAAGTTGAGTAGGGAAATGACAACTTTTGCACGAATTCATAATATTGCCGAAACAAATATTCAACTCAGGAATCAGTGAACTTCATCTTCAGATATTGTTTTTAAAGTATATTCTACGATCCCATTTTTAAAAAAATAAATAAACAAAATACATTTAAATGACTATATACTTGCAAATAACTATATTCAATTTTTCTAATGTTAACAATGTAACTCAATTCATCTAATGTAAAAAACAACTCAATACATCTAACGCAAACAACAAAACTCAATACACTAATGTAATCAGCTGAACTCGTATGGTAACAATAATTTAAATTGATCTTCAATGCTATTACTTCATTAAGGTAAACAACTCATTTGCAACTGAATAGATTTATAATGGGTGTCATTAGCTATTTTATTGATTCAAAGTGAGAATCATTAGATTCCTTATGTTAAACATTAGCAACTCAATAGATTCATTACGTGAATCATGAGCAACTGAATAGATTCGTTATATGAATCCATTCACTAGTAGCTCTGCAATCAGAAAAAGCCGTGACCATAAATTAAGAGCCATACCTTCTATCTTCGTTCCTCCTCCTTCACCACTCTTACCTAGGGTCTTCTACAAACTCCCTTAGAGCCCTTTTTACATTATCAATCCTCTTCTTTGAAGGTATCTTAAAGTCTCTGACCTCCTGGATTGCCTTCAGTTTCTTGCTACTCCTATTTAAGTCCGTTCTTTGTAAGTGTCGTAACAGTTAGGAGTCTTCTCACGTTAATTGCTGAGGAGACCAGCTAAGGCTTTTGATACATCCAACTTGATTCCTGATTCAACCTTGCTTTCCAGAATCCTTAGGCAGCTTTCACACCGAAGTAGCAAGTGCAGGATGCATGCATCCTGGTGGCAAGATGCATGCCACTTAAACACCGGACTGTATAACTGAACAAGAGCTTACACACCGAGGATGCACGTCGCACTTGCATCCTCGGTGTGTAAGCTCTCGGGGAACACAGATCTATTCCTGTGATTAAGTCCAGCCTTTCTAAATACAGTAGAACCTTGATAAGAAGTGTCTCAAGGGGATTAGGGAAACAGTCTTGTTATTGAGGTGCTCTTTTTTATTGAGGGTCGTGTTATCAAGGTTAGTTTGGCTATCAGTCATGTTATAGAGGTTTATGGAATGTTGGGAGCAAGCTGGGGCGGAGTTTTCAAGTCTAGACTTGTTCAAGGTCGACCCATTCCTGTATGGAGTCGCTTTATAGAGGTTGACTTCTCAAAACAACTTGTTATAGAGGTTCTGAGTTACGTTGTGAATTGGAAAAAATCTGTGTTATTGAGGTTGTTTGGATAATAATAGTCGCGTTATAGAGGTTAATTTAACATTATGTGTTATGGCAATCTCAAGGGGATTTGAAAATTGCACTTGTAATTGAGGTTGTCGTTTTATTGAGGGTCGTGTAAGCGAGGTTCTACTGTATGTCTTTTTTATTTGTAACCACAATATATGGTACATACTGAATGGAGTCAAAATGTAAATTACTATGTAAAATATCAACAATTTATTTACAGAGCAAATAATTAGCAATTATAGTAGAGTTTTTCCAACATGAGGAAAATGGAGTGGGGTTGCTATTTTGCCAGATTTTCTATTGTTTACTTTTGTACTGTGCACGACACTAGACATACTTCCCTCCACCAATTTACTCAGAGATATCAAGGGAAAAACTCTTCTACGATTTGCTATGTAAATCATTAGCAATTTATTTGCTAACCAGACAACATCAAATTTAGGTCTAAACACCGACATATCTGTTGAGTTCAAATCCCAGAGAGGCGAAACATCTTTTCACCGTGTAGATATGTAAAGTGAACAATCACTCAGTATCTAATGGGATCATCAGGACGTACATGAAATAGGGGGAAGTAATCAGAAAGTGAATAAATATACTAATACAAATCATTATTAACTGAGATAATATATAATGTACAGTATTATCATATAATGATGTAGCTCTCTTGGAAATGATCTTTTCAAAGAGATTTGAGACTTAAGTGATTCAACCAATCTTACGAAATGATCTAAGTTTGAATCATACATATGATTCACTCAACAGCTATTCTGATTGACTGATCGGTGAAAATAGTCAAAATATTAATCGAATTAAATGCATTGGCAACTAATTCTGATCTTGTAACACCATTCTCAGCTCTTTATCTCAGAACTATCTAACCCTATCTACCAATCCTCTCTGACACCTGTGGATTTGGCCTAAGGACTAATTTAACATCTAAATTTAAACATTATGATTTTATTAATCCATTTTTTCATTATTTACTTATTTATTTGTATTTTATATTTTATATTTTTACTTTTGTTTTTAATTTTATTTGTACTTGTTTATTGCTTCCGAGCTTACCGAAGGTAACGGAAGCTATGCTATCGTTCTGAAGAACAAAAAAAAAAATTTACAAGCTTATATTTAACTTGCAATGTTTGTATGTATGTACGTATGCATGTTCGGGTCAAATCTTGCAACTGAATTTTGTAGCAGTTATCCTCAACCGATTGAATTGAAATTTTGCACACAGATGGCGGACTAGTAATATTTTTAGCACGCCCATGATATGGGTATCAAATGAAAGGGTTTGGTGAGAAGAATACAAATAAAAGCTTGCATTTAAAATAAACTTATTATTTTTAATATTATATCTTATATTAATTTTAACATTTTTTAAATTTTATTTTACTTATTTATTTTTAAACATATAATATAGCTCTTCACATTTTTGTGAAGTGTTTGGTCGTTAATCATGTCTTCATATCTCGATTTCATGACAAATCGAGTGTCAATTATGGTTTCCAGGCCAAAACCTGGAACGCTCGAAACCTAGCGACCGAAACCTGGAAAATGGCACCCAGGCCCCATTTTTGAACAAAACTAAAATGTAACAAAAATTAACAACTATTGATAAAATAAACTAACGAACCAAACTATTACCTAAGTTACTTAATTCAACACAAAAGGTTGGGAAACTAACACTCAAAATAATTAATAAAAATAAAAAACAAATAAAATCTAAACAATTTGTTTTTCGTCTACAAGAAATAACGAGACCTAGAACTCAAAGAGCAAAACTGATCAGAAATATTGTAAAAATAAATTACAATAGCTAATGGTCCAATGCAATTCAGTCTAGACCACATAACTTGGTCATCATTACCTACAAGAATTCTAAAAAACACTAAATTCAAAAAGAAGAACTAACAAAATCCATTAAGCAAATCAGTCGACAAGGCCCCATTGAAACTAATCAGTCGCAACTCTGATGTTCCCCCCTCCCCCAAAATACATACACAATCGGCCACTTCAATCAATCATAATGGGTTTCTCCATAATACCTATCATCAATCAACAATATTGATTGAGAACAGTCGAGCATAATCAATCATCTAGGTGTTGTGGTGAGACCTTGAACTCAAACCCTTAAGCCCTTATTTATCTTCTAGGACGGAGCAGCGACCACTCCCTTCAACTACCAATCATTTCATCTCATTGGTCCAGTAATAGTTCTGTCTTTACTGAAAAGCTGGAAGAGGTATTGTTCCTTCATATTTTTTTCCTTTTTAATAGTTTACATCAACAAATGTAAATAGTTAAAAAGTAATATTGGGGAGCAGCTTTATATGAAAGGTGTATTTTCTTCTTCCAAACTACCCACAGCTTATTTATTAGATTATTTGCCTAGTACTCTCTTTGACGTTTGCCAGAAGTTTGTACCATATAAGATACAGACTTATCGGCGGAAAAAAAAGATAAAAAAAAAGCTTCGCCTGATTCATAGTGGTAGTAGTAAGGTCCTAGTACTAACCCTAGACGAGTAGGACGAACCTCTTGCTGGGACCTAGCAATTAGGCCATCTTTTAGGCTCATTTCACTAGCCCCGTGGTAAAGAATTGCAGCCAATTCACGTATCATACCTCTGTACATTACCACCGAAGCGAGTAAGGTGTGATCATTAGTGAGCCATATAAATCAGAGCATCACGGTTAGGAATTGAACCCACTACCTTGCGCCACCCTTGATTCGAGCAGACGTGGTAAGTAATTTAATCCACACTGTTCTCCCCCATCAGCTGATTTGTAATATTGTCACATGAAATTTGTAAAAAAAAAAAAAAAGAAGCCATTTGAGTAAAAATAAACATGATGACAAAGTTTACTGGGAGCAGTACTCCCCATTATTTTTCTAGCAGTCCAGAACATAGTGTGCATAAAAGTGACTGACTAACGTCAAGCTAGAATTTTGGTTATGAGTTAATCTTTCGGTGCTCATTAAGAATATGTGGTCGGCTAAGAGCTGCCATTTCCCATCCTTTTTTGGCAGACAATGTGATTTCTATGTTCCTGAGTACATAATTAGTTAGTAGACCAAAAATCAAGTTGATATTAGTTTGACACTTGCTAGGTGACTACTTTGATTTGAAGAAATATTTAAACAACTAAAATATAAAGTGACAAACTAACATCTAGTTGATTCTTGGTCTACTAATTAATTTTGTACTCAGAATCATAAAAATTGTCTGTCAAAATTAGTGGGACATGGCCGATTATTTTAACAGCTTTTGGCCAAGCTACATCCTGTGGAAAAAAACTTAGCTGATCACATATTCTTAATGAGCACCAAAAGATTAACTTATATACAAAAAAATTCTAGCATGATGTTAGTCAGAAACTTTTATGCAAGCTATTTCCTGCGCTAAAGGTGTTCTTGAATATTCCTTTTGTCAGCTTTATTAACCAAACACTCCTTATGTACTCTGGGTGACTTATGATGCCTAGGTAAGAAAATCTGTGTGCCAAAGCTTTACAGTTAAAAATTATTTGTTAAATATCCACGTAAAGATTAGTCTTTAGGTGTTCCAATTATATTAGCCTGTAACTAGTCTATTTTTTTTCCTGTTTGTCTTTAACAGACTGATAAACACAAGATCCTGGCTGCCACATCTTAGTTGCTTACAATTTGCTTGGAGAAGCAATCTTTCACATTCCAATTCTTAATGACTACTACTACATCAAGCTAGCTATGTGCTTACAATACATCAAGCGGTTTCTTCTCCCTGTTGGGAGCAACGTGGATCAAGCATGTTGGAGGGACATTCCTCTATAAAGGCCAGGGTGTAAGTCTTCTCCCTTCACATCTGTGTCGGATGGTCCATCATATTAACATTTCCATAACATCTAAGGGGCCTTTCACACCAAAGTCCTGGTCGCAAGTGGCATGTGCGTCTTGCATCCTTATGACACGAGCGTTCACACTGAAGTGGCACGTGCTACTTGCATCTTCTTTTATCTTTTATTTGAACTCCTCAGTTTTTTCAGTGCATTTGGGTTAAAATGATGAATTATCAATCACCGACTCTCCGCGTATGTAGGGCACATGAAAATGTATGTAGGGCGGCATGTAAATAATAATAAGGGCGCACGCTAATAAAACACAAGCCGGCTGGTTCTCGAGTCGCACGTGCCACTTGCATCTAGGATGCACGTCGCACTTGCTACTTCGGTGTGAAAGCTCTCGTTCAGTTATACAGTCCGGTGTTCAAGATGCATGCATCTTGCCACCAGGACGCATGC
Organism: Gerris lacustris; assembly: GCA_951217055.1. Lineage (NCBI taxonomy): Eukaryota > Metazoa > Arthropoda > Insecta > Hemiptera > Gerridae > Gerris > Gerris lacustris. Next base: position 14,353,847 of record OX578283.1, read on the forward strand.
ATCCTGCGACTTTCTACTTCGGTGTGAAAGGCCCCTAAGTTGTGCATTCTCTACTGTTCTTGTGTATGGGCTAAATTTCCAGGCCCAGTCTTAAAGTAGAGTTCCTAACTCCGATCTTTCCTGGTTTTGATCGCTACCTTCCGCAGATACCTCATGACTGTGGCTTTAATTATTCTTTGGCTTTTTGTCATGTAAATGACCCTGTTACACTTGCTGTAGAATTTACTAAAGACATTCGACTGTAGAAAGGTCTTTTAATGTTCCAATTAATGTGGTAATTTAATTGATAGTTTGCCATTTATAGTCCTCCTCATTAAATGTGATGCGGTTCCCTTACATTGGACAGGTTTATACTTTAGACACTTCCCACCAAAGTTCAATTTATGAGAGCGGACATTTTTTTTTTTTTATGATACTGCTTACCAGAACGGAACCTGGCAACACTGTCTTTGCAACCTTCCTGCCTTCACCAGCCACCATACCATATCAGTGTTACCAGCTATAGTTGATTTTTGTTGTGTCCTTTACTGTGAAGTCTTATGTGTAAATAAGATCACTGGTGCCATCTTCTAATACACTTTAACAGCATCTGTGAGATTTAAAGCTGTGTCTTTCAAAATAGCTCCTTACTTTAAACATATATTATTTTAAAACCATTTCCATTAAACTGGTTTTGATAGGTAAAGCACACTTTAGAAGCTAATTTATAATTTAGCACTGACTATTGAGAAAAAACATTTTGTCTTTTAACATTATCAGATTAAACATTTGTTTTGAAAAAAATAGTTATAAAATCAAATAAACAAAAGATTGTTTATGGAGAGATCAAAAAGCTTATTATAAACTATTACCACTACATATTTTTAAAGCAAAAGGAGGAAATGGATCCCCCCTACCCTCTAGATAGCATATTGGCTAACAGCCATCGGTTCTGATTCAATTAGAATGGTCTGAATTTTAATAGAACATATATCAAACTTTTGGACTGTAGGGCATAAGAAGCAACAACAAAGAGAATTGTAGTTTGCTCATAGTGAATAAAATCACATTTTAAACAACTCACTTAGTTGAATTTATTCATTTAAAACACTTCTGTTTGTCAATATGCATAGGAAAATCGAGGGAGAACCAATGAGAGCTCGAGATGTCAACACCTGACTTGTAATTATAGTCTGCATAGGAAAATTGAGGAAGAAACCAATGAGAGCTCGAGATGTCAACACCTGATTTGTAATTATAGTCTGCAAAGGAAAATTGAGGAAGAAACCAATGTGAGCTCGAGATGTCAACACTTGACTTGAACTTATAGTCTGTATAGGAAAATTGAGGAAGAAAATGAGAGCTCGAGATGTCAACACTTGACTTGTACTTATAGTCTGCAAAGGAAAATTGAGGAAGAAACCAATGAGAGCTCGAGATGTCAACACTTGACTTGTACTTATAGTCTGCAAAGGAAAATTGAGGAAGAAACCAATGAGAGCTCGAGATGTCAACACCTGACTTGTACTTATAGTCTGCATAGGAACATTGAGGAAGAAACCAATGAGAGCTCGAGATGTCAACACTTGACTGTAGTACAGAGCAGTAAGTAAATAAGTAACTCTAATTTTCTAAAGCAGCCCCTACACGGTCAAGCCGCTTGATCAAAACAGTGCGTCAAGCAATGGTGTCAAGCATGATTGGTCCAGGAACCCGTTTGATGCTTGAGTCAAGCCTTGACGTGATTGATGGAAAGTTTGAATGAGTCAAGCGGCTTGACGGAGCGCTTGATAGTCTAGAGTCTAGAACAATTTTGATCAAACATTCCGTCAATCACCTGCTCGACACCCCAAATCCTGATTCGAAACCATGGTATCTATACAATACTGATTTATTACAGTCCAGGAGGAGCAATTCACTAGTCGAATACTCCGCTACAAATGAGTGTTGATGAAAACATTGATGGGGTGCTTGATGGTGTGCTTAATGCGCCCAAAGGTCTTGAAGGTCGTGTCAATCAGCTTGACGCGATGTTTTGATCAAGCGGATTGACTGTGTAGGGGCTGCTTAACAATTTAGGCTTAATACAACCAAGATGGTCAACAACTAACGTAGTTGTTTTTTAAGTAAGTTGTTAGTTACTTTGCATAAGCATAATTTTTCTAACACATTCAATTCTATACGTGGGATAATCATAACAATCTTCATGTAAAACACGCTTGATACACAATATGGTTAAAGGGGGAATACATGTCATTCAGTGGCGTAACTATGGGCCCGCATTGCGGGAGGGCCCCCACCGTCAGGGGGCCCCAAATCAACGACGAGGGGGCCCCCAGTTCTAAACCGAAGGGGTTTATTTTTTTTTTTTGCTAATCAATTTTGTTTGGCGAGGGGCCCCCAAAAAGAAAAAGATAATATGAAACTAAGTGTAGCGACCAGTATGAAAGCAAAAACCGACTAACTACTTTTATTGTTTTATACTCAATGTTATGATAAGGAAGAAGTTCGGTCGACTCAGTTTAAACTTTCTATTTTTTAACCAGGGGATGTCATGGTCGGATATCCCGAGGTCGGATATGAGGGGTTCTAATGTACCAAGGTATGGGAGGACATAACTCAATAATTCAGTAATACTGAGGGTATGGGCATACCTCGAGAAGACGATCATTATTATACCAACCATAAAAGTTAATAATATCAAAAAAAAATCTGTGTAACCAACACAAAAGCTTTGTTAGTACCACCATTTTTAAAGTATTCAAGCATTTTGTTGTTAATACTGTGTCTAAAATCTAAATTGTGGTTTGTTAACATCTCAAAGTGAACTTATTTGAGTGTCTCTATCTGTGCCTCTAATCTGAATTGTGGTTTGCTTTCATTTAAAGTAAACAATGTTTGAGTGTCTTAAATCTGAATTGTGGTTTGCTTTCATTTCAAGTAAACAATGTTTGAGTGTCTTAAATCTGAATTGTGGTTTGCTTTCATTTCAAGTAAACAATGTTTGAGTGTCTTAAATCTGAATTGTGGTTTGCTTTCATTTCAAGTAAACAATGTTTGAGTGTCTTAAATATGAATTGTGATTTGTTTTCAAGTGAAGGTATTAATTGTCTAAAATCTGAATTATGATTTGCTTCCACTTAGCTAAAAAATTAAGTCAGGTAAATTATACAACAAGGTGGCAAGAACTTTTCTGTCGATTGAAGTCAAATAATCTAATCACAGTGTACCCTTAATTTTAGGCAGCACAAGAGACAATATTATAACCTGTCAAATGTAACCTTCCCTTTTCTTAAAAAAATTACAAACAACAACAATCAAACAAAAACCATGTGTTTAAAGTTATTTTTTTAGGTAAAACTACATAACCCAGATATCCCTGACCCAAATCTAATACTAGACTAAGGGATATTATCACTTATATCTTACACTAGAGTAATAATATTCCTTTCAGATAAAGGGATATTATAACTTCTATACACTAGATTAAGGTTATGTTATCACAAAGGATACCGTATTCTGTAGTTCAACCTTTTCGGTATATCATGAACAATAATTGGCTAATTTGTATTGTACGTGCCAGAGAAATTTCCTAAAGGGTGGTTTGGCTAATTTGTATTGTACGTGCCAGAGAAATTTCCTAAAGGGTGGTTAGTGGTGGCTCTAAATCTTGGACTGGCACATACAATACGAATTTACCCAATAATTAAGTATTGTTCTACACTAAAGACATAAATAAACTTATAAATAAAAAATTTAACTTCCTAGAATATACTGGTTTCCTGTTGTCAACAAATGTATCTTTGTTTATGTGCACATTTTATCTCTTCAATTTTAGTACATTTGTCTCTTAACCAAGTGAAGGAGTCATAATGCACATAAGATTTTCAAAAATATAGGAACATTAGGAATAGAGGTTTTAACTGATAACATCCCTTGGTCTGATAAACTAATAAGATAAAGGGATATTATCTCTTTTATATAGGTAAAGTAGGTATAATGTTCCATTTGTCTAAACAATTGATAAAATACAAAGGAATATAATCTCTTCGGTATAGAAGTGATAAAATTTGATAAACCTGTCCTATGTTCAGCAGATTAACCTCAATATCAACAAATCTTAAGTAAAATCATTACTGTACTATCTACATACCAATATTTTTCAAAAACAAATGTAAACAAAAGATAATTAAATAGATGTATAAGCTGATAACAATAATCGTATAATAGCCCATCACATAAAAATAATAAAATACCACATCCTACGTACAAATATCTACGATATATCGACCCACATATAACGTTGTACCACATAAAGCACACATAAACGTAAATAGAGAACTAATATACTTCATTGAGTAATAATATATTTCAATTGAAAATGTGTCTAATTTAAAGGCAATAAATGCCTAAATTATAATTATTATTATAATTATCGATGAGGAAGAGAGAAAGCTATACATAAAATTGTTATGCATTGTCCCAATTTATATTACACTGGTAGGAATTGCAGAAACCTTGGTAACAATTAATTGAAAATAAGTTTAAGTAATCAATAATAACATAGTTGGAAAATATATTACGTTATCTGTAAATAAATATTGATAAAATTGTTAATAAAAAAAAAATATACCTTAAAACAATAAGAGAAATTGGCATAAGTTGGGCCTTTTTTGAAAAATTGTTATCGTAATCATTGTTTAAAACAAATGTAAACAAAAGATAATAAATTTAAGTGTGGGAAGATAAAGGTAGAAATTAAAATAAATAGAGCGGGAAAGTCATCAAGTTGGAAATAAGGGAAACCTTCTTCGCCGGAAAATTATAGGTAACAATCGTGGAAGGTTTTAACAATAATAACAAGAAACCCATTACAGATGTCATTTGAAATGTACAAATAATTAAGTCGTCCGCATAGTAATACAGAATAATTATAATATTAGGGTGGTATTTACCTGCGGCTAACAGTCTAGTTCTGTTTGATAAGGTTATATCAGGCATAGACGGTAACGCCATTACTTCAACTCCGAGTTGGCCATAAGTCGACCTGCTCTTTTATCAGTTTTATTTAACCATGTATCCCTGATAAAATTGATTCACTGTCGCATCCTTGTCGCGTTTTCAAATACACGGACAAACGAAAAACACTGTGTCTATGCTTAAAAGTGGTGCGAGTCCGTTTACGTGGGGGCAGGTAAATAAACGGGGGGAATGTTGTGATGGCGGCCGAATGACGGTGTGTCGTTAAAACGGCGCGGCGGTTAGCTGGTGCAGACGGGCCACGGGCGCGGGTCGGGACTCGAGTGGAAAGTAAAATGGCTTGCCAGATGGCAAAGTGGAGGGGATGTGGAAAGGGCGCTGTGGCTCGTCCCGGTCACTTTAGTTCTGCTTTCCTCCGCCAGGCGAGTCACGTGATCTCCTCCGTCCACCAATAGCAACGCTCCGTCGGCCCCAGTAGAAAAAACTCGTCCGTTATTACGGGTGAGTCACCGGGATCCGACCGCCAGCCTGGTACGAGATAGAGCTCCGCTTTCCAAGGTCTCCAGTACAGTCTGGTTCCTCTCTCTCCGGCGCATGCCCACTACGGTTTTCCCGCGTTAAATCGACTTTTACTCGTTAAACGCCGGACTTTCCCTCATATTTTTTAACACGGTTTTAAAGAGCGGAACTTAATCTACCTATATCAACTAATTCCGGTTGAATTCGACGAAATTTATCCTGTGTGCAAGTTTTGTCGTAACCGAACTGTACCTGGGGGGACGTCAAGAGCCTCTTTCAAGGTCGTTTACACGATGAAAGCTTTCAGGACGGTAAGGTTGAAAATCCTTTGCCAAGCCGAGCGATATTCGACCCTACGGCTTCTCGTAGAGGGGGGAGACATGCGCAATCTAACCTCGTAAAAACAACTAGGAGATTATCAAAGAAAAATAATTCCGTCGAGGGGAAATAGAGATAAAACATTTTTTTCCTTCGATTATCGTTTTTTTTAGCGTTAGTTTGTTGTTTTTTTCTTTATCTCTTCGTTGTTTTCTTATCGGATTAATTTATCCAAACGTTAAATTTAGACGAGACGGTAACTCGTTATTAATTAACGTTTAAGCCCGTAGAGTATAGTAACATAACCTAAAATACCGAGGGAAAGTCGTCTTCCCAGCGGATAATTAATCTCGTACGTCCTACCATTAATTATTTACCGCATCGATCCGTTAGGTTATCTCTAGAAATATAATTAGGATAAGGCCGTGATAATATCGAAATATATACGATATAAATAAATAATAATTGTGATTGCTTTCCACTTCTTTATTTCTCTTTCCAATTAAAGGATTCTATTTATCTTTCCTTTGTCGACTGTTATTTATTTTAGAGATAAAAAATACAACAAAGCAAATAGAGGCGACATATCAGAGGGAAAGTAATGACGAGTAATAAAAATGTTAATTAGGTCGAAAGAGGAATGTTGTATAGGCGAGGGGGAACAAGTCTCTTTCGAGTGTGGTGGGGGGGGGCCGGTCCTCCGGCCTCGCCCGCCCGGAGCCTGGCAGCCTCCCTCCCTCACGTCACACACTGCGCGCGCTACTACCCCCATTACTTCTAGTCGTCCGCCGTGTACGCCCGTTTGGAGTGGTTTTATTCATGTTGTACTCGACGTATTTTCAAAATTTCTTCACCTATATATTTCTTGTTGTATATAATATAATTTTATTGTAAAAAATATTAACATTTTTAAATTTTTTAAACTTTGTATAATTAATATTTTGTAAAAATACATTTGAAACGAGAATTTTTTAACCAATGATCTCAATATTCTAAAATATATTTGTTTTGATAATTTCCTTCCTAAAGTATAAAAATCGGCGTTTACAATCCTTATTATACAATTATTTGTATTAATATGTTCACAACAATCATTACTAATATCTATAATTAAGTAAATAAGTCATTTTTTAAATTCTCACAGCTAATTAAAGTTTAAAAGTTATTTACCTACCTACATATAACCAAACTATTTCTAATGACATAAAACCAACAAATTTATCAGACAGTAACAAATTTATTTTTTTATGTACTTCTTTATTTATTTACATGTTTTAATTTACCAAGAATTTAATTTTGGTATTAATTATGTTATTAATGTAACGAGTGTTTAATTACAATTTACACAAAGTACTATAAATATTATAAGTCATAACTTTTAAATAGGTACTCACTCAATTTTATAAATAATAATTTATATACATCCTTGATTATGTTGAGTTAAATAAACAGATTTATAGCAATATAATTAAAATAAAATTGATTCTTATATCAAATGCCTATTTATTAGTCCCACTAACTAGATTCCCGTGCTTCGCTACGGAGTGTTATTTTTAAATTAATTTTTTTTTTTGGGGGGGGGGGGGGGGGGGGGTAGTCCCGTTCAACAGCTTAGGTCATTACACTTACAGCCACTTTACACATCTATATTTTTTTAATTTAATTGATTTGCAAACTACTGCTAATCAACATAACAAAATAATTTGCTTAGAGAATATTTATAATTCCGCTATAGATAAAATAAAATTTTAAAAACACCCTAATTAGTAAATGATTTCAACTACTGGAGAAGCATTTTAAATGTTAATGCTTCAGGGAAAGCAGACAATTCTCTCCTTTTTTTTTAATTTCAGCGCTTCAAGTAGTGATATTTAATATGTTACAATGAGAAGACTTGGTTTGAAATACGTTTATGACCGCCATCTTGAATCAAAATGGCCGATTGAAAAAACCCTTTCACTAATGTTGTTTATGCCATAACTTCTAAATTTCAATGTTCTATGCACTAATTAATTCTGGAGATATCGTCATCTTGAATTGTGCATATATATGGCCACCATTTTGAATTAAAATGGTGGATAGTAAAATGGAGCACTTAGGGGCTGAAAGAAACTAACCTGCAAAACTTCATGGTCATAGGTTCAGTGGTATAAGAGATATCGCGATGAGGTATCGATATTCGTATATTTGGATTTTTGTATGAAAATAAAAGGACAAAAATAAAAACAATAATTTAACCTTTAAGTTTTAACTTAAAGGTTAAATTATTGTTATGTTTGCTATTTATAAACATTTTAAACAATCGGTATAGTTATAGAGGCACTTATATTTCTCGCGTTAGTTTCGCGTTTTCTAAAGCACAAACATTGTATTCACACTCTACCGCATTTAGACGCAATGAGCCCGGAGGAGACATGATTGGAGGGTCGGTTTGCGCTTGCGCTCCTTTTATGTTTCCTTATCGCTAAGTAATTAATTACGCTAAGAATAATTACAAGATAAAAAGAACTTTTTATGTAGTACGTTTTTAAATTTTCTGTTGAATCATAACATGTAGTGTTGATAATATAATTGTTATTGTTATATATAATGTTAATGAAAAAAATTAGTTGTGAATTTATTTACTCCATATAAATGACAACCAACTAGACAGCTAACATTGATTTGCCCCCGTGTAGGGACAGTAAGAGAAGAAAAAGAAAGATGTGTACAAGTAAAGAAGTACAGATGCAGAAAAATTAAACCGATACCTAGGACACAAGTGTAAACAAACCTGATTGTCACACGTCAATTAATTTATTTCTTTGTTTACTTTTCCTTTTTCACTGTCATTCAATGTTAATCTCTTAATAAAAAATCACAAATTTGAAACCCGTCAAAATGAAGATTGTAAAAATGGGACATGTAAAAACAAATAAAATAACTTGCGGATTTTTTTCGAACTAACTTTCCATATAGCAAAATTTGCTGAAAACGAATTAAATTCTGCTGAAAGATGGCTAAAAGTATTAAAATATTGCATTGTCATCGTGTTCTGAGCTATTCTAAAAGTTTCAAATGTCTAGCTACTCGGGAAATCAGTTAAAAATCGATTGCAAGATTTGTACTGGACAAACAAACAAACAAACAAGAAAGCAAGCTACATGTTTTATATCAATTTAAAGGTCTTGAAATGAAGAAAAAGAATATGCAAGTATTAACATTTTACACGTAATATTTTTAAGATGGCGGGCAATATGGCGGGCGACTAACAAAACTTTTAGTAACTAAGACATGTTATACATCAACTTAAAGGTCTTGAAGAGTTGAAAAAGAATATTACTATTAAAATTAGTGTAATAAAATTACACTTAATAATTTTAACTTTAATGTACAGTAACCGGCGATTATCGCCCCCACGTACTTAAGTGAAGCGCGCCTTACTTGTTTTATATAATAATGCTTAAGAATGAACTAATTAAATGCGATATTTTGACTTTACTCCAATTTTCAACGGGGTCAGATAATTTTTTATAAAAAGTTTAATAATAAAATCAGTGTGTAAGAAATTTTAATTTTTTTTCTTGAGTTTATGGGGCATCATTTTTATTGACATAGACATAACAATTAATTTAATAAAAGTTTTATTTACATAATGTTAATTTTGTAAAATGGGGGCCTGGGTGGCTCGGAGGCTAGAGCGCTTGCCTTGCGATAAGGCAAGTTAAGCAGCCTCGAGCAGGGTCAGAAGATGGATGGGTGACCCCTTCTTACAACAGCTCCGGGTTCAATTCCCAGACCGGGCCCCCCACTCAATGTCCATCTAGCAAAGTTTAATTAAACAAATGGGAAGCTCCTCGAAAGAGTGGCGCCACCAGGTTTCGGCCTGGAAGCAATGATTTTGACACTCTTGGTTGTAATACAACTAGGAGGGGAGTCATGGTTAACGACCATATCGTCACACAAGTGTGAAGATTTCGGTCCCTAACCCGGGTTTGTTCAATGGACCCACGACTCACCTAAGTGGTCTGCGTCTTCGGGTGTAAAAGCCCCCCGGAATAAAAAAAGGCTATTTTTACGCAGCTGTTGTTCTTACCAGTCTTTTGTTACTTTCATAATATGTTACTTTCATAGTCTTCAATATAAATAAAAATGAATGTTTGTCTGTCTGTCTATCTCTTATGCCTGCCTAAACCGTTCATCCGATTGCAATTAAACTTTGGGGAATGGTTGGACGCATTCCCGGGAAGGCTTCTGTGTTAGTAAAACTATGTTCCGATTTTGGTACACAGGGGTACAGGGTAATAATGACAAAGTAATGAATGGAAAATACAGGACAACTATTTCTATAATTTCTATTTATCATCCGATTGCGATGAAACTTTGGGGAATGGTTTGACACATGCCCAGGAAGGTTTCTGAGTTAGTAAAACTATGTTCCGAATTTAGTACACATAAATAAGGGTACGGGGTACAAATGTCCAAGTAATAAAAACCCATCATGATGTATATCGTTGAAAAGCTCTTTAAGAGTACAGTAATTGTTGTTATGTACATTTTTGTCATATTTTCATTTAGAAGAGAAATATTTGTATAATCTAATTGCGGGAATCCTGAGAGCTCCCCCCCCCCCTTTCCTTAGAGCTTTCCATACTCCCGAAACCCCTTGGAGGGTCAGATCGCCACCCCCTAGATTGGCCTAGATGACACCCTTAATCCGCCACTGGTTTATCTGTATGTCTCTTATGTCAATATTGTATTTTGTACAAGTATATATTGCAAATTGTAATATAAATTTTTCATGTAAGGCAACATTATACTAAATAAACTATTTATAAGGTTTTTCAATGGTAACAGCTATTCATTTCTTATGTTATTAATGTTTATTGGGCGGTACGAAGTTCGCCGGGTCAGCTAGTATGTTATAAAAAAATCACAGGGAAGTACTTGCGTCCAAGTACTTTTTAGGGTTTTGTAGATGATGAATCATACCCGTTATGAAATTATGATTTTTTTCTTCGATCCTAAGGGTCCCGGGTTCGATCCCCCGGGAGGTCACAATGTTTTTTATAGGTAATAACGATTTTTTTAGGAAATTTTCATCGCCCAACCATACGGTGTAACCATGAATCATTTCAAAATTTTGAGACCAGCCATTATATAAAATTTGGGGGGGGGGGATTTTTTGGGGGTATATTTTGACTTATAAAACCAATAAAGAATTAAAAATTTAAAAAAGCAAATATATATTTGTATCCTACTCTTCAGCAGCTTTCATTTGATACCCAACTCAAAATTTTTAAAAAATAAAATTTTGGGCGCACTCCAAATTTTCGTGCACAAAATTGGTAATTTTTAAAACCTGGGAATGAACTCCCGGAAATATCATCGCCCCACTATAAGGTATTAGTATGAATTATTTCGAAATTTTAGCACCAGCCGATCTATAGTGGTTGGGGGGGGGGGGGGGGAATTTTTTTTGTTGGTATATTTTGATTTATTTAACCAATAAGGAATGCATATTTTAAAAAAGAATATATATATTTGTGTCCTACTCTTCAGCAGCTTTCATTTGATACCCTACACAAAAATTTAAAAAAAATATAAATTTTTGAGTTTACCACATTTTTTTGAATTGCGCATGCGCAAATCTAATTATGAACTTCTGTATATTTTTCCTGTGGTTGGGTCAAAAAGTTGCACCAGTGTTTCAAATTTCAGTACTTTCGCTTAAACGGTTCGGGCCCTATGAACCAAAGAGCGACGGACGGACGGACACATCACCCTCGGTACTTAAGGGTTTTGAGAAGTATCTACAAAACCCTAACAAAGTATTGTAATAGCGTGAAAATTCTATTCAGAGATTCCTATGTATTTATACGTTTTGATGTCCCCCTGAGCCCAAACAAGTGTATTTAACTCCTTTTATAAATGTCTCTCAGTCATCTGTTTTTAATAGACGACGAGCTTGGAGCGGCAACATACTAAATCTATTTCAAATTTAATTTGGTAACGGTATACAATATCAAAAAATCATTTCCCAAAGGAAAATCAAGAAATACATTTTTCTTTTGAATTTATTTGTGGTGCTCAACCAAATCTTTGAAAATATTTCTTTTTTTTTCTCTCTCAAAAACAGTTTCGAACTTTTTAAATATTCATTACCTAAATCTAATTTTAAAAGACAACTGCCAAATTAGTTAAGATCTGAGTTCGGTTCCCCTGGAATATTGTTACATTGTTTGTCAGGGACAAATTTTGTAATCTATATTTGACCCTCTGACTACCGTCTAGTACCTAGAAAGGTGAAAATTTGCACTTGATTATGACAATACAATAATTAGTCATCAGTTTTTACAAGATCCATGGTATTTACCGATAAATGAATTCATTTATGAGCCTCAAATCATCTCAAGGAAGCTATGTGCCACTCTCATTGGCAGACTAATTTTACATATTTTTTTCTCTAATGAATGCTTTTTAGAACAGCTGTTAAAATATTGACGTAATCAGCTGTTACGTCAATCATTTCCCACGGACTAATACTGCCTCAGTTATGTATTCTTACGTCTAATGGCATAATTTTATTCATAACTAAATAAATGGGAAAAACTGTACAAAGATATTATATAGTACATAGGAAAATTTAGAACAATAATAATTAGTACGGAACAGATTTGATTTTTTCTTCAAATTTTAAATACATATAAGTCAATTTAATCTCATGTAATTGGAGTAAACGTTCCTAGGCGATCAAATGTTTTTAAACAAAGGCGGAGAAACCAACTGAGGAATTCAGTGCCCCCCCCCCTAACTTTAGAAAATGCGTCCCCTATAACTTACAAAATTTACCCCTGCCCCTCTTTGTTGGTCATTCTGGGACAGATGTAGTGGGGACGATAAAGTAATATGTTCATTACATTCGCAATGTTGAGTTATGTTTTATTAAAATATTTAATTAAAGTCATTATAGTATATAGTTATTTTAGTCATAAATATGGCTTCTGTTCCAAAAAATTCGGACCTTCAATTTTATTATTGGATCGCTTCATTTTGACGTTCTGAAAAACATATATTGAAAATCGGCAACAAGATCGTGGTCGCTTTAATAAATATTGAAGGTCAAAGGTCAACAAATTCTTTTTTTTTTGCGAATATCTCGCTTCCTTATGGCTCGGACACAAATCAAGGTGGTTATCAAAAAGAAAGATTATTCATTAAAAAAAGTCCAGTCATGCACCATGACTTAATGAGCGAATTTTCAAAGAAATCTGCGGATTATTGGCTTATGATAATATAGGAAAATTTTGGTTTAGAATATGCATGGGTGAAAAAAAAATTTGGTACACAGGGTACGAGGTACAAAAGTCAAAATCGTATTTACCTTTTAAGATGCATGTCGTTGGAAAGATCTTTAAGAGTACAGTAATTGTTGTTATGTACACTTTTATCATATTTTCACATAAAAGGGGGGTAAAATGGAAAAAACACGTTTTTTGACCCTAAATGGTCAAAATTTGACCCCTAAATGGACTCCAAAAATTCTGGCCAACGAACTCATCCTTTCTTTTGATATTATTCACATTTTAAAATTTTTTTGAAATTTTTAAGTGCATCCTAAGGGGAGATATCGTCTGGAGTGACACATATATACATACATACATAAAAAAAAGTGTTAAATTTTAGGAATCGATTCAGAATGGTCTAAAACGGATTTCCATGGAAATAATTTTCAAAAATTCGCATTATAAAAATTTTTAAGCCATTGCAATAGCGTAATTTTCTTTGAAAATTCGCTAAAAGGTCTTATTCATTTTTACTTACAATGGATTGTTTACGGAATATAGGGCGAAGAATATCTGTGAATATGTATCCGTCACCGCACCACTTTATACGAATATCTCCTGGGGCAAATTAAGGAAATTATCAAAAAGAAAGATTATTAAATCTCCCATGTTTAGTTTATCTCCCAGTTAGTTTAAATAGTTAAGAACAGTGGTTCTTAACCGGGGGGCCGCGGCCCCCCAGGGGGTCTCGAAAGGTATTTAGGTACTATATATATTATAATTGGAGATTTTAAGGGGGCCGTGGTTACCAAAAGGTTAAGAACCACTGTTTTAGAGTCTCTTCTTTTCTTAGATCCTAGTAAACTTGTATAACTAAAGTGTAGTCATTTTTCATACCTGTAATTTTTTAGAACAAACTTCCTTTACACACCTAGACCTAGTAATCCGATTGTAAACCCGCTACTCCATGAATTCTCCACTCGACCTTATGTCCTAAACCCTTGCCACCTACCTTCTCGTCAGTCTAGAAATATAAGATAAACAAATAAAATATTTTTGAGTTTACCACATTTTTGCGAATTGCGCATGCGTATATTAAATTTTTATCTTCCCTTTATTTTTTCCTATGTGTGGATCAAAAAGTTACGACAGTATTTCAAATTTCAACTTTTTAGTTTAAACGGTTCGGGAGATAAGAACGACGGAAGGACAGACACATCACCCTCGGCATATGGGTTTCGAGAAGGGTCTACGAAACCCTAAATAGGCGTTTGTTACACGTCATTATAATGAATGGTTTGAAGTTTGAAAAGTTATGGCTGAAACAAACTTTTAAACGGCCGCCACCTTGATACCGTTGGGCCGATTTTGCCGATTAACAAATTCGTCCCATTGGTAAAATGGTGCTTCTTTAGATTGTTACACCCCTATGTTGTTTTTTAATAAAAATGCCTTTGACTAGATAACTGTTAATAAATGTAGATATGAGATGTTTAGTCCAATGTACTTTAGGACAAAGGAATATCCTTCTGTTTTAATTAGGGGAGTAATAGTCAAAAGAAGAACATCCCGTACACCTTCTTTAGATAATTACTCCCCTTTGTTTTTTTTATAAGGGGAGTAACAATCTAAAGAAGTGCCGGTTAAATTTCCTATCGACCCTTTGTGTATGCAGATAGCCTATACTGCCCATTTATTTAAATGTGGCATCATTGTTACCAACAAAAATATTTAAAAAAAAAAAAAGTCAAGACACGCTTCAGAGAGTCGTTCCCTGTAGGGAGCGTAATAACAATAACAATAATAATAATAATAATAATAATAATAATAATAATAATAATAATAGCAATAACAATAATAATGACAAAGAAAACACCGTAAGAAATAATAACGTATTATTATCTTATGCTGTTGTTAAGTCTATTTTAGAAGTTGAACCAGGTGATAAACTCACCTTGAAATGTTATTAATCGTATTAACCTTAAAGATAACCTTAACCTAAATTAAAAAAAATAACCTTCACCTCATTATACCAAAATAACTCATTACTACATCCCCCAACTAAAAACTAAAGAAATCTCCGTTGAGAGCGTAATATTTATAGCTGTTGATAAGAAAGAACAATATAGTTTTTTTATTTACTAATATATTAAAATAGTCTGCCAATTAGTGTGGCACATAGCTTCCTCCTGTCCTATTTCGTATGCTTTAATGACTTCTTGCTTTTACAACATATTAATGTTCTTTTTTTTTGTTATTTTTCCCCCGGATTTTTTTAAAACTGTCAACATTTATTTTTTACGCACGAATTAAAAGTGTCAATTAAGCAAACGTTAAAAAGCGCAGACTATTGAAATTAATCTGGTGCTATCTGCGGCCTACTTTCGACAAAACATCCAAATTTCATAAAAAAATTACTAAAAGTATTTTCGAAGATATAGGTGTAAATAAAAGTATAATCTGTGCGCATGTGAAAGAGAAACAAATGAGCGCAGAAGGTTGAAATTTAAGGGTTAAATTTTTTTTTCGACACCGTGAGGGGTATCATATGAAAGGGTACGTTGAGCTGATTACAAAAATATATAATTCTTTGGTTATAACTTTGATAGGGCGAGCGTAGGCAAGTTTGAAGTGGGTCTGAAACGTGCCCCCCCCCCTCTATCTCGCTATTGTGAAGTGCAAAAAATCTGAAAAAAATCCTGAACATTCTTCGACCAAAAGTAAAGATACCACTTTTTGGAAATTTCGAAAAAAATATTATTTTATTTTTTATTGACAAAATACGTTTTTTATAATTATGGTCTTTTCGATGTATTTATATGGTTGTAGTCCAGTTCAGTGGCAAAAAAATACTTTATCAGAGTGTGTTTTGAGAATATAAGAGCCTTAGGATAGTTCAAAGTAAGCTTTTTAGCATTTTAAGAAAACACTGTTTATACACTTTACAGTTAAACACTATACAGTGTGGCCTACGGACCCTCGCTGTGTGCTGACTAGCACACACTTGACCTGTTTATTTTAACTTCAATGTATACAGAAACCGGCGATTATCGCCCCACGTACTTAAGTGAAGCGCGCCTTACTTGTTTTATATATAATGCTTAAGAATGAACTAATTAAATGCGATATTTTGACTTTATTTCAATTTTCAACGGGGTCAGATTATTTTTTATAAAAAATCGGACGTGTAGTTTTAAGATACGTTGGTTCGCGAAAATTGAACGACAGACCGACAGACAGACACGGAACCAAAAATGTTCCCTGATGTCTGAAACGGATTTCTGTCTTGGAATGTTTGAAATCGGAGATCTAAAATGTTTTCGTTCTTCAGAACGATCACATAGCTTCCGTCACCTTCTGTAAGCTCGGAAGCAAAATGTGCGAGTCATACATTTTTTACTAAATATGTTATATTTAGTAAAAAATATATATAAAAAAATAAATTTTTTAATTAAAACTATAATCTATTTAATTAGAATTAAATCTCTTGGAGTTAGAATTCCTTAGAAATATTTAATTGGAATACAATCACGTTAATTAGAATTAATTGTATTCAATTATAATTTAATCTCTTTCATTAGAATTTAATCTATTTAATTAGAATTTAATATATTTAATTAGTATTTAATCTATTTGATTAAATTTTAATCTGCTGTGATTAGACAGAAAATATATATTTTTATTCTAAGCAAGATGAAATTTAAATTTTCACACTTGACGAAATAAGAGAAAGGCCACTGTCTACATTTAATTTCCCCCACCCCTCCGGGTAACGCTGGGTACTCCAGCAAGTTTATTATATTAAATTTATATTTATTAATATCTTTTGTTTATTAATATCTTGACTTTTTTTTATGTCATTTTAATTAAATTGTGCATAAATGTTCGCGACGCCTATTAAATCATGCATAAACGTTAGCCACACCTATTAAATTATGCATAAATGCTCGTGCCACCTATTAAATAATGCATAAATGTTTGCGACACCTATTAAAACACGTATGTAAAATTTTAATGTAACACGGTGTTGTAACGAAAAGATTTTTATACTAACATTTAACAATAGAGCTTTGTAAAGGGTAGGGCAGATGGATCTGGAGTTCATCAGAACTATTGTTACCCCCACTACCTCACCACAGCCTATAACCTGTTGCAGGAATGTAAAATCGAATTGTTATAATTAAAGAATACACAAAACATTTTATACTTTTTTTATAATGTAATGTAAACCGTGCAAATTTCTAACGAGGATTATTTTAATATAATAAATAGTAAAACCATTAATTTAAATAAAATATTGTTTCATTTATCTTCTTTTAAAAACATTAAAATAAATATGTGTTTGGTTAACATTGTAGGGTAGAAGGTTGATGTTATTCAGAGCTACAGCTACCCCCACCACCTTACCATTGCCCTACCATTACCCTTCGCTGTAATATAATATGCAATGTATAAAACCCACAACGTTCTAAAGCAAATAACTTTTCCCCAGATATTATTTGACTGTAAATCACAGGGTTTTCTCTAGTTGGAAAAACCCCCTCTCCCCACGTGTTTTATTTGAAATTGACTTAAACTAACCTCAAATTAATAACCTCTCACATTTCACGAAAGTCCCTTTTTCCGATATTTAATTGACGATTTTAAATCCATTTTCGTGCTCGATAAATAGACCCTTAAAAAGTGTATATTTTAAGTCTAAAAAGAAATGTTATACTTATGCGGGCGGGTTGAAGTACACGATGTTTTTGTTTGCCGAGTTGAACCAACAAACATGGCGGCGAAACAGCGTGCTGCCATTGGCTCCCCCCGGCAATATTCTCCGGGCGTCAGATCAATACTCTCACTGCTCCACGTCTCTAGTTCATTTATATTTAAATGAGTTGATCACTCAGGGCCCCAGTGGCGTTATTGTGTACTAGAGTTTGGCACTAAGGTTTATCGTCACCCACAACGACAGACTAGAAGCTAAACACCACGAAAAATGTTTGCGCCGGAAGGTTATAGTCATGTTATAGTTGAACTCTACAACAGGTTATAATAATAGTTTTTATTTACCGTATCAGTTTTAAGTGATTGTTTCTTCTTCTTTAGCTAATTTTCATTGGAGTAATTTACTAATGTGCCTATTATAGTGCCATATTTCATTTTTTCTTTCATTAATAAATAGAAATATTGTTTTGATCAAAATTGTTTCACTCCCTTTCAAGAAAATAGTGAGAAAGAGAGCTCGTACTTCACCAATTTTTAAGTTCTGCAAAAACACTAAAAACGTTTAGTGTGAACACAGACTCCTCGAAAAGGAAAAGAAAAACTTTCTTTAGCCAGAATTCAGTAATAAATCGTGAATATATATTTCTAAAGAATTTCATTAATGTAAAAGAGAATTGTAATTTATGTTAAAAAACCAAAACAATTTTGACTGATGTAAGAAACGGTGGAAAATTAAATAAATTTACAACCATACGAAATTGGCAGTCTATTTCTCCTTTATTTATTTTTATTTTTTATAACAATAAAGGGAATAATGCAGCTTTTATGAAATTTAAGTGAGCTGTTTTGTTGATTTCAAAAATAAATGTGATTATATCAACGTTAATTTTATACTCCGGGTACGGGGTATAATGAGTAGTATTTTCCTTAAAGAAATGTAATAAATTATAAGTCCTATTCCTATTGAATATTGAAGCTTATTCAATTCAGCTAAATTAAACTATCACAATACTTTTTTCAAACAAAGACCAGCCTCTTTAGTATTCTTTATTATAAGTTTTAGTCTTAGCCTAGCAGAGTTCAAAATAATTGTTCTATGAAAAATGTAATATTTTCCAGACTGATTCCTGTTATTTTTAGGTTCCTGTAAATATTTTTGTTATCACAAGTTTAGATTGTACAAATTAAAAGAATTAATATTGACTCCACTCTTCATTTCCAATCCAAGTCTTGGAAAATGAACAAGTAGTTCCCTTTTCTTGCTTCCTACAAATGCTTAAATGTTACCTTTATACAGAAAAAAATGATTCACTACATTTTACAATTTATTTATTAATTACTATTATACAGATAAATACCAAAAAGTAACGCATAACATACTATTCAGTAAACCCATACAAAGTTCAAGAGTTATAAGTTATAACCTTCTCTTGTTGTTGAGGTTCAATTGTAACCTATTATCTAGGATTGTAACCTCCCGGCGCAAAACTTTTTCGTGGTATTTAGCTTCTAGTCAACGACAGCTCCATTGCTAAATACAATGACACATTCAAGCATTATTTTATATTAACTAAGTCATTATCTAATTTACTCAAACAACGTAATCATCTTTATGTTAACTCCTTAATTAAATATAAATTGGAATTTAATATTTCTTAACAATAACTTTTAAACGTCTAACATAAAAAAACAACATTCAAAGAAAATAGATTTAAAATAACCTTACTTTCTTATAACCATGTTACAATTAGCCCCTTAAGCTGATAATGTCTTCTTTTTATCCTTAAGTTGATAATGACTTTTTATAATTGGATTTAAATTCAGCCTTACTATATACAGGGTGTCCCAGCTAATATGGGACAGCGAAATATCTCCGGAACCATGATAGATTGAAAGATGCGGTTTTCATGGTTCGACAATGGCTATTAATGCGCTTCCAGAACAAATGCTGAACAGTTCCCGTGTTCAGCAAAAGTGTGTGCAGTTTACGTAATAAAAAAAAGTGAATAGGGGGCCATATTTTACTACGTTTTTATTAGCTTGCTTTCTTGTTTGTTTGTTTGTCCAGTACAAATCTTGCAATCGATTTTTAACTAACATCCCGAGTAGCTAAACATTTTTGAAACTTTTAGAATAGCTCAAAACACGATGACAATGCATTATTTTAATACTTTTAGCCATCTTTCAGCAGAATTTAATTAGTTTTCAGCAAACTTTGCTGTATGGAAAGTAAGTTCGAAAAAAATCCGCAAGTTATTTTATTTGTTTTGACATAATCCCATAGTATTTACAATCTTCTTTTTTCAAATTTGTGATTTTTTATTAAAAGGTAAACATTGAATTACAGCGAAAAGTAAACAAAGAAATAAATTATTTGACATGTGACACCCAGGTTAGTTTACACTTGTATCCTAGGTATAGGTTTAATTTTTCTGCATCTGTACTTCTTTACTTGTACACATTTTTCTTCTCTTACTGTCCCTACACAGGGGCATATCAATGGCCCGGTTTAGATTCGGTGTTGGTGAGATCCGTTGTACAAAGATTTGTCCTTTTATAGGTTTAAGATCAGCTCTCTAGATGGTTGCCATTATTATGTGAAGTAAATAAATTCAGAACTATGTATTTTTTTTTCATTAACATTATATATAACAATGACAATTATATTATCAACATTACATATGATTCAACAGAAAATTTAATAACGTAGTATATAAAAAGTTCTTTTTATCTTGTAATTATTCTGGACTAGATTTGGGACTCTATGGCTAATAATTAGATTTGTTTTACTCCGAGCATTAGTTTTCCTTCTGGAGAGCACTGAACCTTCTAAAATTGAAGTTTAACTCCATTTTACAGCTAAACTAATGAGTTTAGGAAAATAATTCTTATTTATGTCCTAAAAATCCAAATCCATTCTTAAATACATGCATTATTGGTAATTTTTTCACGTTTTGAGCCCTGCTGAACACTTTTTTAGAATAAGTGTTAAATAGTTATCATAATGTTTGAAGATATCCAAAATGCCATTTCAATAAATATAAAAACTGAGAACGAACACATCGCAAATTAAACGAAATTATCTTCATTAAGTTTATTTCACTTGGTTGTTTACTTATGTGGAATGTAAATAACAAATAAAAAGCTCTTTTTTATTGTTTAAAAAAAGTTTTTTTTTTTAAATGCATTTTGCATTTAACATCTGGTGGCACACAGTTTCCCACTTCCCTTAATTATTTGTTATATACCGGACTTTCATCATAACGGACAACCCTTTGTCCCTTTTAGTTCGTTATTTATAGTGAGAATCCACTGAATTAATGAAATAAAAATGAAGTATTATTATTAATAAAATGTATATTGTTATAAAAAATAACCCAACTTCGATATTAAAAACACCGTTAAAACAAGCGATGTAACACCCCGTATATAACTCTTTACATACATTTAAGTTCAATAAAAGTTTTTTTTTTCAATTCGAACACTGTGATTGCATTTCGACTTCGATTTTCGGTATAACAAAAAAACCTGAAATAATATCAAAGTCACTTCTCGAGTTGTAGAATATCCAAACTAAAGTTACAAATTCACATTGATAGGCTGCGCGCGCATCTATACAACAAACTTTTGATGTATAAACATGTGGTATGGAGTGTTTCGAAGTTACAGATTCTGCAACAATTAAAACAAATAAAAAAATAGCCACAGGGCGAAACAGAGGTTGAAAACAAAAAACTAGACAGGAAAACTAAATAAGGGAAGTTAAGGGTAAGCGCAAGCACAGGAAGGGCAATAAACAAACTCAGGTTAGTTCCATATTCGTCCACAAATAGCGCTGGCATCACTTTACAGATTCACTACATTATATAACAAAAATTTGATAAATATCCAAGTTTGATATAAATCAAATTTTTGATATATGTCAAGAGAGAATAGGACGGGAAGGCTTCATTCAGGTTAACTTTGACGAGAGAAAGTAAGCTGGAACCAACTCTTCTCGCCTCATGTTATGACAGCCTATAATAGATTATTCTGAAGCGCAATTATTATGAACCCACCTTCACCCTACTACGCCCTAAGGTCTGTCAGTCTTCCTGCCTGACTGACAGCATACGGTCGCAGGGCAGGCTTGCAAAAATACCCGGACCTATCAGATGATCAAATGGTAATATGTATTTAAAGTGTGTGTGTGAAGGGGCCTTTACAAAAAAGGAAGGGGTTTGGGAAAAGGTTTGGGTTTAGTCTTATAATGTTGGCAATAGCAATATATATATTATATATTACAAGCGTTAAGCCCGTGGCAAAAGTAAAAGTAATTTAGATATCTATTTAGATAAATTATTATATCTATTTGAAGACCAACAAATCAAAACAAACATTTATTTTTATTGGAATAAATATGGTTGCCTTAGCTTAGCAATTACAAATAATTTCGAGATGAGTCGTAATAATATAATAAATATAGTATTTTAGCTGTTTCTTTTTCTGCTGTCCGTAGATATAACATCGTGTGCAACAAGGCAGCAAAGGAAACATTTCTGCTTCGTGAATTCATTGCCTGCCTCGGTTTCGGAGGCTAACTTAAACACTCGTCAGTAAAATTCCATTTTGCTGCATTGTTCTATAAATAACTATATTCTTTTCTTTGCCTCCTTCCTATTGTTCTTTATATTTTGTTTCTGAATAAATTTATTTGTTGTCTCTCCCCAATTGTTCTATTTCATCTCCTACCTATTGTTCTTTATTTTCCTATTGTCAATCATTATATTTTTCTCTTTGTTAACAATGTACCTATTGTTCATTAGTTTTTACGTACTTGTCAATTCGTATATTGTATATCTATTGCTCCCTATTATGTTGCTAGTCAATCTATTATTCTTTTTTCTGTTTATTTTAGGGTTTCATTAGTAAAACAAAAAAAAGGAAACCCTTATAGTTTCATTCCTGTGCCTGTCTGTCTATCTGTCCAATCAGTACCGGGCCAATAACTTTTGAATCAAAAAAGATAAAAAACATGAAATTCTGCAGTATTAATAGCTATTTATGCACCTAGGGAGTAAAGTAAGCCATTATTCCCTGAGCGAAAAAGTTGGTTTTTGAGGCGAAGGCGAAGGAACCATGGTCCCTAAATCCCGAGGCGCAGCCGAGGGAGATAATTATCTCCAGGGGAATAATGGCACTTTACTCACGAGGTACATACAATATTTTATCTCCAGTAGGGAGGAAATACATATTTTCATCCATTGCACAGTTTTTATTTATTATTTTAATAAATAAAAATAATTATTAGCCCTTTAAATAGCAGATATAAGAGATTAAATATTAAAAACAAATAAGAATTGGAATTGGAATTAAACTCATATAGAAGGTTATTTAGATGCAGGTTATAAACAAGGTCGAAAAAGCAGTGTCGCCAACCTGATTTCAACATTTTCATTACATTAGCCATTCATTTCCTACTATTTATAAAATAATTAAGTTGGCAATACTTACTTTTTCGTCCTACTTTTTTTAAAAAAATTAAGATTAAAACTGTAGTAAGACCGGTGGTACTGCATGAAGCAGAGACCTGGACCCTGACACATAGAGACGAGGAGTTACTACGAAAATGCAAACGGCAAATATTGAGAAGGATCTTCTGCGCTGTTTGTGGCAATGGAGAATAGAGTATAAGAAGTAATATAGAGAGTTAGCAGACTTGCATAGAGAGGCAGATCTATAGTAATTGAAGCTGAGAGAACCAGACTGCGATAGGCAGGGCATCTTGAAAGACTAGGAGATGGTAGGGGCAGTCAAGATGGTGTATAAAGAAAAACCAAGAGGAAGGAGGCCGACCCTGGTGAGAGGATGAGTTTGAGGCAGACCTGAGGAGGATAGGAGTAAGGCAGATCTGAGGAGGATAAAAGTGAGGCATTGGCGGACGTTTTTAAATTTTTTGTTATAAATCACAAATTTGAAACCCGTCAAAATAAAGATCGTAAACATGGCTCATGTCAAAACAAATAAAATAACTTCCATACAACAAAATTTGCTGAAAATGAATTAAATTCTGCTGAAAGATGGCTAAAAGTATTAAAATAATGCATTGTCATCGCGTTCTAAGCCATTATAAAAGTTTCAAATGTCTAGCTACTCGGGAAGTTAGTTAAAAATTGATTGCAAGATTTGTACTGGACAAACAAGAAAGCAGGCTAATGAAAACGTAGTAAAAATAATTTCAAGATAAAAAGAACTTTTTATATATACTACGTTTTCAAATTTTCTGTTGAATCGTATGTAATGTTGATAATATAATTGTTATTGTTATATAATATATAATGTTAGTGAAAAAAAAAAAAAAAAAAAAAAAAAAAAATAGTTCCAAATTTATTTGCTTCACATAAATGACAACCATCTAGAGAGCTGATCTTAAACCTATAAATGGACAAATCTTTGTACAACGGATATCCCCAACACCAAATCTAAACCGTGCCATCGATAGATTTGAAATAATATAAATAATATAATCGATATATTTCCTGTTTTGCTGTCATTCAATGTTTATCTCTTATTTATAAAAATCACAAATTTGAAACCCGTCAAAATGAAGATTGCGGAAATATGGGACGTGGCAAAACAAATAAAATAACTTGCGGATTTTTTCCGAACTAACTTTCCACACAGCAAAATTTGCTAAAAACCAATTAAATTCTGCTGAAAGATAGCTAAAAGTATTACAATAATGCATTGTCATCGTGTTCTGAGCTATGCTAAAAGTTTCAAATGTCTAGCTATTATAGAAATCGATTGCCAGATTTGTACCGGACAAACAAACAAACAAACAAGAAAGCAAGCTAATAAAAACGTAGTAAAATACGTGTGGTGTCACGGGACACCCGGTAGGAGCGAAGTTCCTAACTGCTACATGGCGGAGTTAGAAAAGAAAGAGTATTAAAAGATCTTAGCAACAATACTAACTACTGTAATTTGTACTTACATATTGATTTACAATCAATATGTGTGGGAATAGTTAATCATGATGAGTTGATAGTTAAAGAGGATGGTTGGTAGAGTGAGGGAACAAACAGGGCTATTCCCTAATCCTCACGTCCCGTCCTACGTCCTACTACTCTATTTAAATTGTTGTACTTATTAAGTTTTAAAACAGTGGTAAATCCTAACCTTCTTGTTAACAAAATTCAGCATAACCTCACATCTTGGCCATTGTTTGACAGATCGTTCTCATAATTTGGCAGGTGCATTTATTTTAGTCAAATTCTTTGATAAAAAAAAGTTGGGGACCGAGAAGGGTCGCCTGTCCAATTCAACTTGGAAGTACAAGTTGACTTTCATCCCCTGTATACAGAATCCAATTAGCATTACAGTAGAGTCAAAAGCTGACTTAGTCCAAGTATACTTTGACCGTGTAAACCCGGCTTGAGAAAAAATGTAGTTGAAAATGAAGTTGTTGAAATCAGGTTGGCGACACTGCTTTTTCGACCATGTTTATCTTTGTTTATAACCTGCATCTAAATAACCTTCTATTTGAGTTTAATTGCAATTCATATTTGTTTTTAATATTGAAACTCTTATATCTGCTATTAAAAGTGCTAATAATTATTGTTATTTAGTAAAATAATAAATAAAAACTGTGCTATGGACGAAAATGTGTATTTTCTTCCGACTGGAGATAAAATATTGTATGTACCTCGTGAGTAAAGTGCCATTATTCCCCTCGCGATAATTATCTCCCTCGGCTGCGCCTCGGGAGCAAATTAGAGTTATTCCCTCGGCTTCGCCTCGGTATATAGGGACCATGGTTCCTTCGGCTTCGCCTCAAGAACCAACTTTTTCGCTCAGGGAATAATAGGCTTACTTTACTCCTTAGGTGCATAAATAACTATTTGACTTGATGTTCCTCTTCATACCTGCACTATGTTCCTTTATTTTATAAGCCTTATTTTATAAGCCAAGGCTACCTTGAGAAAAAATAGGTTCCAGCAGTTTAGGCTCCACGCTTCTGTACAGATGACAGACAGACATTTTTTAAAAACCACTTTTTTGGACTCAGGAGACCTCAAAACGTGTATATCCATATCCAGCAAAATCTCAAAATCGAATTTTTGCGCCATCACAATATTTTCTTTTTATATGAGAAAGTAAAAATGCCGTTCACCTTTAAACAATTTACAAAATCAGTAAAACCAAATTTATAGAAGCATTAAAAATCTGTTGTGATTACAGATATTTTTCATATCCAATCAAAATGAATATTATTAATTCGCAAGTCTTTGGTATAGCAATGGGTTCCAGTTTAAGTCCTATTCGAGCTGATTTTATCCTACACAAAATGACTCGAAGTTTACCTCTACAAATTGCCGTTCAGACATACATTTTTTTAAAAACCAAATACATCCATTAAAATCTCAAAATCGAATTTTCGCGCCATCACAATACTATCTCTTCATATGAGAAAGTAAATATCGATCATTTCAATTTCAGCTCTACCCAAACATATCTATGACGTATCTTACAATAATAATCTTATCTTATCAATAAATACAGAAAGCTTATCGTTATCATAGAAAAAAATTTCTCAATCATTTTCGTAATCCAAAGTTAACAAGATTAATAAATTGTTGTATGGATTTGTTTCTCAGTATTATAAATAACTACGTGTAATAATAATGAATAACACTCTATAAACAGTATAATCTGTAGCATAGATAAGATAAGGCTTAACATTCTTTATACAGTATATATCGTAGAGATAAGATTGAATATAATTTGGAATTACCCCCAAAAACATTCCAGGTATAGTAATATCCAAATCCTTAGAACCACTTGGAAAAAATAAAATGGGGATTCCTTATTCCTCAGATTTAACTTATAAATGACTCGGATTACTGACTATTCCACAGGTTTATAAAAATAAAGGAACAGGGGGCAGGTATGAAGAGGAACATCACGTCAAATAGTTATTTATGCACCTAAGGAGTAAAGTAAGCCTATTATTCCCTGAGCGAAAAAGTTGGTTCTTGAGGCGAAGCCGAAGGAACCATGGTCCCTAAATACCGAGGCGAAGCCGAGGGAATAACTCTAATTAGCTCCCGAGGCGCAGCCGAGGGAGATAATTATCGCGAGGGGAATAATGGCACTTTACTCACGAGGTACATACAATATTTTATCTCCAGTAGGAAGAAAATACACATTTTTGTCCATTGCACAGTTTTTATTTATTATTTTAATAAATAACAATAATTATTAGCACTTTTAATAGCAGATATAAGAGTTTCAATATTAAAAACAAATTATATGAATTGGAATTAAACTCAAATAGAAGGTTATTTAGATGCAGGTTATAAACAAAGATAAACATGGTCGAAAAAGCAGTGTCGCCAAGCTGAGTTCAACAACTTCATTACATTAGCCATTCATTTTCTACTATTTATAAAATAATTTAAGTTGCAATCTTTACTTTTTTACCCTACTTTACTTTTTCACCCTACTTTTACTTTTTCTCCCTACTTTTTGAGTTCAGGGATGAAAAGACTTACTTTAGTCCCTCTAAACTAATTCAAAATCATAACTTTTTCTCCCTACTGGAGATAAATATTATTTTCCTGATGAAGAAATTAGGAGTTGATACATCACAAATAGTTTAGGGGTTTTCAATGATGATGTCTGCGTATACTAAAAGAGTTGCTAATAATGAATAAACAACTAATCTTAAGAAAATATTGGCAATTTGTTATTAAATGAAGATAAGGGCTATCAATAAAGATTACTGCACATAGTGAATAGTTTGGGATGATAAATAAAAAAATCTATCTTAAGAAGTTATTGGTGATTTGATACAACGAGAAGATAATGGCTTTGAATGAGCATTACTGGTTTTAGTGAATAATGGTTGTCTATGAAGATTAGTGAATTGTTTAGGATGACAATTGATCTTAAGAAGTTATTGGTGATTTGTTACTACGAGAAGATAATGTGGTTTTGAATAAAGATTACTGTTATTAGTGAATAATGGTTATATCTGAAGACTATCTAAGATTAGTGAATAATGGATCTCTATATGAAAATTACTGATATTAGTGAATAGTTTAGGATGACAAATAAACAATTGATCTTAAGAAGTTATTGGAGATGTGTTATTTAAAGTAGGCTAGGGTTTTCAATAAAGATAACTGTGATTAGTGAACAGTTTTTGATATCTTAAATAACCAATTATTGTTATTAGGGTATCGAAGATCCTTCTTGAAACCCTTATGCCGAGAGCTGTGTCTGTCCGTCCGTCGCTCTTTGGTTCATTTCTCCCGAACCGTTTTAGCTAAAAAGTTGAAATTTGAAATACTGGCGAAACTTTTTGACCCACACATAGGAAAAATATAGAGAAGGTAAACATTTAATATACGCATGCGCAATTCGCAGAAATGTGGTAAACTCAAATATTTTAATTGTTTTTAATTTTCGAGTGGGATATCAAATGAAAGCATGCGTTTCAATTCGAAGGGATATCAAATGAAACCACACTTGTCCCCCTGTTAAGAGCCCAGAAATCAATAATACGAATAATATTCCATAAAGATAGACTAGAACCTACAGATTATCTCTTTAAAGAACATTTTTTATTAAAATTAGATAAACTATACCAACTAGCTGCAATAATTAAGCTATGCAATAAAACACATAACATACCAATATTTAAACATGATCATATTACAAGATCCAATAATAAACAAAAATACGAAATACCAAAATATAAAACAACAACAGCTCAAAGATACTGGAAATATACCAGTGTTTCCATGTACAACAAACTACCCGAAAATATCACTAATTACACAAACTCAGCCAAACTCTTCAAAAATAAAATTAAACATTATATAATCCATTATCTGGAATAAAAAAAAAAAAATAAATAAAAAAAAAAATAAAAAAAAATTAATAATAAAATAAAAATAATACAATAAATATATCAACTGCAAATAACATACTAGTTAGTTAAATATAAAAAATAAAAATAATTAATAATGAAAGAACAATATGATTTTCTATAAACTAAACATATTGAGAATTATTTATCTACTCCTTCTTACAACACAGGCTTTTGTCTTACCGTAAGAAGTAACCATGTTACAAATGTAATTTAAGCTATACATATGTATTTAATTACAAATGTTTTAATGTATTGTTTACTTATTTTTATAATGTTATATTCTTAAAATAAAATGGTTCTTAAAAAAAAAAAAAAAAAAAAAAAAGCTGCTGCTAGTAGTTTACAAATATATATATGCTTTTTTTTAATTTCGCTATTTTTATTGGTTTAATGAGTTAAAATATACCCCAAAAAAATCCCCCCCTCAACCACCCTATAACGGCTGATCCTAAAATTATATTCATGCTAATACCTTATGGTCGGGCAATGAAAATAACGTGGGGGGATTTCCAATTTTTTATAAATTGCAAATTTTGTGTGCGCACATGCGCAGTGAGACAACATTTTTATTTTTTTAAAAATGTTGAGTGGGACTTGTTTAAATTTTGCACTCACTTTTGGTTTTATGAGTTAAAAGATACCCCAAAAATATTCTCTCCCCCCCCCCCAACCACCCTAAAACGGCTGCTCCTAAAATTTTGAAATAATTCATGCAAATTCCTTATTAGAGGGCGATGAAAATTTCCTGAAAAAAATGAATTATTTTGTTGTCATTGTCATGGGTTTATATCATTACCACGGGTTTATATCATTACGAACTATAAATCTATCAATCTCTTATAAATCAAATTTGTGCACCAACAACTTCACTCTCATTCTGTATAAGCTTCGCATTATGATAAAAGCAAAAGAAAAAGGCGCAAGCTAAATAAAGTTTCATAGCAAGCAAAATATAATGCAGGCCGCGAGAGTGGTATTCAGACAATACCGTTGGGTCGAGGAAAGTGGTCAAAAGACGTTGAAGATATTTAGGTCGGCCAACACCCCAACTCAGTCTTCTCTCAGTCTACAAACTTTAGATTAATAAACTTCTCCTCGAACTATTTGGTCTTAAATATTTTAATAGAAAATAATCTTAAATAAATTAACATAGTTGTATAATGTCGACAAGACAGAATGGGAGATAACGAGCAACAGATCAAGTACAGTAAAGAAACGTTATCAATGACTTAATTTAGTTTAGATAACAAAAAAAGTTTAGAAGATCACGAGAAAGATTAATTCAATACAGAAAGAAACGTTATCAATGACTTAATTAAGTTTAGATAACAAAGAAAGTTTAGAAGATTACGTGAAAGATTAATTCAATACAGAAAGAAACGTTATCAATGACTTAATTAAGCTTAGATAACAAAGAAAGTTTAGAAGATCACGAGAAAGATTAATTCAATACAGAATGAAACGTTATCAATGACTTAATTAAGTTTAGATAACAAAGAAAGTTAAGAAGATTACGAGAAAGATTAATTCAATACAGTAAAGAAAATATTGGAATGACTTTATTAAGTTTAGTTACAAAGAAATAATTAGAAGATTAATTCAACCAGTAAAGAAAATATTGGAATTACTCTATTAAGTTTAGATAACAAAGAAATATTAGAAGATAGCAAAAAATATTAATTCAATAATGTAAAGAAAATATTGGTATGACTTTATTAAGTTCAGTTATAACGAAAAAATATTAGAAATTGCGAGAAAGATTAATTCAATACAGTAATGAAAATATTGGAATGACTTAATAGGCTAATTATAATTTAACTCGTCAAAATTAGTGTATTTTTAGGCAATTTAGCAAATGAAGAAAAAGCGGCAATAATCAACAGATAAAACATCCCATTTATTTAGGAAACACAGAACAGACAGAGTACCAGGGGTATCCAACTCCAGTATTCTAGAGGTGTAAGACCACTAGCGCTGGTCGGGCAGATGGCGGTTAAAGTTGTAAACTACTTATGATCTTTTGACATTCCTCGAATTATAAAATATAAACAAACACTGGTTGTCAGACATTTGTACTATTTTGTAAATAAACATACGAAAAACAACCAGCCTCGATGGCTGTATGAGATGCGCGATTGCTCCGAATGCATAAGTTCCCGGGTTCGAATCTAGTAAACTTAACAAATAAATATTTTAATTTATTTCTTTGGATTAAGAAGCTCGAAATCTTTTGAATGGTATAAAAGATTTAGTTACAATATTAACCGGATTCCCGCGGAGCGCTAGTAGTCTAACACAGGTAGATAAAGAGGGGAGTTGGAAATCTTTCCGTTTAAGGATTCTATGATCTCTGCAGAGTACATAGGTGGCAGTACATCCGAGAATAAAGAACAATTATTATAACCAACAGATAGGTTCTAGTTAACAGATAGGTTCTAGTTAATATTGCAACTTTAACACTACATTTTAATGTGCGCAAAGGCTGAAAATTAATATGAGATCATATGCGGGACCAAATTTTGTGTGGCACTTAGTATGAATTGCCTAGTGGCTTTATTTTCTCCCTCGCATAGGTTGGCCAATCTGAATGTCAAAAGTCACAACTTATACCACGCATACTGTGGTCCAATTGATCAGTAAAGCCTCGTCCAGACTGCCGAACCGAATAGAGGAAACGAGCCGAGCATTGGTCTTTGCGCATGCCCAGTCTAAAGTGCGCCTGCGTATCTCAGACTGGGCATGCGCAGTCGAGGCTTATATTGTCAAACCATAAGTGATAACATTATTATAAGGGTACAGACCGGTTCCGACTATGATTTATATACAAATCTAGTTATATACTAGACTATATGATTTATATACAAATCTAGTTATATACTAGACTACGATTTATTATACAAGTCTTGTTCAGTATATTATAAGTAAGTTACAAGTGTGGGGCGAGTGGTGGGAAGGCGGCGATATTTCACGGTTAAAGGGGAAATTAACTTCTAGTTGAGATACCAGCATGTTTTGCATTATTAGGGTAGGGCAAGAGGACTAAGGGTGGAGTGTGGGACAGAGGTGAAAGTATAGGGGTCCTTAATAGGGGTTATTACAAATATTTAAACCAGACATGAAAATTCATAATATTTTTTACAATAAAATTT
Organism: Gerris lacustris; assembly: GCA_951217055.1. Lineage (NCBI taxonomy): Eukaryota > Metazoa > Arthropoda > Insecta > Hemiptera > Gerridae > Gerris > Gerris lacustris. Next base: position 14,385,691 of record OX578283.1, read on the forward strand.
CATGTTGTCTTTAATATTATTACATATAAAACTAGGTATCGCGTGGCTGTATCATTGAAGCGAGCGTATAGTAATAAATACGTATTTAATATTGAGAAAATAGATAATCATGATGAGTTGATAGTTAAAGAGTATGATTGTAGTAGAGAGTCTAGTAGTGAAGAAGCCATCCTGCATTCCAACTATTCCACTAACCACACATCTCCTTTTCAACTAATATAAAATGTATCACTTCATTACACAAAAACTTCTGCTTGTATCAAGATGAAATTTTACATGCCTCTTTCAATTGTACTTTAGACTTTAGACGATGAATATGAAGTTTTATTAAAAAGATATCGGTAGAAGCTATATTTTCTCTATTTTAAACGCGTATAGGTCCACTTTAATGGTTATAACGATCTTCATAATTTCATAGCGATGTCGCTGTGGTTTTACTAAAAAAAATATTTGAAAAAATGTTTGTCTCGTCGAATAAGTGATATAGAATAGAATCTTTTCCCGTCATGAAATTCCAATTTTAAGATGCAGGGTGGCTACCTCGCTACTAGACTCTTCGCTACAAACATACTCCATAACCATAACTATAACTATCAACTCTTCATGATTATCTATTTTTCTCAATATTCAATACATATTAATTACTATAAGCTCAGTTCAATGATAGAGCCACGCGATATCTAGTTATTATTGTACCATGCCTATACCTGTTTATTTTTCCGTGTTTTGAATACGATTTGGACGTTTCCTGGGTGTTAAAAGTGAGCTAAAATTGTACAGCATTTAAATTATCGTCAAGTTGGAATGGGTTTGTGACTAAAAATGGGTTCATAGCATGCGTCTTTTACAAGCCACAAGAGTTTGGGCTATATAGATAAACAAACATTCATGAAGCCTAGGAGACGTCACAGAGTGTTTTCCCCCACCTTTCCTTCCTTGTGCACTTGCGCAGTGTTCCGTTCAGGCTATAAACAAAGCCGACTTATATTTTTGAAATACAATACTAACTTTCTAAAAGGATTTTTTGAAAATTATAAAACGTGAATGTATTTAATATTTACTATGTAAATTGGATGACTCAAATAATTAAATCAAACATGTAAACAAGAGGGAAGATGACAGGAAGGTTTCATTCAGCTTAAACCAACAATTTCTCGAGTCATGTTATTTTAGCCTATAGATTATTTTGAAGCGCGTAAAAAACGCAGGCTATGAACCCACCTTCATTTGTCATATATAAAAAAACATTCTGGGAAACCTAACAGATAAGGAACCTTCCTGTTGAAATGTGTGACGATTGACTTTACTGCGCATGTCGTACAAACCGGTTCATGGTTTTGGCTGAGGATTATTTGGACCGTACGAGAAACATTTTGTTAACGATCCATGCGTAGGTTGGAACAGCTTGGAGGATGGTACGAAACACTGCCACAAGCCGGGTTGGAACAGCTTTTATCCACTGCGCATGACCGAGACTATCCTGCGGATGGTTCCTTGTTCGGTTGGAACAAATCAAATTATACCAAAGAGGAGTAGTAGAAGTAAGGGGGCGGGGAGGTCAAGCTTGGTAACTAGACCGCATTCGGGTCCTTTTTGCCAACCCTTGAAACTCACTTATTGAACTACCTTGGCCTCAACCTCGAATTTCCTAGTTTAGGTTACAAAGTAGAGGATATCTTGATACTTAAGTGTGACAAGTCCCTCTTCCCTGATTTCCCCTGCTCCTAAATCATGAAAGCGCAGTCTACTATATTCTTCACATATACTCCCATAAAGTGGTGAACCGTCTCCTCTTCATCACCGCACACTGGACAGGCGGGGTCATCTTCGATTTTTATTAATGCCAGATGTCTTCTGAGTTGGCAGTGTCCAGTTAAGACTCCAACCATATTTTTCTAAGGTTGGGTCTACTCGGTCCCATAAGCCATCTGGTTTTCCCTTTTGTCTAGGTCTTGCAGCAGCAATTTTGACTGCCTGCAGTCCTCCATTCCTATCAATGCCCTCAAATAAATATCATAGAGGAATCAGTAATGAATTCTGAATTATAGAGATCGTACAACAACACACTACAAGAGGCAGGGTTATAACCTTTTTAAGTTTTTCATAAATGCAATTTTCTTGACCTTTTTTTTCTTTAGAGGATGCAAACTGTTCGTTTATTTCTACATACACATAGAAAATGTTAATTTTATATTAAAACGAGAAAGGATTAGTGTAAAACACAAAAGCATTAGTCAATTAGTGGTGGGATTAGTGTATGAAATCAATAAGTGAAGAAGTGAGAACGAAGAATATCATCACTTACTGTCATTCATTTCATCTTCCATCAGCGTTTCTTTATCGATGTTATATAACAATGAAAAATACGAACCGAGCTTATACTTTTCGGACTTCAGAAAAAAATTCCCTCTTTACTAATCTTTTGATCAATATTAATATTATTACCCATTCATAAGGCGGAATCTTTAGTAAACTTCGCTGAAAGCAAAAAAGAAACATGTTTATTGCTCCTATTTTAGACTTACAGGTGAGTAAATATTAAAAACAAGTAAGATTGGTTTAGTATACTCATCTACTTGTCAACAATAACAACAATAAACACTTTTTGGAACGAAGTTCCTTATGGCACGTTCTGGAGCCCGGGAGTGAATCCGAAAAAAAACTACCAAAATCACCGTCACAAAATAACCGTCAAGCAAAATCCGTCACGAAATCTACCGATGACAATAACTTGAGTAAAAGATCACCGAGTTAGTTGAAATTTGGTACACATGTTCATTTTACCAATGCCCAGGCTAAGTTCGTTGGACAACGTTATCCGCCCAAGCGTTCACGCGCAACGCTCGCGTAAACGTAAGCTTCAAATTTAAAATTGGATTTTTTGGACGGGAAAAAATTCTAACTTCATCTATTTAATGAGACAAACAACTTTTATAAATATTTTTTTTTTAGTAAAACGAACACCGACACTGCTATGAAGTGATAAAGATCGCTAAATTTATTAAAGCGGACCTAAACGTTTTAAATAAAGAAAACAACGTTTTTACCGATATCTTACGTTCTAACGTAACGATTTCAATAAAACTTCATACACATCGTCTAAAGTACAATTGAAACAGGCATGTAAAATTTTAACCTGATACAAGCAGAAGTTGTTTAGTGTTGGTGATTTATATTATAATTGGAGATTCGCCGACGGAGGTCTGATGGGACAGTTCTTTTCTTCTCTACAACCATTTGCTTTAACTATAAACTAATCAAAATTAACTTTTTTCTCAATTTACAATACCTCATTTATTGTAAGACGCTCTTTTCAAAGATAATATAAAGTTTTTCTTTTAAATTTACCTTAACTCCGCTAGTACAAATAGTTACTTTTAATTTTGTCTCTTATTCTAACTCCGCCATGTATAAGTAGTTAGTATCATATACTTAGCATTGTAATTATATAATTTATATTTAATGTAAACGACACCACACGTATTTTTTTTTTTTTAGTTTCAGCGAAGTTTACTAAAAATTCCGTCCTATGAATTGGTAATAATATTAATATTTATTGAAACGTTAGTAAATAAGGAAGTTTTTCCTGAAGTCTGACAAGTTTAAGCTTAGTTCGTTTTTTTTTTGAGTTTTTTTTTTCTTAAAAATAAAATGTGTAAACATATTTTGTAATGTAATTTGAGAGCATGAAAATTAAAATTACACTTTTCTTGTTAGATATTTTATTAGCTTTACAACGATAACAAACATTTTGTTCTAGCTTTTATACTTTTGGAGCAATAAGTGTTTTTATCTCCAGTAGGGATAAAAAGTTATGATTTTGAATTAGTTTAGAGGGACTAAAACAGGTCTTTTCATCCCTGAGCTCAAAAAGTAGGGAGAAAAAGTAAAAGTAGGGCGAAAAAGTAAAGTAGGGCAAAAAAGTAAAGATTGCAACTTAATTATTTTATAAATAGTAGAAAATGAATGGCAAATGTCATGAAGTTTTTGAAATCAGGTTGGCGGCACTGCCCTTTTTTGACCATATTTATCATTGATTCAATGTTTATAACCTTCTATTTGAGTTTAATTCCAATTCTTATTTGTTTTTAATATTGAATCTCTTATATCTGCTATTAAAAGTGCTAATAATTATTGTTATTTATTAAAATAATAAATAAAAACTGTGCAATGGGCGAAAATGTCTACGTTCTTCCTACTGGAGATAAAATATTGTATGTACCTCGTGAGTGAAGTGCCATTATACCCCTCGCGATAATTATCTCCCTCGGCTGCGCCTCGGGAGCTAATTAGAGTTATTCCCTCGGCTTCGCCTCGGGATTTAGGGACCATGGTTCCTTCGGCTTCGTCTCAAGAACCAACTTTTTCGCTCAGGGAATAATGGCTTACTTTACTCCCTAGGTGCATAAATAACTATTATGAGCAAAGGTATGCAATCTTAATAATATCATAAAATTTAACCTTGCGGGAAAACGGTTAAGATTTGACCCATGGTATATATAGCGTTTTTTGTAGCCTATAAGACGTAGAACAACCTACTTCATTTTTTCACATATATCGCCAGTCACCCTGTATAAATGATTATTTATATATTAGTTGTTAGCTTTGCTAAAAGCACAAGCTATATGATTATAAAGAAAATCTAATATGACAGAACGCTGTGTTTCCTAGGTACAAAGTAGATAATGTTGTGGGGATTCCTATGTACGGTCATTGGTCATGTTGCAGGGATTTGAGGATGAATTTCCCATCAAATCCTACTTAGGATTACCAGGAATCCCAACAAACTTTAGTGTATAAATTTTAAAATCCCCTTTTTCACTTTCACATATACGTAGTATTATATAAAGAGAAAGTATTGTGAGGTTCCTTGACTGTTGTCTGTATAGTCGGTATAGAAAACATCATACCGCCGACAAATCAATACATGAATTTGAGCTCTAAATTGAGTAGCTGAATTCCAAAAGCAGCTGTATCCACTTGAAACATTTTTGACCAAGCACGAGAAACGTCTAGCAATTCACTAAATGGTGTTTTCAGGTTAGTTTAAAAAAAAAAAAAAAAAAAATCATAACTAATAATTAATTTAGTGGACAAAAGCCCTATAACCGCAGGCTATTATTTTCTTCTTAATAAACAAAAGAAATAATCACATAGCTGGTTTTGTCACAGTTTTTGTTTATAGCTACTTTTGCAACCAAACCCACCGCCATGTTGGATTGGTGTGCTGCAGCAAAAGTTATATCCAATAAATTAAGCAGTTATTAACTATTATTTTAACTATTTAAACTATTATTTATTCAGTGTAGCCACTATCATATTTTTTTCTGTTTAAAAGAAGATAGAAATGTGTAAAGAAGGATATAGATGATTTTGCAGCCTTTCAGTGTAACTCTGTAATGTGTTCATAGGATATAGCTGTTTTTGGATCAGTTGTGGATATAGCTCCTTTTGAATCCGAGTACAGTAGGGATATAGCTGCTTTTGTAACCGCACTCATATGTCAATCTAGATTTTAATAGGTTTATATTTTTTTTTTTGGAACTGTTTGACTGCAGAACCTTGTAGAGCTTTAAAAAAAACAAATCCAGGGGTACCAATATCTCATTTTTTCATTTTTTTTTTGGATATAGCTGCTTTTGGAATTCGGCTACTCAATTTTGGAGGCACTGCCCACTAAAAACTCGGAGAAAAGTGAAATAAAAAAAATTCTCTAAAACGGTTCTTAAGATTTTGATTAAATAATTCTAAAGTGTTTTCCATTTAAATATATACGAATCTAACGATATAAGTTGTTTGCTTTTGATGAAAATAAATCTGATTTCGCTAAAAAATTGAAAACGAAGTATTTATATTTAACCAATCAGCTATTGAACACTTTTTAAAAATAAATTGATTATGTTTGATTGATATTGGATTCAAATTCAACCTTACCATGTATATAAGAAAGTTTTATCGCGTCGATTTTATTTCCTCTCCGAAGTTTCCGCACAAAGCGTAACAGCGACCAATAATACTTTGGCTTTTCCCTGAGGGAGCTCCACAGTGGGATCCGTTATTCTATACCCAAGTGACATTTCAAGTTTGTTTGGACGTAGTTTGAAAATTCGTGCTTCCAGTGTTTTAATATTTTACAAAGGTAAGTGTTACAATCGCAGTGCAGTCCACCTTGAAGAAACATCGGAGCACTATATTATCCAAACGGTTCGTTGTACGTAAAAAATGAACATAACGTTTCTTGTGTGAAATTTTATATTCTTCAATGTTAATTTGATCTTCAATTGATCTCTGAGCCAGAGGAAGCGAGATATTCACAAAAATACGTCAAAAGTCGTGCAAAAACAAACACTACGCATGTTATAGTAAGCTAGGTTTTTGCTAAACCGTCCGTTGCATGTAAAAAATTAGAGAAACCTTTTCTGTGGGAAATTTAATAATCTTGCCTTTTGATAATCACCTTAATTTGTCTCCGAGACTCCGAGCCATAGGGTGAGATATTCGTAAAACTACGTAAAAAGTGGTGCGGCAACGGATACTAAATATTCATTGATATTCTTCGCCCTATAATCCGTAAACCGTCCATTGTACGGAAAAAAACTAATTAAGCTTTTTTCGTGGGAAATTTTGTTATGTATCTTTAATTTTGATAACCACCTTGATTGGTGTCGGAGCCATAAAAAGCGAGATATTTGCAATTTTTTTTTTAATTTGTTGACCTTTGCCCTTAAATATCTATTAACGCGACCACGATCTTGTTGCCGATTTTCAATATGTTTTTCAGAACGTCAAAATGAAGCGATCAAAAAATAAAAAAATAAAAAATGAACAGAAATATAAAATGACTGGACTATACACAATAATTGTATGAAATAAATATGTATTAAATATTGAGACAATTGACAATCATGATGAGTTGATAGATTGTAATAGAGAGTCTAGTAGTGAGGGACCCACCCTACATTTTTACTATTCTACCAAACTACACGCTTCTGACATCTCCTTTTTTAACTATATAAAATGAATCACCAACAATGAGGTAATTATGACCTACCATACAAAATTTCATTAAAATCGGACGTGTAGTTTTTAAGATATGTTGGTTCGCCAAAACTGAGCGAGAGTTCGACTAACAGACATGGAATCAAAAATGTTCCCTGATGTCGATCAAATATTTCCGTTCTTCAGAACGATCACATAGCTTCCGTTACCTTCAAATTCAGTAAGCTCGGAAGCAAAACGCAAACAATCCAATGGGCACAGATTTAGTTACGAACAAATGCTGAAACTATATACAATTTTTTGACATTTCTTCAAATATAATTATTTCTGTTTAAGAAATGTATTATGCTAAAAGCAAAGAATTTTTTTTAGACGTGTTTAAAAGAGGCGTACTGTGCGTTAAAATATTCAATGGCCTTGGATGTCTACTACAAAAAACAGAATAGGAAATCCCGTCATTACGCGTCAAGCGCTAGTGTCGCATCCACTCAGCTGAAACGGAAGGAAAGTACAACGGAACTCTACATGTTAGGGAACTCAAATCACCATCACTATGATTGTGTAATGCCAATCACCGACGGTGATTGTTCCTTTTAAATCACCGGTGAAAAATCACAGTCCCTGTGATTTTCGCTCATCCCTATTAGGAACTACTGACATCAGTGGCGTAAATAGTGCCTCCCCCACCTCGCACCATCCCCACTTTGCGGGGGGAGGTTACAAATTGAGTTGACAAAAGAAATTACTTTTTTAATAACAGTTAGCAAAAATTAGTAAAAAAAACAAAATCGATGAAATATTTACCTATTATACCTCTCTATATGACAAACATTCCCACAGAATTGAATTTTGATATTTACAGCCATTTTGAAATTATCAACTTTTTAACTTATTTAACGCTAGATTATGCACGGAACCATTTGGCAGATTAAGCTGAAATTCGCACCAATTATACCTTTCTATAAGATAAATAATGCCTCCATATTTGAACTCAATTTATTTACTTTATTTATTTGACTTATTTTTTAAGGAAAAGTTCCGAGATGCCCTGGCTCCTTTTTTTTTCTTTTTTTTTTGAATAATAACACATTTAATTATGGTTCATACATTTTAATAATGGTTGATGATTCTAAACAGGGTGGGGGGAATGGCTGTGACGTTATCTGATCTGCTTATTTGTCTATTTAAAAGTAAAGCCATATATAATAGAATATAATATAGAACAGTCTATTATTTTACAGGCTTAGTAAAAAGTGGGGGGATACCCCAATAACTATTTAGGGTATTAGTGGAGAAAACCCATACTCATGAAATGTTTTTCTTTTTTCGTTTATAGGGAGGGGGAGAAGAACTTGGCCCCTGCTCCCAAAATTAGGCATTTTGGGGGCAGCTCATTTACAGTGAAGTACCTATACTTGTATCCAATTACTTTTTAAGGTTTCGTAGATTTTTAAGCATATACGTTATTATATGCTGAAATAACCTTCTATTATTTCCCCATCCAGCCCTATATGAAAGTAAAATAATTACAAGATAAAAAGAACTTTTTATATACAACGTTTTTAAATTTTCTGTCATAAGTCATAAATTTGAAACCCGTCAAAATGAAGATCGAAAATATGGGGTATGTCAAAACAAATAAAATAACTTGCGGATTTTTTCCGAACAAACTTTCCATACTAGTCCAGTAATTTTAAGCAAATAAAGGGCTCAAAATTATTTTATATAAAATTCTCTACGAAAAAGGTCCTATTCATTATGTTGCTAGGAGCAATAGGTGAAGAGATAAAGAGGGTTTATAATATAATATAGAATAATATACAGTACGGAATTATAGACTACACTTATAAAATAAGTGGGCTCATTTTATGGTTTTTTGGGTCGCTAAATACGAATTTTTAACTTCTATCCCGAAATTCCCCCCGCAACCCCCTAAAAATAGTGTTTTTATTAAAAAAGTAAATATATGTGTTTGTTTTTTGAGAAAAATAAATATATATCCGAAAAGAAGACAAAATTTGCAACAAAAACTATTCTATGGCATTTTTGCCTAGGCAGAACAGGGTGGCGCTGGCGCGTCTCAGAAAATTTGCCTCGGTGCTGCTTGTACTTTGTACAAGTGCTTTGTACTTGTACTTATGTGCTTTTTACTTTGTACTTAAAACTACGCGACTCCCCTTAAGCCCTCCCGTCATTTCCATTCGCTCTCTCGTCTTAGGAGCACTGAAGCAAATTTTCTGAGACTCGCCAGCGCCCCCCCTGTTCTGCCTAGGCAAGAATGCCATAGAATAGTTTTTGTTGCAAATTTTGTCTTCTTTTCGGATATATATATATTTTTTCCCAAAAAACAAACATATATTTATTTTTTTAATAAAAACACTATTTTTAGGGGGTTCCATTACAAAATTTGGGGGTTGCGGGGGGAATTTCGGGATGGAAGTTAAAAATTCGTATCTAGCGACCCCAAAAAACCATAAATTAGCCCACTTATTTTATAAGTGTAGTCTATACTTCCGTACTGAATATTATTCTATATTATATTATAAACCCTCTTTATCTCTTCACCTATTGATCCTATCAACATAATGAATGGGACCTTTTTTGTAGAGAATTTTATATAAAATAATTTTGAGGCTTTAGTATTTGAGTTATTCACAAAAAATTAAAAAGTGGGACCTTTACGGCCCTCCCCCCACTTTGCCAAGCCACCCACCCATGTGAACTTTTAGTATGTTGTTCAAGATACCTCTCCCTACATCTATACCAAATTTCGCTTCTGTAGGACTTTTTCCCCCTATTCAGATATTTTTGGTCTTAATTTCCTGGACTATTACGCCTCTACGGTTGGTCAGAGAGAGAAAACTATAAGAACCAAATGTATAGATAATTACATAATAAACAATTTTTACTAGAACATTTTTTCCCTAAACCTCCTAAACCTAATAGTTAGGCCAGTAGAAGCAAAAAATTGTATTTTGACAGCTATTTTTCCAAGATGGCGGCTTGAGCACAAATATTTTTTTCGGGGACTTTATAGGATTTCAATCAGGATGCCCCAGAGATAATTTGTACAAAGTCTCTTGCTTCTATGACACATTTTTTTTCAAAAACCTAAAATGACTGGCCTATACAGCAAAATTTGCTGAAAACAAATTAAATTTTGCTGAAAGATGGCTTAAAGTATTAAAATAATGCCTAGCTACTCGGGAAGTTAGTTAAAAATCGATTGCAAGATTTGTACTGGACAAACAAACAAACAAGAAAGCAAGCTAATAAAAACGTAGTAAAATAATCATAGAAATCTTGTATTTCAATTCCAATGAAACCCATTTAAGTCGTAAGTCGTTTTCCCGTAAAAAATCTAATGTCCGAGATAATGTCACACAAATAGGTATATGTAAAAAGGGAACAATCTTAAATTAAAAATATATATATTGAAGGATTGTCGGACCAGTTACCTAAACTAATGCACAAAATGGGTTGCCCAGATATTAGATTTGGGTTCAAGCCACTGAACAAAATCAACAAGGTCTACCATAATCTTAAAGATAAGGTCCCGTTGGAAAACGCCATTGGAACTATATATGAAATCCCTTGTAACGACTGCACAAAAAGTTACATAGGGGAAAGCGGCCAAATGTTAAAAAATAGGATAGACCAACACAAGTATGACCAACGAAAGGGAAACTCCAACACGGCTTTAGCTGGTCATACATTAGCTACAGCTACAAAACATTCTTTCAATTTTGATGAAACTAAAATAATAGCTAGAGAAAATAAAAATATCAGAAGGAAATGTTTGAAGCTCTAAACATAGCGATAAAGTTAGACAAAACTGTTAACTTAAAAACCGATTCCAGATCTCTAAACAAATTTTATAGTGGAATCTACCATACTTGTTCAAATTCAAATCTCCCACCAACAATAACTTAATTAAATTACTAAATTAAATTCGTTTCATAATGGAATTAAAATTTTATGTTTTTATTTATTTTACTACACACTGCTACTTTTTTGAGAGTTTGAGTTAACAGAATTAATTTTAAAACCTTTTTTTAAGTAATAAGAATCAATAGTGATAAGAGATAAGGGAATACTGTTATCAACCACTCCTTACATTTTTTTTTTTTTTTTTTTTTTAAATGTTATGTTAAGTGTTAAATCTGTGTGTATAGTTTTTGTTATTAAATGTTGTTAAAGAGTATAGTTAAAATCTGTGATACTAATTATATGAAATAGCTAATAGTTACCTCCTGCTTTAATGTGATAAGACCAGAATATTATAAATAAGGTAAATTTTTACAACAGTCAACTACACACAATTATAATAAATCAAAGATGTAAAATGCCAATAATTATTATAGTTCCTGTTTTTAAATTTTGTTTTAGAATGGAGTGAATGATGTTTTTATTTTAAAAATGATCAAAAATGAGAGATGTATTCCTCATATGATATGTATATAAGACTAGGGAACAATCAGTTTCCAAATATATATTTTTAACTTTTTGACTGAATTCTATGAGTACTCCACTCCATATATTTTTAAAGGTTTTGTTTTGATTTTATACAAAATATTCAGACCACATAACTGTTTTCTCTGTAAGTGTGATATATGTTTTAGTGCAATGTTTCTTTTTAAATATATGCTAAATAAACAAATAATTTTCAGGCTCGATAATGACCGGATAGGTCGAAACGTCGCCATAAGCATGAATTATTGAATATATTTTTCATTAACCCTTAAGTGGATCCAACTATATTACATATATATATATATATATATATATATATATATATATATATATATATATATATATATATATAAGGTTAACACTGTTAATTCATGTAGCTAAATTGGCTATATTTCGATTCTCTCCGAGACATAGACATGCCTAAAACATCAATTATTCTATATATAATTTACGGTTATTTAGAAATTAACAGTTTTTTAAACACAATAATAACTTAAAACTATATACAGAGAAAGATTTCCTACCATTTGAGTGAATAAGTAATTGCTAGTTTTGGTTTTAGAAGTTATAAAATAAACTATATATCCCAATTTTATTGGAATCGTCGAGAACATTTTTCTCTCGAAACACTATATTGACAGCATACATTTTTAACAAATAAAAGTTAAACCCAAATATAAAAACAACGAGAAAAATTAACAAACGAAATGGATAGCAGGTGGTAACTGAAGGGTAACCAGTGTCGAACCTTCCTATTTACATCTGGTGTAATTTTAAAACTTAAATTATTATTTTTTACTTCTTTTTTATTAGCTTGCTTTCTTGTTTGTTTGTTTGTATGTCCAGTACAAATCTTGCAATCGATTTTTAACTAACTTCCCGAGTAGCTAGACATTTGAAACTTTTAGAATAGCTCAGAAAACGACGACAATGAATTATTTTAACACTTTTAGCCATCTTTCAGCAGAATGTAATTAGTTTTCAGCAAATTTTGCTGCTTGGAAAGTTAGTTCAGAAAAAATCCGCAAGTTATTTGATTTGTTTTGACATGACCCATATTTACGATCTTCATTTTGACAGGTTTCAAATATATGATAATATGATTATGACAGAAAATTTTAAAACATAGTGTATAAAAAGTTCTTTTTATCTTATTAAATGTGTATATATATATATATATATATATATATATATATATATATATATATATATATATATATATATATATATATATATATATATATATATATATATATATATATATAATATTGTATTTTTATTTATAATATAGGAAAGAACATTGCAGAATGAGGTGAATGAATAAAAACGTATAAGTATGTATACATGAGAAATAATTTTTCCGAGCTGTTTCCAGCTGTTAATATTTTTTAACAGTGTAAAAATAACTAGGTTAATTTGGTAAAACAAGCGAGCAATGCCTTGTTTAAAATAAGGTCTTCATTTAAATATTTCATATATGGATTAAGGTGTTGCTAGAGAGACCGGAAGGAAGTAGATAATAGCTACTTCCGGTTCCTTCTCCATGTCACAGCTGTTTCGTAAAACAAAGGCTTCGTTATTTTTTATACCCTACATGGTATAATGGTACAGGAGTTTCGACTCCTAAACCATTCATAATTCAGGTATAAGAAAATATAAACCTGCTAGGTTTTTTTTCAAAGGGCTACCCCCCCCCCTCCCCTCCATCTTGGTTTAAGGGTCTTAGCTATGGAAGGGATATCATAATAAAAGCTTATTTTCCTGGAATGAAGGGTTATCAACAAGGGATTCTTTATACCTGACTCTTAACCTGACCAGTGCCTTTTGCTATTTATATCCCTTAGCTTAAGGACTAGAAATAAAACCCTAAGAATTTAAACCCTTAATAAAGGTGGGTTCGTAGCATGCGTTTTTTAAGCGCGTTGTGACTATATAGATAAGGCCTAGGAGACGTCACTAAGTGTTTTCCCCCATCCTTCCTTTCTCGTGCATCTGCGCAGTGTACCATTCAGGTTATAAACAAAGTCGAATATAATATATTCGGCTAATAATATTTTTTATCTCCAGTAGGGAAAAAAAGTTATGATTTTGAATTAGTTTAGAGGGACTAAAACAGGTCTTTTCATCCCTGAACTCAAAAAGTAGGGAGAAAAAGTAAAAGTAGGGCGAAAAAGTAAAGATTGTAACTTAATTATTTTATAAATAGTAGAAAATGTATGGCTAATGTAATGAAGTTGTTGAAAACAGGTTGACGGCACTGCGCTTTTTTGACCATGTTTATCTTTGTTTACAACATTATAACCTGCATCTAAATAACCTTCTATTTGAGTTTAATTCCAATTCTTATTTCTTTTTAATTCCCTCGGCTGCGCCTCGGGAGCTAATTAGAGTTATTCCCTCGGCTGCGCCTCGGGAATTAAAGAGTCTGATTCCCTCGGCTTCGCCTCGGGATTTAGGGACCATGGTTCCTTCGGCTTCGCCTCAAGAACCAACTTTTTTCGCTCAGGGAATAATGGCTTACTTTACTCCCTAGGTGCATAAATAACTATTTCCTACAGTTGACCGATAAAGTGGTTGGTATCGCACTCAAAATAGTAAAACAAAAAGCAAAACAGCAGATTCCTGCACTTACTACTTTACCGCACTCCAGTGTTCCAACTTACGAACATAATTAACTTAAATCTAAACAAAGATTAAATAATCGAAATTATAATAATAATAACAATGACAACTAATGATTATTTTTTAACTAACTACATGATTTAAACACTATATCAAATATAAAAATGTTAAAATATAAAAAAGTAAAGATAGACAATCTAAAAAAAAAAAATGAATCAAATGTGATGAGTAAGTGTTATGACGAAAAATAATAATAGCACTTGGTCAGGTTTGCTGAATCAGGCAAAAAAAGGCAACACTGGCTATAAACAGAACAGCTGGTTTAGTTGATATTGTAAAACCTTTTACTTGTTGATGAACACTATTATTTTATATTTTATTTACAGATTAAACTAACTGTAGGAAAAATTGAATGTGTAACTCGAGCTTGAAGTGTCTACTGCACTCGAGAAACCTTTCCGCCCTCGCCTGCGGCTCGTGCGTAAATATTTCTCTCGAGTGCTGTAAAGTGCCACTTTGTGCACTAGTTGCACAATTAACTATATTACAATACAATGCTAACTTTCTAAAAAGGATTGTTTTTAAAATGAAAATCAAGTGTGTATTTAATATTTACTGTGAAAATGGATGTATCGAAAAATGAAATAAAAAAATATAAACAAGAGGGGAATAGAACGAGAAAGGTTTCATTCAGGTTAGCTTCAACGCGAGAAAGTTGGTTTGCCACCAACTTTTTCCCGCTTCGTTTTATTACAGGCTATAGATTATTCTGAAGCGCGAAAAAAACGCAGGCTATGAACCCACCTTAAGTCAACAAAGCTCAAATGTAATAACTGAGACTTGAAACTTAACAAGGATAAAACTTACTTGCTATAAAAAATTAAATAATGGCAAACCGCCAATTTTATTTTTGTAGTTTCCTTTTTTTACCTCGGTATAATAATACATAATATCTTTAATTGTTTTATAAAAAAAAAAACAGAACTACATCAAGCTTTGCGAATTATAGGTCTAATTAGGCTTGCCTAATATTCTGTTTTTGTGTTTTTTACAATTGCAACTGAATTACTGAGCCTATAGACTTCATTTTGCGTTTACAAGAAAGCCAATTAAATGTAATACAACTTTATTCCTTATGATTTTTCTCGTAGGGGGGCTATTTTATGCCGATATTTGGCCAGAAACGAGAGCAACACTATTTTTTGAAAAACATTGCCAATTTTCGAAGTGCCATATCTCGGAAACTATTGGTCGTACAGAGGTTCGGTTGAACTTATGCTACTGAAAATTTATTGTAATTTAAAAACAGTAATAACGCCTTACATCGAAAAACACGTAGTTTGCGAGTTATATGGCAAAAACTTAAAACAGTCTGAAAATGTTTCAGTTTCTCAGCTATTATGCAGCTAGCACAGGTTTTTCGAAGTTGTAAACTTAGGATCACACTACCCAAAGTGGTACGAACAACATATAAAAAAATCAGAACTACATCACGCTTTGCGAATTTAATGTTAATTTGACTGGACTATTATCTTAGAATAATACTATACATAGAAGGAGTATAGAATCGGAATTCTAAGCAATTACTGATAAGGGACTGAAGCCAACTTTTGCCGAGAGGTTGTGCCCTTAAGACCAGGCTGCCATCATAATAACACTCATTTTTTTTCATTTAAACAGGAGAAGGTTGGCCATGCTTTAGTAACTATTCAAAGCCTGCTCACAAACATCAAAAAGAAAAACCCTGCCATTGGTTATTGTTTACGTTTCACTCTGACGTCATTTTTCAACTCGCCCAGCATGATATAATAAACATTATTTTTTAGCATATTTCAAGCTAAAATAAGATGACACAAAAAAAATATTACAATAAACTAAACTGACTATCAATAATTATAATTTAATAAAAAATTAAATTAAAAAACCGAAGACAAATAATTTTAGAGTTATGACGTCACAAATTACAAAAATTAATTTTTAGAACGCGGATTAAGGGACACAACCAAAGTAGGCTTCAATGTTATCACTGATCCTCCTTCTATATAATAGTAATAGTATTATTCTAAGGCCCTTATAAACAATGATATCACTGTCACTGAATAACATGTACTATCGATATATTAGGCGATGTACTCGAGATATTTCAACCGACACGAGAGGGAAGTGTTCGAAAAGTCATCAGTCTAGTTTTAGCGGTAAAGTCAGAGCTCTTTAAATTTAAACACCACATTTGCACCATCTAATGCACTTTCGGACAAACGAATACCTACTTTTGTATATTAAAAGTGTGATATTCATTTGTTCCAAAGCAAATTGAACTGAATATCCCTTTGTCATAATAGATAGTTGACTAAGGTGTATAAACTCTCCTGTATATTTCCTTTTCGTAATAACAATTACGACAAAGGGTTATTAATTTAGCCTAATGTACATTGGGACAAAGGAATATCACACTTTTGTATATTTATAAGTGTGATATCCCATTGTCCTAAGATCTAATATAATATTATATCCTGTATGAGTAATAATCGATTGTATAAATATACCTTTATTATTATAATCGATTTTAAATGATTATTCTGAGCTGGAATTAAAGCTGGAGCTAGTTTACATTATGGGTTTCAACATCGCGCAATCGATCCGATACGAAATAATTCGGTTCATATTTCTTATTTTGTAAATTTAGGTTACTATTGTGTTTTATGTGCTAATTCAACCATTTTGAAGGTTTTTTGCTATCCTGAGTGAATTCCCCACCCTTAAAAACCCCCTGGATCCCAACATTTGCCTTAC
Organism: Gerris lacustris; assembly: GCA_951217055.1. Lineage (NCBI taxonomy): Eukaryota > Metazoa > Arthropoda > Insecta > Hemiptera > Gerridae > Gerris > Gerris lacustris. The sequence goes on from OX578283.1 coordinate 14,402,578, forward strand.
GTACGCGTAGGTGAGTGGATATTTTATGTATATTTTTTTTTAAAAAAAACTATTGACAACCGAAATATTCCTAGGTCAAAAGTTGTTAAATTGTAGAAAGAAATAGTTTATAAATAAACCAAGTCAATCGGACAATTAGAAATATGTGCGGGTGTTCAAGTGCATATTTACCAAACTAATTACGGTAAGTTGTAACTTGATATTTGAAAACGTGGTTCTTTAAACCATAAACGTGAAACTCGAATAACAAAACTCAAAACTCTAAAACTAATTACGATAAGTCGTTCGCTTGATCTTTGTAAACGTTTACTTTAAACAAATCTTTAAAACTAATTGTTATATTTGTTAATGTATACTAAAATGTGATATGTAATTTAACCCGTAAACTTGAAACTCGAAATTCAAATCTATAAAACTAATTTAATTTTATCGCTTTACTAGATCAAAAAATATGATAACTTGAAATGCTGATAGTAATACCAACTTTTTAACGAATCAAATTTTATCTTTAAATTCTTAAGATAAAAGACTCGAAAACGGTATGCTTACTTTATTTATAAGCTTTTCGAGGTATTGTGCTTGTTAGTTCATAAGAAAATTATAATAAACTATAATAATCTTACCTGTAACACAAACTCTTGCGAGCAATAACAGAGTCGTGACTGACATCTAACGGCAACGATCCAAACTACATAGGCATTAGTGACTTGCGGAGTCCCGTAAACGAAAGACTTAACGTATAATTCTAATTCTATATTAATCACTGTGTTGAAACAGATTTTAGTGTCATAATTTATGAATTTGACAGCTAATATTATGACACTGATAATTATTATAATAATGGTAACAGTAATTATATGTCAAAATAACTATTTAAACTACAGTAATTTTATAATTAATACTGGCAACATAAACGGCACATAAGTTGACAATATGTCAAAACGATGCCGAGTTGTCAAAATTTGATACACCCCTCTGGCGTATCACAGACCAAGAAAAATTATTTGAGTCGAAGCTCATTCATCATCTGGGGCACATTTGCGGTGTTAGTAGAATAAACCTACAGCCTTCCATCCGCAGTACGAAGGTGCAGGTGTGTATCGACCCAACGGTTCGAACCAAACGGTTTGTGAACCGTTCGCGAGCCGTTTGAGGTAGGTTCATTGGCATTATTTTTTTCTTGCGAATCTAAAACAATCCATAGGAATGGCAAGAACCAACCTCGAACCACCAGGAGTCAAATCTTTAAGAACCCCTACACATTTAGTTTAACTGTACAGTAATCCTTCTATAAAATCTGTGAAGATATCTGAAATGAAGGTGTGTAGGCGACACTCAGTGACCACTCAGTTCTAGCGTGACACACACATAAGGTGACTGGAACTATGATATTAAAGGGACTGACTGTGTGAACTGTACGGTTAACAGAAGGAACTGCGCAGTTTATCGTCGTAAAAGACAAGTCTGTCGTGCAGGTTAGCGGTCTGCAGGTTAAACTGCACAGATACCTCAATTTAGCGCTGAGGCATGTCGTCACTCTTGATAAACTGCCAAGTTTCACTAAAGACAGGCGAGGCGTAACAGGTTATTAACATATGTTTGACCGGTAAAAATTAATTTTAACTTTATATTATAAAAAAGGGATTATAATCCCTTATATCCGAACGGTTCGGAAACCGTTTGGTTCGACAGTGTCAGGGCCGCAGCTACATATTTTGCCAGGAGGGGCAAGCCCTAATTTTGCCGCCCCCTTCCACCACCCCCACCCCATTGCTATCCTAGCAATTCGCCAATAACTATTACTCCTACTCCTAAGTCAGCTTGTGAAAAATCTTGAAATATTTATTAATATTTGAGATAAAATATAAAATCATGTTTTAAGTTGATAACTAAGGTTTATTTGAAAATGAGAAACGAAACAATTCAAGTAAAATCTTTTTAATATACCAGAAAATATTATACATACACGCAGAAAATATTATACATCATACATAAAACAATTCTTCCAAAAACTAAAAGTGTATTTATGTAAATTTGACTTTTCGGCTGCAAATGTTTTGATTATTTTTTATCGATGCTCTTTGATATTTAATGGAAAAGAGACTTAAATCATCAGAGACATCGAAAAGAAACAACTAAACTCTAGTAAATTAAAATCTATTTATAAATAATAAACTCCTGTTCAGTTTAGTTAAAATAGATGCCAGTCCTACTAATCTCTCTTCTGTCATACATGAACCTAACCCAAAGGGGGCCCGGGGGGCCTCCCCCGGAAAATTTTAGAAAATTAGGTTCAAAATGTTGAATTTTGGGCCTTTTTTAGAGCTTTTTCAGCTAAAAAAAAAGCATCACCTAAAAGTTTGTTTAAAATTATTTCTGCAGAATTCTTAAAACATTTATTAACTAAATCGGTTTTTAGACTAAAAAAAAAAGTTTTACCTTTAACGCTATACTATGCTATTAATTCTTTCTGATTCATTATGAAATACCTTCACAACGTCCTATACAGCAACTGAACTAGGGGATACACACTCAACTGAGTATATAAACAAACAACCATTAAAGTATGCAAATAAACAAACACAAAATAGTTTAATGTTTGTATCCCACATAAACATGTAAAGTGGGAATCCCAGTTTTAAATGTTAATATTAACTTGACTCTTGATCCATAAACAATAATCATTTATTTGCAAAATAATTATATTATTAGTTTTAAATGAGGTCTCTCCTAATTTAAGTTATTCATCTATCTTTCTATGTAAAAACATTAACTTCTTGGGGGGCAAATATCTTGCGGCGCCCCTCAGGCCCTAGCGGCCTAGGGTCGCGCCGGCCTGTGTCTAGTTCGTAGGGATAGGGCGCGCATCGTCGAGACGGACTACGCGAAAACTACACTGTGACCCGAGCATGAAATAGGGAATTAAGAAGGCATCTACTCACTGACAGTACTGCGTTCATATCGCTCACTCTCATCTGCCTAGCTCGCATGCCGCCCTCTACACCTGCATCACTGTGTCATATTACAGGTCTTAAATTAGTTAAATAAATTTAAAGTCTGTTAATCATTTTGCCGCCCCCTACATTTTGCCGCCCCCTACATTTTGCCGCCCGGGGCAGAAGACCCCCCCTGCCCCCCCCTAGCTGCGGCCCTGGACAGTGTATTCCCACTTTAAGGAGGGTTCATAGCCTGCGTTTTATACGCGCTTCAGAATAATCTATAGGCTATCATAACATGACGCGAGAATAGTTGGTTTCAAACTAACTTTCTCACGTTGAAGCTAACCTGTATATAACCTTCCAGTGCTCTTCCCTCTTGTTTATATTTTTGATTTCATTTTTCGAGTCATCCATTTACAAAATAAATATTAAATACTCACTTGCATTTCATTTCAAAATCATGCTTTTAGAAAGTTAGTATTGCATTTTAATAATATATTTGGTTTATAACCTGAACGAAACACTGCGCAAGTGCACAAGGAAGGAAGGGTAGGGGAAAACACTCTGTGGCGTCTCAATGGTTTCAAGAATGTTTTTTTTTATCTATACAGCCCAAACAACGCATGCTATGAACCCACCTTTAATGGAATGACGGTAGAGCGGCTTAATAGAACTCCTAAGGCGTCGCTAGTGGGATCACTCTCGACAGCGAAGATAGGATGGATCAAATTTTCTATGTACAACACTTCTGGAAATAAGAACAGTAGTGAATAAAGATCTCGGAGGAATCACTTTAAGAGCAAGTCTTTGGACAGCCAGTACGCTATCCAAAGGGAATTCTTTAGACCAGGTTAAGAAACACCTACGCAATCAGATTCCTGCAGATTTTAAAGGAACGCATGTCAGATTGTAGACCATGACTCCAAGACCACCACGGCTGATCCAAAACAAGATACCATTTATCGAGAATGAGCTAGACAATGCCACACACGTATCCTTAAGAGTAGTTGCTGTACCACTCACCCAACCCTATAAAGGACCATTTAAAGTTCTGATAAAAGCAGAGAAAACTATTGCTATAGGAAGCCTGGTCGGGGTGAGTATCAACCGAGTAAAGGTTGAGCCTGGTTGGGGGGGGGGGGGGGGGGGGGGAGCACATTAGAGATGGCGTAGTACGGCTCATATTTCATAAAAATTCATTATGATTAACATGACTACTGTGTATATATCTTTTGTACTCTTGTCAATTAGAATTTATTCAGGCTTAGCTTAAACGGTGTACGTCAATTTAGTGCGCTAATTGGTTAGGGGCCTGGGTAGCTCACGGGGGAGAGCTCTTTTATCAATTAGGTTAAGTAGCATAGGGCGTGGCTCCTTGGATGGATAGCCACATAGATCTAGGTTCAATGCTCGGACCGGGCCCTCCCTCAATGTTCGCACCCAGCATTACTTAAACGAGGAGCCTCTCAAAAGAGGTAGTGCCACAAGATTTCGGCCTGGAAAAATACTGTCAACATCTTTGGTTCGATAGAAATCTAGATGTGAGACATTCTGTACCAACCAGTACATCACACAGATGTGAAGAGCTTGGTTCTCCAACCCGAGTTCATTCGTTGGACCCATCTAAGTGATCTGTGTCTTGGGGTATAAATGACTCCGGAATGAAAGAAAAATATATTAATCTCGACAAAAATATTCATTTTCAAAATTATTATGATAAAATGTATCTAAATTTCTTCAAGATATCTAATTACTACCCAAGAGCCGAGATTGCTGAAGCTTAGGTTTCCTAGGAGAGTGGTGACGTCACAAACATTGACAGTATAAACTAAATAACATTGGTTGTGTATGGAGATTTGACAGCGTCAACGTCATCAGAGAACGCCAAATAAGCGGTGACGCCTTTTTTTCATGACCGTCAGAGCGGTGAAATTGTTTAGCAACTTTTTTTCTTTTAGTGTTGAACATATTATACAATAAAATGAGTACAAAACTATGTAAACCAGCGAAGATGACGAAATATTGATTAATTTTGTAATGAATCAGAATGCTTTCAATGTCGTTCTAAGTAGACATCCTTGGTTACCGTTAAGACGAGCGTCATTTTACGTCACCGCAGTGATGTCACGACCGCTATATAACGGCACCGCTCTCCTAGGAAACCAGAGATTAAGTCAATAAAAAGGCAATTTTCATGTCAAGTGTACGTTTTCATTTGCCAATTGACAGTTAAGTAGATACATCTGACAGCTAATTTAGTATATCGAGGAAAACAAACTAGCCGCTGTTTATTACTGTCTTCATACCTAATTACCATCTGACAGCAGGCAGCCAAGAAGGAATAAAGACGACAACTCATATATTTTTTACATACTATCTTCTGATAGTGATATACATCGGAGAGAACTACCCGATGTCCATTCCTTTCTACGTATCTAATTTACCATCAGACAGCTAGTTAAATACATCGTGGAGAACCACCTTTGCCCATTTCTTTCTACGTATCTAATTAACTATCAAACAGCTTGTTAAATACATCGGAGAGAACTACCCGTTGTCCATTTTTTCTACGTATCTAATTTTTCATCAGTCAGCTAGTTAAATACATCGTAGAGAACTACCCTTTGTCCAATTCTTTCTACGTATCTTTGTTTTTAGTATTTCACTTCTTTTAAACTCTTCAACTGATCTAATTACATGAAGTGTCTACAATTTCCGTCTGTTTAAGAGTTTTAAACAGTCGTATCCTTATCTGCCTTTTCAAAGCCCCAATTATGACACTTTTACATTTTTAAATTACATTGACATGTCAAAAATGTCGAAGTCACAACTATTTTAATCACATGTAAAGCATGTAATTTAAGCAGGCTCTACACAATCAATCCGCTTGATCAAAAACATCGCGTCAAGCGATGGTGTTGAGCGTGATTGATAATCTAGGAAAGTGTTTGACGCATGAGTCAAGCCTTGACGGTGATTGATAGAAAGTTTAAATGACTCAAGCGGCTGGACGGAGTGCTTGATAATCTAGAGCAACTTAGAACAAGCATTCCCTCAGTCACCTGCTCGACACCAGCGACGGAGGACCATCCACTCGCTTCCGAAGGTTCGGACATCGTAGATAATAATGCCGATCGAGGATTTATTAGTCTACTCATTGATTTATATCGTGATTGTCCTGGGTTGTGGAAAGTTCCACTCCTTCGACCAACGTTGTTTCCTCTGGATCTTTTTGTTCCGCTTGAGAGCAACAGCTGTCAAGATGAGAAACCCCAAATCCTGATTCAAAACCATGGTATCTACACAATACTGACTCACTGCAGTCCAGGAGGAGCAGTTCAGTAGTCGAAAACTCAGCTACAAATGAGGGGTAATGAAAATATTGGTGGTATGCTTGATGCGCCCCAAGGCTGCTTGAAGCACAAGTCAATCAGCTTGACGCACTGATTTGATCAAGCGGATTGATAGTGTAGGGCCTGCTTAAAACTTTCACGGATATAATGTTTTTTAGCTGGCTTGGCGTAATTATTTAATTATTTTCTTTCTATCTTTATACCGAAAACAGAGTCCTAATTTTTTTATTTTTAACAATATGGTGGTCATATTTTCAAAATGCATGTCTAATACTTCAAAGTTGGATATGGAATTCCAAATTCCAAAACCTTTAGTTATTGCACAAGACGGAAAAATCAAAGAAAACTAAAAGAGGCATAAAATACTTAAAAGTTGGATATGGAATTCCAAATCTTTAGTTATTACACAAGCCGGAAAATTAAAAGAGACATAAAAAAATAAGGCAAATATCATGCTTTAAATTTTATCAGCGGCCCGCACTCACGGTCAATAGTTATTGATCAATACAAATATGTCAATACTACTGTCAAACCACGTATCAATATTACAATACCGCACACTAATACACTAATAAATATTTTTAACCCACCGTTCAAAATTGATTAAACATTTAGATACATAAAGACAATTCCTTTGATAAATCAAAGTGACAGGTGAAAAACATAATAATAAATAATACATCTACACTACCACGACAAATTAAATAAAAAATTAGCATGAAGTATTGATGCATGACAGCGCCTTGTCAATAATGATTTTTATAAATTTAAATTTTGATCAATTCCATCTTATAATCCGTTTTATACCCACTTCAGTATCGACTGCAGTCGATCCATAGTCAATTTGTCAATATTTGTCTGCATGGACAATACTATTAAAGGTGTGCGAGCTCCTTTGGCGATCTTGTTACTAAAAAGGTTATTTAAGTTGGTTCCATCTTATAGATGTTTCAAGTATGTAAATGGTCTATGATTAACAATAATTGACCACTAACTTAGAGCATTTACCTAAGTTAAGTGGTCAATTATTTTTAATCATCAAATGTTTCAGGCGCAGATTTAAATATCATACCCCCTATAACAATCCTAAACAATCTCTAACCTCCTCTAACAATTTTTAGCTACCTGTAACAATCTCTATCCATCTATACTAATTTCTAAGAACCTGTAAACATCTCTAACAACCCGTATCAATTTTCAACCACCTGTAACAATCTCTAATCACCTCCAACAGTATCTAACTACTTCTAACAATCTCTAACGACCAGTATCAATATTCAACCACCAACCACCTGTAACAATCTCTAATCACCTCCAACAGTCTCTAACTACTTCTAACAATCTCTAACGACCAGTATCAATTTTCAACCACCTGTAACAATCTCTAATCACCTCCAACAGTATCTAACTACTTCTAACAATCTCTAACGACCAGTATCAATTTTCAACCACCTGTAACAATCTCTAATCACCTCCAACAGTCTCTAACTACTTCTAACAATCTCTAACGACCAGTATCAATTTTCAACCACCTGTAACAATCTCTAATCACCTCCAACAGTCTCTAACTACTTCTAAAAATCTCTAACGACCAGTATCAATTTTCAACCACCTGTAACAATCTCTAATCACCTCCAACAGTCTCTAACTACTTCTAACAATCTCTAACGACCAGTATCAATATTCAACCACCAACCACCTGTAACAATCTCTAATCACCTCCAACAGTCTCTAACTACTTCTAACAATCTCTAACGACCAGTATCAATTTTCAACCACCTGTAACAATCTCTAATCACCTCCAACAGTATCTAACTACTTCTAACAATCTCTAACGACCAGTATCAATTTTCAACCACCTGTAACAATCTCTAATCACCTCCAACAGTCTCTAACTACTTCTAACAATCTCTAACGACCAGTATCAATTTTCAACCACCTGTAACAATCTCTAATCACCTCCAACAGTCTCTAACTACTTCTAAAAATCTCTAACGACCAGTATCAATTTTCAACCACCTGTAACAATCTCTAATCACCTCCAACAGTCTCTAACTACTTCTAACAATCTCTAACGACCAGTATCAATTTTCAACCACCTGTAACAATCTCTAATCACCTCCAACAGTCTCTAACTACTTCTAACAATCTCTAACGACCAGTATCAATTTTCAACCACCTGTAACAATCTCTAATCACCTCCAACAGTCTCTAACTACTTCTAAAAATCTCTAACGACCAGTATCAATTTTCAACCACCTGTAACAATCTCTAATCACCTCCAACAGTCTCTAACTACTTCTAACAATCTCTAACGACCAGTATCAATTTTCAACCACCTGTAACAATCTCTAATCACCTCCAACAGTCTCTAACTACTTCTAACAATCTCTAACGACCAGTATCAATTTTCAACCACCTGTAACAATCTCTAATCACCTCCAACAGTATCTAACTACTTCTAACAATCTCTAACGACCAGTATCAATTTTCAACCACCTGTAACAATCTCTAATCACCTCCAACAGTCTCTAACTACTTCTAACAATCTCTAAACCATCAATATTAAAATTGTAGGGAGCTTCGTTGTGTAGAGGCTTCTTGCCTTCATTGTCTCGTGTATTTGTTTCCACTCACTTGTCCACTTCCATCCACACCGTTCGGACATTATGTGCAAGTTTTTTAGTTTTTGCCATATTATATTTATATTTAAACCTCAACCTAAATACTTTTTGATTTTAATTTAATTTCTTAATTCTTAGATCTTCAACACTTGGTAAGAACCTATGTTCACACTCATTTTGTTATTTTCTGTTCGCATTTTTTGTTGTTTCTTAATTTACTGTCTATTTTTATATTATTATCTATTTTATGTATTTGTAGATTATCACTTAAGAAGCTTAGGTTGCCTGGGCAAAAGCTTTGATGTAATAAAAAATCTTTAAAAAAGGACTTTTATTCCAAATAAACACCCTCTTCTGAATTTGAAACATCCATATTAATTTTAAAAACCTATAACTATCACAAACATCTCTAACAACCACTAACCATCTGTATCAATTTCTCAGAACCTGTAACAATCTCTAACCATCTCTAACAATCTCTAGCAATCTCTAGCAATCTCTAGCAACCTCTAACAATCTCTAACACCAGCCTGCAACAGTCACTAACTACCTCTAACAATCTCTAACCATCTAAATTAATTTCTAAGAACCTTTCTAAGATCTTTACCACTTAGAAACAAGAAACATATGTTATAAGTTATAAACATTGATTTTCTTTTCTAAACCCGTTTAAAAGTAGCATAATTTTGATTTGAGAAAACAATCCATATAGATGTGTTATGTTGCCAGTATAAACACAGCTTTATGAGGCATGCTATACCATAACATAAGGTATCCGAATCGGACCATTTCATCATGAAATTTATACGTGAAAACGAGACAGAATAGGACGGCGTGAAGGCATTTAAAATATGTGATTTACAGAGAGAAGGTAGTCAGTAATGGGAAGGGACATAGATTCCGAGGTCTACTCTACACTCTACTGCCCCTATAGGTGGGTGCGCAGCCAGCGGATCTCAGCGCGTATCCGGGCTATATAGATAGCAATATATTCATGAAGTGGAGACGTATTAGATGGTTTCTCCCACGCCGTTCAGCCAGGAGCCAGGTGTCTATAAACTAAGCGGATTCGTTTGTTTATTTACTGTTATGAAGGGATAATTTCCGCTGTTTCTTGTGATTTAACTATAAACATTTAAAACAGTTCAACTTACGCTGTAGGTCATAATTATTCCTTTATTAAATTCTATGCATCAAACATCATTTCAATGCATGTCAATATATTGACAGTATTAAGTTTAAGTAACGATTTTTCACTGATTTCTTTGATTCGTTTGATAGATATCTTTAAAAGACACGTTTAAAGTACTTTATGTTTTTCTTTTAATGCGAGAAGTAGAATAATAAATCATTCAAACTAAGTTAAGAAAAGACAAAAATATAATTTATCTCCAGTAGAGAGAAAAAGTTATGATTTTGAATTAGTTTAGAGGGACTAAAGTAAGTCTTTTCATCCCTGAACTCAAAAGTTGGGAGAAAAAGTAAAAGTAGGGCGAAAAAGTAAAGATGGCAACTTAATTATTTTATAAATAGTGGAAAATGAATGTTTAATGTAATGAAGTTGTTGAAATCAGGGGGACGAAACTGCTTTTTCGACTATGTTTATCTTTGTTTATAACCTGCATTTAAATAACCTTCTATTTGAGTTTAATTCCAATTCTTATTTGTTTTTAATATTGAATCTCTTATATCTGTTGTTAAAAGTGCTAATAATTATTGTTATTTATTAAAATAATAAATAAAAACTGTGCAATGGACGAAAATGTGTATTTTCTCCCTACTGGTGATAAAATATTATATGTACCTCGTGAGTAAAGTGCCATTATTCCCCTCGCGATAATTATCTCCCTCGGCTGCGCCTCGGGAGCTAATTAGCGTTGTTCCCTCGGCTTCGCCTCGGGATTAAGGGACCATGGTTCCTTCGGCTTTGCCTTAAGAACCAACTTTTTCGCTCAAGGAATAATGGCTTCCTTTACTCCCTAGGTGCATAAATAATTAATTGCCCAAAAATATCGTAACGATTCTCTCCCTTGGAGTAAAGTAGAAAATTATCAAAACAGTCCACACCTAGTAGAAATTTATATTTAATAATATACAAAGTATTATTAAAATACAATAATTACGTTTTAATAACAGATAGGATTTTCCGGCGAAATCCGCGTCACAAAGGGGTTGAAGACAGACTTTTTTTGTTGTTGCTTCAAGTAAACATCAAGACGCACCACACTCCTAAAGATGCTTCCAATAGTGGAAGCGAAATGTCGGACAACCCCTTCGTGACGCGGATTTCACCGGAAAACCAAGATGTTCTAAAACAAACGAGTCTATATTCGCGGAAGCCTACTACATTTTAAATTAAAATAATAAATAAAAATCAAAAACATAAAAAAATTAGAAGATTGCTTAAAGTGAAGGTTGGATACAGGTTTGAATATTAATTGGCGAAATTTTCAATTATTATCAGATTATCAATCCTTGGCCAAATTGTCAATCCATGGTCAAGTTGTCAATCAGGTTCTCAATCCTTGGCCAAGCTGTCAATCCATGGCCAAGTTGTCAAGCAGATTGTCAATCCAAAGGCCAAGTTGTCAATCCTTAGCCAGATTATCAATAAGATTGATCGTTCAAGGTGCCCTTTCAGCCAGTAAAAATCTCTAAATACCTTGATCAACATGATCAACCTCGATCAGCATACTATAATCATCTCTGACCACCTTGATCAATCTCTAACCATCTCTCCTTGACCTACACTGTATTGTATATAGTGGAAATTCATTGATTATATTGAAATACTTCAATAAAATCACATTCAGGATTTAAAAAAGCAACATTGAAATTGGTAAATATTTTTTGATACACAGATACAAGAGAATAACGAAAAGTGAAAATATATAGAGAGACAATTTATCGGAAAATTATTATCAACAATTTCTTTGTTTTATCTGTAATCGAACGCAAATATAATAAAAATAAATTATCTGTGACTATTTTAGTCGTACTTGATTTATACGAATTTATGCTTTTTTTATATTTGTTATGTTAATATAAAAAAGCCAATTTCATGAATATTTTGCTTTCGAGCTTACCGAAGTTGACGGAAGTTACGTACGTGATCCTACAGTTTTTATGAAAAACCAAAGACAGAAATCCGTTTTAAATATCAGGGAATATTTTTGGTTTCGTGTCTGTCTGCCATTCAACGATTTTGGTAACTAACATATCTTAAAAACTAATCGTCCGATTTAAATTGAAATTGGTTGGTAAGTCATAAATAGCCCATTGTTGGTGCCATATAAGTTTTAAACTACTTCGCCATTGGTTTCTCTTCTACACGCACACAAGCATACTTTTATTACACACATATCTGTAAAATTAGTCATCTGATTTTTAAAATATTTGAATGGTTTGTCGAAAGTACCCCTCTGATAGCCCCAGATTAATTTTAACCATCTGAACACTTCAAATTTTGCTCAATTGATACTTTTATTCATGTAATATAGCAAAACAATTTTGACGAATTTGAAATAAAGGGGGAACAACTAAATAAATGGTACAATAATGTAAAAAGCAATAACATTAAAAGTACGTGATAAGATGCGAAGAAGCTATGTGCCACACTAATTGGCAGACTATTTTGGCTATATAATTAGTTTCTACCGAAAATCAGATGAATAAATAAACTCAAAAAGGTAAATATTTGTTAATTGTTATTTAAGTATAAGTGATATTTAGTTAGTCCACTTTGCATTGACTGCAGTAAATAATTATTGAGTATTGAAGTTAATAATTAATTTAGTTCATTCATTTGGTTTTAATGTAAATGAATATTCAGTATTGAAGTGAATATTTAGTTTGTTAGTTTTGTATTTAATATTTATTAATTAAGCGAATGCTTCGTCTGTTCATTTTGTATTGAATGTAAATGAATACCTAGGATGGAAGTAATAATAACCCAGCTGGACTGCTAAAGACACAGAAAGGTTAACTTTAATTAAATGAGTCTTTTCTTTGATGGAATATAAGTCAAAAGTTACCTTTGAAACAAGAAAATCTAATTGTATTTCTACAAGCTCTTTTGATATTATTATCTAATCTTTTCTCTCACCCAATCTTCTTATCATTTATATCTTCTAGCTTATCACAATATCTTCCTATATTACAAATGAAACCCCGTCCAACGAAAATCATCTAGGAGCTAAGAAAGAAATTCCGTTTCGGAGTCGGTTCTTTAAGCACGAACAAAATAAACCATGCTCACCGTTTACGGAAAGTTATGGGCTGTAACCCATGAAAATTGCCAAAACATTTTTTTTTTTTAAATTGTGTCTGCCTATTTTTTTTCACTTAAGGTGTTTTTAGGCCGAGAGCTAAAATAGGCTAAAACTTAATTAGCTTATGAAAAATTAGCCTATGAAAATTTCCAAAAGTCTCCGAAAATTACCAAAATAATAGGAAAGTGGCAAAACATGGGTAATTTTGTCGACCTTAAAGAACTGACTCTGAGACACCTTTTTCTTCTTTGTTCCGGCCATACTAACTGGCAGACTATATATATTGTAGATGCCAATTCCGTTTTATATTTAAAGAGTATACTATGCCAATCTATTCTTCCAAACCATACTTGACTGTTAGTATTTACTACCGTTAGAAGTACTTTTTAGGGGTGTAATGCATTATTGTAATGCTGATGTAAAGCAATTATCATGTGAACAATTAGTCTTTATTTTTAGTTAGGCATTATACTAATTGATGCTGGACATAAAGGAAAATGTTTTTAGTTCAACACGAAATTTCAAACTTTAAATCAATTTAAAGTGTATGATATTACCAAGTAGTTAGGAAGAATTAGAAGGCTAAGTTCTTCGAATGAAATTCGGTTTCGGAGTCGGCTCTATAAGCACGAACCATGCTTATTTTACTATTTACGGGAATTTATGGTCTGTAACCAATGAAAGTTGCCAAAATTAGAAGTTCTTTTTTAATTGTGCGTCTACCTAAATTTTCTCATTAAAGGTGTTCTGAGATTGAGAGCTAAAAAAATAAAACAAAAAAGTGGTTTTATGAAATTATATCGGGCTTGATGTCCTGATGGTGAATCCAGTTTCTTAATTTAGCTCTCATCATAAGAACGCATTTGGCATGAGAATGCCTTTAATTTGAGAGCATGAGACCGCCTTTGATATGAGAGCGCCTTTGGCATGAGAATGCCTTTAATTTGAGAGCATGAGACCGACTTTGATATGAGAGCGCCTTTGGCATGAGAATGCCTTTGATATGAGAGTGCCTTTGGCATGAGAACGCCTTTGATATGAGAGCGCCTTTTATGAGCACAATGGAGAGACCTTTTGTAAGAGGCCTAAAAAATCCTTGGGGCTGGAACAAAGAAAGAATTTGTGTTTTAGAATCAGCTGTTTAAGCCCTACAAAATTATCCATATTTTGCTACTTTCAAAACTCCAGTTAACTTTTTTGTAATCGAAAAAAACTTTCTAGTGACTTTTTTCCATAACAGGCCAACAGGCGTTTTGAAAAGTTGCAAAACATGTGTAATTTTGTCGGGCTTAAAGAGCAGACACTAAAACACCCTTTCCTTCTTTGTTCCGGTCCCAAAGCGCCTTTTTTCATCACTATTCTTTGACTCATAAACAGCGTTCTAATGTCTTTTGTGAACTTTTATTTAAAAACTCAAACTCTGCTCAATACTTTTCGACGAGTTTAAGCCTTCAACATGCGCCAAATGTTAGCGCACACTATGTCTGTATATAAATACATAAATTGATTCCTGTTAGCCAGTTTTGTGCTTATAAAGTCGAACATGCTGAAACAGAGAGGAGATAAAGTTTTGGTTTTCTTTAATGTATGAAATAAAGAGGTATTGAAACATTTTGTGATTTTGATCAGTACAGGAAAAACATTGATTTTATAATCAATAGATAGTTTTGTTTTCTTTCTCACCAAGAATTTAGACGTTATTGTTTTTATCTGAGATGTTCACTAAAAATGCTAGCTACAATTTGTCGTTAAGTTGTTTCTACACTCTTTTATTTAACTTCACTTGCCTCCAAATCTTGTAACCTATAAATTTGACCCACTTCCTTATAACCTAGAAAGCTGAAAATTGCAGATTATACAATAATACAATAATCAGTTTTTAGTTAATTAATTAATTAATTTAATTGGAATTTCTACTTGAAATCGTTTAATTATGAAAATCTTTAGAAAAGAGTGTCATCAAATATATTTTTTTAAATTTACATTATTTTTAAAATGTTTTACTGTTAATTTTATTTCAATTTTTCAGTTTTTGGTAGAATTCATACTACGGAACGTTTAAATTTTAATTTAAATAAAATTATAATAACTATTTACTAGAGGAGAAAGACAGAGAAAAATAGACTTCAGCAACGGGACTCGAACCACGGACCTCCTCATTATCGTAATCGACAGAGGAAGTTATTCTTCAGTGTAGCTTAATTGGCTAGAGCACCTGCACTGGAAATATGGAGAGGTCGATGGTTCGAGTCCCGGCGCTGAAGTCTATTTTTCTCTGTCTTTCTCCCCTTGTTCATTTTATTTAATTATTTTGTTTTTATAACGATCTCCTTTCTCCGATGAGCCTGGAAAGCATTTCCATTTCGAGAGATCTCTGACTTAACTGCCACTTTAGGGAATTTAGCACCTCACACAATATGAAGCCAAGAAAATGAGAATTTTCTTATGCAATTATAGAAGCCTCTTTTTAGGTCAAAAGCAAGTAGAAAAGATCGAAAATTTAATCATTTAGGCCGCCTAGATGATTAAATTTTCGATCTGATATGCCGCATATTCTTTCAATCATTGGCAGGACTGAAGAAGATGTGAAAGCCAAAATGCGAAAAGATAACGTTGCTTTCGTTAATCAGTTCCCTCTTAAAAAAAAGCAACATCAACATTTTTCGCACAAATGTAAAATCTGGGGACTCTTCAGTAATCCAGCCTAAAAGGGAGTACCAAAGTAAAATAGGAGACCCCCCCTGTAATTCCTAGTTTACATTCAGCATTCAGCCACTGCCACTGCTCCATGCACTGCTGTATGTACTCCTCAAAATACTTCTGTGGCAGCATCAAAGGCAGTGAGTGTTTACATTGCCGCTACACACTTATTTCCCATTCTACTTCAGGGAATGAAGCAATGGAGGATGTCGAAGAAGATGCAGCCGACATGTTGCATTTTGTCCTTTATGTTAGACATTTTCTATCCATACTTTTATTTCTTGATTTTGGCGAAACAGTACCAAAAAATTATTAAGCGTTAAATATTCAATATTTTCAAAATGGCTGAAAAGATATCAACACGAAATTCAGTGGGAATGTTTGTCTTGTGAAGAAGTATGATTTGTGCAAATTTCAGCACAATCGATACATCTGTCGATATTTTTCGAATTTTTGAATTATTTGCTGATTTAACACACCAAAAAAATGGGTTAATGTAAGTAAGTAGGAGAAGAGAGTGTAAACACTGTTGCTGCACGCTGCCTGACCTTTGATTTTCGCACAAAACACTTCCAACGTGGGGAGTAACAGGCAGCACTAGTGACAGGAGCATTTGCAGCTCGAGTAATCTGTTTGCATACTCGCGCTGCTCTATTTAATACCCACTTCTCTGCTCACTCCCACGGAAGTGGGCTGAATGTAAACGAAGTATAAGAATTAAGACAATGGGATGTCGAAAGTATTTTGGGAAAAATGAATATCGTACGTACATGAAAGTGATAATAACTGTCTTTTAAACTAAAGGAAAGGGATATCATCAATGTTATGCATACATATATATATATATATATATATATATATATATATATATATATATATATATATATATATATATATATATATATATATATATATATATATATATATATATATATATATATATATATACAGTGAAAATCGTTTAAGACGAAACTGAGGGGACCAACATGTTTTTTTGTGTTAAAAGAATTTCGTGTTAAAGGTTCCATAAAAAAAAAAAAAAACCTCACCAATACCTTTGATGTCAAATTGTTTAATAAGATGCATACAATTTACATTCATACATTTTATATTTATTTTTTAATATATAACACACTAAACCAAATAAAAAATGTAATAAAATATTTAATTTTTTGAAAAATAATCTGATATTATTTTTTTTTCATTGTCTTTTTTAGCATCAAATTGCAAAAACGGTAGAGTAGGTGTTATTCACAGAGATAAAGAGCCCTGGGTTGTTTAGAAAACATTATCATCTCGTCTCACCCCTTCGGTGTCAGTATTTCTAAGCCGAGATAAAAGATTCTCGTCTGGGTGTCTCATTTTTATTTCCGATCCCTCTTCATTATCGCCGGTTTATATGAGGTGTTGCGCTTATAGGCCAAGGAGTTAAAACGCCTCTTCCTTGCCCGCGGGTAGAGAAGGGATAAAAAAAAAAAAAATAATAATAAGGTGTTAAATAAGGCTTAAATATGTATTTTTTTTCGTTACGAGAAGCGAATTCTTTTCGTCTTAAGCGATTTTTATTTCGTGTTAAAAGAAGTAAAATGTATGAAAATACCTAGTATTTTGTCGGGACCGCAATATTTTTTCGTGTTAACCGATTTTTCATTTTAAGCGTTTTCGTCTTAAACGTATTTCACTGTATATATATATATATATATATATAAGGGAAAATCTCCACTATTTGGCCCACCTATTTCTAACTATCAGATTTACTTGCTTTCTTTTTAAGCTGTTCACTAGCTGTTTGTTTTTTACATTATAAAAACGATTCTGACTGTATACCATTTCGATAAATTCAGCAGTTTTTTTTTGTTTTTTTTTTAAATACATAAAGTGTCGCTTCCTAAGAAAAATAAAAGAAGGTAATGGTTAGTTTAGGTTAAGGCTTGCACTTTTCGACTTAACCTAAACATAACCTTTCATGTCCCTAAGAAAATGACGGACGCTTTACGTATTTTTTTAACAAATATAACTACTGAATTTATCAAGATGGAACAACCGAAATCGTTTATAAAATTTAAAACGGAATAGTTTAATAGGACAATTAGAAATTGGTGGGCCAAAAAGTACAGATTTATCCATAAGTTGTGGTGTTCCTTTGTCCCTAAGTAATTTGGACTAAATATTCCTTTGTCTTAATACTAATATTAGACTAAGAGATATTATTATTTCTAAATACAGAAGAGTTTATATGTCTTTGTCTAATTTTCATAACCACCCAGGTCATGTCGAATTTGAAATTTAATAGGATGGTACCAAACTAATAGAGTGCTAAATCGGTTATTCTATATACGGTTGCGAAACGTGTAATAATACGAACTAGATAAATCGGTGCTGTTATTAATTAATTAATAAATATTAATTAGACCTATTAATCGTTGTTTGTGAAGCGTTGGCCTATTGATCGTTGTTACAATCCAAAAATAAAAACCTGCGGGAGAAAGCTGAGCCAAAATGGGATTTCAAGTAAGAAAACTAAAATTGTACTGGATTTTCCAAATTCAGAAGATTCAACAGAGCGAAAAAGGCCTTAGAGTGGAACTGGCAAAGATCAAGAAAAATGTGGTGAAAGACGTGAATACGAAAGTTTGGTGAAAAAGTAAGACGGAAAAAGTGGCAAGATGTTAAGAACACTAGTCAGGGCCGCAGAAAATTACATGAATTCATTAAGTCCTTAAGTTCCAAGACGGAATGATAGGAAATAAGTAAGTGACAATTCGACAGTAAAAGTATATAAATACAAAAAAAATATGAAACTATAGTAGGTTTGTTCCAACCGAGCATTGTACCGTCCGCGGGATCAACACCGGCATGCGCAGTAGATAAAAGCCGTTCCAAGCTGACTTGGGACAGTGTTTCGTACCGTACACGAAACTGTTCAAACCCCGGCAGGGATCGTTTGCGAACCGTTCACTGTACGGTCCCAACGATCCTCTGACAATACCATGTACTGGTTTGTATGACATGCGCAGTTATGTCAATAATTACAAATATCAACAGGAAGGTTTCCTAACTGTTAGGTTTCCTTAATGTTTTTAATACATTGCGAATAATAGTCCTAAACTCGTTCCAACCTGACATGATGTTATTACAGTACAATGTTAGCGCATGCGTATAAAACCTGTCCTAAACGATTCCCGAACGATCCGCGGGACGATACAAAGGACGGTACAAATAGCGGGGTTGGAACAAACCTATTATATAATTTCTATGAGAAGACTTATTTATATTTTAAGTGTCACTCAGTTCTAATTATAGCCTCTAGGTATCACCACTTCACTTTTACTTTCATCTTTTTCCCGAATACACAGAGGTGTCAATAAAAAATGAATTGTTTACGTTTTTATAAACACGCGTCAATATGCTAAAACAATTTTTTGTCCGTCAAAATTATTAGTATCCTACATTTTTTTTTAGTTCTTGTTGTGAATATGTTTTAAATCTTTGAATGTTCAATTCTTTTCAATCATTATCGTATTGAAACAATAAGACTCATTTTTTTTTTTTTGATTATCGGATTTTTAAATTTTTATTTTTCGAAAAAAATTGACATTGTTTACATCATGTGATAATTATTGGTTTTTAAAATTTATTGTTTAATTAATAAGAAATAATAATAAACTTACCAAACGGAGGTCATCATGTCTGATTGGCTGTCACCGCGAGTCATCAATAAGTTAAAAGAAACTAACACGTAAAATAAAATTTGAAAATAACGTTAACTTAAAGCGCTTAGGTCTTAAGTGAATAAGTTTGTACTGAATTTGAAATGTGTCAAAAAAAATGAATATGTCACTTGCGACTTGTAAATAAAGATCGTAACCAAGCAATATTCTTTTTATTTACAATGCACCAGACTACATGTTCAACGATGTATTTTTCAGGTACGTTATTTACTTGCTAAACAATGTTTTACCCTATTTTTTAATTTAATTTGTTTATCTGTACAATTAGATTTGGACAACACTGACTAATTTTTAAAAGACGGTTGGTTTGGGTGAGAAAAAAAAAAAAATCGATAATATCTAGCTACGGAACTAAAATGGTTCGAGTCTCAGTTAGGTGACTGCTTTTCATACCGACAAAAGCATCTAATGGAGCGTTAGTGATTAACGATTAAAAAAAAATATATATATGATTAATAAATAATCATGTTATTAAAATATATGTTATTTTTTATTGAACAGTTAATAGGTTCAAAGATATCTTAACTGTCATCCGACATTCAACATTCTATTTGCGTAATTCAAACTTAAATTATAAAATTGTATTTCGTCCATTTTAACTGTCATATTATAATAATTTAAATTGTTTATAGTTCAATTCAACTGTCAATCAGACACCTTAACTGTTATTTATATTATTATTCAAACTTCTTAGTTGTTATTTAAATGATGATTCAAATTGTTTAACTGTTATTTAAATTATTATTCAAACTTCTTAGTTGTTATTTAAATGATGATTCAAATTGTTTAACTGTTATTTAAATGATCATTCAAACATCTTAACTGTCACTTTAATTTTGGATTTATTTAGACATTCCTCTTGTTATTTAAAGGTAATAAGTGTTATTTAAATATCTTGGCTGTATTTGAGCATTCTTCTTGTTATTAAAACTTCTCAAGTGTCATTTGAGCATTCAAACTGTTATTTATATATCTATCTGCCAGGGCTACCAATCATCATGACCTTTCTGATGAATCCATGTAATTATTAGATGGTGTTGGGACACCGGCGGTGTTGTTGAAACGTCATCAGATTGAGGTGATTGAGGTGGAGGTTGTAGAATGGATCCTCATTAGGTAGCGGTAATGGTTATACTGTGGGTTTAACATCATGTTGCAGTGGTAGTGACAGTGGTGGTAGTATAGTGGTATTCGAGATGGTGGTGGTGTACTTACCATATTAGGCAGTGGTATTGTTTGTATGTGCTATGGTTTAACCTTGGGTTGCAGTGGTATTCGAGATGGCGGTGGTGTACTATCCATATGAGGTAATGGTACTGTTTGAATAAGCTATGGGTTTAACCTCAGGTTGCAGTGGTAATGTAGTGGAATTCAAGATGGTGGTGGTGTACTATCCATATTAGGTAGCGGTATTGTTTGAATGTGCTATGGGCTTAACCTCAAGTTCTGTGGTATTCGAGATGGCGGTGGTGTACATAACTATCCATATTAGGTATCGGTATTGTTTGTATGTGCTATGGGTTTAACCTTGGGTTGCAGTGGTATTCGAGATGGTGGTGGTGTACTATCCATATTAGGTAGCGGTATTGTTTGAATGTGCTATGGGTTTAACCTTGGATTGCAGTGGTAATGTAGTGGTGTTCGAGATGACGGTTGTATACTATCCATATTAGGTAGTGGCATTGTGTGCAAGTGCTGCTGTGGGGTTGGGGAAGTTAGTCATATTTCACACTGATGATCAATGATCAAATCAAGCGGATGTGTGAAGTGGCCGATACCTCCTAGTTTTGCTCAATGGACTACTACGTACATAGTCTATGTCTCTGCATTACCCAGTATTAAAGGTATATTAAGATGAAATTCAATAAGTAATGACATCTTTAGTTTGACCACTATACTGAGTGCATAGAATTTCGACGAAGTTGTTGGTGAGTATCAATAATTCTAATGAGATATGAGCATGGACAAACTCTTTTTTACCTTAAGGCTAAAACTCTACTCTCTATGGTTTACTCTACAGAAAAAAATCTGAGCCTCGTTTCTATCCTTGGTCTGCATACATTTTGTTTTGAGACCTCAGCTTAGTAAGATTTTGTACTACCTGTGGAATTATTTGATGTTCAAGAGACTTCTCCAATGTAGGCTGAAATGTACGTGTTCTACGTCCCTTAAGTCTTAGAGGAGTCAAGGTTATGTATTGCGTGCAAACTATAAAGGCCATTTGCAAATCTTACTGTACATCGTCTGTGCGTTTAAGCAGGAACTTTGGTTTCTTCTCAACGACACCATTGAAACAAGGAAATGTGGGGCTAGAAGTTCGATGTCTGAAGGACCACTCTTTTCGAAACACTTTGAATACATTTGAAGAGCATTGTGGACTATTGTAATCTAAAAGAGTATTAGAGATCTCATGTCCAGCATTTAAGAGCTTTTATAAAGCCGGAAATTAACATAATAGTAACTTGCACAAAACCATGGGAGTAGCTCGCAGAGGAGAGCTACTGGCATGTGTATACATAAAAAAGCACGCGAGTGAAAAGAATTCGAGTAAATTGGACGGGGTTGTATTTTTGTCTATAGCCAGTTGCACGAGTCGACGGGTGGACGAAATGATAGTGTGTGCCTTGTGTAAGTAGCTCGAACATGATCGCAGCATGATAAAATCATGCTGTTTCACTGGCAAATGTAAACAGCTTCTGCAGCAAACCAGCTACCGCCATAGCGCGGTAGCTGGTTTGCCACTGCTAGCTACTTCCCACTGGCATACTTTTCCACTAGAATGTGTATTTCCACCATAACCAAACTACTGCTAGTGCAGGATAACTTGACAGCTATAATAATAATAAGGTATTTTGTAATAAAAAGGCTGGGCCTAGAACCAACCAAGTTCTACTAGAGGTTTCTTGAAATAATGTAGTATCATGGCAATTTCTTTTGCTCGTTTTCCAACAAGCATTTGAAGAAATTGCATATTTCGTGATATCAATGGCCATACTTTACCAAAAGACATATTCTCTTGCTATAAAAACAAATTTTTATTCAGAGTTATGGCTTGAACGCAAAATTTTAAGAACAGTTAATTTCATAGGAAATGAAATAAATACTTTCATACCTTTGCATATTATTATATCATCATAAACTACAAGTTGGCTTCCTTCAAAGCATCATCAACATCATCATATTTTGCTGGCCAACCTTGAAGGATAATGTAAGCTAATCATCTCCGTATCTGGAGTTAAAATAGTTTTATCTTTATCTGGAAATGGAATTACTTGATGCATTTCGATGACTGAATGTTCTTCATCTCCACTAATTAGTGCACAATCCCTGTGAATCACCTATGGATATTTGTGCACCCTTTACATGTACGGCAGAACCTCCAAGATTATGTGCTGCAGTCTGGCATGTGCTTCCATTTCTGTTTTTTTTTTTTAAATATAGCCTCAAATTGCTTGTGGCCTGTCTCAACTGTAAGAGAGTAATTACCCCGCATATTCTTCGACATTTGAAACAGCCAAACTGTGCAGCAAAAGCTTCCTTCTCAATTTGACTTAATTTTGTAGACAGTGCTCTAGTTCTACTAGCACAAGCAACAGGTTGTTTCATTTGAAGAAGTATTGCGCCAACAGCTTTGTTATAATGCATCAACAGAGATAGTAACAGGTAATTTAGAGCTTAATCATCTTAAAACAGGAGAATTACTGATATAATCCTTATTTTTTTTTTTTTTTGAAAAGCTGTATCCATGGGTTGTAGTATCCCACACCCATTCTCAATTGTTATGTTCAAAGCTTTCAAAGGTTCAGTCAGGTCAGCAAAATTAGGGACAATCTGTGGCTAAGTACATTAAAGGAGCCATGAAATATCTGTACTTATTTTACATTGCTAGGGGTTTTTATTGAGTTGATTGTACTAACTTTGTCAGGATCTAAGAGTAAACTTTATCTGTAATCGTAAGCCCTAGAAACTTAGACTTGGATCTATTCATAAAGACATTTACCTTGTTTCGTTTAAGTCCAGCTTTATATGGAGGACTTATTCTTTGCTTTTGAGATGACTGTGTTATTTATTTTTAACTTTGATAAAGTAGGAGCATGAATAAAGAATGTCGTCCATCACTCTCTCCACGTTGTGGATTCCCTATATCAATCATTCAAATTTTCAGGTGCTAGCGGTTGGAATCTAAAAGTGTCATTTAATATCCCATTCACTATCTTATCTTTTATTAGACTATTTCATGATAATGACTGCAAATCATAATTCTGACTTTTATTAATTATTGATGTTAGAAATTCATCAAAAGGTTGCTCTTCGAACTGTATTAACTGATTAAAATCATAGCTTTGCTTCTCGCTACCGCTCTAGCAGTCGCTCGCGTGCCCCAGTGGCGCCCCCATCCCGCCCCCCAACTACAACTTTCTACTGTCCTACTGCTCCGATTTGCACCGGACAAACCCTTAGACCCTTAGAATTTTATTCCTAATAAACTTCTACATAACATTTATTTTTTACTTTATTATTTTTACTTTTGTTTTACTATAATTTTTTGCACATATTATAAAAAATATGGATGAAGAAGCTAAAATATTACGCCTTAATAAACTGGAAAAGGAGAAAAGTACTTTCTTTCTTCGTGCACAACATATATTTGATTTAATTCCTAATTTACAAACGCAAGAATCTGCACGCTCGAATTTTTTGACATTTTCATGTCTTTACTTTGGCACATAAACTCGAAAAGCGTTACGCAAGCGTTACCAAACAACGACACCAAAAAACGACATCAAAAAGCGTTACATGAAAATGTCTCACTGTCTTGCAGACTCGTATGGAAGAAGTTTTTTTTTATAGAATGGAAGATTTCAGTTGCATAGGTTATGTTTTTGTTTTTCCCCCACTGGTGATTCAATTTGACTGCTTCGTCTAAGCACTAGAGGCATTCAATCAGATTGAAAGGGTGCCGTTTAATCATATGGAGCAATGAAATTGAACCGTCTAAACGCACCATAATTTTCTAAAAGGATGGTTTGAAAATGAAAAAAGTGTGTATTTAATATTTTCTTTGTAAATAGATGCCTGGAAAAATGGAAACAAAAATATAAACATGAGGGAAGAGGACGGTTTCAATTCAGGTTGGCATACTCGTAAACCCGAGAATGTTGGTTCCAAACCAACTTTTCTCGCCTCATGCTATGACAGCCATAGATTATTCTAACGCGTTTCAGAAACGCATGCTATGAACCATTTTAATGCGGCAGCATCGTCTCCTATAGCTGACATAAAAATTGCTATTTGCATTTCGTGAGGTTTATTGCAATGATGCTTCTACAGTTTCCATTTCATATTCCTATTATTATGTTAATCTCGTAATACTTTTGTGGATTTAGACCATTTTAAATTATTATAAGTTTGTTCCAACCAAACAGTGAATCGTCCGAGGGACGCGTCACGGCATGCGCAATGGATAAAAGCCGTTCAAACCCGACTTGTGACAGTGTTTCGTACCGTCCTAGAACCTGCTCCAACCCACTCAGGGATCTTTTGAGAACCGTTTACTTTTGGGTCCATAGTCAAAACGATCCTCTGACAATACAAAGTACTGCGGTTTGTATGATATGCGCAGTTAAGTCAATCGTCACACATATCAACAGGAAGGTTCCCTAACTGTTATAGGTTTCCTTGAATGTTTATAATACGGGGCGAATTATAATCCTAAACCCGTACCAACTTGACATGATTTGATTATCGTACAATAATACCGCATGCTTATAAAAATTTTCAGAAACGATTTCGGAACGATCTGCGGCACGATACAAAGGCCGGCACAAATAGAGGGGTTGGAACAAACCTATGCCTATGTCCTATAGTCCTATAAATCGCCCCTTTTAACCAAATAAACTCGCACTGTTTTAATTAATCCCCTCAAAAATAAATGTATAATAAATGTCAAAACATATTCGTAAATAAGAAGCAAAATCAAAATTAGTTAAAAAGATCGGGTTATAAAAAGGAGTATCATAACCTTCTTTTGTTTACAAACAAATGATGTTGCCTCACCCGTCCCACATGGTTTAATCCTTCAGATGTCCCAAATTCCTCCCAAAAAAACTCATGGATACGACTTAATTACATCCAATGTCCTAAAACAACTCCCTAAAAAAGCATTATTTAAAGTACATATTTATCCCACTTCCCAACCCTTTGGAAATTCGTGAAAATAGTCATGATCCTAAAACCAAATAAACCTCCTCACTTACCCTTTATTTAAAAGTTTTTTCAAGCTCGCTACGCACGCCTTTTTATACGGCATTTATAGGTAATCTTCTATAAAAAGATTTGTTGCAGGCTCACTACGCTCGCCTGTTTATTCAGTAGGTATTTGTTGATAATATTATTAATTATTGCAGGCTCGCTGCACTCGCCTTTTTGTGCAACAAATACTGTCTAGGCAGGCGAGCGAAGCGAGCCAGTAATAACTTTTTTAAAATATATACATATATATATATATATACACAAATGCTGGTTTGAACAGGCAACCCTGCAACAACTTTAAAATAAAGATGTCTACAAATGCAAGAAAAATATGATAAGGCCCAGCTGACGAGACAGGCAAGCGCAGCGAGTACTGATTATGTACAAATGGTGCAACAGCAGGCGAGCATAGCGAGCCTTACTTACTAGAGGTCGACCAAGAAGTCATGGAAATGTGAGGAGTGCGCTAGTGTCGTCATGTACAGTCAGTTTTTGATATAACAGACCACTGTAAAAAAACACAGTGTTGTTCTTTTGTTATTAATAATTATATTTTTGATAACTTCTATATTTTTTTTAATATTTTATGCAACAGGCAACACTGTACCTGATAAGAAATCACTAATAATGTACGATAATATCTTTATATTATTATTCATAATAATATTCTTTCAATTTAAATCGATTTTCTTCTTCCATATTATTTCTTCCTCTTTATTTCTGAGTTATTTGGATTTAGGACAGGTGTGACTATGATTCGTATTGTATAAAAACAAACAAAACCTGAAACCTAACAGATTGGAAACCTTCTTCTTGTTGTTATTCGTGAGATTTGACGTAACTGCGCATGTCATACAAACTAGAAATGGGTATTGTCTTAGCACCCGACTGTACTGACTTCGGCACTACTCGGAAGTCCCGATTTTAAACGAAGTTAAGCTTTCCGTTTCTCCCGTGTTCATGACTTCTTGGTCGACCTCTAGCTGGACATTAGAGATCTAATTAAAGACTTTTCCTAAAATAAAAGCAAGCAAGGGACTAAACAACCTAAAACACCTCTAAAGTTATGAAAGATTTAATTTGATTTAAAACTAGCTTTAACCCCGCGCTCCGCAAGGGGCTAAAGCTAATAATAGATGGTCAACCTAAGTTTTTTAAGATATTATTTTTATACATAATTTTTTATAAAATTGTTAATAACTTTGGTTCTACTTAATATTTATAAAATTCTTGTCTGGGGCAGGAAAACACCCAGAAACGGCCTTGCTCCCAATCAATATCTATAATAAAAAAAGTTAATAATAATTCAGTTATATATATTTTTTAAATATTATCTATGCAATTTATTGTATAGTCCTCTATAAGTCACTAGTGCACTTATTATGCAACGTTATTGCATTATTACTTTATTACATATAGCATTAAATACTGCGATAATGAAGTCAGGTCACCGTCACTGTCAAATTTTAAGTCAAATGTGTTAGCAAAAAAATAAATAAAGAAGGAAAAGCTGAGGGTTACAGTTATGACTGAAAGGCACGTGTCAAGGTCACTGAATAATTTGCGTCTAATTAGAGCTGTCCGAGCCATACGCGTGTGAAAATGAATTGAGTTTTGTAGCGAGTCACGCAGACTTTAAGGGGAGTCTAAATTGAAACAAACAGCTGTTAGTGATTAGACATCAGTTTTCTTCCTATGCATCATAAGACTGTAAGCACTCAGCCATACATATTTTACATTATTATTACTAATTATAATAACTATTAAAGCAGCTAAATGACAGTGAAGAAGTTAAAATAACTATAAAAACGTTTGGATAATAGTTAAGGAGTTAGAATAGCTATAAAGGCGTTTGGATAATAGTTGAGGAGTTAGAATAACTATAAAAGCGTTTGGATTATAGTTGAGGGGTTAGAATAACTATAAAAGCGTTTGGATTATAGTTAAGGGGTTAGAATAACTATAAAAGCGTTTGGATAATAGTTGAGGGGTTGAATAACTATAAAAGCGTTTGGATAATAGTTGAGGAGTTAGAATAACTATAAAAGCGTTTGGATTATAGTTGAGGGGTTAGAATAACTATAAAAGCGTTTGGATAATAGTTGAGGAGTTAAAATAACTATAAAAGCGTTTGGATAATAGTTCAGGAGTTAGATTAACCATAAAAGCGTTTGGATAATAGTTAAGGAGTTAGACTAACTATAAAAGAGTTTGGATAATAGTTGAGGAGTTAGAATAACTATAAAAGCGTTTGGATAATAGTTGAGGAGTTAGAATAACGATAAAAGCGTTTGGATTATAGTTGAGGGGTTAGAATAACTATAAAAGCGTTTGGATAATAGTTGAGGGGTTGAATAACTATAAAAGCGTTTGGATAATAGTTGAGGAGTTAGAATAACTATAAAAGCGTTTGGATAATAGTTGAGGAGTTAAAATAACTATAAAAGCGTTTGGATAATAGTTCAGGAGTTAGACTAACCATAAAAGCGTTTGGATAATAGTTAAGGAGTTAGACTAACTATAAAAGAGTTTGGATAATAGTTGAGGAGTTAGAATAACTATAAAAGCGTTTGGATAATAGTTGAGGAGTTAGAATAACGATAAAAGCGTTTGGATTATAGTTGAGGAGTTAGACTAACTATAAAAGAGTTTGGATAATAGTTGAGGAGTTAGACTAACTATAAAAGCGTTTGGATAATAGTTGAGGAGTTAGACTAACTATAAAAGCGTTTGGATAATAGTTAAGGAGTTAGACTAACTATAAAAGAGTTTGGATAATAGTTGAGGAGTTAGACTAACTATAAAAGCGTTTGGATTATAGTTGAGGAGTTAGAATAACTATCAGGGTGTTTTAAAAGTCTCCCTCCTCTTAATTTTTGAACGGTTTGTGATAAATTAATGAAACTTGGGGGATCTGGACCATGTAAAGGGAAGTTTGTTATTATGCAATCACGCACTTGAGGCAACCACCCTTTTTGCCCCCCAGAGTCACTCAACTTAAAAATAAGCAAGTTGAAGTGTTTATTTATGATATCAAATTTGGATTCTATGGGTAAAAAAGAATAAGAAAATTTGATTTTAAACTTTTTTTTATACTATTTCCAATATTTTAACCTCAATAGGAGGGCAAAGATAGAAAAATAACCCTCACGAAAGTAGAGAAAAAATAAAACTTTTATCGTTGTAAAATCTAAACTGGTGATCTGTACCTTGTAAAGGGAAGTTTATATTCATCTACTCGTGCACAAGGGGAAACCGCCCTAGTTGCCCCCAGGCATAACTTAAACATTTCAAATTGGAATGTGTGTTTTTGATAGCAGGTTTGGAAAAAAAAATTTTTACTTCAAACTCTTTTGCGTCTACCTCCAATATTTTGCTCCCACTATGAAGGCAAAAATAAAAGAAAAGTTGAATTTCAGTGTACTGGTAAAAAAAAGTCTTATATTGAATTTTGTACAAATTATTAATTGAGTATTGGAGTATTGTAATTAAATTTCCTCCATATTATTATATTATGGATACATACTAATACATAGATCGTATAAAAAACAGTTAATATAGTAGGGAGGGGAAGGGGACTAGAAATATAAAAAATATTTAGACTGACAGGTTAAACACATCACAGAACAATAGAAGGGAGGGGGGAAAATAACGAGAAAATCTCAAAAGATTTGATTGACAGGCGAAACAAAAATGGAGAAGGAAAAGATAGTAGTAGTAGGAAAGAAAAAAAAAATTATCGAGGTATAAAAACGGATTTGATTGACAGGCCGAAAAGAAAAAAATGAAACTAAACTAAAAGAAACTACAGGGCATGATAGGAGAGGAGATAAAGTGCTCTGGAAGTTAGTTTGGAAGCGGTATTCATCGTTTGAGAGATACACACATATAACAAATAACACATAACATTTATTTGACCAGAGTCTTCTTTTAGGAAACATAAACATCATCAGTGCCTTAAAAAAACCTGAAAGTGTGGTAACACTGGGCTAGCTGTCAAAAAAATTGAAGATAATGTGTTTAGGAAAATTCAATATTAGGCAGGCAAATCGGCAATTGGACTATGGTGTGAAAAAGTTTGGAGTTTCTATGGCCTGTTTAAAGGTGGGTTCACAGCTAGCGGATCTTGGCGCGTATCCGGCTACATAGATAGCAATATATTCATGAAGCTGTGGAGACGTATTCACAGGATTCCCCCCTCCCCCACGTAGTTCTGTCAGGTTATGCCACCCTTTCACGATCCGATTTGGTCGTACAACAAGACTCCGGCGAGCTAATGTGGTACAACAGTTGGACTGTGAGTGGGGTAGTTGGCAACAAGTCGTACAACAAGGTCGAGTCGGATTCCCCGTGCATCCAACACGGATCCCACAAGCCACGCCCCCAACCTGCGACCCACAAGTAAGACCGTGAATGGGTCTGTAGTACGTCCCGCGCACCCCAACAAAACTACAACCTACAAATTCTATGCATCAAACATAATTTCATTGTAATTGACAGTAGCTTTTTTGTCTTTGTATTGACAGTATTAAGTTTAAGTTATGATCTTTCACTGATTTCTTTGATTCTTTTGATTGATATCTTTAGAAGACATCTTTAAAGCACATTCTTTTTTTTTAGTGCGTGGGGTAGAAAGGAAGAGAGAGAGGGGTTGTATTTTGTAAGATATAGAATATAGAGGGGCATTCTCAAAAGTTGTAGAAGGGCGCCGGATTCCTAGGTTACGCCACTGACGCCTTCTGATTAAGGTTTGAAACTCTTATTTTAATCATGATACTGACACAAGAAACCATTCTGTATCATGTGGATGAAACATGACTCGGCGACACTGGGTGCCTTTACACAAAGTACTGCGTCACGCACCACAAAATCGTGTGAAAGAAATAACTTAGTAGAGGGAAACGATATGGTGGTCACGTGTAGCAGGCATTAGATAAGACGCAAACAAGACTATTGGCACGTCCCCTTGTGAAAATGGCTATACATTGCTATTGCTGACTTGTGATGGCACGAACATGCTGGTTTAACGCGAAGGGGCCCTAATCTGGTACATTGAAGATCAGTAAGGTAAAGGTGGTTAGAGATAATTAGATTAGGTTAATAATAGTGATTATAATGTGATTAGAGATAGCAAAAGAAAGTTAGGAGTGATAATAATCTATTTAGGGATATTAAAAGGAGGTTTAGGTAGTAAAAATAGAGGAAGATAGTAGTTGTGGTCATAGGTAGTAAAAAGAAGTTGTAGTGATTATAATGCGGTTGTGATTAGAGATAGTAAAATGAGGTTAGTAGTGATTATATACAGTTATAGATAGTATAATGAAGTTAATAGTGGTTATAATGTGATTAGAGATAGCAAAAGAAAGTTAGCAGTGATAATAATCTATTTAGGGATATTAAAAGGAGGTTTAGATAATAAAAGTAGAGGTAGATAGTAGTTGTGGTCATAGATAGTAAAAGGAAGTTATGGTGATTATAATGTGATTTGATTAGAGATAGAGTTATTAGTGATTATGTGATTAGTGATTAAAAGGAAGATAGTAGTGATTATAATGTGGTTAGAGTTAGCAAAGGATGGTTAGTAGTGATAGTAATGTGTTTTTAAATAGATTATAATGTGATAAGTAAAGTTGGTAGTGATTAGAAATGTTCACTAAAATGGATACATGGCAGGGGAAATTTTTACTTTAGCACCCCCCCCCCCCCCCCCTATATCCCTTTGTGGTAATACTTATTTAGACAAAGAAACCTTAGAGTAGCATATATTCCTTAGTCTAAATTACTATTATGACGAAGGGATATTTATTCCAATGTACCTTGGGACAAAGGAATATCAGACATGTGTATATAATTGTGATCATATCCCTTATTCTAATCAACTATTAAGATAAAGGAATATTACATATAAAACTGCCCCAGGAGTCTCAATGTCTTGGGGAGACAAACACACAAACCTTTGAGACATTTGTAGGGCGGATTATTGTTTAGAACCAAAGGGGGTGCTAAGGTAAAAAAGTGCCCATGCCAGTTCTTCACTGGTCTGTTTTTCACAGCTGTTTTTTCACAATCTGTGCAGACGAACTTAGCAGACCACATATACTTAAAGGACACCAAAAAAAATTATCTTGTACACAAAACGTTTTTGCCCGCTATCTCCTGGACTATCCAGTAATGTTGCGAAATTTGACCGGATAACATTAATGTAAAGGCGGGATTACACGCTACAATAAATCGTGACTATGTGATTGTTACAATTTATTGTTATATATAAATCTTAAAGAGTGAGTACTGATTACATGGAACAATCTCTTTACAAATATTTATTGTGGACCGCGGTACAATTCAGTCAGATGCTGTTGCGATGGAGGAAGTACTGTTGTGGTCTATAATATATCTCATTGTTTAGTCGTCTCATCAGTTCGTCCCCATCATCCATTGTACTCCTAGCCTAGCAGGTCTTGCAGAGTCCTGGTTGTTCAAAAAATGCAGAAGGTCGAAGTACCACGAACTAAGTTTATACAGATCATCCGCACCTGCCCCGGATTTCAACGAATTGTTGACTTTGAGAGTTATTTTTTTATAGTATGCAATGTGTTGATCTTCTTCACTATACAGTGTTTCTGTCTGCAAACGCCTTGTATTTTTCAACAAGCTGGGCATACGCCAGGTCTTTTTTTTATTCCTTTTGGAGTATTCTTTGCTCTTAATGAGCCACAAACACAGAAAATTCCGATACTGTTCTATAAATTCAGTCAAGAACTCACGAGGACTTTGTTTAAAAAATGCCATGATCCCACAAAGATGAAAAAATAACTTTCTTAAAACAATGTTTCCTATGAACAGCCAACGCAAATTGTAGCGACAGACGCTTGCAACTGTTTACATGTTCCAACTTGTCGATACGATACGGAGAAATTGCACCAACCATCTAGTCCAATTCCAACTCCAATAAATCGCTACAATGTTCTGTCTACACGCAACGATAAATCGTGACGATTCCGTTTTTACGATAAATTGCTAACATTTATCCTGCCTTTAAGACTTGTTTATGTGAATCTATACTTATTATAATTCGTTATTGTGACTATATATGCTGTCACAATGACGTATGATGTCACAAATGAGGTATGATATCACAGTCATATATGCTGTCACAATGATATAATGTCACAGCTATAAGCTGTCACAATGACACATGATGTCACAAATGAGGTATGATATCACAGTCATATATGCTGTCACAATGATATAATGTCACAGCTATAAGCTGTCACAATGACACATGATGTCACAAATGAGGAATGATATCACAGTCATATATGCTGTCACAATGATATAATGTCACAGCTATATGCTGTCACAATGATATGATGTCACAGCTATAAGCTGTCACAATGATATGATGTCACAGCTATAAGCTGTCACAATGACGCATGATGTCACAAACACTGCTTTCAGATATTAATCTGATGTAGATTTCGTAAAGCTAGGAAAACCCCTACATTCAGTGATATTTAATTACAATAATAACAGGTTATCAACATATTTGCTTGCAGTATGAAAGTAACAATTACGTTTACAATATAATATTTCATATTATAGATAACGAAGTGTTAAAATACCAAGTATCAGTTATGACGAAAAGACTGAATAAAGGAATTATTGTTTTGAATACTTTACTTTTTATTTATTTATTGTTTTATTAGGGTATCAGACAACTACTTCAATTTCAATCAATTTAAATTTAGGGTGACAAACTTATCTTTTGAGAGGTGTCAACTATCATATTTGCATTTATGATTGTTTATTTTTTTTTTTAAATGTTTCTACGAAGTTTTTTATGGTTAGTTTTTTAGGTATCTCTGTAGTCGATACGTATAGAACTAAGAACGTTACACAAATACATTTTTCCAAGTGTTAAACACATTTTTGTTTAAAACCTAACCACAGTCCAGGTTAAGTACATAAGTTTATACTCAGGGTGCGTTCGGAATCACTAATTGGTGGTTCGATCATTGGAACAGTGGTATATTGTGGTTAGTATTATTGTGGTTTGAAGTAATCTTGTTTCCGAACGGGATCTGTTGAAGGCAGCGGTCGACCGAAAAGGTTATACACAAAGAAGAGGTTATAAAATTGGATGTTGATTGTTGTTTGCTGTGAGATAGAAGTGAAGCCATATATACATTTATGATCTCTTTGTCAAGCTATTGCAAGGTCTCAAGTTCATAAAATATTGTAGTGGCACCCCTGCAGGTTAAATCTGTATGTTATCTGTAGCCACCATCATTTATCTTTTTCCACCAACCGAAAACTCTGATTAAAGCATCTTCCTCCTAAAACATTGCACCGCACTGATTACTTAGATAAAAGTCTATGCTTCACAAAAACTAAATATTGAAGTATAAGAAATAAGACGCGAGGAAGCTATGTGCCACACTAATTGGCCGATTATTTTTAGATCGATTTTATCTCTTTTGTTTAAGTGTTGGGAGTGAAACATCGGGACGTACACCCTTTGCCCTTTGAGACGTGGTCGCCAACAGAAAATCTTGTATGTACTTCATTATAATTCTAAACGTAGAATCCCTACAAACTTTGATAAGATTTTGGTACAAAGGGCCCCCCTTTTTGTTTTTTATTCAGACGAATTTATATCCCTTAGTCTAACTATACATATTAAGACAAAGGGATATTCAGTCCAATATGCTTTGGGACAAATGAATATCACACTTTTGCATAAAAAAAAGTGTGTATTCGGTTGTCAGAAGGTATATTAGATTAAAAACAAGTAACGTGGGGCGATAATCGCCGTACATTAAAGTTAAAATTATTAAGTATAATATAATTACACTAATTTTAATAGTAATATTCTTTTTCTACACTTCAAGACCTTTAAATTGATGTATAACTTGTTATGGTAACTAAATCAATGTTTAGTCGCCCGCAATATTGGCCGCCATCTTGAAAGTTTTAACAATTCCATATTCTTTTTCTACACTTCAAGACCTTTAAGTTGATGTATAACATGTCATTGTTACTAAAACCTTTTTTATTCACCCACCATATTGGCCGCCATCTTGAAACTTTTGAGTGTAAAATTTTAATCATTGCATATTCTTTTCCTACACTTCAAGACCTTTAATTTGATGTATAACATGTCATGGTGACTAAAAACTTTTTTTTTAGTCGCCCACCATATTGGCCGCCATCTTGAAAATATTAAGTGTGAAAAATCCAAAATGTGTCCAGTTGTCTCAAATGCCGAGATGCACCTGTGTGCCGAATTTCATGTTCCTGGCTATAGTAGTTTATGAATTGAAACAAGCAACGGACAGACACCAACGGACAGACAGACAGACAGGCAGAGCCGTTATAGAAGGTTTCTTTTTGTACTTTGTACAGAAACCTAAAAAAGTGGGGGGCCCTTTTCTATAAAAGTGCCAAGATTTTATCTCCTTTGTTAATAGATTTCACTTTCTTTTTTTTTTTGCAGGCTTTTCGACATTATTTGTTATTCCTACTAAGTAGAATAGGTTCGGTTCACACATTAATGCATGGTCAGAGATTGGTAGCTTCACGTCAGATTTGCTATTCTCATTATGCATTCAGCAATCAGTAACCGGTACCGACAAAGTCCCGTCACGGAACGGTATCATCACATCAAACAATCCATCTATATCACAGTACATGCGTAGGAAACAGGCAATGATGGAAATATTTCCTATGTGCTGCTATTTGTAAGTAATTTCAGGGTTTTTTATTGGAGGAATTTATGCACTGAAATTTAGTAAAGTAAAGTTTGATAATAAAGAAAAGCACTGAAGCCGAGTTAAAAGATACTAAATATGTTGAAAAATGATAAAAGTTTATTCCTTTTGATAAGCAATCTATATTTTACAATACAAGTATAAACTAAAAAGTCGGTCCAACTCAGACTAACTTTCCCAAATAATCTCGGTCCCAGATCCCAAAAACTTTTTGTTTTTGGAACAAAAACAGATTTATTTTCATCAATATCTGGCAACTAACTTTTTCCCGGGAAAACGGCTTATATCATCAGATTAGTATTAAAATGGACGACCTTTTTTGATTTTTTTTTTAAATCAAAGTTTTTGTGGGGTAGCGCCTTCAAATTTGGTGCTAAAATTAATTTTTACTGATTTCGCCTCAGAGTATGATTTTTCTAAACTGTATGCCAAATTTCGTCAAAATTGGTCCAGAAGTTTAGGCTCTACGTGTATGCACAGACGAAAAACATTTAAAAAAAAAAAAAACTCTTTTGGGCTCAGGGTACCGCAAAACGTGTAAATTCATCAAAATTTTAAACTTGAATTTTCGGAATGTTACAATACTTTCTCATTACATGAGAAAGTAATTATGTAGTCTGTGGTCTGTAGTCAGTCGTCTGTCATCCTGGAGTCTGTCGTTTGTCGTCTGTAGTGAGAGTGAGTCGTCTATGCATCCGCGTAGAGACTTAACTAGTAAGGTCCGTTTACACGATGATAGTTCTTCCACGATAGAACAATCATGTCAGTCTACGTCATACAACTATCGCCGAGGTGTGCAGTCTACACAGTGAGAGTTAAAATACGTCAAAACTTGTTGTCGTGCACTCAATGTTACATCTATATAATACATTTTTGACTAGAATACTGAAATAAAGCATTAAATATATTATAATGTTAAATTATATTACACACACAGCCAAAAGAATATATTCATATTGCCGAAAAAAAACAAAATCTGATAACTAATGTGAAGCAATCTATCATATTTGGTGCCTTTAAATCTGTTATCAGTTAATAAAAAAGTATAAGCCAATCAGCGTCTAGTATCTAGCGTGGTAGTTCTCATATCATCCGCGTGAGTACTCTGACTGCTGTGATAGAACACTCAACTGTCTCGTCAGACGAGATAGTATGATGGTTGATAGTTCTATCGCGACAAAATCTATCACGTAGTCTACACGGTGATCGTCGATGCGATAGTTGCTGTCGTGACCGCAACCATCGCGCCAACTATCACCGTGTAAACGGGCCTTTGGGGCTGATTTTGATGACATCTGGCATACAGATTTAGAAAAGTATACTAAGAAATAGAGAAATGAGTTTTGCCTCTAAATATTGGGGCGCTACCTCCAAGAAATTCTGAAAAAAGGGGGTTAAACAAAAATTATTTCTCGAAAACAGTTCCGACGATTTTAATTATTACTATTATTTTTTTTAATGTAGTCCATTTAAATTCGAATCTAACAATATAAGTTCATTAAAACTAGAATTAAAATCCACCGAGTAGTTTTTAATATACATATGTTGGGTTCGTAAAAACTAAGCAACTGACAGACCCGGAACCAAAATTGATCCAATGAACAAAAATGACTGACCGACATGCAGACACGGAATAAAAAATGATCCCTGGTGAATGTAAAGAATTTCTTTGAATAGGAATTGTTTGAAATAGGAGACATAAAAAAAAATGTTCGTTCTTCAGACGATTACATAGCTTGCGTTCGTTAATTGTTTACTTTGGTAAGCTCGGCACTCGGAAGCAAAAATGGTACAAACTTAGACTTATAAACTAAGTAAGTTAAAATAAGCAATAACAACCCAAGTTAAATTTCACCATAATTAAAATTTTCAAGTCGATATTTAGGGTAATTTAATGTTAACCGGTATAGTTGTTGTTATCTTGAATTTCCATTTTTCTTTTTGTTTCTTGTAAAAGCGATATTAATACCTTAGTACTTATTTCCCTGATGGTTCTAGACAGAGACCCTTATAATAGTTCCAAACTCAAACGAAAGAAAAGCAACGTTGTACAGCGCTAGTATCGCTTTTAGTTAGAAACAGACAAAGGAGAAGCAATGTTGCCACATCTTCTTCCACTTTGTTATAAGACAGTGGTAGTTGTATATCGGGTGTTGATGTGATAGAATGTGTGTGTGCCCTTATCTCTTAAACTACACACACAAGAATAGTTACCCCATTCACCGACAGATGTCCTACAAACAAACACGTTCACACAACCCTTTCTTTATTAGACCACAAATCAATACTGCCATATTATGGTCCAACATGGTCCACAGAGATAAACCTATCATGTATAATACATTTTTTTACCCTGAGAAGGGTTAGAATTCTTTACAGTTACTTTATAGGTCGGCCATATAAATATATATTCCTCTCTTCCATGGCCACATTTTTAAATTTTAATTTTTTTAAAATAATTTTGATGGACTAAAATATTAAAAGCAAGAGATATATTTTTAAAAATCCCCCCCCCCCCTTCCCTTTTTGTCTTCTTCATAATTTTGATTGACGTGCCTTTTTAAAAGCGAAAATTACTTTATATAATTACTGCTTTGAAAATTACTACTATATACAATATATATATATATATGTACATATAGTTCTTTATCTAATCAATCATTTTTAATGACGTGCTGTATTTTTTTAAGTGCTTTCAATGACAGATCTACAAGAAAAAAATACTCATGTTCTCCATTTCATGGAGAAACATTGAATCATGGATATGTTTTTGGGCATTGAATCCACATATCGACATTTTAATGCTTATCCATGAAGTGGAGAAAACCAGTGCAGTTTTGTCTAATCGATATAGTAGATGGATCTTAAGGTGTGAAATTATGAAATATTAATCCATTTTGATTACCATTTGGTCCGCTAGGAGCTCTGATATCATTTTATATAAAAAATGTAAAACTTCTATCGGCGAAATAAAGTACTACAATGAATACAAGTGAAAACTAATCTACCTCCTATTATATTCTAACTTCCTGGTTTCGATATTTAAGAATGTCACATTTTGCATGTCATTTATTGAAATTTCAGCCCGTCTATCGTTAAAATATTGTACTATAAATGAAAACCTATCGACCTCCTGTTAAATCCTAACTTCCTAGCAAGATATTTAAAAGCGTCACATTTTTCATGTATTTTTTACGTGACGGAAATTACTTCTGTAGCTATTTCTTCTATAGCTGAAACGTATCAATTTTAAAAACTATTAATAGGTACAATTTGTTTTTATAATGTTTTACGAAAGATATTCTTTACTTCACATGCTTTAAGATAATGTAAACAAAAAGAGCAATATAGTGTGGGTTACAACTGACTATATGAATAAAATAAATTTAAAAATTGACTGAGGTATTTATGTTTACCTTTTCAATAGGAGAGGGTATAATGTGAATAAACGTTTCAATAAGTAAATAGAATATAAAGCAAATAAATATCCACTTCAATAAGCAAATATAATATAAAGCAAATAAATATCCACTTCAATAAGTAAATAGAATATAAAGCAAATAAATGTTCACTTCAAAAAGCAAGTAGAATATAAAGCCAATAAATATTCTCTTCAATAAGTAAATAGAATATAAAGCAAATAAATATCCACTTCAATAAGTAAATAGAATATAAAGCAAATAAATATCCACTTCAATAAGCAAATAGAATATAAAGCAAATAAATATTCTCTTCAATAAGCAAATAGAATATTTGTATTCTATTTACTTATTGAAGTTAATATTTACTTACTTTATAAAGTAAATAAATATTAACTTCAATAAGTAAATAGAATATAAAGCCAAAAAACGTTTACTTCAATAAGCAAATAAAATATAAAGTAAATAAAAATTAACTTCAATAAGTAAATAGATTATAAAGCCAATAAACGTTTACTTCAATAAGCAAATATAATATGAAGTAAAAAGCATTCATTTCAATAAGCAATTAAAATATGAAGTAAAGAAACATTTACTTCAATAAGCAAATAGAATATAAAGTAAACAAAAATATTCACTTCAAAAAGCAAGTAGAATATAAAGTAACTAAACGTTTACTTCAATAAGCAAATAGAATATAAAGTAAGTAAGCGTTTACTTCAATAAGTAATTAGAATATAAAGTAAATAAGCGTTTACTTCAATAAGCAAATAGAATATCAAGTAAAAAAACCGGTTAATTCAATGAGCAAATAGAATATAAAGTAAAAAATCCGGTTAATTCAATGAGCAAATAGAATATAAAGTCAATAAACGTTTACTTCACATCAACATTTCTTGAAGTAAATGTTATTTTCTTCAATAAGCACATTCTTAGGGCCTGGGTTCTAGGGGAGAGCGGTTATCTCTTATATCAGGCTGGGTTAAAGAGCATTGGGAGTGGTGAGTAGTTGGATGGGTGCCCGTGCCCACAGACCATACAACTGAGGGTTCAATTGCCGGACAGGGCTCCCCGCTCAATGTTTGCGCCAGCATTGTTTAAATAAATGGAAAGCTGCTTTAAAGAGTAGCGCCATCAGGAAACCATGATCACCACTCTCAGTGCAACATGAAATAGAGATGTCAGACATGGTTAACGATTAAACACTTTCCACAAATGAAAAGAGTCTGGGTTTGTTTGATGCACCCTCCTAACTGGTCTGTGTCTTCTTAGAAACTTGTAGTCTCAGTTTGATTTTATCATAATGTTGGGCGTTTAGATCATATGTTGAGCGTTTAGATCAAATATTATATCAATTTAAATTTGTATTTATTGCCAGACACCTTTTCCTTTACCATTACTTATAAATTCTAATTTAGTGTTGCTTCAACCTCCATACCGTGCATATCGATCAAATATTCTCTTTTTATTTATCTAAAGTCAGTACTAATTAGTTTTACCGTTTCATGTATCACGGTTGAGGTAGCGTATCTGGGGGCATCACTTATAGAAATGGAAAAACTGATAAATATAAGGCACATATAATTAAAGTGTTTCTATTGATTAAAAATTGTATTATTTATGGAATACTTTTTAATTTCATACTCTCTCGAAAAACCAGATACGCTACATTGAAGCCCAGTTAATCTACGACAGATACATACGCCCAAGATTCGCAAAATCGACCTGTATACAGCTGTGTCTCAAAATAGAGAACTGAAGATGGAAAATGTATTAAGAGAAAATTTATGAAATAAAGAAGTATCCATAATTGGTGCATTTTTGATCAATCTACAGAAAAGACTTTAATTATATGCGTGCCATGGTAGCGAATCTGGGGAAAACAGTACAGTCTATAATTTCTTACAATATTACGAAGAGGTAGATGAATTTACGTGGTAGCATAACTAAATTACCCAGGTGGAAGGTAAGGATTTGGCTTTAGAGGCTAAATTAAACATTTTCTATTTAGTGTTATGTGCAAAATAAAATACTATAGTTGTGGGTAAATATGACCACTAGAATGCATAATAACACGTTTTTAGGGGTTATTTTTCAAAATAATTCCGGGGGAGAACCCCCTTTCTGCGTTTGGTTGGGGTGGGGAGGGGGCCCGGTTGAGTCTTTATCCACGAGGCCCAGCTCGGCTCTGGGCGCCCCTGGCTCCACATCATTCGTCTAGGGCCCACACACTCTAAATACAGCCCTGTGAAGAACAACGATCACAAAACCGCAATAGCACAACATCCTGAAGAAACCTGCCCTTACATCACGTTTGAAGACGATCGTCTTTTCGCATCTCTGAACGGGAGGTAAGTGAGGGTCTTGAGATCGAGAAACAACCAGAGAATTTCAGCAGAGAGGATGGATTCACTCTTTCCTGGACTTGGAAACCGCTGGTTAGCACCTGTGCCAAACAGAATGAAAGAGGCGGCAACACTTTCACTTCCCGCCGTCATACATGACCCGCTCGACAAAGGAAGCACCTACCTGATTGCATCATCTCCACAAAGAATTGATCCGACTGGAGGAACCCCCCGGGAAATCCAAGTACAACTCTACTACGTACCAGAAAGATATTATAAATACAACATCCTTCTCTCCAGTCTTCTTAGTTATTATCTAAAGGTGGGTACAGACTATTCTGACGTTACATGGGCCCACGTCATAATGCGTGTGATATAAAAAAGTAACACAGGGTTTTGTGAGTCTATGTTCACATTGTTCTGACGTGACGTGGGAACGCGAGATATGATGCTATCTGACGCCACATGCCTTATGACGCGTGGGAGGGATATCTAAACTTCCAGATATTTCTTCAGTCGTGGGAAGGCATCAGAAGAGTCAGGTGCTGTATTTTACTACTCTCTGTACATTTTTTACATACCGTTTTTTAGTGATTTTTTTTTTTTTGAAGATGGAAGAAGACATGTTAATTGAATATGTTCGGGCGAATCCGGTGTTATACGACCCTACACACCGGGAATATAGGAATCAAAATTCACGAAAGAAGGCTCCTTCTATAAGCTGTGGCATTCAATTATAAAACTCCCCGAATTCTTCTCGCTCTGCATTGATTGGATGTATCCATTTTCTAGAAGAAGAAATGGCTGCAGTGCACAGAGCAGCCATTTCTTCTTCTTATTCATCCAGCATGTCAAAAACAAGGAGAACATTCATGGTAGAAGGCTCAAAACCAACTGAAGGGAGAAGAAACAAGTGCGAAGTGTGTTCTTTCATGTGTCTGACGTCAGAACAATGTGAACACCGCCTCATGTCTGACGTGGTCCCATGTCACGTCAGAGTAATCTGTACTTCAGTGCCGGATCTAGGTTTTTTCTCAGGGGGGGCAAAAGCAGATTTTGCCGCCCTTGCCACCCAGGGGCAGATCTAGCAGTTGAATTTGGGGGGGGGGGACTTGGGGGGTTTAGCCTCAAATCCAAAGGGGGGTCCGGGGGGCCTCCCCCGGAAAATTTTATAAAATTAGGTGCAAAAGTGGTGAATTTTAAGCGTTTTGGAGAACCTTTTTTTAGAGCTTTTTCAGCTAAAACTATACAGTACCTATTCTATATTGCGTTTAAAATACCAATTAATAATGATAATTTCTATTTTATTTAACCTGTAACACTATACTATGCTATTAATTCTTCCAGATTCATTAGGAGTGGTTACCCTCCTGCCCAAAGGGGGATTCTGGGGGCCTCCCTCGGAAAATTTTAGAATATTAGGTTCAAAATGGTGAATTTAGGGCGTTTTGGAGAACCTTTTTTTTAGAGCTTTTTCAGCTAAAACAGCAACTTAAAGTTTTTTTTAAAAATTTTTTCTGCAGAATTTTTGAAACATTTATTATCTAAATCGGGTTTTAGACTTAAAAAATTATTTTTTACCTGTAACACTATACTATGCTATTAATTCTTCCAGTTTCATTATGAAATACCTTCACAACTTCCTATATAGCAACTGAATCAAGTAGATACACACTCAACTAAGCATATAAACAAACATCCATTAAAGTATGCAAATAAACAAACAAAAAAATAGTTTATATTTGCATCCCACATAAAAATGTAAGTGGGAATCCCAGTTAGCAATTTTAATATCAACGTGACTATTGCTCCATAGCTAAGGCAACCATATTTATTCCAATAATGTTATAGGTTTGTTTTGATTTGTTGGTCTTCAAATAGATGTAATAACTTATTTAAATTAGTTAATGTTGTAAAATGTTTACGTTTTATTATTGTATTACATATCATGTAATATATTAATGTGTTAATATTGGCAATAAATTACTGTTTATTTATTGATATTTTTTGCCTCCAACCTCACCGAAGGTAACTGAAGCTATGGGATCGTTCTGAAGAACGACAAATTTTTAGAGACTAGAGATAGATTTATTTCTAAGACAGATTCAGACATCAGGGAACATTTTTGGGTCCGTGTCTGTCTGTCACTTTTTTTTTCGAACCAACATATTATCTTAAAAACTACGCGTCTGATTTTAATGAAGTTTGGATGGTAGGTCATGATTAGCCTATTGTTGGTCCCATATAAGTTTCAACCTTTTGCGCCTGCTTGTTTCTCTTCCACATGAGCACAAACATACATTTATTTAAACCTACAGCTTCAAAAGTACTTTTCCGATTTGTATGAAACTTTTATAGTTTATCGAAAGTAACCCACAGATAGCCCCAGGTTAATATGAATCGTTTGCGTTCTTTAATTTTTGCTAAATTGGTACTTTATTTTGGGTAAAAAATCCAAAAAGTTTTGACAGATTAAAAAAACGGGGAGACAATGAAACAAAATAGACAATAATGTCTTTAAGTGCATAAAATCAATAAAGTACGCAATAGAATGCGAGGAAGGGATGTGCCATATCATTTCAACGTATTTTTACGAATACCTCGCTTCCTATGGCTCTGAGACAAATTAAAATTATTATCAAAAAGCAAAACTATTAAATTTCCCACAAAAAAGGTCTCATTCATTTTTTACGTACAATGAACGGTTTAGCAAAAAACTAGTTCTACTATAACTTGCATTGTGATTGTTTTTGCACGACTTTTTACGTGATTTTGTGAATATCTCGCTTCTTCTGACTAGGAT
This sequence comes from Gerris lacustris, assembly GCA_951217055.1. Lineage (NCBI taxonomy): Eukaryota > Metazoa > Arthropoda > Insecta > Hemiptera > Gerridae > Gerris > Gerris lacustris. Next base: position 14,446,785 of record OX578283.1, read on the forward strand.
TTTTTACGTACAACGAACCGTTTGGATAATAATGCGCTCCCAAGTTTCTCTTATTGTCTCCGAGCCATAGGAAGCGAGATAATTCGTATAAAAAAGACCAGTCAGCACCATGACTTAATGAGCGAATTTTCAAAGAAATCTGCGTATTATTGGATTATGATAATATAGAAAAAATTTGGTTTAGAATTTGGATGGGTGAAAAAAAAAATTGGTACACAAAATTTGACCCGTAAATGGACTCCAAAAAGTATTAATAGTATTATTATTTACGTTAACAGTTTGAGTCTTTCTTGACACATCGAACTTCTTTAGTTTTTGATAAACTTAAATATGCTTGTTTCTTTCACATCAACTGTAAAGAAAAAAAGGGTAAACGAAGTTAAGGGTGGGCTTAATCAGATTGGACAAGATAACCGTAATTATATTACATATAATTAAAAATTACATTTCACCTATTTTTTTTTTTTTTTTTTTTTTTTTTTTTTTTCATGAACTTTTTATTATTTTTCCTTATTTATCATTTTATTTTTCCACCTCGTTTTGCCGCCCCCCGGGAGTGCCGCCTGGGGCGCTTGCCCCCCGCAGCCCCCCCCTAGATCCGGCACTGCTGTACTTAGCTTAAGTTATATCTTGTTATTTGCTTCAACATGCACCACACTCCTGAAGGTCCTTCCAGTAGTGGAAGCGAGACGTCACACTTTAAGCTGGAATTCACCGGAAATACCAACTTACTTACTAGGCATCGCGTGGCTCTATAATTGAAGCGAGGTTATAGTAATAAATATGTATTGAATATTGAAAAAAAAAAAAAAAAAAAATCATGAATCATAATGAGTTGAGAATGGGTATGATAGTAACACAGTGGCGTAAGATATCAGTAAAAACGTTGTTTTTTCACCATTAAACGTTTAGGTTCGCTTTAATAGTTTTAACGATCTTTATTAATTTATAGCGGTGTCGCTGTTAGTTTTACTACAAAATGTTTTTACGAAAAATCTTCGTCTCATTGAATAGATAAAGTTAGAATTTTTTCCCGTCCTAAAATTCCAATTTTAGTTTTGAAGTGCACGTTTACGTGAGCGTTGAGCTCGAACGCTTAGGCTGACAACGTTGTCCAACGAACTCGTCCTTAGAATTGGTAAAATGAACATGTGTACAAAATTTCATCAAAATCAGTCAACTTTTACTCAAGTGATCGCCGTACGTTTCAGACAGACAGACACGGAGCATATTTCGTTAAATGTAGGAAGCTCTCTACGCTCGCTTCAATTACCCTTATTATTGATGACATCAAAAAGAAAAAAAAATTTAAAAAATAGTAAAGTGGAACAGAAGAGCAAAAAAACATGTAAATATTAAATACTTATCATATATTTGATGAAAATAAAATAAATTACTTACAAATCAAATAATAAGCTAATATAAGAAAATTACTAAGTTTGCGTTTAGCATCACTAGTAATTAATATTAATACCTTATTAGGAAACAACAATGACAAAAAAACTCAACAGTGTTGAATAAAAAACTAAAGAAAATATTATTCATCATATTTGTATTGCCACCTATTTTTGCACAAATTTCGACTCAAATTCACCTTTAAGGGAATATTCGGAATGACTTGTATAATTCTTTCCTTTAGCTCAGTCACGCTAGGTAACCAGGCGCTTGGCATCAATTTTTTTTGTTAAAAATTAAAATCTAATTGTTGCTGTTGGCTTATAGTTTATTTTCAGCAAAAACAAACTAACATTTAATACAAATACTTGATTTGAAGCCATTTTTTTAAATCATATTTTTCGATGCCATAAAAAGTAAGGGTAGGTAGTTTACTTTTGGTACTTTTTTTTTAGTTTTCAATAAAGTGAACGCCCTGTACACAAAATCAAGATAATATAAAGAATGACATTTTTTCAAAACTTTAAAATTAAATAAATCCTCTTGTATACTCTATCTTAGGACACTCTGTATATAATATACATGTGCAGCTTTTTATAAAAAAATGTATCAAAATCTAAGAGAGAGAAAAGAAAATAAACTGCTGACATAATTGTTTAAGGTATATAATAATAAAATTAAATATAACACGGGAGAAATATATATTTTGCTGAGTTGACATTACGTGCCTAACTTAGTGTGACCTTCCATGAACCTCAGCATGACCCCAATCGGATAAAGTTAGCGAGAGAAATTGCTGACTAAGCAGTACGTGGCTTTTCGTCGACTCTCTTATATAGTTCTAATACAGAGTCCATTCAAGAGTTAACGTGGTCTATTGGTAACGGTGGAGGTAAGTGGTAGAGGGGAATGGACGTGGCCTTGAGGATTAGAGACATGACCTAGGGGGTTGGAGTGGGGGTTGTCTTAAGTAGCCCCATACCTACACAGAATTTTTCTATGTAAAATTAATCCAACTTCGTTTACTATTTATTTCAAAAGTTAAATATTAATGGTATAAATCATGAACAATTTAATCTAACAATTACCTAATATTTTACTTTAAATCAAATTATAATTATCATTAACTACGGGAGACATACAGAGAAAAATAGACCCCCGCACCGGGACTTGAACCACGGGCCTCCTATATATCCGTTACAGGCGCTCTTACCAACTGAGCTATATTTTTGGTCTACTAACTAAGTTCGTACTTAGGATCATAAAAATCACATTGTCCACCAAAAAGGATTGTTTTTTTCAAATGCCTATTGCCAAGCTATGTCCCGTAGACGAACTTAGCCGACCATATATTCTTAAAAGGCACCAAAACATGAACTTATACACAAAATTCTAGCTTGATGTTAGTCAGACACTTTTTTGCTCGCTATCTCCTGGACTATTACTACATCTAAATCGTCAATTAAAATGTTTATTACATAAAAATATTTTAATAAAACCAATAATTATAATTAAACAAAGTTTGCAATTGTGAATTTAGGTTTGGATTTGAGGTACATATTTTCCTTCTTAAGAATGTGTCATATTATGTATAGCTGGATAAGCACTTAAACATTTTTCTCCATTGCTACTATTATTAAGCGACAATTGTTGTTGAAACTACCCTTAGAGTAATATGTATTTTGTAATATGTGTTATATGTATTTTAATATTTGTTATAAATGCTTGAAAATGACTCAAAGAGGTGAGTTTGTTTATATTAGTTTCCTTAAGAAATTAAGGCGGCTTTCACACCGAAGTAGCAAGTCGCAGGATGCATGCGTCCTGGTGGCAAGATGCATGCCACTTAAACACCGGACTGTATAACTGAACGAGAGCTTACACACCGAGGATGCACGTCGCACTTGCATCCTGCGATTTGCTACTTCGGTGTGAAAGCCGCCTAAGACCCACAAGCAACAACGAGCAAACGAGCAAACTATTAATACGAAATACGAGTGTATTGTTTTTTTCTTAGATCTTCTTGTTTTATTTCTAAAGATGCGTATCGATGTTTTTCTGAATAATATTATCGACTCTTACTGACTTTTAAAGTTTATTGTTGATATATAAAAGAATCAATTCGTCGATATATAAAAGAATCGATTTGTCGCTGAACAAAAGAATCGATTCATTTATATTTGAATTATATATATATATATATTGACATTTTAATGATGATTTGTACTGAAGGATAGGATCGTATGAATATATTGTCCTTAAATATGTTTTAATACATTCTTTTTAATATTATTTGATATCCATTTCCTAATAAGTAAACAAGCCTTTTTTTCTTTAAATTAAGGCCCATTTACTCTTAATTACACTGATTATATAAGCAAGTGCGAGTGATTAGTAAAAACACTAAACCCATTTGGACACCATGTGTTTAGTTTTAGTGTAAGTGTTAAGTAAGTTTTAAGTGAACTTTTACTTAACACTTGTACTTGCACTTGCCCTAATGGAAGTTAAATGGTCCTTTAAATTGTTACCTTGAAATGTGTTACCTTCATATTGGAAAAAAGTGGACGCCTGGAGAACATAAGGTGTTCAGAAGAGTGAATTGTTGTTCCACGAAGTGGGGAAATGAGTCAGCTTAGGGAAGTTCTTGTACAATTCCTAAAGTTCACCCTCTTTTTGCTCCCTATCATGTGCACTCTCCCCTCCCGTTTACTAAACGACTGACATCCACCCTTGTCCCTTACTGGAAGAGTGCTTTCAGGGGTTACTTTAGGTGGGGTTGCAAATTTGAAAGAAAAACCCGACTCCACCCCTTTTCAATTCGAAAGAGATAAAGCCCCAACAAGATTACTTCGTCCCTAAATCCAACTTGTACAAGCGGAAGTAGAATTAAACAAACGACCACTAGGGGTGCCACCAACCATTCTTGCCTAAAAGGACTACTATTTGTACCACAAAACTTTTAAGGCTTTAAAATCCTTTGTCTTTATTTTAATAACACGAAATTTTTTCGTAGTGCAGATAATATGTTAAAGAGTGTTAATTTAAAAAGAAATTATAGAAAAAAATAAAAGTCACGGAGTGTAAAATAAACAAACCTAATATTTTAGAGGTTAGGCTGAATTCGTTCTGTTACTTTAAACCTATCTTCAAAATTAGATAAATAAATAATTTAATATTTCTATATTATAAAAAAAGTTTTGTAAACATACATACAAGTCCAGTAAGTAAGAAAGAGAAGGGTAGACTAAACCATATCAGAAGAAAGAGGTAGATATAGCAGAAAATTGATTTCTTGACAGTGTTAATATATGGAAATCGAAGGAGATTATAAATCCCTCTGCACCCGTATTTAACGATTACATTTACTGCTTTTTGGGGGTTTATGCTTCCAATTTTCCTGATATATTATGTATGATTTTTAATACAAGAATATTTTACATGAAAGTTGAAACTAACTGCAATTTTTTACAGAATGTTATTCAAAAGTTATTTGACTAATATTTTCCAATTTTTAATTCTTGTTTCTTTCCAATTTTTTATTTTATTTTATTTTTTTTCAATATTTATTATTTTGATTTTCTTTAATTGTAAAAACGTTTTACCCGGGACGATTACTTTTTTAATAAAAAAAAGTAGGTATTGTGATAGCACGAAAATTGATGGATTTACACGTTTTCAGGTCCCCTGAGTTCAAGAAAGTGTGTGTTTAAAAAAATGTCTGGCTGTCTGTCGTCTGTGCAGACGCCTAGAGCCTAAACTACTGGTCTGATTTTGACGAAATTTGGCATTCGTGTTCACAAAAATCATACCCCGAAGCGAAATCGAGAAATGAATTTTAACTTCTAATTTGGGGGCGCTACCCCCCAAAAACTCTGAAATAACATGAAAAGAAAAGAGATAATGTAGACAAGAGAACAATAAGTTCTTACCTATGTATTTTAAATATTACTTAACCCAAGGAGTTATCTCCATCAATGTAAAAGGTATATTTTTCCAGAATGTCAAATTATATAGTGTATTTTTTCTCTGATGATTACCAGTGCAATATTAATATGTATTTGTATTATTCCATAATGCTCAAATAAAATATCGTTTTCAGGCTTGATAATGACCGGACAGGTCGAAACGTCGCCACCTTAAGTAACTGCGTTTATTTGAATTTTACCCTTAAGAGGATCCACCTATACAAATACATTAGAAATAAAAAAGGGTACTGCCACTAACCATCACATGAAAAGAAAAATTATTTCTCGAAAACAGTTCCGACGGTTTTGATTAAAAAATCCTAAAATTAGTCCATTTACATACGAATCTAACGATATAAGCCGTTTCCCCGGGTATAGAATCTAGTTTCTAACTAAATAGCTTAAAACGTGGACGGATTTATGGAGCCCGGATTCGATTTTCCGCCCGGGAGAAGTTACTTTTACGATAAATTTTGATGAAATGTTCAATAATAATTAAAAGTACATATGGAAACTAATAAATGGAAAACACTGGTCTAAGTAATTATGAACTCGTATATGAGAGAAAGTTTGTCTGAGTTGTCTCGGACCGATTTTTTTTAAATATTTGCTTAACCTACTATGAAAGGCAATTGAATGGAAAAATTCATTAAAACAATGGCAAAGTTCTACACAAAATAAATTCATCAAACTTTTTTTAAAAAAATATTAGTACATTTTATTACAAATTATCTAATTATGCATGATATCGGATATCATATCGGGAAATAGGCCAAATTCAGGTTACAAGATTTGTAGACAAACAAATATTAATTAATTAATTTATAGATAATTAATTAACTAATGACTAATTATTGCATTATCATCGGAAATACATAATCTGTTCAAGTTTCAACTTTCTAGATTTTTGGAATGTAAGATCAAATTAAAGTTACAATATTTGGAGACAAGTGGTGTTAAATAAAACAGTATAAAATAACTTAACTAAAGTTGGCAAAAAGCTTTTAAGTTTTAGAAAAAAAACTTTTAAAGCACATGTACGGAATATCATGCATTGTAGGTAAGTAGGCATGTAGGTTGTACAACGGGATATCGCCCGATTAATCACGGCATGTAGAAAAGAGCGGGGTCACAAAACCTCTTGTGGCAGCACTGTAATGTTGTGTCTCTGCTTCTAGGCCCCTATCTCTTCTTATTCCATTAATAGTTGTTATCAATCTATCCAGAGAACCTACTCTCTTTTTTTTATAGCCGAGAAACCTTTATCCTAACTCCCTTCATAGTTAGGAAGAAATCAAATTGACAAGTCACAAATCAAATTGGCACTCTTTTACTTCGTTAGCCCCCTTTTTAGGGTTCTTAGGCAAAATCATGGAACCTTATATTTTCCTGAGTGTGTCTGTCTGTTCGTCCGTCTGTCACCTGCTCTCACGGCTACACCTTTTGTCCGATCACTTTGAAATGTGGCATAATATGTGTATAGTACTTATACCCATTGTTTTTTTTTTTTTTTTTTTTTTTCAAATTTCGGGGGATCTGACTTTTACACCAGAAGACGCAGGCCACTTAGGTGGGCCCATACATCAAACCCGGGTTTAGGACCGAAATCTTCACACAGTCGTGTGAAGATATGGTCGTTAACCATGACTCCCCTCCTAGTTCCATTACAATCAGGAGTATCATCATCATGGTTTCCACGCCGAAACATGCGATCGCCACTCTATCGAGGAGCTTCCCATTTATTTAAACAATGCTGGGTGGACATTGAGAGGGGGGCCTGGTCCGGCAATCGAACCCAGAGCTGTGGTCAGAAGTGGTCACCCATCTATCTTCTGACCATGCTTGAGGCTGCTTAACTTGCCTTATCGCAAAGGCGAGCTCTCTAGCCTCCGAGCCACCCAGGCCCCCTGGGTACTTACCTACACATTTCAAAAATGTAGCGACTTGAAAAAAAAATGTCCCAAAAAAATAAGGGAAAAATGTTTTTGGTTATAAGCTTTGATAGGGCGAGCGCAGCCGAGTTTGAAGTTGGTATGAAAAGTGTTTCCCCCCCCCCCCCTCCTCTATCTCGCTTGTGTAAAGTGCAAAAAATCCTGAACATTCTTTGAGTAAAAATACCAATTTTTGAAAACTTAAAAAAAAAATTAAACATTATTTTGATATAAAAAATCAGTTCTCTAAAATAGTATGCCAATTAGTGTGACACATAGCTGCTACCCACATAGTTGCCTCGTATTCTGTCACATATTTTATTGAAATTATGCTTTTACCAGATCAATATTGTCTAATTTATTTAATTGTTTCCACCCTCTTGTTTTAAAGGGTTTAAAGAAAATAATAATTTAGAGAGAATTGGGTATGTAATCAAATTTTAGATTATACATAAAATTAAATGATTAAAAGCGTTAAGCCCGTCAAAATTTATACATAAAAAAAGTAAAATTAAGTAAATTCATTTAGATAAGTTATTATATCTATTTATATAAGATGTATCTATTTGAAGACCAACAAATCAAAACAAACATTTATTTTCATTGGAATAAATGTGTTTGCCTTTGGTAAGCAAATAAAAATCATTTCGAGGTGATTCGTCGCCGTCGGGACACTGCTCGATTATATAAATGATTCGTACAGCAAAAAAGTAAACGAAAGTTATTTTGATGTAGAAAGCTTAATTGAATCTAACACAGTCGTCCGATGGATCAAATATTTTTTTCTTTTTCATGCAAAATTTCCTCGTAGCACGCTGATCATTTTTGTTTTATTCCCTGTTTTGTAGTAGAGCTCTTCGTGGGAGTCTATGTTTACTAAATTTTGTAACCCTTTTTCAATGAAACTTAGACCTTCAGTCAATTTTGAAACAGTAATTTGATCTTCTGACTGAACAGGGTTGAAAGAATCAGGTTCTTCAATGTTCTGCTCACGCATTTCTATGAGCTCATCAATCATCAGCTCAGGAATGGGCGAATCCAGCAGTTCTTGAACATCATCATCACCCACTTTTAAATTTAATTGCCTGGAAAGATCAACAAATTCTTCAATCACCGCAAGCTCTGACGCAGATTCCACCTGTTTCACTTGGATCAATGGAATCAGTGGGAAGGGGAAGATTCGAAAACTCCAGATTCAACTCCAAGGGGAAGATTCGAACTCCAGATTCGTGTAAAACGGAGTAGCGTAAGTCGGGTATTACTGTACGTTTGAAGATATGGGTGTAAATAAATGTATGTTTGTGCGCATGTGAAAGAGAAACAAATGTGTGAAGAAGGTTGAAACACATTTGGGACTAACAATGGGCTAATTATGGCCAACTATACTACTTATTCTACTAGTAGGCGTTGAGGATTATCAAAAGGAAATAAAATTTTCTATATTTTTGAACATGGTCTTTGCTTGTTGGAGAGACGATCCTCGATCGTCGGATGTGAAGTTCTCCATCTAAGTCGTCCTTCTTCTTCCCCTGGTTCTTCTTCCTGAGAACTTATATGGGACCAACACCAACATGGGCTATAATTCTGACCTACCACCCAAATTAAAATTAAAATTGGACGAGCAGTTTTTAAGATATGTTAGTTCTAAATAATGTGGACAGAACGACGGACAGAAAAGAGACCATAAATGTTTCCTGATGTCTCAACGGATCTTTCTCTTGATTTTTTTTTAATTTGGAGACATAATAGAATGTTTACAAGTGGAGGGTGGTATTAGCTATTTACGTACCTAGAGCAGTAAGGCCGTAATTACAGGCCATGGGCGAAGTTTGAAAGCACGAGTGCGTTTAACGAGGGCTGTCATGGCGCTTACTGCTCGTTGTGCGTACACTATTTTAACCCCCCTTCAATAAGACAATATTTATACAATATTTTATTATAGAATGACAAATCCTGTCATTAGTTACAAAAATTAACATGAATTCACTTGTTATTAATTTCACTTCTATTTTGCCGTAATCTTCAAAATAATAAATGCATATTAAGGTTACATCTGTACAGAAACTGCATTTCGGTACAGTACTACTGTATTGATTGCTACTAGCGCTACTTGCACGCCGCGGCCGCGGAGAATTTGTCCGGGGAGAATTTTTGAAAATTTATGTGCAAAAAGATGAGTTTTAAGGATTTCTGAGGGCAAGTTTGTCCTTACAGGAAAAGATGTTTGGTGGGGACGAATTTTGAAGTTTAACTAAGATGGGCTAAAAAATGAGTTGTTTTGTATTTACATAATTCAAAATACAACATAATATAAATTGTTTTCTAAAATAGTGAGTCTAAGAGTACCTAAGCAAATCAAAATAGTTAAGTAACACAGTTTATTTACAAAAACTGTATGACAAATAAAAATGGAAAAGTTAATAACATCAGTTTGTTATTATGATTTGTCTGTCAGTTTCTCTCCTGTAAATGAACATTGACCATATTGAATAAGATGAAACCATAACAAAAATCTAAGGGTGCGTTCGGGAACACTAACCGGTCAACCTTTCGGTCGACCGGCGGTTTATTGTGGTTAGTGTCATGGCGGCTTGAAATCATTTTTGTTTCCGAACGGGCAGCGGTCGACCGAAAAGATTATAAACAAAGAGAGGTTACAAATATAAATTCGTTTTTGTTTGGTGTGAGATAGAAGTGAAGCTTTGACGATTCCTCAAGTAAATAAACTATTGCAGTGGCACCCCTTTACGTTAAATCTGTATATAGCTATCATCCCTTTCCTTTTTCCTTCTACTAAAAACTCAGATTACACGACGTTCAGCAGCATCTTCCTCCTGAAACCTTGAACTTCACTGTTTACACCGATAATATCAATTCCTCTGTGTACAAATGATACATTTATAATCTCTTAAATGTATAAAATATGCAAACGGACAGTTTAACAAATGTATATAATCTCTCATGAATGAATCAAGCAAAATAATGCCACCAAGCGATCCTCGACCGCACAGTCTCCTTCAACTCAGGCAGGGGTTCTATTTTAGATTGTCTAAAATAACAACTATATCGGTATCCATAAAATGTTGAAAACTAGGATTGGTAACAAAGTAAATAACTATTAGGACAAAGGTAGGTTTATAATGAACTGTGGTACAAAGGAATATCACACTTTTCATCTTTCAGTTTTGATATATTGTTATTATTAGTAAAAAAAATTACCCACCAAATTCATTTCAATTTTAGAATAAAAAAGGTGAATTACAAAGTAAAAGAGTGCCGAAAAAGGTCCATGTTTCACAAAAACTAAATATAAAATAGAATTTTATAGATTAGAAAAAAAACGACAATGTATTCAATGTTTATAAAATGCTATCAAATGAACAATGACATTTCGCCAAGAAAGGTAACATTATGGTTACTAACCGAACTAACCGTATTTCGATTTCGGTCGAAGCGGTCGACCGCTAAAACGACCGGAGGTTTACGAACGCGGTCGGTTGTTTAGGTTGGTGTTTCCGGACACACCGGCTACTTCTCGGTCGACCTGGTTAGTGTTTCCGAACTCACCCTAAATAAATAAGTGAAACACAAGAATTCACACTTCCAACTCATGACACATTAGGAATAATTTTAAGTTCATCACAATTAGTGGCGTAGCTAAGGCATTGGGGGCCCCTCTCCAAAAAAAATTGATGAGCAAAAAATAAACATTTGCGTTCAGAACTGAATGGGGCCCCCTGACAATGGCATAGAAGTATAATTCCAAGTCAAATTTAACTATGCTCAAAAGGAGCCCCCATCGACATTGGTACAAATATAGAAGATTTATGTTTTTTTTTGGATTTGGAGCTCCCTCAAATCCAAAAAAAACATAAAACTCTTTTCTGCATAAAACTCTAAAACAACATAAAACTCTTTCTTGCTTTTTGGTTATAAACGGTTGGGTTTCATAAAACCTCTTGTGTATTATCACATCCATCCCCACCCAAGAGTGGAAAAAAGTGCTATTTACTAACCCCCCCCCAAAAAAAAATAATTTAACGATGCAGTCTGCGTCATAACGCCTCTCTGTGGGCACCCCTGCCTTCAGTAAGCTTGGAAGCAGAAAGTAAAAGTTTTGATTTACAATCGAAAATAAAGAACAAGAGGTAGGAAAAAAAAATTTGTTGATTAACAAGCTAAAACAATAAAAAGCTTAGTTTAAAAATAAGTTTGAAGATACTAAAGTTTGAAAATACTAAGATAAATACGCTTAGATTTATAAATAAATAAATAAGAAATGGTTTTCAATAAAAAAGTCTTTTTTTTCAAGCTTTGTTTCTTTTATTTATTGTATAAAAAAGGTCCATTTACAGTAAATGCTTATTTTTTTTTTTTTTTTTTTTTTAAATTAAATGGTTTAATTAATACCTCCATGTTACTCTTTTAACGGAAAAACACTCACTTAAATGGCTACTGTCTCATGCGGGCGCATTGCCTATCTTATACCTTGTTTATAATCGTACACCCACACACAAACATGTAAAATATAAATATATAAAAGGAGTAATGAGAGATCAGCGAATTTTGGTATCATCTAGGAAACATGAACTTCGAAGGACATTCTACTAACATAAATGTCTATAGTTAACATAAAATGTATGTAATTAATAACCTCCTAATTACAATTTTTTTATCTCTAGTAGGGACGAAAAGTAACTTTTCAGGGCTAGTTTATAGGTTATAATGTTGGTCTTTTCATGCACGGTCTTAAAATCGGGAAAATACTGTGAAAACGGGGATATAATGTATAAACGAGATTATAATCCACGTTCGCCAATCTAATTATTCTGAAAATAGTTGAGAATTAATGGCAAACGTAGTGAATTGGTTGAAATAAGGTTGGCAACACGGCTTTTAAAGCAGTGTTGCCAATTAGTTCCCGAGGCGTAGCCGAGGGAGATAATTGGCATCATTGGCATTAATTGGCATTAATCCCTCGGTTTCGCCTCGGGTATTAAGATACCTAATACCCTCGGCTTCACCCTTCTCCTCGGGATTTAGTTGCCTTGATTCCTTCGGCTTTGCCTCAGGAACTCAGGAAAATAACTCAGTCACGCGGGAAATAATATCTTACATTATTCCCTAGGGGCAAGGTGCATAAATAACTATTATAAAGTACATAATATTATTTTTAATTATTGTAGATTCTAAAAAAAAGGTTTGATATCTTTGTTTTTATAAGTTATTGGGTATTTATGGTTTAGATTAGGATGGATAACGTAGTTATTATAAGTTATTAGGTATTAAGGGTTTAGATTAGGATGGATAACTTAGTAGTTATAAGTTATTAGGTATTTATGGTTTAGATTAGGATGGATAACTTAGTTGTTATGAGTTATTAGGTATTTATGGTTTAGATTAGGATGGATAACTTAGTTGTTATAAGTTATTAGGTATTTATGGTTTAGATTAGGATGGATAACTTAGTTGTTACGAGTTATTAGGTATTTATGGTTTAGATTAGGATGGATAACTTAGTTGTTATAAGTTATTAGGTATTTATGGTTTAGATTAGGATGGATAACTTAGTTGTTACGAGTTATTAGGTATTTATGGTTTAGATTAGGATGGATAACTTAGTTATTTGAATGTTTAAAATGTAATTATATGTAGGTTTTTAGGTTTCTGTACAAAGTAAAAAAAGAAACCTTATATAACTGCTCTGTCTGTCTGTCTGTCTCTCCGTTGGTGTCTGTCCGTTGCTTGTTTCAATTCATAAACTACTACAGCTAGGAACATGAAATTCGGCACACAGGTGCTTTTCGGCATTTGAGACAACTGGACACATTTTGGATTTTTCACACTTAATATTTTAAAGATGGCGGCCAATATGGTGGGTGAATAAAAACCAGTTTTTAGTCACCATGACATGTTATACATCAACTTAAAGGTCTTGAAGTGTAGAAACAGAATATGCAATTATTAAAATTTTCAAAATGTCGGCCAATATGGCTGGTGGCTAAACATTGATTTAGTTATCATAACATGTTATACATCAATTTAAAGGTCTTGAAGAGTAGAAAAAGAATATTACTATTAAAATTAGTGTAATTATATTACACTTAATAATTTTAACTTTAACGCACAGAATCCGGCGATTATCGCCCCACGTACTTACGTGAAGCGCGCCTTACTTGTTATATAATTTAAATTAGGTTAGATAATTTAGTTGTTATAAAGTAATGTGTTTATAATTGTGATTGTTGAATTACTCAGTTTTTATATTTTAATTAGATGTTTATCATTGATATTAGGTTAGCTAGTTTTAATAACAGTATTTATGATTTTTATTAAGTATTAAGTGGAGTGGTTTAAGTTCAAGGACTTGTGAGTATTTCCTTTTCGTTTGTACAGATAACCTCAAGGCTTCACTTATCTTATCTTAAAAGTAGATAACAATATAAGGGGATAGATAATAAAAATATGCGTAGTTTGTTTATAGAGAGGTCTTATCTCGGTTATAAATAAGTGGGAGTGCTTAAAACCATTTATTTAACGTGTTATCAAAAAAGTGATAAGATAAGAACTGGATGTAATAGGCTGCTCATGATTTTCATGGAAGCTAGAAAATTAAACAACTGCATAGTTATTATTTCTAGAACGTGTTATTTTACTAGCTTCTATTTAACTTGCAATGTGTGTATTATGTTCGGGTCAAATCTTGCAACTGAATTTTAAAGCAGTTATCCTCAACCGATTGAATTGAAATTTTGACGTTTAGTTTGGATGACAATGCATGGTTAGCTAGGTGGCGTCATTCTAAATCCAATATGGCAGACAGCCCAAGATGGCGGACTAGCTATTTTTTAAGCACGCCCACGATATGAGTATCAAATGAAAGGGTTTGCTGTTTGCTGAATACGAATAACAGCTAATGTTCTTTTGATAATAATTTTTTAAGTACAGAAAGCATAAAAGTGAAAACACTACTTTTTGGAACTTTTCTTCTGGTTAAAATCCATTTAGCTGATCTAGCTTATCGTTTAATTCCAAGGAGTCATCTTATCAATCTAGGTTTCTTTCTTAAGGTTTAGTTACCAAGTTACGAAGAACTTAGCGTTCTAATCCTTGCTAACTACTTGGTAATTGTACTTGGTGTATAGCTCGTTTAGTTACTGTTTCTGTGTATACAGTTTAGGATTAGTCTCGGCTCCACCCCCACCGGTCACGGCCATTCATTTCCCCCGTAGACAGTAGACAGTCTTTCTGATGTTTGCTGGTTAAAGCCCAGGTTGTTATCACACTCAAAATAGTAAGCAAATCAGCAGATTTCTGCACTTACTACTTTACCGCACTCGCTTTACTTTACCACACTCATTTTACTTTACCGGACTCCAGTGTTTCAACTTATAAACATGAAGAACTTAAATCTAAACAAAGATTTAATAATCCAAATTATACTAATAATAACAATGACAACTAATGATAATTTTTTTTACTAACTACATGATTTAAACACTATATACCAAATATAAAAATGTTAAAATATAAAAAAGTAAAGATATACAATATAAAAAAAGAATCAAATGTGATGAGTAAGTGTTATAATGAAAAATAATATCAGAGCTTGGTCAGGTTTCTATAAACAGAATAGCTGGTTTAGTTGATATTGTAAAACCTTTTATAACCAAGTAAGAAGTATAAACATTGTATCTCTGTTTAGATGCGTAGAAAGTGATTATTTACGTACTTGTATACAGTGCGCATGCGCGTATAGTTCTGAAGAATTTCTCTTCTTAACCACCCTAGGGTGGTAGGAATTCTTCAGCTTTACGCACGATTAGTGAGTTTGTTTACATTTAACAAAACTAATTTGCTGTTCTTTTATTAAAGTAACTGTTTATATCGAGTTTTTAGTGAAAAACAACGAGTGAATCAAGTGACTTTGACGAAAATGTGGAGAATAATACTCCTCCTGAAATAATTAATTCGGCATAAATACAACTCAAGAATTAATTCCATCTTTATCAAGAGAGAGATGCAAACTTACATAGAACAAGTTTTCAAATCTAACAATCGTAGATAAAGTACGGTACGCAACTCGTGCGAAAACGGCATTTTGCATTGCTCGTGTGGTTTTACTACCTTCGCTGTCGCTCGGGTGCAAAATCCACACTCGCATGCAAAATGCTACTTTCCGCACTCGACGCGTAATGTACTATTATCTACGATTGATACGAAATATAAACATTGTATCTTTGTTTACATGCGAAGAAAGTGATTATTTACGTACTTGTATACAGTGCGCATGCGCGTCTCATAGTTCTGAAGAATTTCTCTTCTTAACCACCCTAGGGTGGTAGGAATTCTTCAGCTTTACGCACGATTAGTGAGTTTGTTTACATTTAACAAAACTAATTTGCTGTTCTTTTATTAAAGTAACTGTTTATATCGAGTTTTTAGTGAAAAACAACGAGTGAATCAAGTGACTTTGACGAAAATGTGGAGAATAATACTTTATTTATTTATTTATTTCTCCTGTTATTTAATACTCCTCCTGAAATAATTAATTCGGCATAAATGCAACTCAAGAATTAATTCCATCTTTATCAAGAGCGAGATGCAAACTTACATAGAACAAGTTTTCAAATCTAACAATCGTAGATAAAGTACGGTACGCAACTCGTGCGAAAACGGCATTTTGCATTGCTCGTGTGGTTTTACTACCCTCGCTGTCGCTCGGGTGCAAAATCCACACTCGCATGCAAAATGCTACTTTCCGCACTCGACGCGTAATGTACTATTATCTACGATTGATACGAAATATAAACATTGTATCTTTGTTTACATGCGAAGAAAGTGATTCTTTACGTACTTGTATTCATTGCGCATGCGCTTCTCATAATTCCTCTTTTTTCCGCCCTAGTGCAGTAAAAAAGAAGAATTCTTCACCTCAACACACGATTAGCGAGTTTGTTTACATTTAACAAAACTAATCTGCTGTTTGTTTAATTAAAGTACTCAATACGTACTCAATTAAGTACTCGAGAATCCTTTCCGCCCTCGCCTGCGGCTCGTGCGTAAATATTTCTCTCGAGTGCAGCAAAGTGCCACTTAGCGCACTAGTTGCACAAATAACTATTTTATGCTGCTTAAACAATAAACATTCAAACAACGGAATTACATTGAATTGTCAGACAGATTGTGCACGTATCTTCATAACAAACTTTTGACTTGATCTGGGAGGTTTCAAAATTCACGGTTTTAAAGCAACCATGTGTGTAAATATTTAAGTTTAGTGAAAAAATTGGTAAAACCACGTCAGGAAGAAAAGCTATAAGAAGGAAATTAAATGGAGGTTTTTCTCAGATAGTTTGGGGTTTTCCCTTTTCATTTTATATATTGGGTTCATTGACATTTTATAGAAAAGAGGGAAAATCTATAAGAGTCTTAAATGCCTTAACCCTCGTCAAATTTTCCGAAAAAAATAATTCTTGCCCGGAAAAGTTTGAACAAACTTTTTTGTGTGGAAAAATTCTATTTTTGAATGAATCTATTTACGTACCCATCTATTTTAAGCGCAAATCTATTTACGTCAAATCTACTTACGTACAAATCTATTTACGTACCAATCTATTTACGTACCAATCTATTTACGTTACTAATATTTTCAATAACTCTTGTGATTGTGGCAACACTGGTGCTACCTACCTACATGTTGTTGAAGACAATAGTGAATATTATGCGTGCTATGGACAATTCTACATACTTTTCTCTTTAGCTGGAATTTCTGAACTGTCTGATGCTTAAAAAAACTCCATTTCGAAAGAAAAATTCCAATATATTTACACACATGTTTTCTAACATTCATCGTAACATTGTGGCTACACTAGCGCTACCTATCTACATGTTTAGAATGGAATGTGTTTTACCCCTGCTATTATACATTCCCACTTACTCACTTATTTAACTGAAATCCACTTAACATTCTTAAGCTGAAGAGAACTTGATGACGTCACAATTCTTACAGACTAGATGACTCAAGACCTTCAACCTTGACTCGGTTAGAAATTCCATGAAGTAATGAAACACGTTTATTTTTAAAAGCTTTTATTTAACTTGCAATGTATGTATGTATGTATGTTCGGGTCAAATCTTGCAACTAAATTTTAAAACAGTTATCCTCAACCGAATGAATTGGAATTTTGCATACACGTTTAGTTTGGATGACAATGCAAGGTTAGCTAAGTGACATCATTCTAAATCCAATATGGCGGTCAGCACAAGATGGCGGACTAGTTTTTTTTTAAGCACGTCCATGATATGGGTATCAAATGAAAGGGTTTGGTGAGAAGGATACGAATAAAAGCTTGTTTTAAAAAATGTGTTTTTAATAAAATTATTGTATTTATAATATATTATCAATTTAGATTTAGTGCTCACAGAGCAATAGATCGATAGTACGTAGATCGAGCAAACTATAATCTATAGAGTATGTAATTATTAAATATATTAATTAGGAATTTATTTGGATAAATATAAATAAATCTTCAGTTTAATCAATGCCCTCCTTTTTACAAGCTTTTATTTCACTTGCAATGCTTGAATGTATGTTCGGGTCAAATCTTGCAACTGAATTATAAAGCAGTTATCCTCAACCAATTGAATTGAACTTTTTATTTAGTTTGGATGACAATGCGTGGTTAGATAAGTGGCGTCATTCTAAATCCAATATGGCGGACAGCCCAAGGAGGCAGACTAGTTATTTTTTAAAAACGCCCATGATATGGGTATCAAATAAAAGGGTTTGCTGAGAAGAATACGAATAAAAGCTTGTTCTTTTAAAATATTTCTTTTTATAATTAACTTATTTGTGATTAATTGGGATCTGAGAATATCTATGTATTTCAACGAATCAAGTCAAGCAGCAAGTCTTCAGACTAATCTAAATATAACTCCTTCTTGTGCCACATCAATTAATAACTCTAATTCATTTTTCCAAATCTTTTCGAGCATTGTGGAGCTCCCTTGGGGAAAAGCCAAAGTTATTGGTCGTTTTTACGCCTTGTGCGTAATCTTCGAAGCACTTTACCATTCAAACGCTTCGTTCTACGTAAAAAAAATGATCATAGCGTTTCTTGTGTGAAATGTTATATTCTTCACTTTTTATCTGATTCTCAATTGGTCTCCGAGCCAGAGGAAGTGAGATATTTACAAAAATACGTAAAAAATTTCGGTTTTTTGGCACAGAAAACCTAAAATGACTGGACTAGAAGAAGAAAAGAGAGAAAAAGAAAAGAGAGAAGAAGAAAAGAGAAAAGAAGAAAAGAGAGGAAAAGAAAACAGTGAAGAAGAAAACAGAGAAGAATAAAACAGAGAAAAAGAAAAGAGAGATAAAGGAAACAGAGAAGAAGAAAAGAGAGAAGAAAGAAAGAGAAAAGAAGAAAAGAGAGGAAAAGAAAAGAGAGAAGAAGAAAAGAGAAAATAAGAAAAGAGAGAAAAAGAAAACAGTGAAGAAGAAAACAGAGAAGAAGAAAACAGAGAAGAAAGAAAGAGAAAAGAAGAAAAGAGAGGAAAAGAAAAGAGAGAAGAAGAAAAGAGAAAATAAGAAAAGAGAGAAAAAGAAAACAGTGAAGAAGAAAACAGAGAAGAAGAAAACAGAGAAGAAAGAAAGAGAAAAGAAGAAAAGAGAGGAAAAGAAAACAGCGAAGAAGAAAACAGAGAAAAAGAAAACAGAGAAAAAGTAAACAGAGAAGAAGAAAACAGAGAAGAAAAAAAAGAGGAAATTTGGATTATTTGTAAAAAGTAGCCCACAGATGGTCTCGTATTAATTTCAACCGTCTGTTCACTTTTAAATTGGAATAGTAAATAAGTATGGCCTAACCAGAAATCGAAGCAACAACTTGGTTTTGAAATACCTATATCCAAGTACTGATCCAATTTTTAAGAAATTTGGATGGTTTGATAAAAGTAGCCTACAGGTGGTGGCATGTTAATTCCAACCGACTGTGCACGTTTGATTTTTAATAATAAATAGTGTGACTGGGAATTTAATCAGATTCAAATCTCATTTGACAATTCGTCAAATAATTGAAGGAAGCTATGTGCTTCACTAATTGCCAGTTTATTTTATCACCACACAAACTGTTGAAATAAAGATGCCGTTTTGTTACATAGATTCCTTTACATACAGATTTTGTTACATAGATTCCGGCGGAAGCAAGGGATCATTCTTAAGGGAAGAGCTCATGGTGAGAGTAATTTTCATTAAAAAACAGATTGCTTGAGAATGTTCCCTGTAATAGATTCGAAATTTCAGGCTTCACAAAATCTATGACGCAATCTTCTCAAAAGGGTCTAGATTTATACTCTGACCATAGAACCCTACGCTATAGAACCATTGTTTTCACAGCTGTAACCATAGCTGGAATGACAGCATATACGATTCTCGCTGATGGCAAATAAACTTATTTAAACAACCATACACTATAAAAATATACAGTGAGTTATGACCTTGAACACGTAACACAATAGACAATGGACTTTGTAACACAATGCTTACTACAATGGTCTTGCAGCACAATGGTTCATGGTTCATACAATGGATTTGCGACACAATTGTTAGAATAAAGGGGACGTAACACAATGGAATTTTGTCATGCCATTATGACGGAACTCTATTATATTTCTTTTATCATGGAAATTTATAAATATAAAAAAATGAGCCAACACAATAGAAGATGAAGAAATTCTATGGTAACTCTTTGCAGAGACCAAATCAATTACAAATCACCCGAATTTACGAAGGATCTCCTCTCTTGTAGAGAATATTTTAACATGGTTCGTCTCTTTTTCTCATTTCCTCCAATTTGACGTATCATAACTAATAATCGTACATCGGCAACTCTTTGCAGAGACCAAAACAATTCCAAACCTCCCCATTTTCCTTGGGATCTTCACTCTTGAAGATAACGATGCAACAAAGCCACGCCTTTTTTTTTGTATCATATTCCATCCGACATTACGTAACATAACCAATAATCGAGCATCAGCAACTCTTTGCGGAGACAATAGCATTTCCAAACCTCCCCATTGTCCTTAGGATCTTTTCTTTAAGATAATAATGCCACATTAAACACGTCTTTTCTCTCACATCCCATCTACGCGACGTAATATACCCAATAATCGTGCATCGGCGCCACATTGTAGACACCGAAACAATTTCAAACCCTCTTAAATTTCTTACGACCTTCCTTCTTGAAGATATAATGCAACAAAGCATTTTTGCCCACATTCCATCCCACACAACGTAACATATCTAAAAATCGTAAATCTGCAACTCTTTCTAGAGACCGGAACAATTCCCAAACGATCAAATTTACAAAGGATATTTAAACAAAGCCACGTATTTTTTTTTACATTTCATCCAATGTGACGTAAAATAACCAATAAAAATGGTTCATCAGCAACTCTTTGTAGAGACCGAAACAATACCAAACATCCTGGATTTCCTAAGGAGGAAGAGAGACACGTTCTATTCAAAGTGGCGTAGTAACCAATAATAATTGTACATCGGCAACTCTTTGTAGAGACTGAAACAACTCTAAAGCCGGCCAAATACGTTGCGGTAAACCTGCACAGGAATTCTGTACAGGCGGACCAGAGGGTGTGTGCTATCATAACTGCGTGCAATTATGTCAACACAGATAGCACACACGCTCCGGTTCATCTGCACAGGTTACCTGTTCGGGTTTACCTGTCAGTTATACCGTAACGTGTATGGCCGGCTTAACCCTCTTAAATTCTTAAGGATCTCTTCTTCTGAGGAGAAAAAAGGCACGTCTACGCATTCTATCCGATGTGAAGTAACATACTCAATAATACTCAGTATACATACGCAACTCATTTTAGAGACCTAAACCATTTCAAACCTCTTCAATATCCATTGGATCTCCTCGTTTAGATACAACTTTTTTCATCCGACGTGACGTAACATATCCAATAATCTTATATATGATACCATGTATAAATGAAAATGAACTTCCAAATTCAATTTTAAATTACAAATTTTGAAACGATTCAAACTAAAATTACAATATGAAATTAGAGATTATGCTGTATATACACCTAATTATATAATTATGCATATTTAATGTTTTATGAATAAATTATATTAATTAATCAGTAAATCATTAATTAATATTTTCAAGTGCTCAACTAAATTATTATAATTATATAATAATAATATACTTAGCTATGTGCATAATTTACTGTAATAAGCGTGGGCACACGGGTAAGTATTGGCGCATTTACGATAGAAGTTAAAGGAATTCAGCCAGGAATTTAATTTCTACCCTGATTAAAACCTTTTTGGTGGAAATTTTAAGGAAAACCTAATAAAACAAGTTCACCTTCTTCATATATATTTACAAGGATAATTTCTAGAAAAAATCTATTTTAAATATCGATGTTTAATTTTCTTTTATGATTTCCTTTATCGGAAGTTGACTACCCATTCAATCATCAACCATTATCAAATTTCAGGGCGTTCATTCTACTTGATATGGCCACTCCAAATCTCCCGCTTCCTCCGGGAATTGAAGTCATGTTCGGAGAGTTACTGCAAAATCGCGAACTTGTAAGGATAGTAATGAAGTCATCGTGAAGAATTCGCCTCACTGAACGATCGGAAAGTTTAAAGGCAGACGCATGATTGAACTTTCATTGCCTCAATGTTCTGAGGTTATCTGACGGGCCGAGGGACTCTAGTTCTTCGTCTTGTCACACTCGCGGTAGCAGTATGTCTGAGCGTGTATGTGAAGTGACCCATGTACCAATTGATTTCCGGTCCGGTACAGGCAAGGATCTTATAAAATAGGGATTGAGCACTAAGCATATCTCCTGGATTAAGAAGTGTCGCCAAGAACTTGGAAAAAATCTACATCAAACTACCAATGTGCGTGCGCATTAGTAGCACGAATTTCTTCCCGGATAATTTTTGAATGAAAGGTTACGTTACAATCTAACATTTGTTTAAGTTTTTAATGAAATATTTTATTGTTATAAGGGTTTTTAATGCAATTTACAGTTTTAATTTAATATGTTAATAAAATTTAGCTATTAGAATAGTTTTTAATAACCGAATAAGTAATATTAATTAATTTGGAAACGGGTTATTTCTATTGCAGAATTAGATTTTTTACAAATTTTAACAACTTACCTTTGTAACTGCAAACACAGTAAACAAGATTGCTTAAATATAGTCCAAAATCACTAACAAATAAATTAATTGTACACAAGAGAAAACAAAACATAAAGCAAGGGAGAAATCACAAACTACCAAATAAGGAGAAATATGAAGCGCAAGAGAAAAAAAAAACATAACCTGATCGAATTTTTAAGAATTTTTCCCATTATTTTTGATCTTCTACAGTTATAACTTATAACCATAGGGGAAGGTAATCTATCCTACTAAATTTTCCAATTTCTTGGCGACACTTTTTTCGCCTAGTGCTCAAATCCCTATTTTATAAGATCCTTGGGTCAGGGCCCGACGGGGGCTAAAGAGCGATTTTGGAAGGCGGTCTGGGTTGCGATCACAGAACATCCGTTCTAAAATTACTATACCTGCGTATATAGATGTTTAGACTTTGTTTTAAAAAATAAGATAAAAAATATCTAACTTTATAAACTATTAGACTTTTATTTCATTTTATTTGGTTGGTAGGTGTAATTTTTTGTTTATGTTTACATAATCACTAACCCTGTGTCTAATAGTTAATGTTTGTTTAAATTTATCCTCTTTTGCATCATTTAAATTAATTATTGGCTGTGGTACAGTTGAGGTTATACTTAGAAGGTTAGCTTCCATAGAGACTTGGTAACCTCTTGGGTATCATACAGAGAAAGGAGGTTAATTGAATTTCTGGATAAAGGTGAGTTTAATAAAAAGTATTGAAGGAGAGTTCATAGGGAGGAAGGGATATGTCGATAATTTTAAATTAAATGAACTCTTTTATGATCACGTTCATACCTGAACTTCGTGCTTACAGGATACATGTATTTTCTTAACTTATGCCCTACAAACATTATTTTACTTTTTAATTGTTCGTGAAAGCTCATCTTCAAAACAACTTTTTGATATATTACCACATGAAAAGGGAGGTTTCAAAGTTACAGAATCGGCCTCCAGAAGTAATATCCACCGAGTATAGAGACTAAATAGAGTAGCTAAAGAGGGAAGGCAGATGGAACCATTTTTCCCCACCACTAGAATACTAAGATTGAAACCTTCGTCCTGGTTGTCAAGTTGTCAGTTTGCAAATTATAATATAAACACCTTTTAAATACTTGTCTCCTGTCATAACACTACCTTTTTCCACTGAGAAAAGTCTTGTATTTTATAGCTTGTTGGTATTCTAGGGGAGGGGGAAGCTGGTGCCACTCCCCACACCCTTCGGCCTATATTATGACACCTCTATTTAGTCTATACTCGGTGGTAATATCTAGTGAACGTAGAGGCCAAGAAAATGGCTCCCTTTCCCGATCCATCCTTACCGCCATTGAATCCGATCCATCCGTACCGCCATTGAATCCGATCCATCCATACCGCCATTGAATCCGATCCTTCCATACCGCCATTGAATCCGATCCATCCTTACCGCCATTGAATCCGATCTATCCATACCGCCATTGAATCCACTCCATCCTTACCGCCATTGAATCCGATCCATCCATACCGCCATTGAATCCACTCCATCCATACCGCCATTGAATCCGATCCTTCCATTGTATACCGCTGGAAAAGCTCTGGGGAGACAGCGGATTCATTTAATTTGATCTTGAAACTAAAGAACTTCCGGACATTAAAATAATGTTTATTTTAAAAATGTCTTCTATCATTTCTGAAAATTAGAATTGGTTATTCCGCGACGCCCTGTATACTCCTCAATACTCTTGACTCCTTTCGTGACTGATCATTAAATGATTTATGTAAATAAAATAATCCTTATATTAAATAAGATTATGTTTTATAATCTCCTTGGCAGTCTACCAAATATTACTACAGATCGTAACGGTTTTTGTGACAGCTTTATTGGATTCATGCCAAACTCACGAGTTATTTCCTTGCCGTAACCAATTTTTTAATTGGAATAATCAAAATATATATATATATATATATATATATATATATATATATATAACATTTTATTGTAAGCATTATAATTAATTAAATATCTTCTGAGTATTGAATTTTGAATTTACATCCTTTGATTTTCTTAGTGTCACGATTAGGCTCTTCATTTTTCTTGTGACGATATTTGTGATGAGTTATTTATTTAAATCGTTATTAACGTACGTAAAAAAATTGTCAGATTGCCTTCCTATTTCTCTAAACAAATGTCTTTTTCTCGTATCAAATTTGGTGATTGCTTGATTTTGACCTATAATGTTTCCTCCAGTGTTTAATAAGGTTTATAATCAATAAGGAAGGCACCTTGTGATTCCTTAAAACATCCATCAAACATACCTTCAAACATACCTTCAAACATAAACATACCTTTAAACATCCTTCAAACATTCCTTCAAACATACCTTCAAACATAAACATACCTTTAAACATCCATCAAACATACCTTCAAACATAAACATACCTTTAAACATCCATCAAACATACCTTCAAACATAAACATACCTTTAAACATCCTTCAAACATTCCTTCAAACATCCTTGCGATTCCTTCAAACATCCTTGCGGTTCCTTCAAACATCCTTGCGATTCCTCCAAACATCCTTGCGATTCCTTCAAACATTTGTATATTATATTCAGGCTATGACGATTTTTGCAACGGCTTAATTTGATTCACTCGTACCCCAAGATAATTTATAACCAACTATGTTACCCTTCGTGGCTCCACCCGCAATTTGTTGTACAGCTCTTTTAAATTAATCAAAAAGTATTTTTTCCTCACCACCTTACGTTAAATACTCAGGCGCGTTTATTTTTTTAAGTGGTACCAACCTGATTTCAACAAATTCACTACATTAGCCATTCATTCTCAACTGTTTACAAAATAATAAAGTAGGCAACACTTCTATTTCACCATACTTTTACTTTTTCTCCCCTTCATTTTTAAGTTTAGGGAAGAAAAGACGTTCTTTACTTCCTCTAAATTAAACTGACAACTTAACTTTTTTTCCTTGTGAAAATAAATGTCCTTTTTTTTAACAATTGTATTTTTAACATTAATAATTGTGCACTCTAGTACTGCAGTTTGGCATGTAATCTATTATTAGAAAAGAAAAATGAGAGAGGAAGGAGGAAAAAATGAAATGAGAGACTATCAGATAATGCCGAAGATGTAATACAGTCTCTATTTATACCTATATACCGTCGTGTATATAAATAATAAATATATATATATATTTTATGTGAGTGTATATATTCTGTTTCGCCCTTTTCAACCCTTTAAAACAAAATTTCCTTTTAAGTGGGTGTCTATGATATGAACAGAATATTATATTCTAGAAATTTTAAGTCTCTCGGATAAGCAGACTTTGCTGTACCTTGATTCTATGTCGGTCAGTCAATCAGGACTTTGAAACTTATATTAGAGATTGTAAAAGGTAGGTTATTCGGAGGACTAAGTTACAAGCGGTTATATTTTAGGAAAGTAAATATAATTTTATAAAATGTTATCCCTGATTGTAATTCACACATTGACTATGTAAAAAACAGTCTTATGTAATTCATGAGTTTTTACATGAAAATTCTAAACCCAGAGAAGCAATTCCATTAAGGAAGGTATTGATTTTTCCTCCCTGTGAACCCGCTGTTAAAATAATCGACAGCTGTCGACTATCTAGGAATTGCCTTTTTGAACAGATCTGTTCTATTCCAAAGAATGTACTACCTCTCTTGAGTAGGTATTGTGTCACCTGGTACACGTATACTATGGTATAAACATTAGGATGTTTAGTATCTATAAATTATTTTATCTACGATTGCTTATAAAGAGACTGTTTAAAGGTTAACGAATATTAAAGCAATGCACATGCGCAGTTACGTTACTGTATCACTCCATTTCAGATAATCCTCCGAGAAGGAAATATATGTTTTGTTTTAGCGGATTTTCATTGGTTGAATTAAAATCTTAATGTGTTTACAAATGAGTTAATTTTAATCAATCCCAGAGACTTTATATTATATATGAGTATAGTACGGAACGTAACCAAGAATTACATAGTAACACATGCAAAGAATTTTTCTCTTCCTAAAAAATAGAATACTTGCCCAATTGATTTTAATTGAGAAGCTCTCTCTGGTGTAGAAGTTTTGCAGTAATGGAAAGGGTTAAACTTTGGCGCATGCGTCGAGTACTCTCCGTAATGATTGAGGCTCTCCCTGGTATAGGAGTATCCAGCGCATGCGTGGACACTCATAAAGGTAACTTGTAACTACTATAAGAGGGGAAACCTTAGCGCATGCTCCAAACAACCTTTTCTTGCATGAAACAGTTTTTACTTAAATAAAAGAATTATCATAAAATCAATGGTATTATCATATTTATCAGTTTTTTTTTGTGAACAGAGGACAAAAGGTCTAGTGAAAATGTACGACGTTGTATCACAATACTATTCTTACAATTAGTATTGACTTTTGACACTTAGGTTAGCCAACCTATATGAAGGAAAAAATAAAGCCACTAGGCCTGTGTGAGGGGTGAGACCAGTGACATTTTTATTTGCCCAGTTGGCCCGACCTTCTTGAATTCATAATCCAGTGCTCTCATTTTTATTTGGCTCCCCTCCACATTTTTTTTTTCCGATTTTCTCGCGATGACAAAAGTTAATACTAATTATTGTAAGAATAGTATAATAAATTGTACTGGCATTTAGAATTATATCAATATATTAAAGAACTTCATCCAAATTTAATGTTAGTTAATAAAGATATAGTCCAGCCAAAACATTGTATATGTTAAAAATATATACAGTCCAATATATTTATAAACCCTACATATCCTCTGTTCAAAACCAAAACAATACCATTATAGTAATGGCCGTACTCAAATCGGAGAAACATTTTCTTGTTTTGTATTTATTTTCTTGTTATCTTTAGTTGTGTAGTCTATTGGTGGTTTTGATACAATATTTAATAAAGTAAAGGCGGAAATACACATGCTAGTTACTCGCACAAAAACATACGAGTAGCTCGCAGAGGAGAGCTACTGGCATGTTTATACATCAAATAGCATGCGAGTAAATCGCACGAGGTTTGATTTTTGACTTGCCAGTGGCACAAGTCTAGGGTTGGGGGAACTGATAAGGCACGTGTAAACAGGCCTGCCAGCGCAAGGTTGCTAGTAGCTAGCACGAGTCTCTCTCAGCCCTTCAGTCTTCAGTTGCGTTCCTTCCTTTAGCGGGTATCTGACAACAACTCATCAACTTTCTCCGGAAGCATTCGCAATTGATTCCTAAAACCATTGACGTCCCCGAACCGCATTTCATTTAGTAGGCACTGACTCGCTCCATGTACCTAATTCCCTTCTAGCTATCCAATCTTTTACCCACACTCTTCGTGTGTTTTTATTATTTTTCAAATATTTTTAAACACAGTTCTTAGCAAGTATCAGAACAATCTGGTTAATTTTATTCCGCACCGATACATTCATAAGGTACAATTAATAAAACTCATCAAAATTAATTAAATCAAATACAATTATTTCATAATTTATTCCAAGAAACGATTGCCTGTTTCAAAGCTAGAACAGTGACTGGAATGTGTATTGTCATGTGCTAGTAGCTGGCACAAGACCTTTCATCCGGATGATACTAGCATGCTGTTTCACTGGCAAATGTACACAGCGTCTGTAGCAGGCCAGCTACTGACGTGCTAGTAACTCGCCACTAGCATGCTTTTTTACTAGCATGTGTATTTCCGCCTTAAGAAATAAATCTGTTCAAAGCTTTTAAACTAATTTGTAATATCAGCTGACTGTGGATGAAATCAGTGTTTACCTTATAATATCCAATTATAATCAAAGGTCCATTGTTGATTAATAACTAATTGTAGAACTAGAGTTGAAATTTTTTATCTTCTATTCTGACCATCATCTCGATAGATAAAAGCAATTTATAATTTTGCTTTATTTGAAGTTAGGGCGTGGTAGTTCTGTTTAGTATGAAGTTATGAATCTCCAGGTCTCTCTGTAGATATATTTATTTCAGAGTTATGGGTCGGACAGGTAGAACGATAACGCTTATTCACACTCCGGCACAACAACGCACAACCACTTTCAATGATTTGTAGGGAGTGCACACAAAACCATTTCTCTACCTGAGTCGTAATTACTGGAAGCGATGCTAGCGCCTCACAACCATTCACTTTTAACTAACACAACAAAGACTCATATCACTTATTATAATCAGTGCCAGTGCCTTCTAACGATTCACTCGTAACTAGCGCCTTCTAACGATGCAATTTGAACTAGTGCTTTAACTCGTGTAAAGCTTAGACGACTGAAAAGGTTTCATTAGGGTTATTCCTATTCTGGGAAATACACTTTTATATTGGGAGGAGTTTCTAGTGCCTTTATAATGTTCCTAGAGCTAATAGCTTTTATACGTAAGGTAGAATAGAAGATACTTATAGAAGGTTATAATGTTCATAAGGATTCTATAAAGTTATATGATCAATTTAGTAAACTAGAAGAACTAAATAGTTTTGAGGTTATGTTAAAAATAAAAAAAAATAAAGGTTATGTTTCTAAGTTAAAAAGTTGTATGTTCTTTAAGTGTGGATTATTAAACATAACGAACTAATATTTTAGAGGTTATGTTGAATATAATGACTCGCAACTGTAGAGGTCACAGTTATAGATGTTACAAAGTCAGTATGCTCTTAAAAAATATGTGTGAGGCTCTCACGCATTAGAAGTGAAACTTAAGTTCTAGAATGCATTGCTCTCTTTCATTTTTTGACGAATTTATTATTTCAGGATTAAGTAATGGTTATGGGAAATTAAATTGAAAAAAAAAAAATATATATATATTGCTACGCTAAGGCAACCACATTTATTCCAATAAAAATAAATGTTTGTTTTGATTTGCTGGTCTTTAAATAGATATAATACAATTCATCTGTAAAAATGTTACACTTGGACGAGTCTCGAATCGCAAACTTCGTTACACGATTCCACCATATGAAAAAATTCACTCTACCGCCGCCAAAGAAGTTTCACTTCAAAAGAAAAATAATACACAAACTGTTATATGCAACTTGTAAAGGTTATATTTGTATAGGTTAGGACGCTGTATGGCTGGATCTGCCTCAAAGTAATATTTTAGAGGTAATGCTGGAAATAGAAACAAGATGTAGAGGTTATATTGTAGGTTTATTCTGGGGGTGCTCGGAACCAAACCGTTGTAAGTTCTTCTTGTAAGTTCCGGAGTGGGGGGGGGGGGGGGTACATATATGTGAATAATGTGAATTATTTTTTGCTTTGTGAGAGGTAAGTATTAAGAAAAATACACATTTATCATTTACCTCAATATATAGTATTTTCTGTAAGTAAAGAGGAAGGCACTAGTTTTGTGTCTTTATAAAGTAAGTTTTTAATAAAATGGACACAAAAGACTACTAACAATTATTTAATACTGGTTTGTTTTTATTTTAATAATTAATTGTCATGAAGAGCTGCCAATTAGAAAATAAGAATATTAACACCAGACTGAATCGACTTCGGTAAGTACTCGGGAGTTCCGATTTTAAACGAAGCTAAGTTTACAGTTTTCCCCAAGTGCCCAATTATTGGTCGCGGTTTAGAAAATTGTATATTTTCCAATAAATGTAATTTTCTATTGTTTTGGAGATCAAGTTCAATAGCAGGTATGTTTTTCTCTCTCTTATTAACACGGAAAATTTAGATCTTTTTTTATTAAATTGTGAGGGAAATTAAACAATTTCCAGAAATTTGTAATCTACTCTTTAATACCTTTCATTTAATACCCCACTCAAAATTAAAAAAAAAAATTGCGTGAAATGACTTATCCGCCATTTTGGATTTGAATGTCTGATAATTTTGAGTTCGTTACATTTTTCCTGTAAATATTTGTACTGCAGTGTTTAATGTTTATATCTCTTTTGATTCAAAAGTTATGATGGAACCGTACGAGTAACAGACAGACACTGGAACGAAACTGTTTTGATGATTTCTCCTCTTCTTCGCACTTGGGTCCTGTCCGTTGGTAGTTCCTTGTCATAACTGTCTCCTATATTGAATGTCTTCAACTTCTGCCCAAATGATTCATCTCCAACAATCTGTTCCACCACTTGAATTTCCTTCGCACGTTAAGTCCAAACTTTTCTACCAAACAGGGTATACGCTAATGTTCCATCGGTCTCTTCAATATTCCATAACTGCATCAAAAGTCCAGTTAACTGTTCTTGTTTATTCTCCTGTTCTTTCGTCATAGCCTTAAGATGTTTTTTTATTGTTTGTACCAGTGGCGTAGGAACGGGGGGGGGGGGGCTATCGGGCTCGCGCCCCCCCCCCCCCCCCGTCAGATTTGAAGGGGCAAAAAAATTACAAATAAAATAAAAATTAGTACATGCTTAAAATTTTGTTGAATGATTTGGAAAATAATACATTTATATTTTATTTCAAATAAATGTTTTTAACATTAATAAAATGGTATAATATATTATAAACATTTAATTTATTTGAAGTGCCGACGCACGCGACGGGTGGGTAGGAAGATATGGATAGGAAGATAAGGGCGGCTAGTAAAGCCAACAAGTCGGCGGTCGGCACATCACAAAGAGTTATCATGACTTCTATTTCCCACCAACACTAAACTAAATAAAATCTTAATGACGTGATTAACTGAGTCAATCAAAATAAATAGCACCTGCTCTGTCGTTGATGACAAGAAAGTTTCGTTCGATTTATCAGACTGATTTTTGTCAACTTGCTATCAGTAGTTTCAGAAGCGCACTCAAACCCCGTTTATCAAAAAACAACCACGGTCGTAGTAGGGGGTTGAACCACCCTTATTCTTCTAGACATTATCAACTATGAATTTTAGCTAGATAAGGAGACTTCTCTTCTCTTTCCTCTTTACCCGGCCTTTTTTGATTCTTTAGTCAGGTCCTAGCTCTCTCGCGAATCGTGTCAAACTGAGAATGGTAAATTGTTTTTGACTCCATTCACTTTACCTCAATCTCAATTTATTTATTTTCATATTTTTAAATAGTGCATAAAATCTAATTTTTACTTTTTAAACAGTGTATACAATTTATTCTTATACATTTATTAAATTTTGATAGACATCATGAGAAAAAGACGAAATACTTATTTAAATTTGTTCTCTAAAAAGTCGAAACCTACAAATATTAGAACTGCTCTAAAATATGTCTACAACTGCTTAAAATGCTGTTTTTGAACGTTTATTTTCCAAAATTTTCCGGGGGAGGACCCCCGGACCCCCCTTCTATAGGGGAGGGGGTAGAGAGAGGAGATAGGTTGCAGTCTGATAAGGAGTATCTACCCCCCCCCCCCCTCCCCTCTTTAACGGAGGAGCCGAGCCACCCCCGTCAAAAATGAATTCCTACGCCACTGGTTTGTACTGCCCTTTCTGCCAAGCCACTCTAAATGATGGCCTAATTGCAAGGTTCGAACAAGTGGTTCGTCCTACCCGTTTTAGTAGGAAGTACTAGACTACTACTACTACTACTTACACGGTTATTTTGAATGAACTGTTTAAAGGTGTACTCCGTGGAATGTGTTCCATTGTCCGTAACCACAGTTGTAGGTAGGCCGGTAGGCCAAAAGTTATAAATAGTAAATAGTCTCGTTAACACTTCTATTCACCAGAGTGATGTTGTATTTTTAGTAGGTATAACTTCAATCCATTTGGAATAAGCTTCAACTGCAAAGTCCTGCGAAGTCTAATTAGATTCAGGGTTTCTTTAATTTTTTGGTTTTACCAACTAAACCCTAAATGTAAAATATTTACAGGCCCGTTTTAGACGTTCACTGCGCCCTGGGCACCCCATCACTATGCCCCCCCCCCCTTCCCCCAATTAACCACACATTGGAGTAAAAAGATAACACTGTGCTGCAAAATTGATCGAACTTTCTGGCCCCAAGAAAATTTTATCTGAACTTTATGTTTTCGAGGTTGCTGAATCCGAATCTGAAGTCAACAGTTTTCCCTGAAAATGCGCCTAAAGTTCGGAAAAATTGTGTTTTTGGGGGTTTTCGACTCAATTTTTGGTCCCCCCCCCCCCAAAAAAAAAAAAAAAAAATTGGGCGTTTTAATATCTTCAAACCATGAAGAACACGAATCTAAAGTAAAAAAAATCTACTGACCTTAATTTTTAAGATAATTAAAAAGAATCGATTTTTTCTCATATTGAGTCGTTGAATTTCTATTGATTTTTTCAGCTATATAAGAAATGTTTTGTGACTTTATTCTAGAGAATTACAATATATGTGACCGAGGGGGGTACAAGAAACATTGGGGGGGGGGGGGGAATATTGTATTTTAGCATATCATATTAGATTGAAAAAAGTAAATAAAAGTTGCGGTTTTGCCGAATTTTTTTATTATGACGCTTTGCGTGCGTATATATAAGAGTAAACTGTTCAGCTTGTCATTACGGCCATTACGCATTTAGACCTATTCACTGATTTTATTCTGATAAGAGCTGAAAAGCTCCTCTCCGCCGAGCTGTTGGTTACTGGAAGGGTTAGGTAACATGCTAAAGTTAATGTATAAGGGATATTTGGTTTACTTAAAACATGTTCCAATTTATATTTTTTGCCCTTGCAAAGTTTAGCCTTCTTCTCCCCCCCTTTAACCTTTCGAGCTGCGCCCCAAACCTCTTGCGCCCCTGGGCACGTGCCCATCGTGCCCCTATAGTTAAATCGGCCCTGAATATTTAATTCTTCTTTAATGACTTGTTTCGAAGAATAGCATCACTAGGTTTTTTGTACGCAATGTTCAGCATTGTCTTTTGACTACTTCTAATGGGATGTTCCTTTAAGTCAGTAAAATCGATTAGTTCAGGCTTACATCAAGCTAGAATTGTGTGTCGGCTGTTTGTCTGAGGGACATAGATTGGCAACAGGCATTCTTAAAGAAA
Source organism: Gerris lacustris (assembly GCA_951217055.1). NCBI lineage: Eukaryota > Metazoa > Arthropoda > Insecta > Hemiptera > Gerridae > Gerris > Gerris lacustris. The sequence goes on from OX578283.1 coordinate 14,480,212, forward strand.
CAAACCGGTGGAAAGCAGCGATGTCCCTTCCATTTTGGTGGAAAATATGATTTTCATGACCCTGAGTACAAAATTAGTTAGTAGACCAAAATTTAAAGTTAGTTTGTTACTAGCTAGGTGACCACTTTGATTTGGAGCAATATTTGAACAACTAACCTATTAGGTGACTTACTAACATCACCTTGGTTTTGTGTCTACTAACTACCTTTTTAATTAGGATCATGTAAATCACACTGTCCACCAAAATGGGCGGGACATGACCGCTCTCCACCGGTTTGTTCTCTTCAAATGCCTAATGCAAAGCTATGTCCCGCAAACGAACTTAGCCAACTTCTTAAAAGGAACTAAAAGATTAACATATATACAAAATACTAGCTTGATTTTTGTAAGACACTTTTTTTCACGCTATCTCCTAGACTAGATGTATAGGGTTTATTTTTATTTTTTCTTTTGCCTTGATATATTGAATGATTGTTCCTTGAAGTCATTAAACCCGATATTTTTGGTTTAATTATTTAATAGTTGTTTTTTTTTTGGGTGAGAGGTCTGAACTTTACAGAATTAATAGTTTAATCAAATAAAACTTTTAAAACCAGTTCAGTGGTTTTCGCCAAAAATAAAGTCGTCTTTGAAGTTTTCTGTTTTCCACTTGATATGTCCTAAGAGATACATTATTAACTGTCAAAACTTAATAAGTGTGAAGGAAAAGGTTGTAATTAAAGAAAAATCCAAACAAAATATAATATCATTTCAAATCGTCATTACAACTTTGCCAAAACATAAGATTTCTACATATCAATAATAAATTATTGGTGATGCAATTTTCCACGCTATCTCCTGGACTATATGTATAGGGTTTATTTTCTTTTGCCTTGATATATGAAATGGCGATATAAATCAATAAATCAGATAATTGCGATATGTCATCATCAATAATTGCGATATGTCATCATCAATAATTGCGATATGTCATCATCAATAATTGCGATATGACAAATCAAGCTTATGGGCAAAAAGCCACAAATTTATCAACGAGGCAAATAACATTCTAAGAATCAAAAATGTATGATAATAAAATTAAGTAAACAGAAACAATGTTATTTATAAGATAAGATAAAGGGATATATTTATTAATTAATAAACACATATTCTTTATCAGTAATTACCCAGTAGTTATTCTGATAAGATATTATTAGCTGTTAATATTGCAAGAACTTATAATAATTAAAGGATTTTAAGACATTTAAAACGTAAATTTTCAAATGATATATCATTATCATTATAACAATAATAATATATTTGTATGATATATTCATTATTCCATTGAATAATACGAACTATGCTCAGATTTAAATAATTCTCAATGCTTTAAATATAACTGCTGAGGCTAGTGTATAAATAATTTTAATGTACGTACCTACCATGCGGAATAGTTCAGGAGCATATACTACACGTGGAGCTCTGTAGTTTCAAGGACAAAATACCAATTATAAATAACTCGACGCCATCTTGTTTGAAAGTCTCCACATTGAAATGAAATACGCTTTTACTTATCACTTTTATGACGTCGTCTTTTGTTATAGCTACCATACTAAAATTATAATGCGTTTTTAGTTCTCACTTTAATGTCGTCATTTTACATTAAAGCTACCATATTAAAAGTATAATACGCTTTTACTTCTCACTTTAATGGCACCATTTTACTTTAAAACTACCATTTAAAAGTATAATGCGCTTTTATTTCTCACTATTATGGCGTCATTTTACTTTAATGCTACCATATTAAAAGTATAATGCGACTTTAGTTCTCACTATTTTGGCGCCATTTTACTTTAAAGCTACCATATTAAAAGTATAATACGCTAATGGAGCCGCAAAATTGATTAAAGATAATATTTTAATAATAAATAGAGACTATTGAATAACTATATTGCTTAAAGCCTTTAAAATAGCTTAACTATATCGATATCGATAGTATTCTTAAGGATCGAGATTTTAACTCGACATGTATTAAATCGATTCTAGTAGAAGTCGAATATAACTCTCGATACCGTGACCTTGTTTTTTCTTTTACTTCTATCCCGAATCGAATTAAAAACACCTGTTATAACACTTTCTTTTTCGTTTATGCACCCTCTTTTGGGCGTTCATGGAATTAATTTTCCTTTCCATGAACTAGAAGACGTATAAGGAATGGATAGACGTTTGAGTTGGCTCTTTTTCATAATATATTTTTACTAGATTAAGGCTTGTTTCTTATAAAAAATAATATATAATAAAAAACTATTGTAAAAATAAAATTAAAAATGGCGGCAGTTATCAAAACGAAATAATGAGGGGAATGTTCGTCATATAAAAAGGTGTATTTGGTGCAAATTTCAGCTTAATCGAACATTTTTTCGATATTTAAGAATTTTTGAAATTTTTCCTAGTCAGCAAAATGGGTTAATGAAATTTATGTTTTTTTCCGGGCAGCACAACTACTGTAAAGACTGAATTTTAAACCAATTTTCAACTCTCTAGCTTAAAAACTGTAGGAGTTATGCGCGACACCGACTGCAAAACAGACAGACAACTGACAGACAGACAGGCAGACAGACAGACATCCAGCTAGAAACCACTCAACTCGTCTTGAAAACACCCGAAACTGATTATTCTGTTGAAATCCTGGTTTCAGGGTTGTCGGCTAAAAACAATACTTTTCCATTAAGGTATAAGGAAAAGTAAAAAAGAAACAATTTCAGATTTATAATTTAAAAGTTGATAAACGATCTAAATAAAACATTTATTATCAATAATATACTTTATTGAGTTTTGAATTTTATGAAACTATAAAAAGAACAAAAAGAAAATTACATTTTAAGGTTGACAGTAATAGGAACGTTATAGTTATGCCATCTGTGATGATGCCAACTACAATAATGCCAACTATAAAATGCTAATTATGCCGGAAGAATGCCACATATTTATGAGTATTGATTTTTAACTCGAAGCGAGAATGCACAAGGGCGTTGACCCCAGTTAAATGATAATCGATACTACCTCATTCGACTTATGTTTAAGTCGATTCTAATTCTCGATATATTAATACTCGAGATTGATACTTCTATAACTCGATTCCTGAAGTGATTAGTTGAGTCCACTTTGTGTTTTATTTTTCTTTTCTTATTTCTGGCACGATAGTAAATTAGGGTCTAGCTTAATGTAGAAATTACTGACAGTTAACTATTTATCTCCACCGGCCAAATCTTTTTATTATCTAGCCTTCAACTTTAATTATCCCCACCTAAAATCAACTTTAATGCGCAGTTGCACCATATTTAGCAATCTGCCACACCCGCATTGATTTAATTATGGCAATTCACCTAAAAAAAACGTTTTAGTCGTAATATCAGTTAGTGCAACATAACAAATAAAAAAAATCTCAACGTGCTCATCATCTCTTAAAAATAACCAATATAATATTATAATAATTTATTTATTTAAGAAAATTATTGATTATATATCGGTTTTAAGGTTAAGAAAAGTCAACACTGTTTTTCTTAATAATGAAAACATTAAAAAATAGTATTTAAAACAACCTTACATGTCTTCAAGAAGGAGGTTGTAGAGAAGCTGCTTTTTAGGGGCTTTATTTCTTCAACTGCTTTAGGTTGGCAACAATGTCTTTTTATTACTGGGACTGCCTAGAGACGGATTAAAGTAAAGGTTAAGGTCATAAGTATCGAGTATTTAACTCGATACTTCAAAATAATCAATACTTTTTCAACAATCGATAGTAACATTCCAAACTTGAAATGTTACAGTCGATATCTTTATATTAGCTCTATATGAAATCGACTAGAGGTTGTAGGAACCATCCCCAGCAGGGCCATTTAGTTTTTGTCTCCTTGATAGGGAAATAGTTTCTCTATTAGTTTTAGTCAGTAACAAGTATCTATGAGAAAAGAAAACCCCAATTTAGAAAATCCTGTGCGTGGATTTTTGAAGGAAACGTACTAAATATATTTCTATACGTTTTCGTAATGCTGCTGATTTATAATTCCTTGTATATTTTTATGTATAATATATTATATACTTACTTGATTGTGTATATTATTGCGTTCATATTAACTCATCCTTCACCCGTAAGCAAGTAGCCAATAGTGGGAAAAGTTTAAGGATAAATTTAGGAATGCCAACATAGAAATTTAAAATATCTTACCTCTAATTTGGACCGGTTATGTCGAGAATTTGAAGCACGGTGGACGTTATAATACTTCCGGACACACTGGATCCTTCAATAATTTTTTATTTATAAAATTAAAATAATTAATGAAGAAAGAAAAAATATTATGTATTAACTATTAAAAAAATTAATGCGTGCACTTAAAATAGATATATTTGAAAAACGATATCTCGATCTATAAAAGAGTAATCGATTATTTAATTACCTTTATATTAAAAAAAAATTAGTCGATCCTAAACTGAAGATCGATTGTTAAAAATAATCGATTCTTAAAATCAATAGGTATTGCATAATCAATAATTGACATTTTGGTAATAGGGAATTCGATCCCATAGTAAAATTTTTAAATTTAAATAATTAATTGATGGTATTGTTATAAATAGGTTCTGTATCGATACTATAAAGTCGATACTGAAGGAGATCAGGTTAGTCGCAGTAGAGAAACCCCTCCCAAGGTCTTTTATAAATAAACAGCCCTGGCGAATTTTATTTATCGATCTATTCCCATTTTACGTGCAGATAATATGTATTTATTGCCAATTATATTTGGTTTGTTTTTTTAATCAAAAGTATTACATTTTGTTTTTTGGTATTATTTAATTTATAAACACTAGAAATTGTAGGGTTTGATAAAGGTTAATATTAAATCTATATTTAGATTTACCGATGAAATAATTAAAAATAATAAATTAAAAAGAGTAGTATACTATCGAGCCCATTAAAGAGACAAACAAATCCCCTTACAGAATATTTTGCATTGGGGGATACTAATAATTGGGGTTAGGATAATGGTCAATGAATGTAACATCCCCTAACAGAAGGTTGCGAGATTGGGGATACGGGCTTACGGATACTGAAAGCCGGCAGTAACCCTTTTATAAATATATATATATATATATATATATATATATATATATATATATATATATATATATATATATATATATATATATATATATATATATCTAAAAAATAGTCTATTTATCTAAATAAATAGTCTACATGGACGTGTAGTCTGTGTTTCCTGATGAAAGTCACTAGCAACCTAAAGTAAGCAAATAAATAAAACAAAAACTTACCTTCTTCTAAGAGAGATAGATATTTTCTTAGTGTTATAGGTTTGAAAGAATTCATAATTTCATAATTTAGCTAATAAATTAATAAAAGAACTACAAATATGACAGACATAAACACAGAACAGTATGATGGAAATAACAGTATGGACGCCATGCTAATTCAACAGCTAATGAAGAAATACGAATAAGTACTGCTTCAAGTGTTGCTTTAGGGACATATTTGTTTGTTATGATTGATAGATCTTTATTTAGAAATGGCATTGAACTTCATGGAATTATCGAAAAAAGAGGAAGAGACCAGTGTTGCCCTAGAAAAAATGTTTTCTTCATTATTTAGAAACCGTTTTAGAACTGTTTCTAAGTAAAGAAGAAAATAATTGTTTAGGGCAACACTGGACTTTTTCGATTTTACGATGATTCCATACCGTTTATTATAATTTTTAAATAAAGATCTATCAATCTTTAATTTAAAATATCAAATTAACAACATTATACCTGTTTTATCTTTAGCACTGCATATTAAAAGAATGTATTATTTGAGAAGAAAATCGTTCGGTTAGAGACAGCTAGGATAAAATGCTTCATGTGTACGTGTTTCTTTTTCTCTACATACCTATACATATTTTATCTATATCAAAATTATAGATAGAATTATTTAAGTATAGGAATGAAATTTCCTTTGTAAGATCAAGGGCGTAAAATCCATGTATAAAATTTTTACTTTCTAAAAGTGTTCATGAGCAGTAAGATTAATAAACATTCAAAAATCGTTTTACCCACGAGTATTTTGTAAAAGTAAAGTAGTAGAGTATTATCTTAAGTCTTTATATTTCCCTGGGAATCCGGGGGGGGGGGGAGAACTTCAGCCCTCCTCCCCGAGGGTGCACCACTGAATGTAGTCATCACAATATTTCGGAATGCAAGAATAGCCAAGCTGGATATAGTAATAACCTTTTATTGGTTTAAGCAGCCCCTACACTATCAAGCCGCTTGATCAAAACATCGCGTCCACCTGATCGACACGAGCTTCAAGCCACCTTGGGGCGCATCAAGCATCCCATCAATCTTTTCATCAACACTCATTTGTAGCGGAGTTTTCGACCAGTGAACTGCTCCTTCTGGACTGCAGTGAGTCAGTATTGTGTAGATACCACGGTTTCGAATCAGGATTTGGGGTGTCGAGCAGGTGATTGACGGAATGCTTGATCAAAATTGCTCTAGACTATCAAGCGCTCCGTCAAGCCGCTTGACTCATTCAATCTTTCCATCAATATCCGTCAAGGATTTACTCAAGCATCAAACGGGTTTCTAGACTATCAATCACGCTTGACGCGATGTTTTGATCAAGCGGCTTGATAGTGTAGGAGCTGCTTAACATATCAAGTCATAAACTAACATCCACTTGATTTTTGGTCTACTTGGTAATAGCAATTGTTAGACGGGGAGGACGAACCCCTTGTTCCAACCTATCCATCAGGCTACATTGGGCCCATATTACTAACCCTGTGGTAGAGTTCCAGCCACTTCCCACATCATCACTTCACAATCAGATGAGCACTTTTGATAGATGTGGGAGTAAATAAATGTATGTTTGTGCGCAAGTTGAAGAGAAGCAAATGGGTGCAGAAGTTTGAATCTTATATGGGACCAACAATGGGCTAATTATGACCTGCCATACAAATTTCATTAACATCGGATGTGTATTGTTTTTAAGATATGTTAAAGGTCGACCAAGAAGTCATGGAAATCTGAGGAGTACGCTAGTGTCGTTGTTTTGGTGCCATGTATAGTCAGTTTTTAATAAAATAGACCACTGTCAAAAAACACATTGTTGTTCTTTTGTTATTAATCATTTTATTTTTAAAACTTCAATATTTTTATTTTAAATATTTTTTGCAACAAGCAACACTGTACCTTATAAGAAATCACTAATAATATACGATAATATCTTTATATTATTAATATTTCATAATAATATTCTTTAAATCTAAATAGTTTTTTTTTTTTCTTCTTAATCGATTCTTTTCTTCCTCTTTATTTCTGAGTTTGATTTGTTACTTTTTTTATTTCTGTTTTATTTGTTACTGTTTTTTATTTCTGGATTTTAGTTGTTACTTTTTTGTGAATTATTTTTGTACCTCTCTCGGATTGTTATTTGGCAATTTTCTCTTTGGTAAATTAAATTTCCTAGTATTAATAAAAATATGGATAATAACACGAAAAAAAATAAAATAACACGAATTCAAGATTAGGAATAAATTATATAAATAATGAGATACTAAGATAAGTGACACTGGTTATTTTAATTATAAAAAATATAATGGGTAAAAACAAACTAGAAATTCGCTAATATTATTTTGATTAATTGTCATGGAGAGCAATAATTTTTATTACAACAAATACATATTAGGTTTGTTCCAACCCCGTTATTTGTAGAGCCCTATGTATTTGTATCATCCCGTGGATTTGTGGATCGTACAAAATTCGTTTAGGACAGTTGTGTCTATAATTCTTACCGTATAAAAACCAAGGATGTTTAATAATGCGGGGATGGAGGGTTGTGGAGAAAAAGTGACCCCATGAATATATTATGTAAAATAGAAGCTCCAATGGGACAAATTACCTTCCTCTTGGTTATAGGTTACCAAGAATTTGTTTATAGTTTCAGGTTATAACCTCATAAAGAAGGTAATTTGTCCCAATTCAAAGGTTGTGGAGCATGTGCAGTATACTTTTTCTCTCCAATTTCTCTTTCCTCCATGGGGTCACTTTTTTGCCTTAAACCCCTTCTTAACATTCCATCCCCTCTATATAACATCCTTGATAAAAACAAATATAACAGGAAACCTAACAGATTGGAAACCTTCCTGTTCTAATTCGTGAGATTTGACATAACTGCGCATGTCAACTATAGAACATACAAAATAGAAATGAGTATTGTCTTAGCACCCGACTTTACTGACTTCGGCAATACTCGGAAGTTCCGACATTAAACGAAGCTAAGCTTTCAGTTTCTCCGGTGTTCATGACTTCTTGGTCGTCCTTTAGTTCGCAAAAATTGAGCGACAGATGGACACGGAACCAAAAATTTTCCCTGGTGTCTAAAACGGATATCTGTCTTGATTTTTTGAAATCGGAGACAGAAAATATTTTCGTTCTTCAGAACAATATCATAGCTTCCGTTACCTTTGGCAATCTCGAAAGCAAAATCATGATGATTTTAACAGATTTAAAGGGGGGGGGGGAATAAATAAATTTGACAATATTAGATTTAAAAAGCATAATATCTATGTTTTAAAAAATAGAAAATTAGTTTCGTAGAATAGAAAATTAGATTATTTAGAATATAGAAATATAGGATCCGAGGAAGCTATGTGCCACACTAACTAATAATTGACAGACTATATTTATTCTCACAACACCAATATGTCGAGTGAATTGATTTCTCTATTCCGCCTCAGAATTTGACTTTTCTGAAAATTTACTTTTTAAGGTTTGATTTTATTATCACGGGATTTGAGTTTTCCTAATAGTTTAACGTGTCCACACATACCGTAATTTAAAAAAAAAAAAAAAAAAACACCTTTTTTAGGCTTAGGGGACTTCAAAACGTGCAAATCCAATAAAAATCTTGAAATCGAATTTTGGTGTCATCGCAATACTTTCTCTTTATACAGGGTGACTGGCGATATATGTGAAAAAATAGGAAAAAAAAGTAGGTTGTTCTACGCCTCAAGGGCTATATATATATATATATATATATATATATATATATATATATATATATATATATATATATATATATATATATATATATATATATATATATAAGTCATGGGTCAAATCTTAACCGTTTTCCCACAAAATCAAATTTCATGATTTCTTTAAGATTACTTACCTTTGCTCATGAAAATGCTTATTGCACCAAAAGTATAAAAGCTAGAATAAAATGTTTGGCACCGTTGTAAATCTGACGAAATTTCCTATCAGAAAGATGTAATTTTAATTTTCCTGCCTTTAAATTATATGACAAAAAGTTTATACAAATTTTATTTTTAAGAATAAATTTTTTTTTTGAGGTCCCATATCTTGGTAAAGAGCCAAGCTCAAACTTTTCGGACTTCAGGAAAAACTTCCTTATTGACTTAAGTTTCAATCAATATTAATATTATTACCCATTCATAAGGCGGAATGTTTAGTAAACTTCGTTGAAAGTAAAAAATTAACATGTTTATTGTTGATATTGTTGACACAAATATGAGTATACTAAACCAACCTTGCTTGATTTTAATTATTTACTCACCTGTCTGTAAGTCAAGAATTGCAACATTAAACACGTTTCTTTTTTACTTTCAGCGAAGTTTAATAAAAATTCCGCCCAATGAATGGGTAATGATATTAATATCGATCGAAACGTTAGTAAATAAGGAAGTTTTTCCTGGAGTCTGAAAAGTTTAAGCTCGGTTGTTTATCAAGTTATAAAACCTCAAAGCAATTGATTTTTTAATTTTTTTTCTTAAATATAAAATTTGTATACATTCATTGTCGTGTAATTTGAGCGCATGAAAATTAAAATTACACGTTTCTTATAGGACAATGTGTCAGCTTTACAACGATTATACCAAACATTTTGTTCTAGCTTTTATACTTTAGGAGCAATAAGTGTTTTTATAAGAAAAGGTATGCGATCTTAAAAAAATCATAAAATATGACCTTGCGGGAAAACGGTTAAGATTTGACACATGGTTTATATTGCGTTTTTTGAGGCCCATAAGACGTAAAACAACCTACTTCATTTTTTCACATATAACGCCAGTCACCCTGTATATATACTACATACGTGAGTAAAAACCAGTAATTTAATAAATCTCCCTTAAGAAAAGAAATATATATTTCTAAATCATATTTTTAGAACTTGAAAATGTTGTATGCTACTAAGGGCTTCCTATAAAGCAGCTATTAAACTTATTAAAAATTAACTTTGTGTAATAAAATTTAAAATGAATAGAAAAAGTGTGTTTTTAAGTTAATAGTTTTAGATAAGTGGCGAGTTATCCGGTCACTGAAATGAGACGATTTTAATATTTTTGACAGTGAATTTCAATATGACTTCGTCACAAATATGTTAAATTTCTAATTCATTTGAGGTGAATCTGTGGGATTGAAAGAGATGATTGGGTAAATTTGATTTATTTATTTTTTATGATCAAATTTTATAATATTCTTTATTCTTCTACTCTACCTTAAATAATTCAGAGGTGCACTCACACATTTTCTAGTACCGGAACGTCGGTTATTATTTCAAACTTTAGTACAAAATAGGGCTGGATTTACCACTAGGCCCACTAGGCCCTGGCCTAGGGGCACACAATGCTAGGGGGCGCATGCTGTTAAAAAATTGTTCACATAAAGAAAATGTTTATAATGAGTTAAGAAATGTCAATTTAATTTTCTTTTATACAGTTTATTGGTGTGCGTAATTGTTGATTGCTGCAGAAACGTTTTAATTTCTTGAGTGCCTCAACACATAAATGTGTTATCCTAAAGAAAAAGTTTCCTTTACAACTACAACGTCAATCTATCAAAGACTCGGTGGTCTTTTCGACACAACGCCTGCCGAGTTGTAAAAATGAAAACAGAGAAGGCATTAAGAAAAATTTAAATCAAATTGCTAAAGGCAGTGATGAAACAAGTTCTATAATAATTGAAGCCAATGCTTTAGTTAAGATCCCTAGAAACTACATTCATGGCTATTTTATGGGGTACTACTGAATTGGTTTAATAAGGTGAACATAAAACTGCAGTATAAAACCAAAGAGCTAAGGAAGATTATCACTTACAATGAGTCTCTTTCTCTTTGTAGTTTTCTTCATGAAGTGAGAAAAAAAAAATGTTGATGGCTTAGAAAGTGCAGCAAGAGAAAAATATAAGAATGAGTACGTAGCAAACACACGACACAAAGGAAGATATATAGATACTTTGATGAAAATGTTGGACATAGCAGCGATGTTATATTTACAGGATCTGAGAACTTTTGTGTGAACCCTTGTAAATTTATACTAGATACGTTATATTCCGAAGTCAAGAGACGTAAAAATACATACATATACACAGCTCCACAACACGTTTGGATTATTCGAGGATATTAAAGGACTGGAGGCCTCAGATATCACAAAACATACAAGAGAACTATTAATTTTGTATCCCAATCTTCAGCATGATCTTGTAGATGAGTGTTTACTTAAAACCTCTTTTTGAAGTAAAATTCAGACCAAGAAAAAACAGCATGACGTTGTTGGGCTATTTAATTTACCTTATATACACCCAAAATACAAATAATTGATTCTCAAATTATGTCCATAAATGATGTTACTATGGGAAAAATTTAAATTGTTATCATAAAGATTATTTTCTAAAGGAAAATTACCGCATCGACCCCCCTCACCAACGTCAATCTTCAACCATACCCCCCCCCCCCCACCCCCCCCCCCTCACCAATGGTATGAAGAGAAGAGGCGGTAAAACTCTTGGGCCTAGGAGCGTCCACACTTTAAATCCTGCCCTGGTTCTAAAAAGCGGTTTTGCCAAAGTTTCGAAGTAATAATATTTTGAAACTTTGGTACATATTCTGAACAAGGTAATCATTTATATAAATATTATAATTCGAGTAGTGCCCAGACAGCAATGACACACCTCGATATGACTTGCTATTGCTAAGTAAGGCAACCACATTTATTCCAATAAAATACATTTTTATTTTCGATTATTTGGTCTTTAAATAGATATTATAACTTATCATATCTAAATTAATTTACTTAATTTTACTTTCTTTTCTAAATATAAAATTAAGCCCGTTTCAACGGGCTAAACTGCTCGTAATATTATATTACCTTTCTCTTGATATAAAAAATAATTTTGTTTAGACAAAATGTCATTGTAATAATAATAATCGTAAGAAAAGTTTCAAATATGGATCGCTGTTGTTGATTAGTTAGGGCTATTTCACACTATACGGTTTTGGCCGTACGGCAAAAAACCGTATACGGCGAAATTTTTTTAGTGGAGTATAGAAGGAGACGGGCACTTTCACATTACACGGCGACGGCAAAAAGCAGTACGGCAGCCGTATAGCAGCCGTCCTCAACCACTAAACTCACGGCGACCGGATAGCCGCCGTGGATCCAGTAGTCTATTTGATCAAATGCTCAAATGCAGGCTTTCACATTGGACGGCTTTTAGCCGTACGGCAGTTTCTCGCCAGGTTTTACTCTGTACGTTTCTCTACAGTTCTTTTAATTTATTTAAATATTAATAATATTTATTTAATTTTTTTAATAATTAACAATGGAAGAGATTGATGCAGAAGTGTTAAATACCCTTGTCCAAAATAGACCAGTGCTGTGGAACTAATATCTTGATTTATACAAAGACAGAAATGCAAAGAAAAATGCTTGGAATGAAGTTTGTGTAGAATTGCAGCCAGATATTACGCCCCAGCCTGGGTACCCTCAGGCCTAAAATAACAAAACAATATTATAACAATTCTATTTAGTAAACTAATTATATTAGGATGTAAATCCAAATATACAGAGATAATTATAAACGTCAGATTATTATTTTAATTTTATTATAACTAACACTAACAAAATCGTATTTTATATTTATAATTCATTTATAGTCTATATCTTTCATTAGTATGATGAATAGGCTATTTTATAATATGTTTATTAAATACAGTAAACAAATTGTTTGTTAAATCTTTTAACATAAAAGATCGGTTCATGAAATAATACTGCGGTTCCGATAAATTATGTTTATGGCTTCTCTTTTTGCGACGATAATGCAACTATAATGCAATAATTTATTTATGGTTCATAGCACAGCACTTCACTACATTTTTAAAAACCTTCTGATTGGAAAAAAGCCGTGGACAAACCGGATAGTGTGAACAACATGCCAATTCGGATTTTTGCCGTACGGCAAAAGCCGTATAGTGTGAAGCGGGCCTTAGTGTAGAATGATCAATTCATCCATCACACTCGCATTCACCTGGAAACTAGTTCGAATCTCAGAAAGGTAAGACATTTTTTACACTTTCTTCTACATCGTGTATATGATAAGAAGTGGCTATAATGTTATTAAATAAATAAAAAGAATGTTGAGATTGCCAAAATAAAATGGATTTTTTTTTTTTTTTTTTTTTTTTTTTTTTAAATTATATTTATATAATAATTACGCTCTTAAATACTAAAATTAAACTATGTTCACTATAATATTAGAAATACAAAACACTTTGTTTCTTTTTTCGGACTTAAACAATATTTAACTTTTCTTTTTTTTTTAATAATCTGTTTAATTTATCGACTTAGAAAATAACTCAGTAAAAATGTACATAATTGTTACGTTTCAAGACAAAATCAAATATTTACAAGATGAAGGAATGCGCCACTACTAAGATAAACTCGATGTAGTCATTGAAAGTGAATAAAAATACGTCTTACCTTTATGAGAATCGAATCAGGTGTGTAGGTGTTTAAAAAGACTAAGTTGACACCTTACCTACTTTTAAAAATATAGGAAAAAAATCCTTAAAATTCTAGGTCCGTAATATCATTTTTAATAGGTATAGGTACTATAATATGCTTAAAATATTTATCATGTAAATAGTAAAAAAAAAAAAAAAACCAACATATATTTTAAACAAATAAAAACACAGGTTAAATTATCCCAACTTCATAAACCTAGTGGTTGTAATTTAAACTAAGCACTGATAATATAGACGGAATTTTATCTAAAAATAATAACTTTTCTATACTATGTGTATCACAATATAATCAGAATTATTATTATTGTATAATAAACGATATAAAAGGTCCCGTTTATGTTATCAGTAGCTTGTAGTTCAAATTGTTGCCGCTAGAGTTTAAACTTGGTAATACATCGTAAATACTGGACAGTAAACATGAATTCACATACATCCTAAAAGACTCTCGTGGTAAGACTGCCGTGGGAAGTTTCCCTTCCCAGATAATAAGCTCAAGGCGAAAGCAGCGACCCTGGTGCCAGATAAAGGAACATGACTTTAAACCACTTAAGAAACTAGTTCATCATCTTGCCAACAGAATGCGCCACCAACCTAGTTATATTCTTAAAAAAACAAGTATGTCTCCTAGCGAATATTAGTCGAACTATTAGGAATTGTATAGACTTTTAAATTGAGTTTTCCTTTAAATTAATTAATTAATTATCGTTTATATTAATTATTTTTAAACGAAAAAGCTTCACTTTTGAAACTATTAACATTAAGAACAAAGTATACACAAGTTTTTATTTAAAAAAAATAAAAATATTTTTAATCTAATATGGGTATTTATTTTGATCATTGAATTCGTCGACTGGCGTAGCCGAGGTGATAAGGCATTCGCAATTCGCCTCAAACCTAAGCTGAATACTGACATATCCCGTGGGTTCAAATACCCGAGAAATGAGACATATTTCACAGTGATGATAACCAATAGATGAGTCTTAAGTGAACGGGGGAAGGCGTCCATATTAACCTTATGATTTTATGATGTATTAATCAGGACATTAAAACATAATCGGTCCAAGACAACCCAGACAAATTTTCTCATATACGAGTTCATAATTACTTAGCCCTGTGTTTTCCATTTATTAGTTTTCGTTGGTATATTTAATTATTATTATTGAATATTTCATAAAAATGTATCATAAATATAACTTCTCCCCGGCGGGGAATTGAACCCGGCTTCTCTCCGCCCGCGTTTAAAGCTATTATCTAACGAACTAGATTTTTTCCGGAAAAACGGCTTTTATCGTTAGATTCGTATGTAAATGGTCTACATTTTAGAATTTTTTAATCAAAATCGTGGGAACCGTTTTCGAGAAATAATATTTTTTCACTTTTTTTCAGTTTCTTGGGGGTAACGCCCCCCAAATTTGGAGCTAAAATTCATTTATCGATTTTGCCTTGGGGTTTGAATTTTTTGAGTGCATGTATGTAACATTTCGTCCAAATCAGCCCAGTAGTTTAGGCACCACGCGTCTGCTCAGACGTCGCACAGAAATTATTTGTTATAAAACACTTTTTTGGAATCAGGGGACCTCAAAACGTGTAAATCCATCAAAATCGCAGAAAAAAAATCAGCAATCGGCTGCGCCTCGGGAGATAATTATCGCGAGGGGAATTATAGCACTTTACTCCCGAGGTACATACAATATTTTATCTCCAGTAGGGAGAAAACGCATCTTCACCCATTACACAGCTTTTATTTACTATATTAATGAATACCAATAATTGTTAGCACTTTTTTTAATAGCACATAAGAGATTCAATTTTAAAAAGAAATAAGAATTGCATTTAAACTCAAATAGAAGGCTATTTAGATGTAGGTTTAAACAATGATAAGCGCAAATTACAAATAAGGTCGAAAAAGGCTGTGTTGCCAACCTGATTTCAATAACTTCACTACATTAGCCATTCATTCTCTACTATTATAAAATATTTAGATTGGCAATCCTTCTTTTTCTTCCTGGTTTTACTTTTTCTCCCTACTTTTACTTTTTCTCCCGACTTTTTGAGTTCAGGGAAGAAAAGACTTACTTTAGTCCCTCTTCTAAACTAGTCCAAAATCATAACTTTTTCTCCCGTCTGGAGATAAAAATATAATACATATTGCCTCAGTACTAACTCCAGAATAAAAATTAACTCCAAATTTCTCCAATGGTGTTATCTTTACGTTATCTCCTGCAATTGTATGTAATATAAACAAAATCTTACTTCAGAACTGATTTATTAACTTTGTTTTTCCCCAATTTGAGGAAATGAAACAAATGGATACCGCAATTGGATGCGACCTCTCCAGCGCCCTCTAGCGCCAAAAAAGTGTTTTTGGTAGTGTACCCTGTTATCACGAGTACTTTTTTACGTGAAGTCCAAACTGAAACTGAATAAAAAAATAAGCATCTTGTACTGAAGTGCTTCTTAACCTTTTAGTAACCGCGGCCCCCTTAAATTTAAAAAAAAATCTTAGCGTCTCATAAGCCTTTTTCACAAAGGTAAGTTGAAGCAAAAAAAAAAAAAAATATAATAATAATGTATGGCTACAGCATATTCCATACGAATGTGAATACAAAATTGTTTAAATCAATTTATTATTTATTTTTTATTCGTTTAAACTTTCAGCGGCCCTCCTGTTACGAACCCTGTTGCAAAAGGCAGTTTGGAGAGCCACCAAAGTCTATTTTTTTTTACTACGTTTTTATTAGCTTGCTTTCTTGTTTGTTTGTTTGTCCGGTACAAATCTGGCAATCGATTTCTAACTAACTTCCCGAATAGCTAGACATTTGAAACTTTTAGCATTGCTCAGAACACGATGACAATGCATTATTTTAATAATTTTAGCCATCTTTCAGCAGAATTTAATTGGTTTTCAGCAAATTTTGCTTTACGGAAAGTTAGTTCGGAAAAAATCCGCAAGTTATTTTATTTGTTGAGCCATGTCCCATATTTACGCAATCTTCATTTGGACGGGTCTCAAATTTATGATAGATAAACATTGAATGACAGCAAAACAGGAAATATCGATTATATTATTTATATTATTTCAAATATATCGATGGCACGCTTTAGATTTGGTGTTGGGGAGATCCGTTGTACAATGATTTGGTCGTTTTTTATGTTTAAGATCAGCTCTCTAGATGGTTGTCATTTATTTGAAGTAAATAAATTCGGAACTATTTTTTTTTTTTTTTTTCACTAACATTATATATTATATATAATGGGGTTTAATTCAAAGAAATTAGTAAAATGAAATAATTTTTGTTGGTTCTAAGAGTTAACCATAAACAGTACCTAATTTCTCTGTATTTCTTTCTTTTTTACTTTATCCTAATTTCTTTGGAATATCTCCTTCTTTTCTATTAGCATATTTTATTTCTTGCTCACTTGTTAGTTTGATTTAGAAGGGGAAATGTGAATTTTTTTTTTTAATTTTTGTGTTTTTACGTGCACTGTGTATTTAGTGCTGAAATTACCTCAAACATTTTTTAGATTTTACAATTAAACCTAAGAACAATACATGTTAGTTTTTTTCAACTTTTATAGAACAATGTTTCACCTCGTTTTTGTCTAAATTGTAAAAAATTATTTCCAAATTGTGTCTCTTTTCTATAAACGTTCCTTTTCGCCCTTTATGTGTGTAACAGTCCCAAATTTGGGGGCGCTACCCCCTAAAAACTGCGAAAAAACGTAAAAAAAAAGATGATTTCTCGAAAACAGTTCCGAGGATTTTGATTAAAATTCTAAAATGTAGCCCATTTAAGTACGAATCTATCGATATTAGCCTTTCCCGCGGGAGAAATCTAGTTCCTGAGAAAATAGCTTTAAACGCGGACGGAGAAAGACCGGGTTTGATTCCCCGCCGAGGAGAAGTTATTTTTATGATGAATTTTGATGGAATGTTCAATTATAATTAATTGTACTTACAAAATACGAAAAATAATAAATAAAACACTGAGCCAAGTAATTTGAACTCGTATATGAGAATTTTGTCTGAGTTGTCTCGGACCGATTTTTTTTTTTTTTTTTTTTTACTCATTTTGGGTATGTTGACCACCTGCCTAAGGTGACCACTTTTGGTCGGTCCCTTCGGTGGTCACGTTATCCAGGTTTTACTTTTGTTTACTTTGTTGTCCCTTCCTCTCCTCAGGTTAAGATAATTAAACAAATTCTTACCACAGAACTATTTTCTTTACTTTGTTGGCCCTTCCTCTCCTCAGGTTAAGATAATTAAACAAAATCTTACCACAGAACTATGTTGTTTACATTGTTGGCCTTTCTTCTCCTCAGGATAAGATAATTAAACAAAATCTTACTACTGAACTATTTTGTTTACTTTGTTGGCCCTTCCTCTCCTCAGGATAAGATAATTAAACAAAATCTTACTACTGAACTATGTTGTTTACTTTGTTGGCCCATCCTCTCCTCACGTTAAGATAAATAAACAGGTAATAAAACAAAATCTAACAATGTAATTAGCATCGTAACTTCGTTGTCCAACCTTGAGGCGTACACTTAATCTTATCCCCATAGTTTGAAATTTCTTTTATTTATTATCATCAATTTAAGGGCATATAAAAATTTAATTATCTCTAAAATAAGGTACACCTTTTTAAAAGTTAGTTCTAACCAACTTAACATTGTTGTCCCCCCATTTAAAAAATATGAAATGGAGTTACATAAAAAAAAATACACAACGCAATATATTTTGTTTCAATATTTACATAAGTATATTTATTTTCAAATGAAAACGTAGAATGTATTGTTTTAAGTCCTTTCTATTCTATAAGCTACATTTTATATATTTGGTAATCAAGAGAGAATATATAAAATGTATTTCTCTCCTTGAGGCTCATATATTTGGAAATTTAATAGATATACTTTTTTTATTATTAAATTCCTTTAACAAATTACGAAAATACTCATTTAATATATTTTTTTTTAATTAAATACTGGCACAAGAACTTTTAGAATATTTGTCGAAGTGCTACAATTCAGTTAATTTGGAGCCTATAATATAATTATATTATAAATATACTTTTATAATATAAATTATACATAACTATATGTGATATTATATAAGTATATAAATATTAATATATATACTAAAAATAGCTACAAGCTCAATAATATCTGAATACAAATTCACTTTTGTATTTTAATAATTGAAATTCACCAGTAATATAAATATATATTTGTTTATTATATTATGTATTTTTCTTTTAATATATTGGCAGCAAGACTGATAAACTATTATTAGATATATTTTATAATCAAATTAAAAAAAGTATTCTTTTTAGCATGCATATACTTTTTATTTAAATATATGAATATATTTTAAATATAATTATATTATGTACATTATCTATCATTACATTATGTATCTCACATCTACATTTATTTATTTTTTTATTTATATATTTACAATATAAATTATAATTGTTTAATTGTTTTTTTTTTTTTTAATTTTTATACTGTTTTTTGATCACCGCATATAAATTAATTAAAGTTTTTTTCTACATAATATTTTATGTATACTATAAAATTAGGATTTATTTATTATTATTATCTTTATGACATTGTAATTTATTTTATCTACGATTGATAAGAAATATAAACATTATATCTTTGTTTAGATGCGTAGAAAGTGATTATTTACGTACTTGTATTCATTGAACATGCGCGTCTCATAGAACTGAACAATTCCTCTTCTTTACCACACTAGTGCGGTAAAGAAGAGGAATTCTTCAGCTTTACGCACGATTAGCAAGTTTGTTTACATTTAACAAAACTAATTTGCAGTTCTTTTATTAAAATAACTGTTTATATCGAGTTTTTAGTGAAAAGCAATAAGTGAATCAAGTGACTTTGACGAAAATGTGGAGAATAATACTCCTCCAGAAATAATTAATTCGGCAAAAAATACAACTCAAGAATTAATCCCATCTTTATCAAGAGAGAGATACGAACTTACATACAGCAAGTTTATTTTTTTCTGTATTTATAATTTAAATCTAACAATCGTAGATAAAGTACGGTACGCAACTCGTGCGAAAACGGCATTTTGCATTGCTCGTGTGGTTTTACAACCATCGCTGTCGCTCGGGTGCAAACTCCCATGCAAAATGCTACTTTCCGCACTCGACGCGTAATGTACTATTATATGTAGTACAGTATTCATTGATATTAAAAGATTTTATATAAATATAATTATTAGTTACATTGGAGTGTTTTATTATAAATGCTGATTTATAAAGAATTTAGTTCTTTTATTAATTAAACAAGTATTTATATTACCATTTTAACAATGAGTAAAGTTTTTTTAAGGATCTGATTTTTTAATTAATCATATTAATTTTGTGGCAGTTCTTTAGATTGTTACTCCCCTTATAAAAAATCAGAGGGTTAAACAATCTAAAGAAGGTGTAGTCAGGGTGCCCATAGGCAAAAAAGTAACTTATACATACTCTTTCCAAACCTTTTTGTATGGCTTGTTTCGGCCTAATCTGACACCGTTTCCCTCTGTGATTTTTTTTTTAGTTTTGGGGCGTTTTTTTTTTTATTTGAACCCTAAAATTTTGACGCGTCAGACTAGAAAATCGGAAAAAGTTCTGCGTCAGACAATATTAAAATGTTGATTTATAGGGTTCAAATAATGTATCTTGAGAAAATCAGCCAGTTATTAATTAATTTTAATATCAGATACATTATTTGAACCCTATAAATCAACATTTTAATATTGTCTGACGCAAAACTTTTCCGATTTTCAAGTCTGACACGTCAAAATTTTAGGGTTCCAATAAAAAAAAACGCCCCAAAACTAAAAAAAGTCACAGAGGAAAACGATGTCAGACTTTGCCTAAACAAGCCATACAAAAAGGTTTGGAAAGAGTATGTATAAGTTACTTTTTTGCCTATGGGCACCCTGACTAGTGTACGGAATGTTCTTCTTTAAGACTGTTACTCCCCTTATAAAAACTAAAAGCTAAAACTAAATATCCCTTGTCCCTTTGTCTTAATAGTTATTTAGTCAAAGTCAATTATATTCTTTAAAAAAAAAAAAAAAAACAGGGGAGTAACAATCTAAAAAAGTACCCAATTTGTATATAAAGAGAAAATATTGTGAAAACAAAATTAAATTTGGAGTTTTCGATAGAATGTTTTGGTCATATAATTATATTTTTTAAGTAAAAAACACAAATAAAACTTTATTACAGAACGATTTCTACGTAATTTGATACACATTGAGAATTTTTTAAATAAACGACCTACAGAATATATTATAATACAAATATTCTATTAAAACAAAATGTTCTCTTAAAGCCTCATTTACACGGGAATAGTTCTCTTACGATAGAACTATCATAACAATCAACGTCACAGAACTATCGCGATGGAGTACAGTCTACACTGTGAGAGTAAAACTTGTAGTCTTGTACTTGTAGTGATATCCATTTCCAATATATCTGACTTAGATACATTAATTAACAGAGTATTTAATATATTATAATATATATGTAGCAAACAGAATATTAATATAGTCGAAAATAGCGACATCTGATATCAAATATGAAGCAAGCTATCATATATATTACCTCCTAGATCTATTATCACGTTATATAAATAAGCCAATTAGCTTCTAGAATCTGGCGTTATAATTCTCAAATCTGCCACGTGAGTACTCTGACTGTTGAGAATATTTAACTATCACGTGAGACGAGTTAGTGTGATGGTTGATTGTTCTATCGCGACAGAATCTATCACCGTGTAAACGGATCTTAGCTTTGTGTTTTAAAAAGGAAGGAGAAATAAATAAAAGGTTATAAACAGTATTGTTCCCAATAAATCTACATTTAGAAGTGAGACAGGAATTCTATTATTATTTCGTTTCATCCGGTAGTTCTTCCTTTAGAAGTTCTATTTCTAATAGCAGAGGAAAGAAGTTCTGTTTCCGCTTTCTGACAGCCCTGACAGGTACTGTCTAAGTCAAAGGAAAAAGGGCCCCGGTTTTTTAATATAATTATCTTCACACAACAAGGAAATGCTGATAAGTTAAAGTTATGCGCTTTATCAATTAAGTTATCTTTTTATCTTACATAAATATGATAAGGTTATTGTTGTAGCTCCTTTGATAGTTACATAAACGTGTATTACATTATTAACATAGAATTTCTTATAAAAGATGACAAAAAGTACACTAAAGAACTATTTTAGTATTTCACAAGAGATGGATTTGCAGAAATAAATTTAAGTTAATAATTACCACACAATCATTTGCGGCATTTATAACCCAAGCCATCAAATGCCAATGATAATAAACAAATAAATGACAGAGTAGCTAAATTTTAATAATACTAAATGGTACACTGTGAACTGATATGTAATGTATTATTTTTTTCTCCGCTTAATGGCTTCATTTTGGACATAGCAAATCAGTATCTGTTCTTCTTATAAGCTGTTCTTATCAGCTAATCTTCTTATCACTTTTCAAATTAGTTGGTTTTCTTATCAATTCGTATCTACTTCTTCTCTTGATTCTTTTTATGTATGATTATATACAGTTTAGTACGATTATGTAAATGTTAAAAATAAATTTTAACATATACAATATACATTTACGCAGGTATTTAGCTCTAAATCAGGGATAATAATTTATCATAAATATTCACCCTGTTATTAAATATAGTATTAGCTAAGGCTAGGAAAATTCATTTTATTATATTAGTAATAATTAACTTTAATTTTCTGTAATCAAACGTAAAATATAATTAAATGCGAAATTTATCGACTATTCTTTTAATTTCCTCTTTTAAGTTCAAAAAACTTTTATTTTTCATGGTTAATTTTTAATATTATATACTTTATTCCCCCCTTGTAAAATAGTTTGAAGAATAATGATATTTCCGTAAAATTTTTAAATGGTTTAAAAATTAGATTATAGGTAATAATAAATGTTTTTAAAATTAAAAATTACTTTAATGCTATGCAATTAACTTAGTTGTTTTTTTTTGACGTTGAAATTACTACTAATTACATTTTTACTTTTAAAAATATGTAAATTAAACTATCATCATACATTTTTTCGTGTTTTTAAAACGTAAAATTGTAGGTTTTTTTTTTAGACATTTTATTTTTTGAAATGCTGTGGTTAATTGTATTATTGTTCATTTTTTTTTTTAAAAAGAACCATTAAATAATTTATATTATTATGTATGTTTTAATTAATATAAATAATTTTATTTCGGAAATTTAAGTAGAAGTTGATTTTATTATACTTTCTTTTTTTTCCATCTAAATTACCAAGAAGATTAGATAGTAAGAAGAACGGTGATAAGGAAATCAGCTGATATAAAGTGTTCTGAGTAGCTAGTAAAAAGAACAGTGATAAGAACAACAGTTGTTATGAAAAGTGATAAGAAAATCAGTTGATATGAAGTGTTCTGAGTAGATTAGCTAGTAAAAAGAACAGTGATAGGAACGACAGTTGTCATGAAAAGTGATAAGAACATCAGCTTCAAGTAAATTAGTTAATTAAATGTCAATACGAATGTCTGCTGATATGAAGTGATCTGAGAAGATTAGCTGGTAAAAACAACGTCGAAAAGAACATTAGCTGATATGAAAATTAATAAGCTAATAATTAATAAGATAATAATTAATTAGATTAGCTGATAAGACGATAAGAACATAATGCTTATAAGAAGAACAGCTGCTAATCAACTATATCCAACACTCAGTGCAGCCACTGCACGATTAACTTATTTACTATCTCTCGATTATGCAGCCGCACAAATAAATCATATAAAGATTAAAATATAAATTATAATCTTTCCAGCAGATAACCAATAGGAAATGTGTGACTCTCTCTGATAGCTAATAGAAATCCTTTATACAATGTGCAACATTTAAATTGTAATGTACATACATATATTATTCTTTATAAATAAATTACCATAATTACGTAAAATCCAATGCATTGTCATTTTTATTGCTTTATTGAAGCAATTAATTTTGTTTTTTTTTAACTAAGCGGCGATCAAAAAAGCAATAATTAGAACATTATCCGGCACAAGATAAAAGATATTTATCATTAATATTATACTATATAAAGATAATATATTTATACATAATAAGTATACAAATTTAATTGCCTAGTCTATATCTCACTTTTAGTTCTTTTGTACTAAATATATATTTTTATATATATATAATAATATACGTATTTATTTATTTACTCTTACTATTATATATGTTGTTTTTATGTAAGTATAAAAAAATTATAAACTATTATCAAGTGAATATTATAATATAGTGTATGCAGTTATAGATTTCTGTTTATTTTCATTTTAAATTTGACATCTGTACTTTACGTTAAGAATAAGTATCATCTAAACTTGAACGAAATTTAGGGCAATATCTGTAGAAAATTGAACTAAATAATATCAATATTCTACTGCTGATAATTTGACTGAGCATAATATCTAAATATAGACCTATCACTAGAACTTTTGTTATAGTTCTAAATAAAGATCTGTGATTTTTAATGTTTAATTTTTAAATCTCAACGGCCGTAATTAAGCAAGGAGTGGAGCAGATTCTGTAACTTTGAAATCTCCCATCCCATAACGAGCGTTTATACATCAAAAGTTTGTAATAAACATGCGCACGCAGCCTGTCAACGTGAATCTGTAACTGTAGTTGTTGTTCAACTACAAAAAGGTTGATATTTTGATTTTGATATACATACTACAATTTCAAAAGTGATGTTGGCATCCGTCAGGTTATTTTATTACACCGAACCCAAACAAAGTGTCGCTATTATTATTTACCTTTGCATTAAAATAAAACATACACAAATAGCTAATAAACATTACAGATTAGTTTTTGTAGATGAATTTCTTGTCTGAAATTGGCCTTTTTGAAGTGAAACTTCTTTGGCGGCGGTAGAGTGAATTTTTTCATATAGTGACATCGTGTAACGAAGTTTGCGATTCAAGACTCGTCCAAGTGTAACATTTTTACAGATTAATTGTATTATATCTATTTAAAGACCAGCAAATCAAAACAAACATTTATTTTTATTGGAATAAATGTGGCTGCCTTAGCGTAGCAATTTTTTTTTTTCAATTAAATTTCCCATAACCATTTCTTAATCCTGAAATAATGAATTCATCAAAAAATGAAAGAGAGCAATGCATTCTAGAACTAAAGTTTCACTTCTAATGCGTGAGAGCCTCACTCATATTTTTTTTAGGGTTTTATTTCTTTTTATAAAATTATATTAATTATAATAAATAAACATCAAAACTTTTGCTCTTTTTAGAAACTGCTATATTTCGCCATTACTTTATGGCTTCTTCAGGCTACAACAATAATACAATTTTAACAAAACATTAACAATATTATTTTAATGACATATTTCTTATAAATATTAATAAATTACTTTTTCAATTTTCTTATAATTATTCGAACATTTTTATTAAAAATTGTTCTATAACAAAATTATTATTTATTTTTAGTCTCTCCCTGGATTCCAAACAGGGAGGATTCAGAAAGGTACTTTTGTGAGTATATGTATACATGTGTATATGTTTGTAAAATCATTACTGTTATTTCCCGTGATTCATTTGTAAATGGACGAAGTGTAAAAAATTTTACAGCTCATTAAACTATGTTTTTTTTAACAAAAGAAGACTAATGTTCACAGGGAATTTACAAGGTATTTTCTATTTTCTATTTTCTATTTTTTAAATTTTAAATTTTGTAAATTTTGTTATAGAACAATTTTTAATAAAAATGTTCGAATAATTATAAGAAAATTGAAAAAGTAATTTATTAATATTTATAAGAAATATGTCATTAAAATAATATTGTTAATGTTTTGTTAAAATTGTATTATTGTTGTAGCCTGAAGAAGCCATAAAGTAATGGCGAAATATAGCAGTTTCTAAAAAGAGCAAAAGTTTTGATGTTTACTTATTATAATTAATATAATTTTATAAAAAGAAATAAAACCCTAAAAAAGGCCAATTTCAGACAAGAAATTAATCTACAAAAATTATAAAGAAGGGTGCAAAATAAAAGATAATTTTATTAAGGAAAAAAATTACAGATTAGTTTCAAGCCCTTTAATTTACCACTATCAGTATAAACTAATAAACATTCGTTTATACATATCAGTATTGATAAACATTCGTTCATACATATCAGTGTTGATAAACATTTAACAACAAACTGATTAATTATACTTGTTGATGTTTTATAAATTAAAACACAAACATTTAAATCACTGGTCTCGATCTAGAAATATACATATAAGAAAATGTAAACAATGATTTACAGGTCTATAATTAGATAAATGAAAATCATCTTAAAAATTTACTAAATTAGTATCAATTCTTGTTCTTTTGATTTTTGTATTTAGTCCAACTGACTTCTACAATGTTTCAGTAGATAGATTTATAATTGTAAATTATTACAGAGTATATTTCCCATAATTTCAATCAATTATGTTTTATTATATGATACAAATATCTTATTTTTACGTACTTCTATAAATAATTTTGTTTAATTGGTCAAGTAATTAAGATTTTTTCAAAATATCTTGGCACATATTTTCCATTAAAATATTTTTTGTTTCTATATTTTTTATTTTTATTTTATACTTTCTTACTAATAAGCTAAATTGGCTGTGAACAGTTTCTTTGTTTCTTAAGAAATACATATAAAAATTAGATTATTTATAAAAAACAAAATTATTTTGTGAAATTACCTAAATCTGATATAACATACATTACATGTTCACGTTGTTAGATGATACTCAACTTAGTACAAGCTACAAAATTTATTTATTTATTTAATGAAAAATATTGTTTGTATGCTTATTTTATTGTTTTATTTAATATATTAACAGTTTCCAAAAATCAATTACTTTTTATTTATTTAATTATAGTCTTTTATATTCGTCTTTAATAAATGGAGTAGGAAAGATAGATTATTTATTTAATAATAATGTGTATTTTAATTTTTAAACGTTTAAAAACATTGTAAGGAAGAACTGGTACATGGGAGGAATAAAATGCTAAAGGAAGAATAATGTTTGAAAGAGGAAGAAGAATAATCGTGGAAGCACTAAAATGGAAGTTAACATCTGGTTTTAAGCTTCTAGCAGGTGATCCTGAATCATATACATATATATTTTTTTAAGTAAGTAAAAAAAACTTCACCTGGGCCATATTATTATGCGAAGCAGGTATAGATATTGCCGGTGCACCACATCTGCCAAACTATTCATTATATATAAAATTTAAAAGTTGTTTTACAACTTGTTTTAGTAAATTACTGACTTTTTTTGTATACTTTAATAAAAGAATATACATATTAATATATTAATAAAAAAAAAAAAAAAAAATTTTAAAAATAGATATTATGACGCTAGTTTTGTAGATACATTCTAGTAGTA